>JARJHM010000072.1:0-667190 GCA_033356055.1 Carex pumila | reverse complement strand
TTGGGTGTGACCGTATAGAGGATCTATGTCATCTTGGCAATAATATAAAACTTTATATTATTGACTATAAGAGGTTCTATCATTACATTATAGTTATCCAAACGACATAGTAATCATTTACTCAATCCACTAATTTTGTGTCTATCCTTGTCACATGATATTATGAATAATATGCAAAATAGGATTGTGTCATTTTTGCATTATATTCGTTTTCTTGGTCTCTCAAGTTAATTATAATTATAACTACATCAGTTATATTGCATGCGATATAATTCCACTTTACTAAGGGGCCCAGTAATATCATAACTCAAATTGAGGGACAATGATAATATTAACATATAGATTTCTCCCGCACAAGTTGTAAACGACGAACTGCTATTTTATTCCTATCATAAGATAGTATTTAAATAGCAATCACGTTATATGCTTCTCATGTGAAAAACCTACACATCTCATATCTAAGATTCTAAAGACACAATGGAAACATTAATGACACAAAACACAATCCATATAATGTTCCATTCATTTAGGTCATGTTCAATATATAAAATACACATTTTATATATTCATGCAATTAAATGATAATCCTTTATCAACATTTATAGAACTTCAATGTACTTTAATCTACATGACAATCTTCCTCGGTAATTAATGTTCATCCTTAATTACCACGATTGTGAACTTATTTAGTGATTAAATGTTTCTCATCTTAGGAGTTCTATGATTCAAGACCAAGAGCATCTTCTTGAATACTTCCAAAGATATAACATATAAATCTCAAGGAACAAAAATAATAATATTCGTAATAAAATCATGAACAACACATAAATTATTATTAAAAGATAACTTTCAAAACACACATCCTTCACCCCTCAACTGATGCTATTGCTAGAAATTCCAATTTCTCCAGATTGGCCTTCAACCTTGATAGCTCTCCATAGGTGTGCAATATGATTTTTAGCAGCTGCAACTGTTGTGGCCTTGGTTTTACTATGAAGAGGGTATCCTCTACAAATAAGAGGCATGGTTTGCAATTCTGAAAAGGTACCTTGAGCAGACCCACTGCCACCAATTTTTCTGTCCATCTTGATAAAAAGTCTGTTGCCAATATAAACATATAAGGGGGTAATGGATCACCTTGTCTAACTCCTCTTTTTAGTATTATTCTTTTCTCCTGTACTGAATTAAGCAACACCTTTGATGATCCCTGAAAGACTCCCTGCATGACAGTTTGTACCCATTGTTCTGGCATCCCCCTTACTCTCATGATTTGTGCCATGAAATCCCAGGATAGTGTGTCAAAAACTTTAAAAATGTTAGCTTTAAACAGGGCCACCTGCTGCCTCTGAATTGTAGCTCTAGCTACCACAACCTAAGCATATAGGAAGCCCTCACTGATATGCCTTCCTTAGATGAAACCATACTGATTGGGTGATATCAGACTATCCATCAATGGTTGTACCCTATTTGCTAGGATTTTTTAGAATAGTTTCTGGATTAAGTTGATGAGGCTTATTGGCATGAAGTCTGTTGGATTTTTGGGGTTGTTTTTCTTTGGCAGCAAGGCTATATGTGAGTCATCTAATGGGAATAGACTTTTGTTTGAGCTTGTGAGAATGTTGTTGTATACTTGCATCAAATCTGGCATGAGGATCTAGTGGATTTTTTTGAAGAATTCTCTTGGAAATCCATCTGTCCCTAGCGATTTATTATTTGGCATACTCATGATGGTTACTCTAAGCTCTTCTTTTGTTATTGGATTTATTAGACATTGCATATCTTGGTTGTTATGTCCATCATATAATTAATCTGATAATTAATTGGATCATATATACACTTCAAATGTGTAAAATATGTTTCTCAAATCGTGTACACCACTTATTGTTATAGTATTCGAACTCAATATTTTTTGTATTGGTTATTTATTTATTATTTTTTTAATATTATGCCATATACATAATTAGTATATTTTTATTGAAGCATAAGTATCTCACTAAATTATTCTTAACATGTGATTGATAAAATTATTATAATTGTGAAAACTAAGAATATGAAATTTTATAATGAATAAACAGATAAAATGTCTTTAAAAAATTTATATGTTAGATTTTACAAAATAAGTTAATATCATGTCTTATGATATTTTTTAAAACCATGTTAGAAATATTATACATATTTTTGTATTCTAAATCATTTATATACATACAAAATAAAAGTTATTTAAAACTTAAATAAAATTATAATTGTATATTTTACATAAGCAAATAATAAATGATAATAAATAAAGAAAAGAAAAAGAAAAGAAAAAAAAAGAGAAAAAAACAAGTGGAGTCTATAAAAATATTTTGTTCTTTGTATTGAAAAGAAAAGGAAGGAGGCTTTATGAAAATTTCCGATCAAAACTGTAAAATCTAAAATTGGCGGTTGAGATGAAGAACCGACCGAATTTTTTATTAATAGAAATAAAATAAAATATCGAAATTCGAGATTACTATTGAGTATTTTCGAAAAATAGGTAGGATGGGTCATGTTAACCTGTCCCACCGGACGGGTCTAATTAACCCGTCTTGGTTACATCCCCAAATTACCTCCTTAATCTTAATCAAATTTGTGCAAAAAAAAAAGAAAAAACCCGGACGGGTTTACAGGACCCATCCCGAACTTAAAAAAAAAAACAAAAAAAAAAACAAAAAACAAATTCTGGACGGTTTTGTTAAACCTGTCCCGGCGGAAAAATACTTTAACTTCTGCTTCTTGGACTAAAAAATACATCGTTGTCGAATAGGTACACATGATCACAGCTTTCTTGGCTACATCTCTCCTTCGCACATCCACAGCCCAACCCTTTATCCTACAGAGAAAAATACTTTAACTTTTGCTTCTTGGACTAAAGAAGTTTCTTGTGATGTTGGATTTTCGAGTTTCACATTAGAATCACCGATCTAAGCAGGAGAGGATGAATTATTTATTATTCTTACCGAGGATTGTGTGCTGGTAGGAGAGAGAAAACATATAAAAAACATATAAAATATATTAAAGAAAGAAGCTGCTCCTTAAGGAGTGGGGCTAAAACATCCAAAATATTTTCAAAAGTGACCCTAAGGAGACGTAAAGGAGGCTCACATCTTGAGGGGAGGAGGCAGGCTTAGCAATGTGTAGAGGCAGGCTTTTTTTTTTTATTTTTTTTTTTTTTAAGTTCAGGATGGGTCTTGTAAATCCGTCCGGTTTTTTTTTTATTTTTTTTGGTGCGAATTTGATTAAAATTAAGGAGGTAATAGGGGATGTAACCGGGACGGGTTAATACAATCCATCCTAGAGGTTTGATAAAACCTGGGTCGGGTATATCCGACCATACCTGCCCGTGCCCTCCGCTCGGGGTACCCGTGTCCGAGCCCGGGTATGGATCGGGTACTCGGGTACGCTGGTACGGGCAAAAACCGGACTAGACCCATTTTTTTGGACCAATACCCGACCATACCCTACCCAACCATACCCGTACCCGACTAAACCCGTACCCGACTACCCGAGTACCCATACCCGTATACCCGACTACTGTTCATTCCCCTTCAAAATTCAAAATTTGTATTTTTTTCCCCCCAACCCGGTGCCATCCCATCCGGACCCGACCGGCCGGACCCACCCAGACCGGACCGGACCGACCGGATGGGACGGTTTTTTTTTCTGTTACTGTTATTCTTTAAAAAAAAAATTTAATTTTATCCCTCCAACCAAAATTTCTTTAAATACCCCTCTTCCTCTCTTCATTTTCACATCTCCATCTCAATTCACATTCTCTTATTCTCTTAATCTAAATTTCTATTATTCTCAAATTTTAAATTTATTGTTAAAAAAATATATAGTTGTACATTTAATTCCTTCTACAAATACGCAAACGGAATTACGAAGGTATCGAAAATTACGAAGTTCGGGACCTTCCGCAAGGTTTTTCCGCGAGATTTAAAGGTTATATTTATTTCATGTTAGATTAATTTATTTTTGTAGAGTAAATTTAGTTTATGTAGATTTATTGGATGTTAAGTAATTAGATATTTAGATTTGTTAGATTTATTTTATGTTAGGTTTGTTAAGTAATTAGATTTATTATATTTATTGAATATGTTAGATTTATTTAGTTTATGTTAGATTTGTTAGATGTAAAGTAATTAAATTTGTTTTGATGCTATATTTTATTCTTGAAATTCGGATTTATTTTTCATAGGTTTAAAAAATAGGTTATATTTACTTTTTAAAATATGTGAAGTAATTAGATTTGTTTTGAATAGGTTAGATTTTTTTTTTGAAAATGTTAGATTTATTTTGAATAGGTTAGATTTAATTTCTGTTTTTTTTTTGTTTCTGTTTTTTAATTTCTGTTTTTTTGTTTCTGTTTTTTAATTTCTGTTTTTTTATTTCTGTTTTTTAGATTTATTTTTGTAAATGTTAGAATTACTTTGAATAGATTAGATTTAATTTTGAAAATGTTAGATTTATTTTGAATAGATTAGATTTAATTTCTGTTTTTTAATTTCTGTTTTTTTGTTTCTGTTTTTTAATTTCTGTTTTTTAGATTTATTTTTGTAAATGTTAGATTTATTTTGAATAGGTTAGATTTATTTTTGTAAATGTTAGATTTATTTTGAATAGTTTAGATTTAATTTTTGTTTTTTAATTTCTGTTTTTTTTTAATTTCTGTTTTTTTGTTTCTGTTTTTTTATTTCTGTTTTTATATTGCTGTTTTTTAATTTCTGTTTTTTAGATTTATTTTTGTAAATGTTAGATTTATTTTGAATAGGTTACATTTAATTTCTGTTTTTTTTTAATTTCTGTTTTTTAATTTATGTTTTTTTGTTTCTGTTTTTTGAATAGGTTTAAAATATGACAACTCCCCCTCGCGACGGGAATGAAGATTTTGCCTCGATGATGGCCCGCGATGTATTTGCCGTGCCCGTGTCAACCGTCCCTTCCGAAAGTTGTTTCAGTTCGGCGAACAGGATCCTCTCCGATAAACGCAGTAAATTGGATCCACATGTCTTTGAAAGACTTGTGTGCTTAAAAGATTGGATTCAAGCTGAAGAGCGCAGACAACATGTGCCTGAAGCATCATCATCCGAAGTCGACACTGAAGAAAGCAGTACCGAGGCGCGGCACCAGGCTAATTCAGATTCAGACGGTGCAGAAGAGAGCGAAGAATGGTATAGAAATGAGAACTTCTAGATAGGTAGTGTCGGTATAAATTTCTAACCTCTTTTAGTCTTTATCGTTATTTTTTAAATTATAAATTTCTAAATATTTCAATTAGTTTTTAAATTATTCATTTTAAAGAAGAATTACTAACAAAAAAAAAAAGTTAGAACTCCGCCTATGTTATTTTACATAGCCGGTCCCAAGCCCGGAACAAAGGAGGAGGGTAACTTCTATTGTTTTAAAAATTTCGAAATATAAATAAATTATGAAACTATATAATTAGAACGATAATTTAAAAATAAAATTAAAAACTGAAATTAAATCTAACATATTCAAAATAAATCTAACATTTACAAAAATAAATCTAAAAAACAGAAATTAAAAAGCAGAAATTAAAAAACAGAAATTACAAAACAGAAATGAAAAAACAGAAATGAAAAAATAGAAATTAAAAAACAGAAATTAAAAAACAGAAATAAAGAAACAGAAATAAAAAAAACAGAAATTAAATCTAACCTATTCAAAATAAATCTAACATTTACAAAAATAAATCTAAAAAACAGAAATTAAAAAATAGAAATTAAAAAACATTTAATTAAATCTAACCTATTCAAAATAAATCTAACATTTACAAAAATAAATCTAAAAAACAGAAATTAAAAAAAACATAAATTAAAAAACATAAATTAAAAAACATTTAATTAAATCTAACCTATTCAAAATAAATCTAACATTTACAAAAATAAATCTAAAAAAAAGAAATTAAAAAAACAGAAATTAAAAAAAAGAAATTAAAAAACAGAAATTAAAAAACATTTAATTAAATCTAACCTATTCAAAATAAATCTAACATTTACAAAAATAAATCTAAAAAACAGAAATTAAATCTAACATTTACAAAAATAAATCTAAAAAACAGAAATTAAAAAACAGAAACAAAAAAACAGCAAAAAAAAAAAGCAAAAAAAAAAAAATACCCGTAATCACCCTACTCGTCAAGGATACACGGGTACGAGTATAGGACGGATAGGGTATGATTTTTGAAAAATATATCCGAGATACCCTTACCCGTATACCCTTGTACCTGTTCTACCCGTATCCGAGTTATACCCTTACCCGTCTCGGGTATACCCAGGGTACCTGTATCCATCCCACTATTAATACTCTAATCCATCCTATCTATTTTTCGCAAAAGCTCAACAGTAATCTCGAATTTCGATATTTATTTTATTTTATTTATATTAATAAAAAATTCGGGAAGAACCGAACCCGGCCATTGGTCCGATAGATGCTTTAGCCTCACCTCACCTCAGAGCCCTCCGTCATCGAAATACGGTGGCGCCACCGCTTCTCCCGACCGCACACCCACAACCCGTGAAATCGCCATGAGTTCCTTGCTTAGAGACTTCCTCGAGCCGTCTGAGAAAAATCCCAGCCTTACAACCGACTCAACAGAGCTCAAAGGAAAGCAAGTGATCGACCTGGGAAGTGGCAGCGAGGTGATACATGTCCCCAGGTTCGTACCCAGGGAACAAGCCTGGCAATGGTATGAGTACCTTGACAAGCACATTCCCTGGACCCGGCCTACCATTCGCGTCTTCGGCAAATCTTCCATTCAGGTTTGCTTGTAGAAGGTTCAATTAAATTGTTGCAACTTTTTTCACATTCATAGGAAAATTATATTTTTCTCCTTTTCTTTCGTGTTGTTTGTAGCCTCGAGATACGTGCTACATAGCTAGTGGAGGGCTTCCAGATTTGAAGTACAGTGGTTATCAGCCGCACGCGCATGCATGGGATGAATTCCCTCCTCTCAAAGACATATTAAAGTTGGTAAGGCCATGTAATTTTGTCTCGACTTAGCCTCTCTCTATTCAAATACAATAGCATTTTAACTCTTGTCTGATTGTTTTATGTGAATTTAATTATGTGCGTGCTGTTAGGTGCATGAAGCGCTTCCAGGAAGCTATTTTAACAGCCTGGTATTGAATAGGTACAAAAATGGCTCAGACTATGTATCATGGCACTCTGATGATGAGCCACTATACGGGCCCACTCCCGAAATAGCCTCAATCACTTTTGGTTGTGAGAGGGAATTCATGCTGAGGAGAAGACCATCCAGAGCAGAAGGTATATAGTTATGCTAATCAAGGGCATTTTGGGAATACAAATTCTGTGTAAGAACAGCTTATATTGTCAGAATTGTACTAGAAGTTTACCTTGCGTTTAACAGTTGTGTGTTGCTTTATAAGAGCTAAAACTGGTGGGTGTTGTCATTGGCAAATCTAATGAAAGAGATGGTTTTCTTGGAAGGTTAAAATAACTACAGAATATTATTTTGCACAAAACTATCTAAAATATTACAATATTTTACTGACATGTTTGTAAAGTTGGTATATAAATTGAAATGTAAGTTTAACAATTACAGTACTACGCACCATTAAGTTCATAACTCTGCACACAATCTAAATTTTGTTCCTTTATGAGCCAGGTACGAAGATTGCAGAGCAGAGCCCCAGAAAGAGGCTCAAGACTCTTGTGCCAGATCAGCATTCATTTTTGCTGAAGCACGGTTCCTTACTAGTGATGAGAGGGTACACACAAAAGGATTGGCATCATTCAGTGCCTAAGCGTGCAAAGGCTGGTTCCGCCAGGATCAACCTTACCTTCCGCCATGTGCTCACCTCAGCTGGTTTTCCAGCCTAATTCTGCTGCCGTTAGACAAGGGAATAGCTGAATATGATTTTTTTTTGGACTAAATTGTCTTTTCTGATGTGATGCTTTAAGTTTATGTAAATAGAGTAGCTTTCTGATACTAAAAGATGACTTACTGGTATGTAATTAGAGGAACTAGACCTTTTTCTGGGAGTGGTAACAGTCACAGCTCTATTACAGATTTCATCTGTTGCTTCTCAGGAGAATCTTGATTCAGATTTCATCTATTACTCTTTTCAGTACAGTTTGTTATATTACTATTTCTCTTAACGAGTTGGTGAGGCCACGACTCCATGTAGGCATGCTATTTATGGTTGAGCTTAACCTCCTATCAGGCAACAGATGTTGCACAATCCAGATTGAGTCTGACACTGACCCTTACAACAACATTAGACAGCATCAGAAGATAAGGAGCAGATATTCTGTCAGACCTAAAATAGGCGGCTCAGATTGGCCCGAGGCATCCAATGAATTGCTTACAGTTGGAGAAAGAACCTAACTTTTCTCACCCTCACTCGAAGATGTTGAGATATGAAGAACCATTTCCTGATTTAGTTGGCTAAAACTACTGGTAAGAACAGTTTCTAGCATATCTGTGCTCGTGAATTAGAAAAGTTTGATTTCTGTAAAAGAGGGAAGGACTCCTGCAGACAATATATAACTGCATGGTGTGTTAACGCAAATTTAAAGATACACGAAGCATAGAATGACAATCAAATAACATAAATGACTCTGCAGTCACAGACAAACACAATGCATTACAGTGCTGATAAATAAGGATGCAAGTTCGATACACTGAAACACTAGAACACCACAATGCAAACTAACGACATGGCTTTCACAAGGCTCTTAAGCTTAAATGGTTCCACACATACACACAGATGAAGATGCAAAGCAGACTGCTAATAAAACAACCAAATGAAGATACATATAACTCAGCGAGTGGCTTTCACTTTCAAGTTGTGGCCATGAGGCTCTCTGCGGCAATTGAAGAAGGCAGCTGCCACAGGGGGACCCAAATCATGAACCCTTGAGTAATCTCGGGTTTTGAAATTTGCTCGAGTGCTGAGTTCAGAGATGCTGTGCAGTGGGCCCTTCTGCTGGAACAGAACAAAGACAAACCGGTGGATGCCTACCTGGGGCTTTGGAGCCAGGTATGGGACAATCTCCTCTCCTACATATAATAACACAAATGAGGGATGCATTTGCTGTGTTTTAAGAAACCAAATTTTTCTTTGCTTGTTTTCCCATTAGATTTGTTCTTTCTGTGACAACAACCTAAAGAGTTTTTCTGAACTTGGCATCATGTAGGAAAATTCATTAATCTGTACTGTATACCAATATATGAAAGAATGCTAAATTTAATAGTCACTACAAATGTGCAACCTTTTCCTATTTTTCTATAATTTAGTTCTTCTGTAGTGATTACCATCCTGTAATCTTGGGTTACAAAAGTATTTCATTCCAGGATTTTATAGTTTTGTTATAAGTGAAGTAGAGAGAGCTACATTTTACCTTTTGTCATGTCGCCGCCTCCAGGAATATTAACAACAATCCTAAAATTACAATTTGAAAATTAATCAGCTATGGTCAGATTGCATATGCCTTTCTTCTGCTCGATCAATTGAAAACAAGTTGGAATAAACTTTTGATTAGAAATTACTGTAATATATCAATATATGGACCTACCAGTGAACAAATTCTCGCATGTTGAAGTGACAAGGGCTTGGTGAATCTGGATCTATCATGACCTAAATGGGAAACAAGAAAAAGTATTTATTTACCATAATTTTTCTTGAAATTATATTTTATTTACCATGATTAAACAACAAAAGTAGGAAAATAAGCAAACCTCAACTATATGGAGATTTTGATACTTACAAGTGTAAATAACTCATTGCGCTTTCCAGAGATTTTGATCATTGGAGGATTGGCGATGATTGATGGTTTCAAATCACATCCAGTTATGATATGCTTTCCCTCGTAAGTTACCGACATGTCGATCATCGGCACAAATACATCCAGCACATCCCATATTACCTTTCCTATTACAAGGGGATCTATGACTCTAGCCATTGATGGGATTGAGGCTTAGAGACAAACACAGATGGAATAAGGACTGAGATGGAGGAACCAAGGGTTAAATTTAAAGAAAGAGGAGATTAGGCCTTAAAAAAAAATCATGCTTAACATGCACCAAAAAAGAGTTTCAGCAAAGCACTGTGTTGGTGCGAACGGTTACTGTTTGTACAATTTTAGAGAAAAGTGAGCCGGTATCTTTGCTATCATTCCAAATTGGATCGTAGGGACTCCACTTTTATATTCTGAACCGTCTGATCTCAAATAAACATGCTGTAATCGACCCGTGACATTTGTTTCAGATCGGACGATCTAGATAGGAAAAGCAGGGTTCTGCAATATGGTCATAAAAAAACAGCGGAAATGAAGGCGAAAAGAAAGTAAGGTTAAGCTTCCATATTTTCATGTTAAAAGGTTTTTAACTTTTGGAGTAAAGCGCGATGGTTGCTGGAGATGATAAAATAGGAAGACAAGTTGAAGCAAGAAAAACCTTTTTGGTGCATGTTAAGCATCATCATAATTTTCCTATAAAAGATAGATCCATGAAAGAGAGGAGTCATTAGACTATTTAATTATACTTTCCTGACAAGCTTCAAGCTTGCATAATAGAAGAGCATTAAATTAAACTGTAAGGAAATGAAACAAGGCTTATATATATAGGCATAACCTTCCATGCTGCAAGTCTGTCAACAAGTGCTGGAGCATTGTCTTTTTTTTTTCTTTTTTCTTTTGATAACTTCTGGCACGGCAGAATTTGTGTCCAAATATCATCAAACTTTCACAAGAGCTATTGCTGCGACATTACTTAGCATAAACTATATAGATATAACTAAAACCTCTCGAAACGAACTTGTACCTACAAAGTAAATGCAGTGCTCTATTAGTTAAAACAGAGCAGTTATTGAGTATTATACTAGCAAAACCTGAGGCTAAATCGTCACATTATTGCAGTTAATTTTCCTAAAACTGTGAATCAAATTAAAACACAATAAGTAATCACATTCACAATGAACAAAAATTTACTATCTTTTTCCTCAAAAGGTGAAGTAATTTTCAATTTAAATGTTGGAATTATGGATCAATTGAATCCCTTGCAGAGTCTGCCAAATTTCTCAAGAAAAAAAAAAAATTGTTCGAATTATGAATTAGCGTAATACAAAGAACACTTGGTGCAATTTGATGTAGATTAGATCAAATTTGATGCAAATTTATGGCTTCAAAATGGTAAAAATTAAAGCAGAGCATGCATTTCCAATCAATTTGCAGAACGTGTTATGTGCAACCAACGCCATCTTTTCTGTAGTTCTAATCTCTTTTTTTTTTAGAAACAAGCAGAGGCTTGTAGTTCTAATCTCATATCCTTTATTCCTTTTACGTGTGATGTTAATTTATTTGGCACCGATTATTAGCAATTTCGTAGAACTTTGGTAAATCATATTACTGGGACAGTACTTCCATCGTCAATAAAGAAGAAAACACACAATTCTCAAAATTCCGTTTATCACTGGAAATAAAATATATGATTGGTACGAATTGATAAACATTAGATCAAAGAGACAATTTTGTGACCAAAAAAAAAAAAAAAATCAGCATTTAGACCAAAACAAGGCTTTCTTAATTTACTTGTGGCATTCAGTGTCCGAATCCAAAAACTTTTCTATACCAATAATTTTTTATAAGTAGAGGTTGGAGGTCAAGTGACTCCACTTTTGTTTAATATCTACAATTAATTCATTAAATCTGGATTTTAAATTTGTGATCTCTCAGAGGGTATTATCTTTGTCACTAGAGCAGAAGTTGGTTCCTTTGTGTATCAATAATTACAAACTAAAAATCATTGATATGAAAAGAAAAAGAAAAAAAAAGAATTATTGGTTCAGCTCTCCCACCTTAAGGAATGAAAAAATTCATTAGCAAAAAATAATAATGTGAAAAATATATTTGAGTTTGGTGCATATACTATGAAAGCTGAGACATGCGACAGTAGTTCGTTAATAATCTAAAGAAGAGAATAGTGCCTCTTTAATCAATTTGTGGAACAAATTTTTTGATGCAACTTTCTTCAACTATCAACTTATTATTGTCACACGCCGTATATTTTTATGTAATATGTACTAGTTTAGCACCTTAATGTTGTTTTTTATTGCTATGCTGGTTATTACTTGTAGCATTTATGAAAACTTTACTATTTTCTTTGGAGGTGATTAATACCATATTGATTAAACTTAGTCTCACTAATTATAAACAATTAAACATTATCTTGACATATGTTCACCCCTAGTTTCGTCTATTTATCGAGCACAGGAACTCGTAGCTGTGTTTGTATGTGAATTATGCCCCAGATTTATTAGAATTTGACATCACCAAATGATTATGCCCCTAGTTTGAGACATCTCAGAGGATGCGAATTCGATATGTACTCCATTACTACATTCGGGTCTATTTAAGACTAAATACTCCCGACGAAGGGCTGATATCAGCCATTGACATCACCAAATGATTTCCCACAGAATTTCGAGACATAAGGGAGCATTCTGGGTAGACAGTTACCAAATTTCCAAATTGCCACTATGAAATCGCAAGCATATTTAATGATATCTAACACAGATACGAGAACATAAAACCAACAGCAGCCATAACATGTATGTCAGATTCAAACAATGTAACAGATTATAAAACACAACACCATAAAGGAACAGAATACACAACTAAAACAATTCATCATGGCTCATGCATGAAGTAACACTGAAGTTAACATGACATTATTATTCTGTATCCCTCCCAAAAATAAATAAAAATAGTTATGCTACAACAACATCAACAACGACCAAAAACTAATCTCTTTAATCACAACTTAACCACTTCTCTAAGAGACTGTTGTTATGCTAATTATCCTAACTTAAAGAACGTTTTCTTACATGAAACTAATATCACACAAGCAGCAGCTAACTGGAGGTCGACTAAACAAAATAAAAACAAAAGAAATCTACATCTCTATCCTAGATTAATTCCTACACTGCCATCAGTACAAATAAAATCACCATCATGGAAACCTTTATTTCACCTTTGTTAAATTTGCTTTCCATGTGCTCTGCAATAATTACATGCAGAGGATTTACTAATGTTAAGAGCTATGCTGTAATTTATTTTAATTTCTTAAAAGATGAGCCATTATATATTAGAAAATTACCAGAGGTTCATCTTCATCGTCAGATTGACTCACGCCATCCTCAGAATTCTCCTTAGACCCAGCATCAGGCTCTTCTACCTTTTCAACCTTATTGCCACCTAAAATTGGATAAAATGTTACTAGAAACTTCAAAGTAGCTCAAGCTTTAGTGCCATCATGATATCAAATATGTTACCATTATTTGCATCATCAATATCAGCCTCAGTAGTATCTACGGGATCATCTGGAATGCTATCCTTTGTGACACTTCCTGAAGGTGTTTTTTTAGGTCGACCCTTTGGTTTGCCGGAATCTTTTTTCTTGGATGAAGGAGACCTAAAACAACAAATCAGATAGTTAGTGCTGCACTAAACTGACCACAAGGAATGATATTAAATTTGGAGTTTTGCAAATGGGTGCTGATACAGTGTCCCTCATTAAGCTCCTGACTCATGCCCCTACAATCTATGGGTTGTGGACCACATGCAAAAATGAGCCCCACCCCACAAATGCGTAAGAAGGGGGGTCATATATTTTCCCTTGGTAAATTACATACTTCTTAGCAGGGGTCTTCTGTGGTATGCTGTCAGTCTGCTTGGCAGTATCCCGTTTTTTCTCAAGAGATCTGTAAACACATAGTACTTGGTTAGGCAATGGTTGAAATAAATACTTCAGTAAGAGCTTTAAAGAAAACACCAGAAAAAAAATAAAGGTATATCCTTACTCCTTGGGAGTTGTCTTCTGATCAGTCTTTTGTCTCTGCGTTGTTAAAACAAGTCATAATTAAATAAAGTTTTCAGGTGCTCAACTTGACTACTTTACTCTGATAGAAAAATAAATAAAAGACGTGGGTCAAATTAACCTTTGCCAATGAGTCACTGCTGAGGAGCTTCCATTGCTGTTTAGCCAGGTTAAGCACCTCTTTATCTCCATCATCATAGAGAATCTACCAAAATTAGCACAAGATTGTCAAAAACTGGCAAAACATTTCTTGTCAACTATAAAATTCAGACCTTTTGTAAGGCATCTGTAACTCCAAATTATCAATCTAAACCAATTAGACTAGAGAACACATGATGTTATTCCTTTCATCCCCCCCAAATGAAAACAAAGACAGATCATGAGATTCACCGTGTATTTTTTCTTCCCTGCATCATAGGACCCCACAATGCCACTATAATACCTGATGACAGAAACATGGAAAAAACAGTTGCATCAAATACCTGTTTGAATTTGCTACTAAAATAGTTTCTTACAAGAAAAAAAAAAATGTACCAACGAGAGACTTACTTCTTATCAAGAGGCCACCAGACTTTTATTCGTTTACCAATCAACTCCTTGGGATCATCTTCATTACCCTTTGTCGAGCACTATAGGCATTGACACAAAATAAAAAGACAGGCATAGAAGCAAAAATTAATAGCTGAACTAGTAGGCTCAACTATCAAGTCAGTTTATTTATAAACTAACCTGACAAACAGTACATGTAGAATCTAATGTTACCTTTTCTAGACCCAAGAAGCTTTCCCTCTTGCGTTTATTCACCGAACCATTTGAGCTCCTGGCATCAACACTCTTGTTTTTCCCTTCAAAACTTGTTGATGCAGAACTTTTGTTTTCCCCCATAGAAACATCTTTCTCAGTTTTAAACGATTTCTTTTCTTCAGTTTTCTTTGGCGGGGACTGGTACACAGGAATGGATCTTTTCTTTTTAGGGGTTGAGCTGGCACTTCCCTTCTCAATTTGCCTCTTCTTCGAGACTAATTCTTTCTTTCGGGCCCCCTCTGTGTTATCCGAATTAATTTCTCTGACAACACCTAATATTTCGTCCTCACCATCAAATTCAAAGGGGTCCTTTGGCTTTTCCTCCTTCTTGGCCGCCTTTTTTCTTTTTGCTCCCTGGGCTTTGATAATTTTCAGAATTTTGCTCAAGGGCAGCTCATTGCCATCCTTGTCCGTCACCGGCAATAGGGATTCATCATCAATCTGTATATTAAAGGGGAAAAAGGTCTTATAAAACCAAAACCTCACGAACCTTTCCAACTTCTAAATAGGAAAAAAATATATGATTCCTATACCAACTTCAAAGAATCTGAAATATTGATTTAATGACTCAAAAATGTCTAACACAAAAGGTCCATATTTAATCCAAAGAAACGTCTTATGGGTTTCAGTCTCAGATTTACAGTAACATGCATGCAATATCAAAATAGATAAGATGGGAATGGAGAAGAAATGAGGAAAGTTTCCTTTTCATTTCCTTCTCATTTTATTTTCTAATTCTTTATTCTTGTTTGCTCTTTGCTTTTCCTTCTCTATTTTCCAATTTGCAACTAACTGGTAAATTTTGGGGGCTAAAAAACCCCAAAATGCTAACTTAAATGAAACCCAACTCACAAAAGCCAGGTTGCTATTTCCAAAAATGCCCATACTCAAAATGGATAATAAAACCCATCTTCAACTCTGGTCACGGGCGTAATAAGGCCAACAAGTCTAATCGAGTTATTAATACCAACAGTCTGACCTTACTGGCCCAGCCCAACAGTCTCAAGGCCATGCCAAGCTTCACCCTGATCCAGTCTGACATGAGCCTATCACAGCCCGTAAGCTTAAACTATGAATTCATTTGTAGGGTAAAATGCATACCAACTCTTCTTCAACTTTAAGAGCCTCAAAATGGGCCATAACACTCTCAGCAGCTGACCAAGTGTGCTTATTCTCCTACATGAGACACAAAAAAAGATAATAAATATAAAATAATAATGACCAGTCATTAAAAAAGTCAACTTAGGTTTCCCACTAATTAGGATTTAGGATTTCACAATACCAACAGACATTCCTGCATTTATTATTTTAATGTAGAAACATGGGCAAACAATCTACTTTTATCAACGTCTCAAAATTACTCACCATGCCATTTTCCTGCTCACTTTTCTCAGGAGTTGTATAAAGCTGAGTAGGCAATGGAACTGCTTGTGTTTGACCAATTTCTGTCCCATCAGAGACCAACCTTTTTGCAATGAGAAGACCAAGGTCGCTTATGGCATGTAAACTCTGAACAAAAGAGCACAAATTGTATTTATTATTTCATAAGATGACATATAAATTCATCAGGCATTTATTGTATCCAGACACAAGGCATTATAGATATACCACATGTAAGAGTTGTAACATACCTGTGTCTTATCTGCATCAATTATATCTTGAGAAGATTTGATACTATGCAGTATTGAGACAACTGTTTTGTAGCTCTCTTTATTTGCAGCTGGGACACCTTGTGTATTTTCATCTCCAGCTAATAGCACGGTGAGAAACAATGAAAGCCGCCTGATAGTTCCGATAAAATTTGAGATAAATAATAATTTCAGAAATAACAGAGAAAAGCTGAAAGTAAAGAAGTTGGCTTTCTCCAGTACATGTTCTAACCTAACCAGTTATTACAAAGGTGGAAACAACAATTAACTGACGTACCAATAAATGGGCCCAAATGTGTCAATTTCTGTGCCCTCCTTAAATTTGGGGCAGGAAGGATCATGAGCAAGTGCATGTACCAAATAAGCAAGGATGTACTCTGGGTAAGCCACAAGAAGGTTCGTGTCAGCTTGCACTGAGAGTTGGCGCATCTTGACTTGTTGGCATATTTGCACCACTTCAAGTAGATTGTGCTTACACTGACAATACCAAAAAGTGAAAGAAGAAACAAAAATAAAAAAATTGACAAAAACTTGTTGTAAGCAGAAGACAATTATTAGAACAAAAAGCATACAACCAAACTAAAAATGGAACTGTGAGTACTGACCTCTTCATATTCTGGTGAGTGGTACTTGGAGATGTTTAGCAGAAAGGAACAAGCATATTTTGCATCCAATACTCTTTCTTTTATGTATTGATGAACTTTGCCAAGGAACAGCTTTCTTGATTGAGCATTCCCATCCTTTTAAACAAATGGTAAAAGAATATAAATTAAATAAAAAACTATACAATGTCCCATAAACAAAAAAAATTATTGAGTCCAGTGCACTGGTTCGGTTCATTATTAAATTACCTGGGAAATCCTCAGAGTCAAGTAGTAGACATCTGATGGTATTTGTGCATCCCACTGCCTCGATAAGCGAAGGACAGCCTTTGCAGAAGCAAGCCTCAGATGAGCCTTGTCAATAGCACTGCAACCATTTTATATCATCAGAAAAGAAATAAATCAGTAAAAAGCTGCAAGTCCCCCCCACATCCTACCTGAAATGTATTTTGCAGCTTCTAACTGTAGTACTAGTAAAATTCCTTCAATATTTCTACCAAAAGGTTTTCCACTGACCGTTGTTAACATTATTAACTCAATGTAATAAATGCAGATGGTCAATTACAAGTTACACAACCCTCTTTTTGATACCTAGAAATCATATTTGGAGAAACATCCCCATATGAGAGAATGTTTTTCAGAAGTCTGAGAAGCTTCTCAATTCCTTCTCGTGCATGTGCATCCGTAGAAGGCAAATAGCTGTTCACCAAAGTTTTTAAGCCATAAATCTGCAAGAATGAATGTTTGCATTACTATCCAATTTAACATGACCAAGAAGACAGCAATAAAATCAGTACCTTCAAAGAGCAATGTTCTGATCTTTCGCTCCATTCGGACTTGGAAGGAGAAACTTCGTCAGCCTTCTGTTCCCGAAAAGGAAAAGAATAATCATTCACTAGCAAAATCATACATCAACAACAACCAAGCCTTTAGTCCCAAACAAGTTGGGGTAGGCTAGCAAAATCATAATAATGAAAATTTGATTTTAAGATTTAACAGAAAAACTCACAATGCTATTTTCCAGTATTTTGCTATTCAAGAAGCCAACTATTTCTTCTTCTCTTGTTTCAAAAATTGGCATCGCAATCTGTGCAATACATCCTAGAGATTGCAACGCAGATGGCAAGTGAACTTTCTCTTCTAATGTATCCACAATCCTCTGCCAAAGAAGCAAAGATACCAATAAATTAGAACATTAATCAAATATAAATCCTCTCCTCTTTAGTTTGTCTATTATCTGGCCTAGAAATCAGGTAGTGTCGTCAATTTATAGTTTTATACCTAAGTGAGGAACTTTGCTACTAAAGAGTAATGTTGCAGTCAGGGGAGGAGCCAGACTTTAAAGGTATGGGGGTCAAAAACATATAGAGGGTCATCCATATAAAATTTTCATGCTGTGTGTGGGGGGTCAATTTTACAGTACCCATAGCATTTTACTCTAAACTATATAGAAAATTATGCGCAAGCACAAAAATTTTGAAAATAAATGGGAGTCAATGGACCCTCATTCACTATGAGTGAATCCACCCCTGGTTGCAGTCAAAGAAGAATAATTATCATGAGATATTGCTCGCACAAATTTCAAAAACCACAACCTTGTAAAGAACAGACAGAGACTTGAGACCATCATCCTTCGTAACAGCAGCCAGGGCATGGACAGAGTACTTTGCCTGTTTCCGGCTTCCTTCCAGACACAGCCTCTCTAGAATTAGATCAATTGAGCTGCTGAAATCAACAACATAAATGACGTTGTAAGAGGTTAAGAAAATTTTGTCTGTCAACTCTAAAACTAATTCAAGTACTGCACCTTGATGTCGTAGCTAGTTCATCACGGATGGTCCCACCAGCTTTGGCCAAAACATGAGCAATGCCTTCTTTCAGTATTTCGTCGTCTTCCTTTATGAGATTTACAAGTGCTTCCTCTGACCCAGAAAAGAGCGTAGGAAAGAAAGAAGCAATCACCTAGAAAATAAAGTCACAGAACTTCTTAAGAGTCTGAAAACCAACATGTAGTCTTCAAGATTGTTCTGCAAGGAATAGTAGAAGTTATTACAGTGAGGAGATTCATGCATGCTGAAAGGAGGTCAATATTCCCAGCAGATTTTTCCTCTGATGCAACAGAAAGGAACTCCTTCACATGCTCCTTGTTTATCAATAGATAAGAGCATCTAGCCGACAGCATGCTCATGAATTCATGCAACGGGTGCTTTTCATCAATTATCTTAAGCAATTCAGCCTTCACAAATAAGAATGTTGTTAGAAATAACCAAAACAATGAAGGGTACGAACTTTTAAAAAACAGTATGATTAACAGTAAAAGAACCAAAAGTTACCCGAATAGAACATGCTTGTTGGAATGGTGTGGCTGGATCAAGCAAGGTGCTTAGTAATTTCCAAACATTGGCATCTTTTAATTGGTTGAGTGCATTTAAGCTCTCTTCTGCCTTTGAATGATCGTGAAATAAACGGGACAAGCTCCTAAAGCACACAGATATTCTCTTCTGAAGATCATGTGCCTCTTCCTGTATTAAGAGAATTAACAAATTAAATAATAGGCCAGTTAAAAACAAGACATTTATTTGCTATAATAACTCAAAAACAAAGTATATTGATAAATGACAATAACAATGACAATGACAACGACAATTATTACCTGAGATGTCTGTCTAAGGGCAAGGTACTTTTGCACCTCCTGCTGTAACCTGAAATCATATGCCAGCAACACTAAAATCCACTATATACCAATTCTTTTCAGAACACCACATAATTAAAGGAATTATGGTGAGAAGCAAACCGCTGTTTCTGGATTAGAATCTGCTCGAGGGCCTTCGTCTCAATCTTATCAAAACCGGAAAAAGCCCTTACCCAGTGTTTTGCTCTGTCCTTGATAGAGAACTCACCCGGGAAATAATCAATCATAATGACTTCTATTGTTTCCGGCCTGAACACATTTTAGAAAAGAGATCAGAATAATTTTAATATGTTTCTCCTATGACACATAAAATTTATTTCTAGGAAAGAATGTATATATCTCCTACCTAAAATCCTTGTCATAGAGACACTTCAATATCTTTCCTGGTATCCATTCAAATTCCTTGCCATCTTTTGAACTGTCAGTGCTTTTCTCACAGTAAAGCCGGTATATGTCAGCAAGCCTCTTCATGGTGTACTTCTTGACAGATATCTACAACTCAGCCAAAATATTCTCATTAAAATTTTCTGTACGAAAGGCAAAAAATCTAATTCCGGGAATTAAACAAAAGTTTTGAGAACAAACCGATGTATCACGAAGTCGCTTTGCAACTAATTCGATAGTCTCAGCTTGAATTTCTTCAAACTTATGGTGAGCTACGTCACAAATTGCCGCAACTACCTTCTTTCGAACATTATCATCAAAGTCTAACAACCTATCACAGAGCGCCTCTGCATATGTGACCCGTACTAATCAATTAACAAAGATAATAGATTCTCATGTGCTTAAAACAGAGAAGGGTAATGCTCTTCCAAATAAAAGAAACCCTTATTTGACTAGCTAGAATAGATGAAAAGAGAAAGCAAAAGAAGACAAAAGAATGTACGGATTATTTGAGAAGCTTCAGGCCGAGAAGGGTGTGAGATGAGGCAATTCTTCAAATGCTCAATCACCGAAATGCGCAAATCAACTACTCGATCAGTCAACCGCTTCAAAAACTCCAAGAAAAGGGGCTGAAACGACTCTAAGATGGGAACCCCGGGTAGAGAAATTAGCTCCCCTATCAATTCGACTGCTTTACTACGCACTTCAAGCTTGTCCGTCTATAAGTTACAAAAAAGATATAGTTAAACTTTGCTTTTCTGACTCGCAACAAAGTAAGTAATAAAAAAATTTCAAGCATCTCAGCTAAGGGATGCAATGCAACTAAGTAAAGGCCAAACGGAACAGATGTACCTTAATATATAAGGAAATATTAGATAAATAATAAATAAGAAGATTTCTGAAATTGTAGGTATTGTATGCTCTGACTGATACATTACTAAAATCCTATAATAAGGATCCACCACTATATTAAATACTTCTACTGGTAGAAATTTTTTAGTAAGAATCAGGACGTGGAAAAAAAAAGGGCAGCAGGGTGGGGGAGAGTGGCAAGGTTGCTTTACCAGTAATTCTCCAGTAATAAACGGAACTATTCCTGTCAGAATCTGGGGTCCAGACTGGTACAGATCAAATATGACTTCATGATGGTCAATCGTATTGCTCAAGAATGCACCTTCACCAGAAATTGATGAGACGAGAAATTGCTTAATTGGTGACTCAAGCTTTTCTAGACAGTTCTCTATAACACTCTTGGCAAGCCTCCTTGCAGCCAAAGAAAAACCCTAGATTGTCCAAACAACATAAGTATAAAGGCCAAAATAAACAAAGATAAAAAAATTGAATGTAATCAAATAGAAGGAGAGGAAAGGAACTGACAGGCTTTTTTCTGCCCAAAGCAGATAAAATAGTAAGCAAAAGGTTTTCTTGTATCTCTTCGCTTTCTTCAATAATTACAACCATAATTGTTTGCATTGCACTTACAACACTTTGCGAGTGATCATCACTGTGACAGTAACCAAAAACAAAAGTGAACAGTAAAACTAGGCATAAGTGAAAATCATAGACCAATCTGACATTGGATTATATGTTAGGTTCTAGAATTGTACCTCACAACACTGAAGAAATTATGAAACATCTCATTTATGAGATCATTGCAATCAAGATCAAGCATCACAACACAAGATCTGTATCTAGCGAGTGTTTCTAGAATGGCAACCCTCCTTGGAAAAGTGGCACTATTAGAATCCTTTAGCCCGCTAAAAGTGCCAACAATAATTTCAAACATATCCTGCCAAAAGAGGTGAAAGGACTATGTTAGATAAATATTTTTTTTACACATATATACTGTGGAATACTACAAGAATAACATATTTTAGTAAAGACCAAAAGTAATCTCCGGTAGTCAAGTTATGAATTAATAAGAAAAATACAAGTATGTTTCACTTTTCAAGGAAAACCTGTAATTATTTAATTCTACATGAAAGGAAGAAACAACAAGGAAACAAATGAAATCATGTTACCCTCAAAACATCGTCGCTGTAAGGTGCTTCTGGAGCAGTGATTCGTGTGATCTCACAGATGCAAGTAGCAATGATAACCTTCGCATCACTATCTTCATGCTTCAGCAACTCCGGCTTTGAAAATGCATCAAAGCAATCGTTCAAGGAGTCAAGCACCGAGGGGCGTGGTGACTGCTCTATTTCTGACAGGGCACTGGCTGTTTTCTGCACAAATTCAATACACTCATTAGGCTCTACTGGGAACATATTGAGGATGCTTAGCACTTTCTGGCTCTATTAAAAGTTGTTAAAACCTGGTATATTATCATTTATGTTAAGTTGGTTCTAGAGAAGAGACTCACTTATGGTCCCGCAAACACTAAATGCGACAAAATCACATCCAATTAATTTGACTGTGCTTGACAATATTAACAAGCTATAGAATATGTGAACTGAGACTCACTTATGGTACTGCAAACACTAAATACGACACATCCAGCTAATTTGACCGTGCTTGACGAAATTAACAAGATATAGAATACGTGAACTGAGAATTCATCTGGTTTATGTTCGGTGATAAACATGAGCGATAGCTTTTGTTATTCCTTGTCTTTGAAAAGAAGTGGCTGTTTTGCTTGGTTATGAAATCTGAGCACTTCTCTGTAAATGTTTATTATAGATGGAAATTTTGCACAGCCAAGGGACTCCAGGAGCTAAATAAAATAACTCTACAATAAAAATGTTCCAAACATACACTGCTTATGATAAATTGATTCTATCTTGAGATGCCTATAGAAAAGTGCACTATGGTACAACAAATTCAGAATCACAGAAGATTCCCTGACTGGCTCCATATTTGGAACTTCAACTTTAATGAAAACCAATCATAGAAATATAATTTTCAACCACAAAAAGCTTCCTAAAGAACCTTCCTGTGACCAAAATCAGAACAGAAACCATTAAAATTAACCTCAGATACTACCCAAAATCATCAACTAAGCATCCAGGATGACAAGTTTTCCTCCTAAACAACCACAGAAGCTAAAAGCACTGTTTAACCAAACCACATCAACACCTAATCAGAACGTAACATCTAACAGAAATACTTGAAAGTCACTTCCCCAGCTTACTCTGTGCAGTATATGTGCAGTATATACAGTTCCTACTCCACGAATTCGATTTTCCAGTTCACAGAAACCAAAGCTTCCCACTTAAAACCTTGAAATTATGATTGAAACCACTGCTTCAAACTCTGAATCAAACTAAAAAAGTGATAGAAACCACTAATTTTCACCGGAACGAGTCAAACTCGAAACTTTCCAACGACAGCAGAAACCCTACTTGGGGAAATTACAACCAAAACCCACCAAAAAGCCTAACAAAAACTCTCCAAAATCACTAGCCACAAGAAACCCAATCGATCTGAGCAAAGAGATCTACAAAATCAACCAAGAAAAGAGAACCGATACTCTACCTTGAGCAGCTCGACTAGCTCATCCTTTGAGGAAGGAGGCGACTGCAACTTCTCGCCGAGCTCTCTGAGCTGCTGTTCGGCCATTTCTGACCGTCAGATCGAGAGTCACTTGATTTTTTTGAATTCACTCTCCTCTTCAGTCTCCTCCTCCTCTCGCTTGCCTCCCGCTCGAGTCGGGTTTTTTGGTTTTTAAGTTCGAAGAGGTGTAACCTTAACCTTACAGCTGCTTGCTTGGTGTTTTTGGGAGATTTCGCGACTGATCATGGTAATAACCCTCCGTTTTTCGATTAATTACGGGACTCGACCATATGTTGGTCTTCTCCAAAGAATTGGATGTAGACCTGGTCTAGCAAAGCAGTCGTAGACTTAATTTTATATAAATTGCTCTATTTTTCTTCATTTTATACTTTATACTTTATACTTGTGAGAAGATTTATCTAATATCTGCAGGTTTGGTGGTTTCATTAATTTGCATGATAATTTTGTAATCTTTCTATTAATTATTAAATATAAACTTGTTATGGAGTAATAAATTTAGTTGTTAAATGATATTTTATTAATAATATTATCTTAAAAATCATGAATTCACTTGTATCATCAGTACATAATAAAGATAATAATTTTGATTGTTCTGAAAAAATCATCCAAATTTTATTCAGTATAGAATTTGATCTTTTTCTTACTAAGAGACAAAAAGAATCGTGTACATTAACTATATCCTACATAATTTTAAAATGAAAAAAAAAACTAATATAAGTGAATAATATATAAATCCTAGATAGCAACTTACCAGGTGTACAGTGTGCTCTAGAAATGTGAATGACCTCTGTGGCTATTGGTAGACCGCGTGCAACTACCGCACAACAAAGCCGTTGCTTAGCCACCCACCAGATACGGTGTTTACCGTTTCGGACCTTTCCGTCCTGTGACTCCTGTCTGATAAAATTTTGTCCGTTTTGTAGTAAATTAAAAATCTGGGCTCGTGGCCCGGTTTCTGCCCAGACTCGGCCCAGTTAGCATTTACAACTAGTATAGTAGTATGTACTTTTTTTTTTTTTTTTTAGGAAACATATATATATAAGCTGTCAGGTAAAAGTTACTAGTATGTATTTTTAACATTAATTTTGCAAATTCATATCCTGCAGTAGTGCAGTAACACTTTCCTGCCCTGTTTGGAACCTTTTTGAGTCAAACTGCTCCATTTTATTTCCTGTATCCACTGTCATAATGGGGACAAGATAAATAAGTTTTTTAATAATCTCCTATATATATATATAATATTGAAACGTACGTTTAGATTAATTCACATTGGAAAATCATTAGTATTTAATGACCAAAATGGATTTATTTATTTATTACGTGATTATAATAACGGGAGAAAGATACAGTCATCCAATCATGCATGAATCTGTTGCAAATTGTCAATTTGTCATGCATGCATGGTTGCCAAGTTCCTTTCTGGTCAGGACACAAGCAAGTCAAAGATACTGAGGCAACTCAATTTAGCAAAAATGGGGAGATCGAGAAGACAAAGGCACCATATTACCCATTCAATTTATATCATGCCATGCAAGTATGTATATTACCAGTGATATAACCAAGTAACAGAGTCTTCAGTAGTAGTCATTCTGTGATAGTCTGATTCAATTAATTACCAGTATTCTTTTAAATTTCATCAAAAGTACAAAAAAAAAAAAAAATTGTTGGCATCATCAATTGGAGCAATGACAAACAGCAGAATAAAAGAAATGTCATTCCATTTTCAGATGAGAACCCAGCATGTATATAACAGCTTAAATATATTACATCCCAAAGAAAACTGGAAGAAAGAGCTTAAAATCACATGAAGCTCTCCTTAGTAATTGCCACATTTGGAAATATGTACCATTTTAACTAGCATCTGATCACTAATTCATTAAAACAATTCATTGACGCGTCCCACTGCAACTCGGAGATCTTGATAGTTGCTCTCGATCTGGAAAAGCAGGAGCAACCTGTCAAGCTCATAATCCTTCATATCACCCATGAACGGCTTCACCATGATGACATTCTTACTCGGGACCACCCGGTAACATTTGTCATCAACCATGACACACCTGCCATGGCTCCTGCCAGTCAAAGCCAGATCCTTAACAGGCTTCCCTTGGGAGTCTTGTTTGCATGAATCTCTATATAATCTGTGTGTGATGAACCTTGCAGGATCGAGCTTGTCAATGATTGGAGAAGCATATTCTCTGCATCCAGCTGTAAATATGACAATTTCATATGCATAATTGACAGCAGCCTGGAGCAGCCGATCCACACCAGGGCGCTTAATTTATAACATAGCAACATTCTGTAACGAAGTCATAGTACTTAGGTGGCTTCTCATGTAGGTCTACATGGCAAATTAACGTCTCATCCAGGTCGAGAAAAAGTGTTTTGCGGGTGGTGTCAGGGAGAGGAAGACCCGGCAGTGGAGGATCACCTGAACTAATATGGATAAGATTACGTAGATCCTTAAAATTTACCTGGGCCTCTTCATTAGCGTCTCCAAAAAAGGGACTCACTTTTATAACATTAGACCAATACTTGTCGTGAACTCTTGGTTCGTGGTCTACCATCACGGTGGGATCAAGCAACGTCCTTCCTTTTAGCATGTCAGAATGGCCAGTGTCTTGTATCAGCCAGCAGTGGGATATTATCCACCGAGACGGGTCAATCCGGTCAAGTATATCAGATATGAGGTCTTGTGGCCGCATGGTGAAAGCAACGATCTCGAAAGATGCCTTCTTGGCAGCTTTGAGAAATAACGTACAAGGCAGTCTTCTTCTTATTCACCCAATTATCCACTTTGAAGTTGTACCGGCCATCGGGTGGTGGCTTTTCAGTTACGTGGATCATGGTTTTGTGAACACCGAGCAAGAGCGTTCTCTTGTAGGGGTTGAGCAGAGGAATACTGCTCTTGCACAGAAAACTAGGAGGAGAAGAAACAATAGCAGATGAAATGATGGATTTGGTCGGGTCATGAAAGGATGAGATCATGGCTTGCGCCATTAGGTTTAGCGATCAGGTATGGATCAAGTTGAAAGGAAGCAGATCTAGAAAGAAAAATGAGAGGTTTTAGGGTTTTGTAAGGAAGAGGGTTGCAAAATTTATAATTAAGTGACCGTTAATCGATCCTACCTACCTACGCGTTAGCCGACAATTAATTAAGTGTATCTGAGAGTTCTTCATCTTTTCATTATATATATATATATATATATATATATATAGCATATAAATTGGAAATAAGGTACGATATTCAAAATTTAAGTTGATTTTGAAAAATCCAAATCGTTCAAATTTGCTGAAGTAAACTTTGTTCTTTTAATATTGCCCGTCCATGTATTCCATTAGAAAAATATTTCCGAATTGAATATGACCTATTTTGAGATAAACTCGATCGTATTTTTAGTTAATCTCATGTGAATGTGATCCGGTCTGTCTACACTCAGGTATTCGATCTCTGTTTACTTAAAATCGTAACCGTTAATTTCTCTATGATCTTAGATCCGTATTTCTCTTGCCTTCATTAGAAATCTCGTAGGAAAAATCCTAGCCGTTGTTTTAATCTAATGGTTCTGATTCCCCAGGCCAGACGTTGCCCAGGCTGACCGATCTAATTGGGATTTGGAAAAGAAATCTGCTATGCTAGCTATTATTGGAGTCAAAAAACCCTTTCGTTTTTCTCTTGCCATATATATATATATATAATGTCATTTCTCTCTTGCGCGCCATACATATATAATTAATTAATATCATCTCTCTCTCATTAAACTAATTAATAAAACTAGGTGAAATTAAGAACCTCTTGCAGTCTCTTAACGCCAAACCTCCTCATTTCGTCAGGCAGGCATGCAGGTTAACCTCTTTCCTTTTGCTTTATCGCACGGTCCAAAATACTAGCAAAAATTCTGTCAGTTCTTTTCTTGATTTGATGGCTGAAACGAAAATTAAGTTTGAGGTGTCTGGTTTGGGATTTTGAGGGATGAGGCCATCAACGGGAGAAAGATAAACAAATGGAACTGGGACAGTTTGTGAAGCTGCTGATAATTACAAAATTAATGCATTGGTACAACAAGAAATTAAAATACATTGATACACCAGTAATAACATAGAAATAACATAAACTACCATTATCAGCAACGGTGCTGAAGCTCGATCGAACCACTGTGTACTCCTAGCTAGTTGTCTCAATTGAAACCCAAGTTGTATGTTTCTTGGCATTTATGCCAAAGCAATCACATTCAAAAACATACATGACTGCATGTAAAGATCTAATTGACAGAGATCCTGTTCAAATCATGTACTTGTTTGAGGAAATTTTGATCCTGCATCAATTAAAGCTATAAATTAGGAGTTCTGGAGCAGAGGTAATTACTACTTAGACCACTTTGTACCATCAACCTGCTTTTTTTCTTTGATTACTGAAGGCACGATAAAGATCATTCACATATTTCGCCGCAATTCTGATATCATTGAACCTGCTCTGCACATCAAAAAACCACAACAAGTTCAAGAGCTCCCTGTCAGACGAATCACCCTTGAATGGTCGCATGGCAATTGCATTCTCCTGAGGCCGCACAAGTTTTGGGCTATCATCTATGATCACTGACCACTCGAGCCTTCTGCCAGTGGTTATCAGATCCTTCTCATAACACCCCTCGTTGATTGCAGTACATGCATCCCGGTACAACCTGTGTGTGATGTACTTGTTACTTGGGTCGAGCCAGTCGAGAATCGGTGATGCATATCCTGCACTTGCAGCTGTGAAAATCACGATCTCAAATGATGCCCAATGGGCAGCATGCAACAATTCTTCCACACCTGGTCGCTTGACAATAAAATACGGCTCATTTACAAAGTAATTCCTATCACTGGGATGCTTGGTGCTTGCATAGATTAAAGTGTGATCCAGGTCAAGAAATAATGTCTTCTTGTCAGTGCTAGGAAGTGGAAGAATCGATGCGGCCGGACTGAATGACATGATGTTGATGAGTTGTCGAAGATCAACAAAATTCCTCTCCACCTCAAAAAACTTGAGTAAATTTATGAGATCAGTATCAGTTTGGTCTCCGAGGAATGGTCTTACTGCAATCGCATTTGACCACTGCTTGACATGCTTCCTTGGATTGTCATCAATAATCACAGACCTGTCTAGTTTCCTCCCGGTTGTAACCAGATCCTTCCGATGCATGTTGGTGCATGCATTTTGATACAAACGGTGTGTGATAAACTCCCCGGTTGGATCAAGCATGTCGATGATTGGACCAGCAAACTCACTAAGCCCTCTTGTGTAAATGACAACTTCAAACGAGGCAATTTTTGCCGCACGGAGTAATTCATCAAGGCCTGGTCGCTTGAGCACATAACATGCCCTTCTAATCCCCTTTCTTACTGGAAACACCACGAAGACGTCAAACTGGTCATGTGGCGGGTTGAAACTATATTTGACAAGGACTCGGCGCAAACTGAGAAAAAGTGTCTTTTTGGAAGATTCAGGGAGAAGTGCATTTCGAGGTGCTGGAAGGGAAAGACCAACAACCGGTTCGGATGGTGGTAGAGATGACAAGACCTTTTGATCATGATAGAATGAGTACCGGGTTAGAACAGGTTTGGTCCGGGAAGGCGAAAGCCTGACAGGTATGGAAAGAGGGGATGGAGTCGATTTGCGAAAAGAGAAAAGATTGATCAAGGATTTTAGTAATGAGAGGATGATTGCCGAGGTTATGGCAACATAGCAGATGGCAAATGCAACAGCTAAGGAGGCGGCGAAGGTGACAGAGGCGTTGACTGTGTCGGTTATGTGTTTCACCAAGGAGGATGTTTTGCTTCTATGTGTTTTTTCATTGGATATGTCAGGTTTGGGGAATAAGATTTGAAGGAATTGCACCATTTTTCCTTTTGATTTTCTTTTTTCGAAGGTTTGCGAAGATTTGTTCATTAATTTTCCTGAAAGGCGCGGTTTGAGGCGAGGTTTATGGAATTCGTTTCCTAATTTAGGAAAACGATAGTCCGTTGCATTATTGGTAAAAAGTTAAAATTCATAACCAGAGTGTTAGTTATATATGAGGAAACAGAATCATTTATTGTAAAAATAAATTAAGGAAAGCCGTATGGTGTTGATCAGAGAAAGAATCATACACCCTGATTTTACCTAGCTAATTATAGAAATAATATTACACATCATATAAGCATTAAAGGAATAAATCTATGGAGATTACACAATAATTTCATACTCGAAGAGGCGCCTCAAGAATATGAGAATGATTTCCATTCCTCTGGATCCAGTGTGCCATTCATTCTACGTGCAGCTTGTAGTTCCAACATTTATTAATTATGTAATTGCGAGAAAATCCTTCAATTAAAGTAAAAACAAGTTTGAATTTAAAACAATTATAGATGTATATTTTGTTAGACTGCTGTAATACATTTATTTTCGGATGAAATACACACAGTCCAAATCTAATTTCATATCTGAGCGGTTAATACAAAGTGGTTTATATACTAAAATTTCGTAAGACACTAGGCAAAAAAAAAAATTGGAAAATATCCATTATTGATAAGCAAACATTTGTATTTCTTTTCTATATTGTGCAAAAAAAATTGGAAAGTGAGCTGTTAATTAATTCAAAGTTCCACTAGTTTTTATATTTCTAATTATATTCTCAAATTTTTGGAAATTCTCCCTTATTGAAATGCAAACCAGTGTTATCAGAACCGGACCGGACCGGTCGGTTCAACCTAAAAAAACTGGAACCGGTCACCTGTCCGGTTTGGTTCTCATAAAGGACCGCGTCTGCTGTTAAACCGGTCAAAATCGATTAAACCGGGCAAGTTTCATTAAAAAACCAACGATCAGACTAACAAAAAAAACGGTTCAAAATAGATTCAATTTTTTGAGACCCCTTTCTTGCGTGACCTGAATGAACCCTTCCCGACCTCTCATACAGCTCTTAGCCTCCGACCACCACCGACCTCAACCCTCTCTTTCTTAACATCTGATGTTAATCCTACCAGGCTACCACCACAACCTCAGCCCTCTTCATCTCGACCTCTCCAACTGCTCCTACCACCACCCGTCTCAACCTTCCTGGCAAAAGGATGCTAAATCGCTAATGCCTTACTCTAGGTATCAATGGTTGTAAAACGGCCGATTGGGAATATTGCGGTGTTGTTCGATTGGATACGGTGCTCCTTCTGTGAAGAGATGAGGGAGGATGAAGGATGAGAGTTTGATGTCCTTTCAAGGTAAGAACTGTGCTGAATTTGGAGAATTTTAAGGGTGATGCAGACTGTTAGATGGAATTAGAGTTGAGATTTGAGTCAAAGATAATTTTTCTTTCCAAAAAAATTGAACTTTAGTAATTAGTTTTACTGGTACGCAGAGAATACTGATAAGAATCAGGGAGTATGTGCGTTTCATTTCTTTTTCTTTCATTCTTTAATGTACTAGTGGCATTAAACTCTTAATTGAGTTCCTTTTAGCCTAATCAACAATAAATTGATAAGTATTAGTAAATTTCTTACATATGAGCTACAATAGTTCAAGCTTTTGATTATATTGAGTACATGGTTTGATTGATTCCACCGAATAAAATAAACCATTTGTGCAAATTAGGATAATGTTTGCCATGAATAAGCATGATCTTTTTTGTTATAGTTGAAAATTGTAAATTAAATGATGTATTATTTATACAAATGAAAGTCGATGTATGTTGGATACAATAATAATATGTTTGTGCCTTGTACAATTGTACACAAGTCAGTTTTCCAGTTACATGCTATTTTTTATTTTACCTTTCTCCCATGTCAATCACAAAAATTTGATAAGTGCTACTTTGCCTTTGTTAATTAGATTTAGACACAAAAATAAATAGTCAGTTAGACTTTTGATTATAAACTATAATTGTTTTAAAAAAAACAGCGGTTGAACCAGTTGAACCGGCGGTTCGACCAGTGAACCATTGACCCGGAGCTTTACCGGGTCGAGGTCCGGTCCGGTTCTGATAACATTGATGCAAACATTTGTATTTTTTTTGGGAAATTTCCCCTAGTTTAGTTTGTGTGTGTGTGTGTGCTGAAATATATTAAGCTAGCATGTTCAAGATTGTTCAAGACTTGGGCTGTTGGGCACCTTATCGGTCTTATTGAGAAATGCGTATGCTATATATGTTAGCATGTGATTTGTTTCCTGAAATGTTGTGCTAACTGCTGTTGCCTTTTAGGTTGTATTAACGGAACTGCATACTTAATTCATTACTCCATAGTTCCTTTTTAAGCTCCTTTTGCATCCATCTTTAGCGCATGAAATCTCAATGAGGGTCTTCTTTTGCTCTTACAGTTTCTTTCTTGTGTTCAGATAGCTAATCCAGTACATTTTTGCATGCCTTTTTTTTTTTCCCAATTATGGCTCTTAATTTTTAAATTAACCTTAAGAAGAATCGACTATTAATAATCTAAGTGTATATACAATTTTTTCCTTTTCATTAGGATTAAAAGAAAGAAGAAAATGATTCTCATTGAATAATTTGCTAATTGACAATTGGAGAAAATTACATATGAACCAACTCATATAGTTACAAGCATAATAAAAGGGGTAAAAAGAAATGAAAATAACAGACCTGTGAGCCAGAGAACAAAGAATTATAAAAAGAAAAAGAAAAAAACAACACTTAATTTCTTCGCCTTCTTCATTGGAAGCGCAAGAAAATATATATATATATATATATATATATATATATATATATATATATATATATATATATATATATATATATACATACAATGTAATAAAACAAGGAAATATTTACATATAATTGAACGTACTCTTTGCATCTTTGTTGCAAGGAACCAAAGATCCATTCACATTTGACGAGTTATTAAAAATGCTCTAATCATGCATAGTTAATAACTTGATATATATATTAATCTACCTACTGTTGTACCATATCTTGCACTGCATTTTCCTCTTTACCACAATGAACTTGAATCTTCTTTAGTTTAAGAAGGTTCCCAATTCCCATTACGACAAAATCGAAGTTAGCCGAGGTAACACTTAATTCTTTCAGCTCTGGCATGCACTGTTCTTCAAAAGTGACTGAACTTAGATTATCCTGATCTTCAAGATATAGTATCTCTAGCTTTAAAAAGGTGCTTCAAGAAATTTCAGGTTTTTTTCATTGTAATAATCATGTAAGACAAGAGAAAGAGTAGTCAGGTTGGTTAGTCTCTGAAGAACTGGAATTGTAGTTTCTGGTAATTTACTGTCCTTCAAAGTTACCTTCACCAGATAATTACTGAGATGATTGAGAGGGGAAATCAACTTGAGACTTTGTTCAAGGGGAGGTAGTGAAGACTTGAAATCCAAGCAGAGTTGTGAATAAGCAAAATTAGTGACACTTGAGCTCAGATTCAAAGATTGCAATAAAGAAAGCCTGTATGCTGCCATGCCAAACTCTTCGTTGTCCTTTGAATTAAAAGATATTATACACAATCTTTTCAATTGAATTAGCTGCCAAATATCACTGAAGTTCCTCTGCACCTCAATAAACTTGGCCAAATTTATGAGATCCGTGTCAGTATGATCTCCGAGAAATGGCCTTACCGCAATTGCATTACCCCACTGCTTGACATGCTTCTTTGGATTATCATCGATAATCAAAAATTGGTCAAGTTGTCTTCCTGTCGAAACCAAATCCTTCATGAATAACCCATTTCCACACTTGGTGAAAGCATTTCGGTACAACCGGTGCGTTATCAACTTTCCCGTTGGGTCAAGTCTATCAATGATCGGATCAGCGTATTCATTACATTCGCTTGTGTAAACGACAACTTCAACGGAAGCATTCTTGGCAGCACAGAGAAATTCATCAAGGCCAGGTCGCTTGATCACATAGCAGGCCCTTCTTTTCCCTTTTATCACAGGATGCACCACAAAGTCAAACCGATTACATGGATCGTTGACAATAAAATTAACAACGATCCGGCCAAGGCCAACAAAAAGCGTCCGTTTTGAAGATTGAGGAAGGACTGTGCTTTTGCATATAAATTTCGGCATAAAGCGAGTTGATGAGATATTGCGTTCATGTCGAGCATGGTACCTATTTGGAACGGGTTTGGTCGGGGCAGAGAAAAATGTGCTAGTTCTGGAATTAGGGGAGGGAATGGATTTGCAACAAGTGAAAAAATTAATCAGGGATTTGAGGAAGGTGAGGAGAAATGTGGTGGTAATTGTGATGGTAAAGATGGCAACTGTGGTGGCTAAGGAGGCAGCGAAGGCGATTGATGCAACAAGCATATTGCTGATCATGTCTTTTGTCATGTAGGATGTATCACTATTTTGTTGATGTCGTTTACCATCAGAAATCTCATGTTTGAGCATTGTGTTTCCATGCTCTGCAGCCATCAATTTTTTTTTTTCTTATTGATTAATTTTTGTTTGTCACCATTATTAATCTTCCATTGATGAAGGAGAGGAAAGGAATTCTTGTCGCAGTTAAATGAGAGGATAATATTTTCTTTCCCTATTTTAGAATGTAGAGATGGCCGTGATTTTTATTAATACCCTCCAACAAAAAAATAACAAATGTCCTCTCGCTGAAAAACTTTCAAAAATATCTTTGTTATGAAATAAATGTGAACAAGCATAAAGAAGAATAAGCAAAATAGAGATGAAAAGATGGCAATCTCTTTATTCATACATTTCTCATGTGTGTACAATACAAGATTACAAAGCCTCTATTTATAGGCTACAAATTGTAAATGAAAAATTTCATCTAAATAAATGAAGAAATAAATTCCAATAGTAGTGGCCATCAATTCCAATTGTAGTGCATGGAGTAGTGGGGATAGTGGGGAATGAATGTTGGGAGTTATGGACATCCACATTAATATTTTATTCATAACACTCCCCCTTGGATATCCATTACATAAGAATATGCCTCATTAAAACCTTACTAGAAAAAACCCTATGGGATAAAAATCTAGTGAAGGAAAAAGAGTACAATATTCTTCTAAATACGCAACTACAGCCTTACCAGGAAAACCCAATGGGAAAAACCATGGTTAAGGAAAATATAGTGCATATTAACTCCCCCTCATAACAGCATCAATCAAGACCTTTAAATCAGCGAACTCCAATATTACGAACTAGCTTTTTGAATATTACAGTAGGGAGTGCATTAGTGAATAAATCTGCTGGATTTTTCACTTGAACGGATTTGCTGAACATTAATAACATTATTCTTTTAGAGATCATATGTGAAAAAGAATTTTGGTGAAATATGTTTTGTTCTATCTCCTTTAATGTATCATTTCTTTCATTGAGCAATACATATAATATTATATTCATATATGATCTTCAGGATCATTTCTCTAAAAGACAATCTACATGTTTGACAAATGTGTTAAATCACAGATCTTAACCAAACACATACTTGACTTGCTTTTGTGTATTGCTAAATTTTCTCATAGGTAGCGAAATATATGACAATATCTTCGCGTGAGAGAAGAACTATATTTTGCTAATAAATTTACTATAAATGATATATCGTGTATTGTATGCTCATCAAGATAAGTGCTCATATTGCACTAAGATATGGTACTTCAGGACCAAATAGTTCTTCATCATTTTCTTGAGGTCTAAATGATCTTTATTCACATCTAATGATCTTACAACCATCGGATTGCTTAATAAATGTTATTTATCCATAATTGCAATATAATTTTCTTGATGCATAAAAATATCATTTTTAAATGTTCAATTTGCAATCCAATGGAAAACTTTGTTCTTCCAAGATCTTTCATCTCAAATTCTTCCTTTAAATAATTTATTCTTTTGGAAGCTCTTCAGGAATTCCAAAGATCGTCAACATAAACTGTAATTATAATAAAATCATTTCTATATCTTTTCATGAAAATACATGGACATGTCATATCATTATTATATCCATGTTTCAATAAATATTCACTTAAACGATTATAGCATATGCGTCCATATTGCTTTAATCGATATAAAAATTTATTCAATTTAACTAAATAATGTTCTCGAGAACCTAAATTACATGCTTCAGGCATCTTAAATCTTTTAGAGATTTTCATATAAATATCATTATCAAGTGAGCCATAGGCTGTAACAATATCCATTAGGTGCAAAAAGTCCTTCATAGACTGCCAGACTAATTATATATCAAAAAGTTGTTGCATCCACCACATATGAGTATATCTCAAAATTTCACCTTTCTTATTTTTATTTTCTCATAAATATTCATTTATATCATACTGGTTTTATACCTTGAGGTACAAGGACTACAGGTCCAAAAACTTCTCATTTTTCAAGAGAGTTTACATCTACCTCAATTGCACCTTTCTATTTTGGCCAATCATTTCTTTGTCGACATTATTTAATAGACTTCTAGTCATGATCCTCAATATTTATTATGTTTAGCGCTATATTATATACAAAAATATTATTGATATCAATTTTATCTCGGTTCCATCTTATTTCATTCATGATATAATTTATTGAGATCTCATTATTTTCATGAAATTTCAGATACCTGAGTTTCTACTGGAACTCCAATATTATTTATAATTTTATTTTCTTCTGGAGTTTTATCTGAAATTATCATATCCTCGACTTGACCATTTTCATTCTTTGCTCCTTTTCTTTTTCGAGGATTTTTATATTTTTAATCTTTGAAACCGATTGCTTTTCCACGCTTCATGCGTGTTATAATTAGTCTGTCCAACAGGGACACGGACTTTAATTGGAGCATTAGCAGCTGGTACATGTGATTTGGTCACTTTCTTTGAGTCTGTGAATGTGTCTGGCAATTGATTCACTAACCTTTTCAAATGAATTATCTTTTGAACATTTAGTTCACATTCTTTAGTACGAGGATCAAAATAAGACAATAATAATTCATACTAATATATTTTTTTTTCAGCTGATAGTTTTCTCCCCCTAAGGTTGGAAATTTTTTATTCATCTAAATCACAACCGGCAAAATTAGTCATTAATAAATCTCCCATCGATGGTTTTAGATACTATATTATATATGGAGATTCAAATTCAATATAAATTCTCAACTTTCTTTGATATCCCATTTTAGTGCGTTGTGGTGGAGCAATTATAACATATACCGCACATTCAAAAATTATTATATGGAAAATATTATGTATGTGACCAAAAACAAATTATAAGGGGAAGCTTTATAATAGCTAGTTGGCATGATGCGAATTAGTTTTGTTGTATGTAAAATATCATATCTTTTTTTTTTGTTTATATACGAACATCTACAGGATGTTTAACATTAATTTCGATATTGTCTAGACGTATTTTCATAATTGGATTATGCTCTTTGATCAAATCTATTGAGCAAGTAATTTCGCAAACGCCAGGTTGCGATTTGATAATAAACATACATGTGACCATCTTATTGATGCATCAATTAAAATCATAAAATATTCAAATGGTTCACATGTTGGATATATTGTTCCACAAATATCATATTGTATACGTTCTAGAAATAAAACCAACACACAAAAAATTCATCAGATTAAATAATCTTCTAGTTCTTTGATGAATGTTCATAATAATTATCTATTATTTTCCGCATCACTATTAATCCGGAATGGTCCAACCGGTCATACCAAACTATAAACATATTCTTGTATGTAAACTTCTGGTTTACAATAACATGTGTTTCAATTGCACTAATATATGTGTAGTACAAGTCAGAGAAAAAACATATGCAATTTATTTTCAATATGCATTGTTTTTCATATATTCAATATTTTTTCATTAGTTGTCTCAATATGATATCCATTTCAGCGGATATTCTTAAAACTTAACAAATTTATTTGAGACTTACAAGAATATAATACATCATCATCAATATAAATCTGTATTTCTCCATGTAACCACAAAATAGCTCTTCTGGAGTTTTCAATCAATTTTTTTTTTGTTTTTTTTTATAAAAATAAATAAATATCATTTCAACAATAATCAATAATAAAAATAATAAATAACTAGTATTTAAAAAAATTAAACATAAATAAGCAAATTTTATCTTACATTTACATTTTTTTTATGCACTACAATCAATATAAATAATAAATAAGTATTAATTCATTTTTCAAAATAAAGAATGAACAACTATTCATTTTTTTTTATCTTACAATTTTCCGTAACAACATAAAAGATAAAAATTAAAATTCCACCTTATAATGTAATACCTCTAATGAAATAGATAAGCTTCTTTAAGGCATTGTATTAATAGAAACGAACAAGTTTCTTTTAGGGCATTGTATTAATAGAAAATTAAATGATTTATAAAAGTAAATCATCTCTTTTCAAATAATTTTGTATAAGTTTGATATACTGTTTTTTTTTTCAAACAGTGAGGGCTCAATTTTTCATAAATGTCACCTATTTTATATATCTCTTTTTCATCATTCAAATAATGTCAAATCATTTGACTAAATTGAGTTTGTCCATAATAGTTCAATATAATGTTTTGACGTACTACAGGTACATTGGCGTACGACAGGTACATGACTAATAATAACATAAATTTTCTTATTTGTTATTCTCTTCACTTTCTAATTATTTCTCCACTTCTAGTGGTAATTCTTTTTGTTCATTTATTTTTCCACTTCTAGTGGAATGATGCACTTTTTCTTCATTATCACGTCCATATCTAATAGTTTGTCCATCATATTATTTTCCACTTTATGTGTAACTATTATTTGTTCAACCAGAACAAGACATGTGGCTTCAATAATTTATTATAATTGAACTTCAGGTCAATTGATAAAATTGATGAAATAGCTTCAGGCCAATTTCATTAATATAATTTATATTCATACGGCTTCGGACCATTTCATTAACATAATATAATGTAAAAGATAATGTATAAACTTGAAATATTTCTTGAATCTTCTTCGGAAAGAGTACATCAAAAAAAATTTCACATCATATAAATCTTATTGAAATCTTCTTCAAGAAGATATATTGAAATATTATCATATTAATTTTTGTGAGCCACATAAATCTTCTTCAAGAAAATTAAATTATTAAAAAAAAAATATGAACATCACAATAATTTTTGCACATTATTAAAAAAAAATTCATTATCTTTCCACTTCAGGTGGAAAGATGTGTTTTTGTAATAATCACCATGATAATAAACTCATTCTTATACGTCCACGTCCACAAGTTTTTTTTTTTCAAATTTATTATTATATATTGCTACATTTACTTCAAGAAATGAAGCAGAACAAATTGAATTATTTTGTCCAACAACTCATTATAATCTCTTCAACCATAAAGAGATAATAAATCAACTTAGAATATCTTTTAACTTCTTCAAGAAGATTAAATTATTGAAAAAAATATATATATAAACATCATGATAAATTTGCGCATCATATAATTTTTCTTTATATCTTCTTCAGGAAGATCTTCTTAATATCTTTGAAATCTTCTTCAAGTTGATAAAATGGCTACAATGGCTTCGGGCCAATTTCTCAGTGCATTTTATAAAATTGAGAATTTTTGTAATATCTCTTGAAATCCTCTTCAAGAAGATTCAATTATTGAAGAAAAAAAATATATATGTGAACCACTATACAATATTTGTACATCATATAAATCTTCTTCACGAAATTTTTTTTCTTTTAAATCTTCTTTGGGAAGATTAAATTAAAAAAAAATGCACTTCATATAAAATTCTATGAATCATACTAAACATCTCAAAATAAATATAAATAAATTGATAACTTATTTCATTTAGCAATTACTAGGAAGTATTATTTATATAAATAAAATTGAAATAAAAGTTACTAAAATTACCTCGAATCTTCAACTAGTAGAACTCTCGTGCTGATAACGTATTATGAAATAAATGTGAACAAGCATAAAGAAGAATAAGCAAAATAGAGATAAAAAGATGGCAATCTCTTTATTCATACATTTCTCATGTGTGTACAATACAAGATTACAAAGCCTCTATTTATAGGCTACAAATTGTAAATGAAAAATTTCATCTAAATAAATGGAGAAATAAATTCCAATAGTAGTGGCCATCAATTCCAATTGTAGTGCATGGAGTAGTGGGGATAGTGGGGAATGAATGTTGGGAGTTATGGACATCCACATTAATATTTTATTCATAACAGGGCAGTCATTTTTTTTTTTTACTAAACCGTCCAGCGTTTGACAGTCAGCTACATTAAAAAAAATTTAGATATCTTAATATATATTTTCAGATGTTTATCAAGGTACAAGCTAGTTTATACTAGTAAATAGCAAATATATACTAATTTTAAAATGATTGTGATTTTCTTTTTAGAGATATTTTAATATTTTCATCTAAAATGTATATTTATGATTCCTATCCTACATGAGTAGATAGTAATCATAAAGAGATTCTGTGTTGTTATATCGATAAGATTATATTACTTTGAAGAGGTATTCTAATTTGTCATATTAGATTGCAAATACTTGAACAACTGTTAGACATCCATTGGAGATGTAAAATTGACAAATGCATATCTAAAGTTGCCAAAAAAACAAAGGGAAGAGCCTCCAAACTTGAGTTGAAATTTCCGATTAAGTTTTTCGAAAATGTATATAGTAGACATTCATTCTATACACACTAAACATCTCTAAAAAAAAAAATTATAGCAAACCGCCTCACTGTAGGGCAGGTAGCTAAACATTTTTTTAGAGATATTTAGTGTGTATAGAATGAATGTTTGCTATAAAAATTGGACATTAAAATGAATGTTTTGATATCTTTTTTACTGGCTTTCAAGTTAGATTTATTACCCAAAAGTTTCGCGGTGCGGGGGTATTGCCTTGACATTTCTCATTTTTAGCATTGAATTGAATATTAAGAAAAATATCAAAATGAATGTTTGCTATAAAATTGAACATTTTTTTTTCCATTTTTAGATGAATATATTAAGATCTCTATATATAAAAAAAACACTGTAGCAGACCGTCCAAACACTGAGCGGTTTGATAAAAAAAAATTGCCCAAATACTGAGCGATTAGGGCATTTTTGAAACTTTTTCCAACCCAGAGGGCATGTTTATTGTTTTTTTTTTTGTTGGAGGATATTAATAAAAGAGAAATATTCTAGTCTTCAGAGCCATCATATCCGAGTGCGTCCCCAAAGTAGTTTAACAGAAAAAAAAAACCTTCTAATGTCATCAAACTTTCATTTTCTGCGCTAATATCCAAACATTTAAAGCTATATTTATAACATTGTGAAATGTTACTCGCAAGCATTTAAACATCTATCTGAAAGCATTTCTAGATAGTTTTAACTCTTAACTGTTTTTGTCTTCAAGCCAAAAAATGAAATATTTTTTTCACCCATTTTTTTTTAATTTTTTTCTCTGATTATTCTAATTCATTTTTCCGACGATTTGTGATGAATTTCACGAATCTAAAAATATGAACGTTTTTTTATTAGATTTTATCTTTCAAATAATATCCATGAAGAAATACTTTTGAGTAATTTTGAAGTCATTTGTGTTTTTTTTAAAGTAAAACTCATGAGCACTTTAAATTTTTAAGTTTTTAAATCTCAGTCTGCAACTTTTAAGGCTTTGTATATGAGGTTTATATGCTTTGTACATGAACTTTGTACATGCAGTGTTATTGTTGAGATTTATATGAAAGATTTGAAGGCTTGTAAACAGAGGTTTAATTGTTTTGAAGCAAAATAAAAAAATAAAAGTAACATAGATTTAAAGTGGTAAAAAAAAGACGACACAAATATAACTCGAAAATTATTCTTCATGGATCTCATTTGAAAGATAATTTCATAAAAAAAAAACGTTCATATTTTTAGATTCACAAAATTCATCACGGATCGTCGAAAAAATAAACGAAAATGATCAGAGGAAAAAGAAAAGTGAGTGAAATGAATCTTCCTCTTTTTACTCAAAAGCAAAAATAGTTAGGAGTTAAAACTATCAAAATTTAGAATTTAAAATGTTTGCGAGTAAGATTTTAAAATGTTATAAGTAATGCTTTAAATGTTTTGATATTAGCGCTGAAAATGAAAATTAGACAATATTGGAAGTTTTTTCTATTAAATTACTTGGGGAGAATTTTATTTGAGGTACAATTATTAGACTCCTTAATAAAAATCACGGTAGAGATTAGGGTATTAATAGTCGGGCGGGTACGGGTACCCCGGGTATACCCGGGACGGGTATGGGTATATCTCGGGTACGGGTAGGACTGGTACAAGGGTATACGGGTACGGGTATGGTGGGTATATTTTTCAAAAACCATACCCTACCCGTCCTATACCCGTACCCGTGTACCCTTGACGGGTAAGGCGGGTATAGGTATTTTTTTTGTTGTTGTTTTTTTTCTGATTTTTTTGTTGGCTTTTTTTTTGTTGTTTTTGGCTGATCATGGCACCGGGTGGGGGGCGGGGTGTGGGGGGGAACAGAATTTTTGAATTTTGAATTCGGATGAACAGTAGTCGGGTATCGGGTACGGATACTAGGGTACGGGTAAACTCGGGTAGGGTATGGTCGGGTATTGGTCCAAAAAAATGGGTCCGGTCCAGTTTTTGCCCATACCCGAGTACCCGACCCATACCCGGGCTCGGGCACGAGTACCCCAGGCGACGGGTACGGGCGGGTATGGTCGGGTATACCCGACCCGGGTATTGTTAATCCTCTAGTAGAGATGGTGTCCAAGAAAATCAAGGAATTTTCCCAGTAATATGCATTTATTATGATCATAATAATTTTAGAACATATGGTCAATTATTGCTCCTCTAAAAGTCTGAACAATCAATTATTGTAACTTGTCTCTTTTTTTTCTTTTTTTCTGAAAGTCAACTATTGTTTGTTCCTTTAGTTAGTGAAATTCTGCAGAGTGATCTAAGAGATGTGAACTGTAAATTGTAGATTGGAGAAAACTTTAGACTAGTGACGTCATCATGTGAATTAGCAGTTGGAGAACTTGACCATCTGATCTGCTTTGAACGGTTTATATCAGTTCGGACTATCGAGCTATTTTTACAGCTCCTCAGAGTTCTTCAGTCAAACAACTCAGTTCAATATATATTCCATTTCAACATTGACTTGAGTAACTGGTATATACTCTTATTCAATTTCAATTTTCCTAGCTAATAAATATATATATATATATATATAGAGAGAGAGAGACAGGCTAATATGCTTTCGACAGCACTTCGGCCGAAGTGCTGCCACCTCATTTTTTATTTTTCAAAATCCAAACAGTCGATCCGAACCGTTCATCTTGTTCTCCATATTAATATCTGCTTAGAGACCAAATTTTACATTTTTTGGAATTTTTTTGCTATTTATTAAGCCACTTTGAAAATCGCTGATCCAACGGTAAACCCCTGTTTCAACTGAGTTATAGTTTGATAAAACTTAACCAAATTTATGCTACTGTTGTACACTACCCTTTAATTACAGCCTTAACTAGCCCTTTAATTACGCCCTTCAATTTCTGTGCTATATTATACACATGACACATGACACATGACACATGAATGTCAAATTTATTCTTCCATAACCAACTTATTTTATACCTTTTTTTCTTCTATTACATTCAATTTATAGATTTTTTTTAATTATAGAAAAGGAAATCGTCATCTCTAATATATTACTTTCTAAAAATTATATCTCTTCTTCAATATTTTTATTTTCAAAAATTATTTCTCTCTATCATCCTGAATTCAAAAGCTATTAACAAAAAATTGAATTCAATATTTTTTGTTACACCATAAGTATTCCAAACAACCAACAATCAAATTATGAAAATACTACCCAAATTTCACAAAATATTATTGAAGACTCTAATGAGAAAAAAAGAAAAAAAAATCTGTAGTATGGAAGGAGTTTATTATTTTTATTTTGCTATGTAGCATGATATATTTTATTATTTATGAACATAATTAATAGTATAATTTTTATTTTGCAGTAGTTTTTAATTTATATTGTAATGATTTATTATATGAGATGTTTAAGAAATTATAATTATATTTAAATGTAAATAATTTCTCGAATGTTTTGGAGTTGTGACCTATACCCGCTCTGGATCCGAAACCGCCCCGTATCCGAACCGGACCCGATAATCCACAAACAAGTTACGGGTATCTATCTACCCGGAACCGAAAGACTGGACCCGAAATATCTACGGGTAGATAAGTATCCGGATCCGGACCCGATCCGATTTGAAACAAATAAGTATATGGATCGAAATTTGGACCCGAACACTTTTAGGGTACGGGTCCAAATATAATAGTACCCGGATCCGACCTGACCCGATAGCACCTCTATCAATCACTAATTCACTATCCTGTTCCTGTATTAAAGCAAGGCGTTGGTTACACCTGACCAGCTATAATATATATCAATTATTATTAACATGGTGTTGGTTGAACGGATGTCGGGTCAGCGCAACCTGTCACCAGAGTTATCACTGGAAATTAGAGAGGATTGTTTTTCTGGCAATAAATTACTTGTGGAAATCAATTAAATGAATCAGGGATGCGTTGTTATTCTGATACTGAATACTAGCGATATGGATGGATGCATGTATGTATGGAGTATGGTGATGTGCAGTGAAGAAAATTGTTTAAGCACTGAAGAGGATACGATTCTGTGATCGACTCATTTGACTGTTTGATTGTCTAAACCATTTATTGTGAATTGTGATTGTCTGCATCTAAGATGACGACAATGGGCCTACAGCATTAATTATTAATTATATAACAATCATGTTCATAATTTCAGCATTAATTGTTTGTGTTATGAATTGGCATCAATAATTATCAGTAATTAATATTATTTTTTTATATGATAATAACCAAGGATAAGTCGTTGCAATAAACAGCTCAGCAAGATATATATATATATATATATATATATATATATAAGCTTCACATCAATTTGATGCTTTCTTTTAATGTAAATTAACCTAGCTATAAGATAACAAACAAGGATAAGTCGTTGCAATTAACAACCCAAGGAAGGTATAAGTATGACATCACATTTAATTTGATGCTCTCTTTTAATGTAAATTAATTAATTAAACATTAAACATTAAACATTAAACATATATAACCGGTCAAATTTCAACTTAATTATAATCACATGTTTGAATAACTAACTTACAAATAGATTTTGTTATTTGATATATCTATGTAACTTTGGCTTTTATGTACTAGTAACGTGCATTATAATTTTATCATACAATTAAACAAACCATAGAAAATATCAAAATTATACTCAGTAGTCACACCAATTTTATCATACGCATGTCATGAGACTTGTTGCATTTCAGTCCAATCATTTATACTTGTACATGTAACCTTGATGAAGCATAGAAACTATTCAGTTAATTTTGAAAAAACAAAAAAAAATATATATATATATATGGGACCAAACTGAAAATTCAATTTGTCCAATTCCAACTAATAAAGGGGAACAGCTTGTTGGGTAACAACAATCAACAAAGGTGATCACCAATTCCAAAGTACATTTAAAAACAAAAATTAAGAACCCCAAAATCAAAATATCATTATTCATATGAAGTGACAGCTAAGCAAACAAACGTGCCAATCTTGCTTTACCGCCAACCTGTCAATTGAAAAAATCTGGTCAAACCCAAAACCTTTCTCCGTCCATCGCCGTTAACTCAGACGTCAGTTATAAACGGAATTTTAACGGGACCCACCAGCCGCACAGCTCACATGGCCTTGTAGTGTGCAGTCTAGTCTTCCTTCCACACCTCCAAATCCAATAATTTAATTCTCAAAAGAATAAATAATAAAAAGAAGAAAAATAAATAAATAAATAAAGCCTGGTCCGAATTTGTATTATTAATACCTTTTTGTTTATTTATTGAGCTACAAATATAAATTTCGATCGTTTATTAGATTGATTCTTTGTAATTCTCTTTTGGAGACTTTCGCCTCTGCTTTCTTATTTCGTCCGTCCTTGGTCTTTTCTTCTCTCGAAATCTTCTCTGTGCTTTCAAGAGATCAATCCATGGCGGTAAGCACAGATCTCCAGGCTTCTGTTTTTTTTCTTCTTTTTTCTTTTGTTTCTAGCTGGATAAAACTGTATACTTTTATCGCACTTCGGCTTGCAAGTTTAGTTTCACTAACAGGATGATTTTATCTATTTTGTGATATTTTAGCTAATTACTATTATTGGTCTCTATCCATCTTTTGAGCTACTTAATCAACGACTCTGCTGGAATCTAGGAGCTGTACTCTTTTAATTGACTATTTTAACTTTGGAGTTCATCCATCATTGGAAGCAAAAAATATGAATATAATTTGTTTGATTTGGAATTTATTGAGCGTTAATTTGATATAGATGTATCAGACCAAAGCAACAAGTATTGATTGTCTGCTAGACACTTCACTATTTGGCCCCTGAGTTTTTGGTGTTTAACAATTTTGCCCTCTGCAGGAAGAAAATGGACGCCCCTTGCCAAAGTTTGGAGATTGGGATGTGAATGACCCGGCCTCGGCCGATGGCTTCACCGTGATTTTTAACAAGGCCAGGGATGAAAAGAAAGGGGGGAATACGCAAGATACTGACTCGCCTATGAAAGATGACAGGAGTAACAAACCTACAGTAGGCCATGCTACCCGCTCTAATTCTGTGAGTTTCTTCCTCTTTCTAATACATACCCACTTTACCTTTCCTTGTGCTATAAACTCTAGCTTAGCTGAATATTTCATCCAATTTGACCTTCAACAGGCCTTCATTTTTAAATACTGCCTCAATTTAGGGTTAATTTTAGCCCCTAGTTTGCTCAATTTGGCTCTTAGTTTATTTTTTTTATGCAATGGAATACAGACCCAACTTGAGGAATTATCAAACCAGTAAAACTGCATATCAGAACCCATCCCAATGAAAACTTAAGCCTAATCCTGTAGTACAACTGGATGAGACAAATCAGAGTTGCTTTGGGTTCAGCTTGGGTTAAGCCCAGGTTGATTATTTGGGTCATCTCCTTTCTGGATAGTTTCTGTTACCTGTTTTTAATGCCAGGTACTGTCAGGTTTTGTTTCATGGGTTACAGGGCATTGAATTAAATTCTAGATAAATTTGACTTTACTTCTGGTTCTAGTAAGAGTTTCATGTAATACTACTACTGTTATGTTTATTTTAATTTATAATTGCTAAGGTTCAGATAGGGTTAGTACAGGTCAGACCTGATTACAGTTAGTCAGGTGGTTTTTTCATGTTTTGGGTCAATTTCTTGGGGTGGTTAATTTTTTTATATTCTTCACTTGGATTCTGGTAAATGGGTAATTTTTTTATATTCTTCACTGGATTTGTGACCTATATTGTAAATGGGTTTTGATTTTCTTGAAGGCAGATGCAACAATATTTGAACTGGCATATTTGTGTTGTAAAGCATGAACTAGATACTCTGGAAAATCATCCTCAAGAGTTGTGCTTTTTCTTTATGGTACTAAATTGATAATCCTTTTTTTTTTCTTTCTTTTTGTGTTACAGCAGAAAAAGTGGTTTTGCTGTGTGATGTCCAGCCCAACACATACTTGATGTGAGAAAGCACTTTTATGGTTTAAAGTACATTTCCAGATTGGTTTAATTTTGGAATATATTCTGAACGAATGCTATATATAATTTTTGGTTCTGTATGCTATTTTGGTGGCTCATACTGTAATTCTGTGAGATCAAATGCCAAAATGGAACTCTATAAAGTTGTCAAGACAAATATTTTTTAAAGATGGGTTGCCTGTGAGCATGTATATCTAGGTTGTACCTGTGTAATCTCTTTCATTTAATACTCTCTTGTGAGCATCACGCACTCGGTATTGTATTCATTCTCTTTTTTAATATGATGAAGGTTATTCTCCATTGTCTGTAGGCCTTATTTATGTTATTACCTAAATGACATTGTACTGGTAATCAACATATTCTCTCGTGTTGAGTTGCTTTCGTATCCCTTTCACTAGCTATAATCATAATTGACTCCTTGCTGAGATTTTAACAAATGATTTACTCAATAGCATTTTGTATTTAAAGATTTTCCCACACAATGAAATTCTTCCATTGTCCTTCTGAACAAACAATGCTCTCCGTAAACCGGCAGATTAATAAACACCCAAATCAAATAAAAAAAAAGGGGGGGGAAAGAGGTTCACCCGTCTTAATGCCTTTTTGCACCAAAAATACTTGCCTAAATTTCCATTTAGATTTATACATGTTCTACTACCTTTTAGGATCTATTGGATCCAAAATTGAAATTTATCTCTAAAACCTCTAGTTTTAGTACTTCTAATAGGAATTTTCAAATTATATGATCAAATACTTTTTCAAAGTCAAGTTTGAAGTACTCCTTTTGAGTTTTTTAATTTTGACTTGGTGGAGTACTTATCCATAGCTACCTTCAATATATGCACAACAGTTGAAAGTCTATCTGCTGATAGTTACTAATCAATTTAAAACTATAATTTATAAGGTTAATGGGTCTGATTTTCTTTTTATATGTATTTATTGCATCATCTTTTTTTTAGGCCATAAACTATAGTAAAAAATCACTCAAAATTGTCAGTCCTATTTTTAACAAAAGAATTTTCCAATTTGTGATGCAATAAAAGACATTTTACTTTCATCAAAACCTAAAAGAAAGCCACCTGAAGGTCCTTCAGATGGTTTAACAAGAGATTTCAGAGTTTTCTTAGTCCCAATTTTTTTTTTTATATTTCAAAATTTAAAAGACAAACATGGAATCCGCATAAAACTTTATGATTTTGAGAGGTGGTTTTACAGTAGATCAAGTGGTAAATATACTTTAAAAAATTTCAAATTATATATACTTTTTCTTAGAGTGGGGTCTGGCTGCAATTTCTAGCTATCTCACGACAGGATCTCAAGTTCCTGGAATTCAACTATTAATAATTTAAAGCCAAAATCTTACAAAAAAAAGGCACATGTATATCTACTTGAAAAACTTTTTTAAGCCGCTAAACAGTTTCAGAGCTCTAAGCTCACCGCTCCTCATGTCTCTCAATCTTCTTCTCAGTATCTGCATAATAAACCAAATTATTATTAAGATGTTAGGTTATTTTTAATGATGCAAGTACTATGAACCAAAGAAATGTTGCAGAAAAAAAAAATTGAGATTTTTACATATTGTGTGCGGTAGAGGATTCTACGCTCACTGATGCACAGATCTTTTGCTAGTTGTTTTAGTAGTAATCTCCTGTTGGCTTGCTTTGCGTTTACTGAAACTAGATCATCGCTTTGACCCTGCATTTTTTTTTTTTTTTCAAAATATAGGGAAACTTGTGAACTTATCACAATATATCATGTGAATGTCTATTAACAATGAAATCAAATCTGAACGGAGAGAGACCTCTATGTACTTGGTATATTTTGAGATGCTAGATTCAAATGAATCAAGTATAAACTGAAGAGCTTCCTCCTCTATTTCAGGATAACTTATGGTGCTCTTGGTAGAATTCTTATTTGATGCAGCTGCAGCCATCTGAAATCCAATAGGAAATGGTGTAAAACAATGAAAAAGTTTCCTTCACCAAAAAAGCAAAAATTCTGAAAGCCCTTGCAATGTACCTCTTCAAAGCGTTGACTCATGCTAGGTGGGCTCACCACTAGGTAAGCATAAGCCATCATCTCAACTGGCCACCCCTTTATTTGCAAAGGAAACCGTTCAGACCTGCTCATGTTACAATTTTTTTCAATAATTGACCATTTATTAGGGTTTAAAGCTATGCAGCTAAAGACAGCAACACAATGGATTTATACAAATTAAACTATAGTATATTTACTGTTCTGATGTTGGATACTGGTACTTAATTGAAAAATGTTAAATCAACTTAATTGTAACACTAGGGGATAAGAAAATAAACAACAGTATCATTATATAAAAGAACGGAAGAGTTACTTCTTGAGAATTTGGATCATGGTTGGCACTTACTCTGACAAATTGTATCTTCTCAAGGCCTCTAGCTTCTCCTTGTAGCACTCATCAGATTTGTCAAGAGATAATGCCAACTCAACTGAATCATTAGGGTTTGAACCCTCCTTCGCCACAAAACCATATGAAAGCAATAGTTCCCCATTTGACTTCTTCCCATATGATATAAACACCTACAACAAGTCCTTGTGAATATTATTTCTATATTTGAGTAAATAAAAGTAAAAAAACAAAAGAATATGGTACCCAAAAAATAAGTTCAATGTTACCTGCTCACCTGGTTGATATGGGCGGTCTGTTGTGAAAACAATTGCCTGCGACGACATGTCAAAATCCAAGAATGTTTCAACCTGAATTTCATTCAAGGTCACAAAACTTTTGTCATGAGAATTTACAGTGGTTCATACAAAATAAGGAAGCCATGACAAAGAAAATAAGTAAACCTCGGAGTTATGGTTAAGCATGTCAGCCCAAGGAACTAATGCAACTTTCTCATCCATTGATGGCAAACGAACCTATAGTACCACAAAACAGAAAAACCTCAAATTATCACATATGTCCCTGTACAAGGGAAGTTATCATTTACAACATGTTGTATGAAAAATATCACATCTAATGCTCTTTTATCTGTTTCTTCAAAGCAAGCCAAAACATATGTAATTCGTGATCATTCAATGTAATAAGGGTTATTTCAGAAAATAGTAGGCAGAGAAAGGGATTTGTATCCTCCCAGGTACTGTAGAGGATTACCCCCACTTTACGGTTTGGGATTAAATCTCAATCAGTTTGGGATTCGGGCTAGCGCAGGGAGGAGTATTATTGGGCTTTGAGATTCATGCCAAGTTAAAAGAACGGTCCAGATCTAGTAATTGTAAAAGATTCCCTTATCAGGTAATGGAGAGGATGTGAATTCCAGAGAAAGGGTGGTTATTGTACACGTAGTGTTTTACTGGGAAACATGTTCCATGTTTCATTAGGGTAAGCATCATAGTTCTCAGGAAACATGGTATTTTCAGGTTTTGCAGTGAAATGCAAATTACCAGATTAAAATATTTACTACAAACATAATTGAAAGAATAATCATATTAGAATATGATAAGAATTAATTAGTAACTAATCTATCAATAAAAAACATACCAAGCGTGAGAATAGAATGCCAAAGGACCACATGAATGTCTCCATGTTGTATATCTAAAGAATGGTAATGCAAATTTTAAGGACGAGGCCAGTTGAAACTAACAAACAAATAAAGAAATAAATTTTATATAACATGGCCTTGACGGACATACCTCCTCAGGAAACAAATCAGGGTGCTTTGAAAATATTCTATCCCGCATATCATTGTATCTGGAAGTATGAAAATTTTATGATAATAGAACTCTCTTAAGCATATAATTGATATTGAATTAAGTTTAATTTCTATTTCTGTTGCAGAACTGAGATCAGTATCCAACCAATACTAAGCAGAATTGCAACTTTTTGAAACGAGAGGACTAAAGTGCATACGTGCCAGTGACATCTGTTATCCTTTGAATGGCTCTATCCCTGATAGGAGAAGCAACTAGAAAAGCATCGATCTCTGATCGGGTCCTGAAACCACACAAAAATTCTGTAGAGAAGAGAATTGAATGTGCACATTCAAAAACCCTGGAATTGATTTAGGGGTGCTTCTTTGTATTTTTGAAAACTTTATGCAACCTGTCTTATACTTCTATGGTTATTCACCCGCAATACTATTATGTAAAAGGATAATATTTACATATATGTATAACCCTACATGTGACAATCAAGGTCAATTTGGAGATTTCTGGCTTTTCTTAAGTTGAAGCTTGTATTTTCTAGGAAAAAAAAATAAAAATCAGCCATCCTGTTCCCAGAGTGAACTATACAGACAAGTACCAATATAAGAGAGAGTATGGCTGTCTTGGCAGTGCAGAGATATAATTCTTCCATCGTGATGCGTTATCGAGACTAGCTTCACTTATGAGGTGCGTGGCAAGAAGCGGCCAATCTGGTACAGAGTTTTGCTTCATTACCTTTCCGACCTCTGGAAGCGTCCATTCCTGGTAAAACAACATAAACATCTCAACATCTGCTCTGGAATAAAAATTCACACCTTATCTTTGCTAGCACTAGTTGACAACAAGTCAGAAAATTGAGGTTAGATACCGTTGGGGAAAATAAATGAGGTTCATTTTGTAATTCAGAACCCCAGGTATAATTGAGTACCAATTAAGTCTAAATTTCCTGTAATACTAACTTCAGGATTAATAGAACAGTAGATAGTGTGGAATATATGCATCAAATAAGGCCTAATAGATGCTTTTATTGGGCTAACTTGGAGAGCAGAGGGTACTGGTATCGTCAACCACTGTCACTCAGAACAAGCTTGTACAGATCGAATCTAATGCTTATGCATACATATATAACTATCAAACACTACAATTTTTATCATACTTCAATATGCTCTTCTCCATATCAGAAAATAAAGGTTCATAAACGTAAAACTCACTGAATCAGCAGTGATTATAAGAGGAGGAGGCACAAAAAGGAGCTTCTCTCCCTTTCGGATATTCTTCAACGCAACCAGACCTCTTTCCCCCACCTCAACCCGTTCGATTCCCATTTTCTGCGGGGGCAAGCCCGAATCCGACAGCCATTTTTGCAAATCGTACGCGCTTTCTAACGATTCGTAGTCACAACCCCACGACACTGAGCGTGCAGCCCTCGGCGGGGTGGCGAGAGAACAGCGAGGGGTAAGACGAGGTGCAAAGAGAGAGCGTGAAGTGGTGCGTTTAGGTGGGACTTGTGAGCAGAAAGAGGTGCGTAGAGGAAGTGAGAGGTCGAGCATGGCGGGTGCCATGTTATCCGTTGGCCGTTGATTGGCGAGGGAAAAGGGTTGGTTTATCACTGCTATTTTGTGCTATAACCCTCCATTAATCAAATTTTGTATATTAACTCCTAAAGGTCTGGTCTACAAACTCAAAATTATTTAGGTTTGACCGCTCAAATGAATAATATTTTCCCCATTGTTACATTGTCTTGAGAGCTAAAAAATGTTACTGATAGCGTACAATGAGGAGAATTTTATCTATAGAAATATATTTAAAGAAAAAATCAGAAAGAAGACTAACAGATTTAAACAAAAGAGTACTGACAGATTTTGTAGATGGATAGGTAGGAATTTCTATTTTTAAATTAAACTAAATCTTTTTAAAAAAATAATAGATGAAGCCCTTCGATTATATTGAAATTTTAAGATACACCATCTATTTTTTTTAAATTATATTTTAATAAAAAATTTCAAAAAAAGAAAGAAAAACTGCCATAAATCAATAGGAATCCTACTGATCTAATCTTTTGAATCAGTAAAATTATTACCAATCCTTCTATCTATGAAAGTTTATTAGTCATCTTTCTATTCTTTTCTCTTTTTAGGGGAAATTTCACATATATCTCTCAAAAACTTTAAAATTACGTATTCCCCCCTCTAAACATTAAAATAATATTTCTCCCTCCAAACTTCAAAAACTCACAAATCTACCCATTTTATTGTCTTTATATTAAAACTCATTCTAAATTAATAAAAATACCCACCTCCCTTTATTAAAAGAATAAAAGCCTACCGAACTCTAATTGGAATATGAGGTGTTTCTCTACCGTCTGAAATGCTTTAAGATTTGTGTATGCTAGATCAACACAAATCTTGAAGCGAACATGCACTGATATTGAAATAATGTGCATAGATCTTAATGTAATGCGCATGGATCGAAATTTCTTTAAGAACTGTGAGTGCTAGATCAACACAAATCTTGAAGCAAACACGGACGAATACTGAAGTGGTGTACATATCTTAATGCGATGCGCGCGGATCGGACGGTAGAGAAACCCTTCAGATTTAAATTTTAGTTCGATGGGGTGTTCGTAATTTAATAAAGACTAAAATGAGTATTTTGTAAATTTAGAATGAGTTTTAATATAAAAGACAATAAAATGGGTAAATTTGTGAGTTTTTGAAGTTTAGAGGGAAAAATACGTAATTTTAATGTTTAGAGGGGAAAATATGTAATTTTGATATTTTTGAGGGATATACGTGAAATCCTCCCCTTTTTTTTAATATTTTTTGTAGATAAAGAATTATCTACAAAAAATATATATATATAAATAATATTGCTGCCCAAAATCTGCGGAGTTACTGAGCGTACAATTATTGTCTTCTTTTTTCTTTTATTTTTTTCCGTGTGGAGAGAACCAAGTTTATTAGGGAGACGAGATTGGAGAGAAAAAGTGAATGAACGATGATGAGAGCGCGGCCGTGAGATGGATATCGAACTAAATTATCCAATTGGTTTCAAATGTTAAAATCAATAATACTTTAAGTTTGAGATATTCTTTAAGTTTATCAAGCAATTTTTTTGTGAACTATCAAATTAATTTCAAATGTTAAATCTAAATTATTGAAACCGATCTATCTTACGAGTAATGCGTCAATATGCAAATTAATTTTGTATAGAGTCAGGTGGTAAAAAAAATATTAGAAAAATAAATGTACTAGAATTAATTTATAAATCTTCTAATTTTGACAGCTTGACTTGTAAATTAGATCAGTTTGAAACCAATTCTATAAATTTAAAATTAAATTCATAAAGAGCGTTCATGAACTTATGAAATCTCTAGTTCTACTCTAATGTCAGTATATCACATACTAATTATTTAAACAAAGTAGAAAATACAATTTCAAATTTCAGCGTTAGTGGAAAAAGTGTTTTTGTTTTCGTCCTCGGACAGCATAATTAGGGCGTGTTCGGCGTGCACGTAGGAATAGGAATAGGAATGCAGAATTTTTGAACTGATTTTTACTGTTTACATGGGAAGAAAAATTCAGTCTAAGTGAATTTTTTTTTTCCCACGTGAACCGTAATATCCGAACAGGCCCTTAGAGTGGTCATCGATTCAATTCGGTTAGAATAAAAATAAAATTGACAAATTATATTTTTATTAGATTTTCAAAAGTAGAAATGAAAAGATTTACACCTTGTTTGGATGGAGAGTTGAGGAAGGAAGGGGAGGTGAAAAATAGAAGGTAATGGAATGGAATATAAATGAAGATTACTATATTTACTTCGTATTTGGATAATTAATGAGAGAAAGTAAATTTAACTTTCCGTCTTATTTCTTATTTAGTTGATTAAAATTTAGAAGGTTAATGAGAAATTTGATAGTTATTGTAGGTTTGCAACAAAAAACTTGTATGATAATTATATTGGTAAGATATAGGATTAGACATTTGTGTATGTGTATTTTTTTTAATATTTGCAACAAAATTTCTTTCAATCAGCTACACTCCAAATTGGAAGGAAAGCTAATTCTATTGATTATAATGATACAAGGTAAAACCTTTCACCTCCTATACTTTTCACCTCCGACATAGTTTTGTCAACCAAACACGATTCGACGAAAATTTTTATTTTCTTTCCATTCCCTCTTTTTCTCTACTCTCCATCAAAACAAGGAGTTAAGGAGTACAATACATAGGGCTGCTAATGAGTCAAGCTAGTTCGCGAATCAATGAGTTGAGCGGCTCAATATTTCATAACGAATTAAACTCGAAATTGAAAAAAGCCCTAACTCGACTCGACTCAATTTTGAAATAAAAAAACTCAACTCGGCTCAACTCATGTAAACACTTGGCTCAACTCGCGAGCTTGCAAGCTGGTTCATATTACATGTTGACTAGTCTTTTATAGTTCACACAATTTTTTAACATTATTTGACAGACTTTTCTTTATGAATGTATATTTGGTTCAATTTTTATCATAAACAAACTTGGTACAGTTTTTATAGCTAAGTTTGGTACTGTAGGGGTGATTATTTGAAAAAACAATGATCATTTCTTTAAAATAATTTCAAAATGCCGACTCATATTACATATTGAAAAACTTCGAAACTTGAAAATAAATTTCTTTAAAAATAACTTGAAAAAAAGAAAGAAATTATTATTTTTTTCAAATTTCTTTAAAAATATTTTTAGAAAATTTGAAATTTGAAATTAAAAAAAATTGAAATTTAAAGAAAAATGAAATTTGAACATAAAGAAATGATCATTTTTTTTTCAAATAATCAATCTTTCAAGAAATTTTAAAAAAATGATCATTTTTAAAAAAAATGATCAATATTTTTTAACATGTAATTAAAAGTCAATAGAATATTTCTATTCCACTTCGATTATTTCTTTAAAATAAATAAATGATTATTTTTTCAACATGTTATATGGAGTGTCTCGCGAGTTTGCGAGCAGAGTCAAACTTTTTACTTTCAAAAGTGAGCCGAGTTAGAAATAAATTATTTTACTTCTCTAATTAAGCTGAACCGAGTTTGATCCGATGATTACCATCCCTAACAATACATTTTAGCGGCACTACATTTATAATATATATACTAGTATCAAGCCCGCGCGTTGCGACGGGAACATATTATAAAATTAAATAAAATATGAAATGATTTTGTTATTGATATTCATACAGAATTAAGCAAATAATCAACCTACATTTAGATTTAAAAAATAATATTTGTTAGCATATATATTGAGCTTATGTTAATTTTTTTTAGTTAACTTTCTTTACATCTGAACATCAGGACCAAGTATTTTCCAATCAAAACCTGCATCTTCTAATTTGATGTGACCTTTCAAATCAGTAGTTAATTTCTCTGCCACTCTTGAGCTTCCCGTGAAAAGTGACATCTTTGATTTTGCCTAAATTGAGGTACGGAAATTCAAATAACAGATGAAAAATATTTCTGAATTTCAGAACTCAATGTTGGAATTGTTTGTCTTTAAAAATAAACTTGCAAGTGTAGATTGAACAAAAATACAATAACAATTTCATTCACTGTTTTATTGCTCGTTTTCTTGCAACAAGCAATGGAACAAGCAAGAGCAAAGGACTTCAATTCAATATATATAGTTGAGCTCTGCTTAATATATATCTATCTAAGTGGGGAACTATCGGTAGATGCGAACAAGCAGTTATAAAAATTTACCTCAAGCAAGAGCTTGTTCATGGCAGCACCATCAGAGTTGATAAAATCAGCATCCTCTAAATGTCCATATGGCCAGCGGAGACCAATCTGTTGCCCTAGATGGTTTCCTGGTACAGCAAATGAACATAAATATGCAGACCAGTACTACTTGGTACATACCAAGTAAGCATGTGTTTAGAGAAATAGGATGATTCTTAGTTAATAAAGGGTACTGACAACCATGAAATGAAGTAACTACAAACTGAACCTGCAAATTTTGAAAATTACTTTTGTTCATTTTCAAAGGGCGGTGCTATTCTAAGGTCGTTATTTCTAATATTAAGGGCTATTATTTTTAATGTCGGTTTTGTCCTTAATAAATACCTTCTTATTTTATCTCTAATTAAATCCTTGCTATAAATTGACAAAGTTAACAGATTTAGTAAATCTCTTTTGTACATTCTAAGTGAAACTTTTACGACATTTGAGAAGTGATTTATTTACTTAGATTTTATGTGCCTAAACTCAAGTTTTTTATTTGTCTATTTCTTCAACAATAATTTGTTCACCTGCTAATAAATCATAATAAGCATTAAAATTAGTAAATCATAACTGACATACAAATTAGTTAAATCTAAATCCTCTAAAAAAAAAAACAAAAACAAAAATGAATAAAATTGGAACTTGTAACTGGCTGAAAAAAGAGAGATGAATACAAGTACCAATAAAAAAATCTATATCACATATTCACACATGAGATGAGTACACATTATTATTTCTTATGAATTTACAACAAAGTTTTGTCTGTAAATACATTGATCAACTATACCACCGCACATACAAATTTATTTGTGGTTATTTTCTTCTAGTAAACTCCAACATTATAAAATACTTACTGGTTAAACTATTGTACATCTAATTTTAAGAAGGAAATACGATGAACACACAACAAATAAAAATAATAAAAATAAAAATTACACAATATTATGAATATTGTTAGAAGTGCATATAAATTTTCAATTATTTTATGCTCAAAAGGCATATACGAAAAATAATTTAAAATCAAGAATAATGAAAATTACATTTATTAGAAAGAACAAAATATGAGAAACTTACACGTAACAATTTGTGATCTCATGCATTCAATTTTTTTTTTATCAAAACAATTAACGACTTGGCATAATTAATCAAAATAAATCCTTGGTATTGAAAGTAGTATTTTTTTTTTCTAAAATTTAATTCGTTTTTTTGGCAAAGATAATATTGATAAACCATTATCAAATAAATCATAATCCTCTATAACAACCAAATTGTTATGGTACAACAAAATTTATTTTTCTAATATATTGGAGTTATTATGGAATGCATTCATTTGATATTTTGGAAAAATGAAAATGTTTAAATTAAAAAAAATTAAATCATTTTGATATTTGAATCAATTTGAAATTCAATTAGTAGTTTATCACAAAAATCGTTAAAATTCACCATTAAAAATTTAAATGGTTAGATGGAGTGGTAAACATCATTCAAAATGATTTTTATATGATACATGTTTTATTTAAGAAATGAAAATACATTTAAAAATTTAGTTTTCTAATTTGACTAATGTCTGATATTTTTCATAATATCAAATATATATAATTTTCAAAAATATTTCATACTACGCAAGTGCATGATGATTTGTTTGTTATGAAAGTTCTTGAATTATTTGATACTATTATATTAGATTTCATGATAGATTATATATAGTTAACACCATATGAATGCCATAGAAAATAAAATTTGGAAAAAAAAACAACACAATTTATTTATTTCCATAAAAATGGGGCTAAACCGGTGGGCAGCTATCCTATTAAATAGATAGTTATCTTTGGAAACAGTTAATTAAGTTTAAAACAAAAAATCAGGAAAATATTAATTAGGGGCAAAAGTGGTATAAGGATAAAAAAAATTAAATTGTGCCCTCAAAATTTTAAAACAAGCCCTGAGAATAGCGCTTCCCATTTTCAAAGGGTTAATTATGGTAAGAATGTGTATAGAGAGAAGGGAACCTATTAGGCTATAACAACAGTTTCCCATTTATCAAGGTTTCTAAAAGTATGCATAAAATCTAGCTGATAAAAAGAACAAAACATGATCTAAGATGCATTGAACTTAACTGTCCAAGGCCTTACTAAATATGCAACCAGATTTTAACAAAAATAAAGAAATACTTGAAACCATGTGCAAGCATGAGAAACAATATCATTTCAAAGAAAGAGAAGCATTTCAATAAAAAAATTCCCATGAACATAATTTACCCCAAGGATAATTAACTTGACAGATTTACCTAAAAGATAACATTAAGCAAATCAACATCAAAATCCATCCATTTAGCCATATTCTTAGATCCATTAAAGTTACCTGTTGGTACAAACAAGATGAATGGTTAGTGTACCTGTGTAGAAGCTTCTATTTTTTTTTTATTATGATCAAGTGTAGGAGTTATACCAGTAATATGCATGTTTGCCGTTATACCGAAGCCTATAATTTTCGTTAGGGTTGCTTGAAGAACCGCACTCATGCCGTCTTCTGCCAAGAAATTCATTCCAAGCTCCATACCTAACGTCAAAATAAGGCATCAAAACAAATACTTTTGGCGTTAGTATATTTGATTGCACTGCAGGGTTACTTCTGGCAATTTCTTTTATTGAATATTTATTTAGTCAAAGAAGTATTTTAATAAAAAATACTGACAGGAGGCAAAATCCATCAGGTAAGGTACCAGTATAAAATGCCAATCAGATATGGTACATATTTCATAGTACCTAGAGGCAACACAAACATTATATTCTCTTCCAAGGTGGTACAACTCAGCAAGGCCCCAGTCTATCAGTCAAAGTTTGCGCATCTCATGGTCAATCATGACAATGTGCGACTTTACATCTTTGTGCATCATACCCTGTGAAAGGCAATACTATAATACCTGTACACCATAAATGAAAAGGAAATAAATTGAGAAATTTTGGATATTCCATCTTACAAAGTTCTGCCAGATGCTTCCCTGCATTATCAGAACAGGCATAGGCATTGTACCAAAATATCAGTTTGATTAAATTGAAGTCAAAATTTATTGAACATATTAATATTATATGAGAATTTGATAGAAATTAATGTACATGTTACTACACCAAGATTGGCAGAATGACTGTATGATCAATGCAAAGATCAAACTGACAAGAATAACCCTAAAAAAAATATGCATGCATGAATGACTGGTACTGTCGAGTACCAGTAAACAAACTCGGATATAAACCTCTCTAAAATATATGTAAATGCCCTTTTTAAAACTCACATTAAAAACCTCTCTAAATGGTACTTTTAGAAATGCTCTGAACAGAGATTCAAAATATATGGGTTGGAATGCATTCTTGGTACTAAAATATATGCATAACTGACAGTTGAAGAAACACCTAGCAATTTCAACTTATTTACTGAAATGTATTGTTGTGTGGAAATCCAAAAGATAACTCTCTTCAACTTGATTCAAACCTAATTTAACAAAATTTCAAATTCAATCGCTCAATCCAAACCCTTAATTCAAAAATTTCACAATAAACCCTAAATTTCACAAAAAAGAGAGGTTGCAGCTCCAAATTGAAGAAAACAGGAAACCCGAGCTTCAATAGAAAAATCTCAAATCTAAGCAAATAAAAACCCCAAAGAACTCGCCAGAAAAATTGAAAAATTAAGCAAATTGAAGGAAACGGGAAATCGGGCTTCAATAGAAAAATCTCACCTGTGACTGCAGCGAAGGGAGAAAAACCCTAGGTAACTGAGTAAGGGGATAAGGGCGGAGTATATTCAGAAACCCTAGGATAGAGAAAATCAGATGTAAGCGAGAGAGCCGCCACGGGTTTCCATCCCTTCGTCGGAGGTGTCGACAGGAAAGAGACGACGATCCCTTCGCCACTGTCCAGTTCGTCTCACAACTCCATCCCTTCGACAACGATCCTTCTTCCCCTTCTCTCTCCATCTCTCTCTCTGTCTCCAGAGTCGCAGTGCAGACAGTGAAGGAAGGTGAGAGATGGCTCGGCGCGGGTCAGGTGAGAGAGCGAGAGAGATGGCGGAGATGGCTGAGGCGATTAGATTTCTTTTTCTCATTCTTTTTCTTTGGAAAGAAGTGTCGGGGAGGGGGACGGGCAACAAGCGTCCCAACGAAAAAATTGCACATCTGAGATTCAATCAACACGATTTTTGATTCAGATCCAACGATGCAGAACAAACATATTTGGGACAAAATATGTGGCTATACATGTAGCGGGTTCTCTTTAAACTAAATTTAGACTTCTACACATATAAAGAATGTATTTAATTAAAGAAAGACAGATTATTTGATTGAACGGTTCAGATTCAATCTGAATTTAGATTAATAAATTCCAACCATAGAACTTTCTGTCAGTCAATTTAATTTAAGATGCATAATATAGTGGAGAGATATAAAAAAAGGCTGGCATAAAACTTTCAACAAAACATAGATTGGGCTTGGGTTAGGCCCATTGGATGAATGTAGTGGGCTTGGTCTAGGCCCATTGGATGAAGAATCTGTTGAATAACCCCGATGAAACCCTCGCTGAAGTGAAAATGTGAAATGCATTTTCATTTTTGAAGAAACGTTTTGTACAATTGTTGTACATTTGTACCTGATGCCAACCAGTGTGCTTGTATATGGCTTTAGGCCTCTAGATATTTGCTCCAAAAAAGAAATGTTAAAAAAAAAAAAAAAAAAAAAAAAAAACAGATTTCGTCCGGATTTTTTTAAATAGAACTAAATTATTTTCAACATACTACATAAGTACTATTGAATTATTTTTTTATAAGAAAACAGCTCCACCGATCTGCAGGGTCAGTGAAGACAGAAATACATTTGCTTCATTGATCTGCAGAATCGGTGGAGCCATTTGATGACCCCTCTTTATAATCTAATCACATAAAATTATCAAGTGGTGCAAATGCATTTCTGTCTCCACCGATACTTCATTGGAGACAAGCCGTTTAACATATCAACCCGTACAGGTTGGTTTGAAAAATAGCCTAATTAATCAATCATTTTCTCAGTGGGGCACACAAAACAAGAAATATGCTCAATTTTTCACATGATTTCCGTTGAAAAAGGTAAAAAGAAAAAAAAAAAAAAAAATGCAGTCTCTATCTTGAGTACAAGTTCAATTGGGTGCCGTTGTCATTTATCAACTCGTGAAGATTCCAATCTTCACCCATGAGGCCATGACCATGTCACCATGTGAATATATATGTGATGCCCTCAGAAAATTAAATAAGTAAATGACAAGTTAGATATATTATATATTCATCCACTGGCTGGGGCGCTGGTCGGCTGGTGATCAAATATTCAAAATTAAATGGCTACAATTGATAATAGGAAAATGACTTTGGTCTGAGTTGGGAATTAATTCCAATGTAATCCGAGAAAATCATTTTCGATACCGATCTGGGAGAATAGCACCTGGAATTGTGGTGAAACTGAAAGTGTCTCATTCCTCCAACAATAACTGAAATAATTCATCAAATTAAAGCCTCATTTCATTTTTTTTCCTGCAACAACCTCTCCTCTCCTCTCCTCTCCTCTCCTCAAGAGGCACCTGGGACTGGGACCCACATGGATCCACCACGACCCCACGTAGCACTCTTTCCAAGCGCCGGCATGGGACACCTGATCCCCTTCTCTCGCCTCGCTGCCTCCCTGTCCGAGCACTGCCATGTCACCATGGTCTCCATCCTGCCCACTGTCTCGGCAGCCGAGTCACGCCATTACACTGATCTCTTCTCCAGTTACACCAACATCCATCCTCTTCATTTCCAACTGCCTCCTTTCGACTCGTCAGCTTACCCTGATGCCGACCCATTTTTTCTCCGGTGGACATGTATTAGAGACTCTGCTTCTGACATATTTAACCACTTACTGACAACCTCTCGCTTTCCTATTTCAGCTCTTGTCACAGATATAGCTGTAGCCGGTTCGATTCTACCTTTAACTAAGAGCTCCGGCATGCCTTGTTATGTCCTTTTTACTTCCTCAGCCGCAATGTTATCCTTCTTCAAGTGTTTCCCGACTTATCGTGACTCCAACCCTGTCAGTACAGGTGATGTGGAAATACCTGGGCTGAGAACTGTACCAGTTGCATCACTACCTCGTCCCATGCATGACCCAGGACATATGTTCACTCAATTACTCGTTCAAAATGCCCGAAGCTTGGTCAAATCCAATGGCATAATAGTCAATACAATCGAGTCCTTTGAACCGGACTCACTAGCTTGGCTCAGAGGTGAGCAATCACAATCACAATCACAACTGGGTTTTCCACCTGTTATTGCTGTGGGTCCGTTAAAGCCAGTAAAGATCCCAATTTTTACCATACCAACAGTGTTAACATGGCTTGATCAGCAGCCCGAGAAGTCGGTGGTGTACATTAGCTTTGGCAGTCGCACGGCCATGTCGAAAGAACAAATTAGAGAACTGGGTCTCGGGTTAGAGGCCAGCGGGTGTAGATTTGTATGGGTCATCAAGACTAGTGTGGTGGACACAGAAGATCAAACCGACCTCAGGGAGTTATTGGGTGGAGGGTTTCTACAAAGGGTGGAAGATAGAGGGTTTGTGACAAGCAAATGGGTGGAGCAAGAGGAGGTGCTACGGCATATGGCGGTCGGTGGATTTGTTAGCCATTGCGGGTGGAACTCGGTGACCGAAGCGGCCATGCATGGTGTTCGAGTGCTAGCATGGCCGAGACTTGGCGACCAACGGATTAATGCAGGTATGTAAACTGTGTATGGCAAAATTTATAATAATTGATTAGACCAAATGATCAGAAAAGGTTCAAATTTAAATTTAATTAATTAATCAAGTTGATTATCTAAAAGCAATTGAACCCCACATCATTTAAGTTCTGTTGGCCTTTTTTTTTTCTTTTTTTTTTTCAAAAAACAAAAAGTATCCAAAATCACCCAAAATTGCATAGAGACTTCTTTTACCTAACCTATACCAGTAGTACATAGGCCATCAAAATTCAAGTACATGAGCAATCAAATAATTGTCATCTATCAGAGCCTAACTTAACAGTCTAACACACAAATTATAGATGTGGTAGCAAGAAACGGATTGGGAATATGGCAAGAGGATTGGAGCTGGGAAGGAGAAGAAAGCATCGTTAGCGCAACTGAGATCAGCCATAGACTGAAGGAGATGATGGCAGATGAAAGTCTACAGGAAACGGCTCAAAAAGTCGGGGAGGCGACTCGAAATGCGGCAATGCCAGGCAAAGGGTTGGCTGAGCTTGTTAGGAAATTGGAGGGATTTGCTTAAACAAATTCACCATTAATTGGTTGTGTTACATTTCTTCACTACATCTCCATAACTGGAAATAATGTTTTTTTGTTAAAAAAAAAAAATTAGTGACTGATTCATATGTTTCATCTGAAACAAAAATTAGCGGTTAAAAAAAAAACATGTTTGATTAGTTGATGTCTACCAGAAAATGGTACCAACCATACTACATAAACTACCTCTAATTTGGGATCTTGCACACACCAGTGGAAAAACTAGAATCAGAATCGGCCTATTTGAATCAGTTATATGAAACAACTAATCCTAATAATTATCTAGATCGGTTTTCTAAAAAAAAAAACGATCCTAAAAACTATTAATATCGGTTTTTATAAACAACCGATCCTAATAAATAGACTATTAGGATCGGTTGTTTGTTAGAACCGATTCAGATCATATCAAGATCGGTTTTTACAAACAACCAATCCTAATAGTTCATTAATTAGGATCGGTTGTTTCAAACAACTGATCATAATAGTATAACTATCAGGATCAATTTAATTTGTTGTTTGCTAATTTCATAAAATTATATACTATGTGGTATAAATCAATCTTGTCATAAATTAATATTTTTTTTATAGAATATTGTATAAATAAATGTCATCATAATATTAATGCTCTTATAATTGTTTTTGCAATTAATTTCATTTTTTATATTTTTCAAGTATTATTTGTTATACTATTAGGATCAATTTAATTTTTTGTTTTGCTAATTTCATGAAATTATATAATATGTGGTATAAATCAATCTTGTCATAAATTAATATTTTTTTATAGAATATTGTATAAATAAATGTCATCATAATATTAATGCTCTTATAATTGCCTCTGCAATTAATTCCATTTTTTGTATTTTCTAAGTATTATTTGTTATACTATTAGGATCTCATAAACAACTGATCCTAATAGTATCAGTATCAGTTGTTTATGAAACAACTGATCCTGATAACTCCCTAGGGTTCTTATTTTCATTCTGCGTCTCTCATTTTCAACTTAGCGAAAATCAAACCCGCCTCTCAACTCCTCCGCCTCTCTCTCTGTCTTAGTCTCTCCCTCTTCTAGGGTTCTTATTTTCATTTTGCACATTTCAGTTTCAACTTAGCAAAAATCAAACCCGCCTCTCAACTAGTCCGTCTCTCTCTCTCAATCATGTAAAAAAAAAGGCGAATAAGACAAAAACTGACAAGAATGTGCCATCCATCTCTTCCAAATTCATGGAATGAGATGAAGGATGATGCCCCGGCTTATGTCCTTAAATTATACTTAAGGTACATACTGTTTATTTCCTCAAATCTCTTATGTACATTTGAGCATCTTTTGTATTTTTAATTTACACTAAATTGCATTCATGGTTTCAATTTTTTTTTTTCATTTGAGCAAGGCTTTTTGAGATTATTCCATCGGCGATGAAGATGTGAACTTTGAGGCATGCTAGCTAGGTTTTTCTTGTCTTTCAATTTAAATAATACACGTATCGAAGATGCACAAGCAAGCAATTAATGATATAAATATTTGTTCAGATTTTGAAGTTTGTACTGGTGGAGACGATAAAAGAGGGAGTGCCGTACATGTGGCTGAATTTTATTTTGCTATTGCACCAAATTTTTTCAACTATTGTACTTCTTTTTGTGTTTGATGAATTTTATTTTGTGTTCTTAATGTAACATCCCAGCTTTTAATTATTTGAAAATATAATTTGGCTTGAAGTGAAACACGTAATTGAAGAAATATTTATAACGTACTTATGATATGTTGAGATTTATTTTAAATTATGGTTATCAATTAATATGAACAGCTATTTTTTAAAGCGAATTGATTGTACAAGTATAAGTGGTTATATAAATATTTTAACTCAATTCTGGAATGGTTGAGACTTTATTTAACGATATATTTAATAAGAAACTTAGTATTTTATAAAAACATGTTATTTATAAAAATGCAAGGGGTGTAAGTACAAATTCTCTAAACATATAATTTAGAAGAATGTACAATGTAATTTCTGTTCCTTTTATTTTCTAAAAGATTAACCTATGGACACTTGGCAAACATGCACTAATTCTCTATTGTCAAAATTTACATGCTTGCCACTCACCTAATTCCAATTTCTCTACCGTGTCATTCATTCTACTCCGAAATTTCCCTACTGTGCCCTCATGTGATTCCTTTTGTCTCCCAACTAAACCCCTATTCTCTCTCTTTTGAATAATACTTTATTGGGTAGTCCGGACCTCTGTAATTTCTTCTTGAAAATAACGAAAGAGAGTGTAGAGTAGGAAATAGAGAAAGATGAATTTAAATAGAAAAGGGAAAAGTGATTAGAGGGGAAATAGAGGAGAAAGAAGAGTAATCGGCAAGTCGATGTGGTGGGGAGAATGAGAAGGAGCGAGAAGAAAGAAGCTTGTTTGTTGCCCCGTTGCTTGCTGTGTTCATGTACCCGGCATGAATTCTACACGATTGGGTCAAGCAGTGTGACTCATATGCACTGCAACGACACGCTGATCACGTCTCAACAATGCTAAGGTGCGGATTTCGAGTTATTCTCAGATTCCTCGAACTAATTTTAATGTTGTTGTTTTCTTGTCCATTTCATTGCTTGTTTGTGTTGCTTGCTTATTTGCTGATTATTAATTAGTCGTAATTAAGTTCTTGAATGGTGCTGAAATTGATTATAATTGTTGATTTAGCTTGTTTTATTGTTGATTGCTTATAATGGTTCGTTCGACTTTAGCTTGATTTTTGGTTGCTTGTTTATAATTATTGATTTGGGTTGGTTGATTGCTATGAGTAAGTACAGATAATTTATTGGGTAACGGTTCATGTTTGCAAGTCATACATAATTGAAACAATCTATCAGTGTTGACCAAATATTCTTGTATGGTACTTTTGAAATCAAAATATGCATGATACATGATATAATCTGAACTATAGAATAAATATGAAGTGCTTGCACTGAAAATTTGTAGGTCTTATTGTAATAACCGCTCCCCTGAATTGTGACCAAATTGGTGTGCATGACAATATATAACTGTTAGACATGTAAATGTTATAATTATAGACGTGAGATAGTAAATATTTGGATATAATTTGGAGTAGCAATTCTTGAATGCATGGCATTTTGCATGATACAAACAATGGACACAACACTTGGTAGTCTTTTCTGAATTGGAGTAGGACATAAATGCCTAACATTACGTATGAAGCACAAAAGTATTTTTCGGGAACGAAAATAGGAAATGTTTGCATGATACATGGCATGAGTTATAATAAAGTTTATGAGTTGCATGACATGCATGATTTACTTTAATCATGCATGAGTTGAACCAAATTGTTTTATATTGCATAAATTTGCATGTGAGGCATATTTATTGTTTGAAACTAAGAATGACTTGATTGAAGTACTTGCTCTGCTTGAATTGACTTGTTTTAATTATATTATGCATTGTATTTATTAGTTGAGTTAAAAAAGATGCATGCATGACCATTTTTATTTTGAAATGAAAACTTGACATGATTTGGAAAATATTGATTTGAAATATAATACTGTGAACTGTGTTAAAGAACCAGATGTCTGAAACCTGACGATCATGTATGCGCCCTATTCGGGGTAAGCGTGCAATTTTTGTTATGTAGGCGCTGTACCTGTAGCGCATAACATAAATTGCATAGGCACCATATTCGTGGTAGCGCATGACTCGGTTATGTAGGCGCTGTACCTGTAGCGCATAACTTTAGTCATGTAGACCCTTATTCGGGGTAAGCGCATAATTTCAGGTTATGGCCATAACAGAAATTGTGTAGGCGCCATACTTGTGGTAGCGCATGATCGGAGTCCTGTACGAGTCTTGACGGTCATGTAGGCGCTGAACTTGTAGCGCATGATCGAGGTCATGTAGGCGCTGTACCTATAGCGCATGACCGAGTATTATAATACCAAAATGATTACCTAATATATTGATATTTTATTCTATCATGAATAGTCTTAAATAAAGCATGATCATATGATATGGTTGCACAACTAAATTGGATTAATTAAACTTTTAAGTCTATTGCACATTAGTATTGCATGTCATAATATTTATTTTGCTTGATTGTTATTGCTATAAATTGTTTCTATAGCTTGCTGATTTTCTTTCGTGGTACTTGAGAAATTTCTTAAAGTGAGTTTCTATTTTAGTTTCTTGATTGATGATAGTTGGTAGCTAAGATTCTTGAATTCTTATACTATTATTGTAGTCTATATTTTTGGTACTCGGTGCTGTTTTGGTTTCAGTTGGTCGAGTCTTAGAATAACTCGACTGGAACTGAATACCGCACTGGGAGATTTTCAATCTCTCATCTTTCGACTTTGTGGGTTCTAGGTACAAAACTCAAGATAAGAAAATGACAATGGTGAACATGAAGACTGCGGGACTTTCAAAAAAGAAAAGAGAGCAAGTTATGTCATTGATAATGTATATGTATATATGATTTTATAAGATTTTAGAAACCGCCTTGCGCTGATGAGCGCGGCGGGTTGTCTGTCCTGCTGTCGGGGTGTGACACTTAATTGGTTTTGAACTCTAATAAATCAATGGTAAATGAAAAAAATATTTTATGCTGGCCAGCAAATATATATGGAAGTTGGCCAAATAAAAAAAAATATTTTTTTTAGATTGAATATAACATCAGGATTGATTGTTTCAAACAATCGATCCTAATAGTTACTATCAGGATCGGTTATTTGAAATAACCGATCCTGATACTATTATGATATGTTATTTAATAACTGATCCAGATAAGTGTAGTATCAGTATTGGACTATTAAACTTTTTGCAACTACAAAAAACCATTTGGTTAATTGGATCACAAAAGACTTTCCCACATTTTCTAAATAAATCATTTTCAACTTCAACAGCCACACAAATTGTGACAGCATAATAGTTTTTTATTGGACCTTCAATTTGAGCTGTCATGACCATTTCGTACTCTAATTGAAATATGTCAAAAATCTTAGGCGTGCATTGCTTACTCATTTGAATGAGAATAGGAACATTCATTTTAACCCTTGGTATTTTTCTATTGGTATAAATTTTCAGAATATTTGGATAGTTAAAAATTAATTAAAATAAATCAAATTGAAATAGAGTTACCCGGATCGTGTACAAGACACTTTCTTTAAGCGTATTCTGTCTCATCGTGTAAGATGGAACCACAACCAAGATAATCCGGGGTTGTTGCTCCTTAGGCACGCCATGAAAGCAACTGATGATAACTCCGCAATATCCAGTATAGATCAGAATTTCATAATTGAGATAAATGTAAAATGGTTGAATAGAAGAATAGAAGAATTATATCATTCTTGTTTTAGTTCGGATTCAAAACCCACACCTCTAAGAGATCAATGGATGAGAGATATATATTTATCCAATGTTTGAGTGAGACTATGAATTAAATAAGAAAAAGAAACGGATCCAAAATATAAGGCTACAAAAAGAATATTAATGGATAATAAATCAAAGGTTAAATGGTGCTTAAGTGGCTAATTATTATTCCTTTTATTATAAATCAATTCAAAGAGTAATTGACGGAAATGAAATTAATGGACATGAGATTTACAAATTTAACCCTCTATGATTTCAATATTACAAATAGAAATTTTAAGCAAAATTATTGAAGAGGAATTTTGAGTTTTTAGAACTCAAGTTCCAACATTTTCTTCTAGATTCATATTCCAATTGCACCTCCTTTCTTCGCTTGTCCGGCCACCACCCTCTTAAAATTCGTAAAGAATTGAACAATATCCAAGTCCGACCTTAAATAATTCTTTAAATCTTTATTAAGACTTTCACTTAACTGCGTGCTCCGAACTCTCAAACTAAAACTATTTTTTGTGTAACAATATGTCCATTTTTTTTTTTTTTTGTAATTGAATGGCAACCAAGTTCCTCCCAATTTACTCTTAAATCTTTAAATGTTTTCTCAAATTCTACTTCATCTTCATACTTATAAACACAATTCCTAAACTCATCAACATAATTTACATCTCCCTTGTTGTAACAAAGTAATTTACATGCGGCATTTTCCATTATGTGCCATGAACATAACTTGTGTGCTATATTCGGCATCACATGAGCTTTTAGATAGTTAAGGGTTGTTTGTTATTGTGTGTTTTTAGAAAGGTTTCAAATACCCACTTAAAGGACTCAATAGTTTGGTCATACAAAAGTATGGCATCAAATGTCATAGTTTCTCTAAAATGGTTAAAGCCAACAAAAACACCACAAATTGTTAAATGTCTGGCACTTGGACAATATTGATTGTTAGTGATAAAACTGCTTCAGCCTTCAGCCTATTTTTCTTGCACAAAACGAAGCATATATCAAGCAAACTATTCACCCTGCAATAGTCAACTACGTATATTCCTAGGAATGAACCTTAGTCCTTGTATCATAAGAGATAAATCTATGAGCGGCAGTTTCTCTTGATACCCGAAAGTAAGATTCAATTCCATAGGCGAATTCATTTGGCGAAATTTAAAAGTCCGGGGGTTGCCGGGTGGGGGTAATACAACCGTACCTCAGAGGCGCCGCAGGAAGTCAGAAGAATGTTGAGAGACGAGGGTTTAAGGGTGAAAAATATTTTCTAGAAATACGCCCCCTCAAAGGGCACTCCGTTATTAAACCCGGAGACACGGAAATAAATTGGAGAGGACTGTTTTCTGTCTGGTTCGTTATAAAGATAAAAGAACCGTTATGGATGCTTCACTAAATTGTTCTAAATATTTTTTACATAAAAAAAAAAAATTAAAATAAAAGATATAGATGCTTACTTTTATTTGGCATGGCAAAAGATGGCAAGCTTTTGGTAGCTAAAGCAAGTGGTTGTGTTCACTAATAAAAGCTGTAACCACATACTTGTTTGATTCTCTATTCAATTTCAAATCCAAACGAATGGGACCACTTGTTCGTGTTTCAAGCCGAGAACACTTGGTTTGATCATCTCGCTTATCCTTGACGAGAACCCTCATTTGAGCAAATAAATCCTCTTGAAGTAGTTTTACCATCTTTAGGACTCTGATTATTATAGAACTTTCTTGTATCGAAACCAACTTTTCCGTCATAATTTTGCCAAAATTTCCATGTCTCTTCTGTTGTTTCAAATTCCATTCCTATCAAAGGCTCTACTCCATTTAGATCCATGCCTTTGGAGTCCCTCATAGTCATAGTCAAAGTCAAATCAGAGCAAGAAAATGAAGTGTATAATTATATAGAAACCAACCATTTGACAATAAAAAAGGTTAAGGGTAACATTCCAAAAAAAACACAATATTCAGGGGCCATTGTAAGATTTTCTCAAAAATAAATGGCAGATCAGAGCATGTGGTTTGGCAGAGGGTTTATTTTTTGGAAGAGAAATAGAGGAATCAGCCGGTCAGGATGCTGATTTTTTTGGGCAGCGAGTGAAAAAGGTAATTGGTTCTGGTCCATTGGATTATAAGAATGGTAAGGATTAAGCCACTCAAAGTTTGAGATTGAGATATCTCGGAGGATACGGATTCGGTCACCTATACGGCTGTACAAAATTTGGATTTAATTTGTACAATTTAAACAGTGTTGCCGATTAATCATTGTTAGTTAGTCACTAAATTGTCATAAATATTTTTGATTAATTGGCTAATTATAGTCAATTATTCTCGATTATTTCAAATCAATCTCTTGGCAGTACTGTATCCGTTTGACTACTGCATACCATTATTTAGGTTTAAAGTTCTTGAATTTTAATGAAACAACTCCATCTTTCATGTCATCTCTGATTCTCTGGAGTTTGCATCGTTTGCATTAACTCAAAAAAATACCTTTTGAGTTAATAAATATTGACCGTCTAATTGTAAACAGAGTCTATCTGACTCTCGTTTAAAATATAGAAATGTTTAATATTAGCGCGGATTTCTTTTTATTTTTTGAGAGTAAGTTGGCAAGATGCCATCTTACAGTTTTTTATTGATTAAAAAAAATATTTACATCGATTAGTGCGGATTTAACTCGTACAAATTTTAAGAGAGATTCCTTTTTGAGTCAATGGAAGAGGATACGAATTCGATTCTCTGTCGGTTATGGATTTGGTTATGTTTTGCGTGGGCGCAGGCAAGCCCCATGTTAACCATTCGGGATTTTCTGTGACACTAATTGTGCGGCCTTGAACAAATCAAGTTTCATTGGAAACTTAAGAATTTAACTAAGACTAATGTTACAGGAATTAGCCACTATAACCAGCAACCATGACACAGGGTTGAAAAAGAAACATAAAATGCATGGTGACTAAAATATAAAATAATTTTTGTAATTAAGACAAAATGCATTGCGACTAAATTATAAAATATCATAAATACTGCTGCCCAAACAGAAAGAACACGCTAAAAGTCTTTTCTCTCTGTTTTTTTTTTTTTTTAATAAAATAAATTATTAGACTATTTAAACAGTTTTCATTATTAAAACCCTGTTCACCTCTTCGACCTTCTGTCTGGTATCTCACATAAAAATAGAAGCACACTTCTTATTGTTAGTATTTAATTTACCGAGGAGGGATCTTGTCAGTGTCATCTTGCTCCTACCAGTCACGAAACCAAACCCCGGCAATAAATTGCATTAAATGCTTTCTAAGAGATACATAACAACTATCATAACTGCATTGAGTCTAAATAAAGACTTCCATCTCAATTCTAGTTTCAAAATTAACCAAGGAAATCATATACGTTCAGGCTACATTTGCAATTTTGAAGCAACACAAAATGTCTATCTCTGGAGAATCACTCACTGGACCCCACGTGGTGCTTATACCGAGTGCCGGTATGGGCCATCTGACCCCCTTCTCCCGCCTTGCCGCCTCCCTTTCCGACCTTTGTCAAGTCACCATGGTTTCTCTCCTGCCAACAGTGTCATCTGCTGAGTCTCGCCATTATTCAGACATCTTCTCAAGTTATCCTCGAATTCATCCTCTCCAATTTGAGCTGCCTCCTTTCGACTCGTCGGCTTATCCAAATGCCGACCCGTTCTTTCTCCGTTTTGAACGGATTAATCAATCGGCTTCTGAACTTATATCCCATGTGTTAACCAAAGCATCGGAACCTGTCTCGGCATTAGTCATAGACATCACCTTATCTACATCGATTGTCCCTCTAGCGAAGAGGTTCGGCATCCCTTGCTACATCCTTTTCACCGCTTCGGCCGCAATGCTTTCTTTCTGTGCATATTTTCCTACTTATTATGATTCCAATCCGGGCTCCATTGGAGACGTACAAATTCCCGGGCTAAGAACGGTGCCAGCAGAGACAATTCCTCTAGCTCTCCATAACCCGAAACATGTGTTCAGTCAGTTGTTCATCCGAAATGGGCGAGAATTGGTCAAAGCTGACGGGTTATTAGTCAACACTTTTGAGATCTTTGAGAAAGATTCCCTAGTGGCCATGAGGGATGGACATGTAAAACCAGGATTTCCCCCAGTAATTGCCGTGGGCCCGCTACTGCCGGTGAATATTCCTACAAATTCGGGAGTTCCCGAAGTATTTCCTTGGCTTGATAAGCAGCCCGAGAAATCGGTGGTGTATGTTAGCTTCGGGAGTCGCACAACAATGAGCAAAGAACAAATCAGAGAATTGGGGCTAGGGCTGGAGGCCAGCAGGTGTCGGTTTGTTTGGGTTGTCAAAACTGCGGTGGTGGATACGCATGACAACACCGAGTTAGAGGAGATGTTAGGAGAGGGTTTTTTAGAAAGGGTGAAAGATAGAGGGCTGGTGGTGAAGGGTTGGGTGGAACAAGAAGAGCTGCTACGGCATAAATCGGTTGGCGGTTTCGTCAGCCATTGCGGGTGGAACTCGGTGACTGAGGCAGCATTGCACGGCGTGAAGGTGCTAGCGTGGCCTAGAGGAGGGGACCAGCGGATCAATGCAGGTATAATGTCAAATTTATGAAAACTCTGGCAATTAATAAAAGTGTTGATTAATCACTTCTAAAGATATGAATTTTATAGTTTCTATAATTACTTGAATGGTACATAAAATTAGTAGCAGTTCGTTGGAACACCAAGGAAAGAGATGATTTTCTTAATTTGGTTTTTCCTTATCATTCAAGATTTTTTTTTACAATCATTAGGTGAAGTGCACACTAGATAAGTTGGTACTTGAGTACTTCAATTTTTTTTTTCTTTCTTCTCAAATGCAGTTGCTTGCAAGTCATTGTCGCATCGTCATGCCGTGTAGCATTTAAATAAGATTTGTACATATTTAAATTGATGAAAACAGCCCGTTAGTTTTTATTTTTTATAACAGCTAGGGACTATTTTCCGAAAGTTTATAATAGAGAATCGAGTAAAACTAAGGTGTGATGTACTCACTAAAAGGGTTTGATGAGCACAACTTCAAAAGTTCATCGGATCAATTCCATATGTCAAATCAAAATTATTGAAATCCATATACTTCATGAGTGATGCATATACATGCAAAATTTTGAAAGTTTCGAGTTTATTTGCTACACGGTCAAGTGGTCAAAGAAATGTACATTTTATAAGTTAATTTATAAGTTATTTTATATATTCAATTTTTATTATTTCTTTGACCGCTTGACCTTGTAGCAAATGAATTCGAAACTTTCAAAATTTTGCATGTATATGCATCACTCATGAAGTATATGGATTTCAATGATTTGAATTCGACATTTGACGTCGATCCAATATACTTTTGAAGTTGTGCTCACTAAACTTTCTTGATGAGCACATCACACCTTAGCTTTACTCTAGAGAATCCATACTCCATATATATCCCGTACTCATTTATGGGTCATGGTGCCTAATTTTAAACAGGCCCAGCCTAGTCCAAATAAAATGCACTAGGCCTAAATTTAACGATATCCAGTTGGGCTCGATGGAGAGAGTTTATCTTTTCTTTGGACTTGGCAAGCTCGAGATAAGACATGTTTTGATTTAGCTTTTATGATGTGATGTAATGTAAGTAATGCAACACACATGCACAGGTGTTGTGGCAAGAAGTGGTCTGGGTGTGTGGGTGGAGAAATGGAGCTGGGAAGGCGAGGAAGGATTGGTTGGTGCAGCAGAGATCGCAGAGAGAGTCAAGGAGATGATGGCCGATGAGCGGCTCACGGCAACAGCACAAAAACTTGGAGAGCAGGCTCAAATGGCAACAGCTCCGACTGCTACTTCCACTTCCAATCAGGGATTACTGGACCTTGTTAGGAACTTAATTAATTAAAAGGAGGTGATCCATCACTGATGCATGCTCCCCTTCATAATATATTTTTCGATTAAGATCAATAATTGGATAATTGGGTTTTTTAAATCATTAATTAAGACCAAGTATATATATATGTTATCTTATCTATGTTTCACTCATGTTAATTTATAGGGACAAGACTTCACACCTTTTTGTGCTTAATTCGTTCACTATAAAATAGTGCGGCATTATGGTAGGTTAGTTGTCAAAAAAACCTTTGGATAATTAAGTTGACTCTAAATTGTATTTGTAAAATTTAGACGGAGGATTTAGATTTAATTACAACACCGTTTAAATTAATTTATCAAATTTTATATCTGTTCGCACAAAACTCAAATAAGACATTGAAGTTCAATTTTAAATAAAATTTGTTAAGACAAAATAACGATTAAAGATGCATGCCTTCACAATTGAATACTCAAATATGAGTAGAACTAAGGTGTTCTTAAGTTTACTAAGTTTGTTTGTAAACTCAACTCTAAAATCTCTCTGAAAAAAAAAAGAGTGGACCGCCTGTGGGCCTGGTGGTTGGGACATTTATAAAAAAAATGAAATTAGAGGGTATTTTTAATTTTTTTTTAGGGTATTAATAAAAATGCCCGAATTGACTCTAAGACAACCAGAGGTACGGGTGCAAACGGATAGGATACTATCCTTTTAGTATTTGAATTAGATACGGATATTTAATATCTGAATATCAAATACAAATATATTTTTAAATTTTAATTATCTGTACCTGAATAGTGAAAAATATGCCATGTAGTTTAATATATGTTATAAAAAAAATAATATTATTCATCATTATAATTAACAGACATTTGTATTCGTATTCATCTAATATCCGATCCGTATATGTATTCGGATAATATCCAATTCATATCTGAAAATTAAAAGTAGATATAAATATGGTTTTACCACTATTTGAATTTGATCTGTTTGCACCCCTGACTAGAGGTATTAATTTTCTTAGGGGCAGTGGTATAGTCAAGATTTTCATTAGAGGTAGACAAAAAACAGTTACAACTAGAGATTCGCCAGCTCGTCTTTGCACATATACAGGTATAACTCATGATTTTTCTTTGTAGTTTTTCTGTCTTAGGTGGTGAGAAATTGAATACAGAAAAAAGAGGTTATGAGAGAACACAATATATATGGTGGCTAGTGAGAAAAAAAATTTGCGGATTAGGGTTTATGTTAGAGCGCTATAGTCAAGCATGGGTCGAGATGCCGGTGTAAAAAATCTAGAATCATAGTTCTAAAAATCATTATTAAAATTGGTAGGAATTGAACAAATTGAATAAAAAAATTTAGATATTTTTTACGAAGAACTCTTATTTTATTTTATACTAAAGAGAAAAAGGAAAAAAAAATGTAAAAAAATTATTTTGTCGTAAAATTATATTAACTCCAAAAAATCACAATATAATATAATACATTTATTTTGATAAATAAATAATTTCTCATTTATTTATCTATTTTTTTTCTTTGATGAAATTCAGGCCCATAAAAGTGGTTTGCAGGCTTGCAACAAACCACTATACTATAATACTTATTTTAATACGGAGTTGAGTAGAGCTAATTGTTTTTTTGAATCACTATGTACTCCATACTTCTTTTAATACTCTATTCTTCAGGCCCATAAAATTCGGCCCATTCCCTTGAATCATGTAAAAATGATCCCACTTGTCAGAATCACCATCTATTGTTGTTCTTTGTCATTCCTTCCTCCCTGAAACAACAGATCGACACAAATGCAAAATATAAGCTGTGAAATTTTTCCAGGGATAGGCAACCAACCTTATCAGGGTAGGAAACGACGCTTATCTGAAGCAAGCAATAGATCAATTTTCATGTACTCAACACAATTTTTCAAAATCCAAGGATAGACAGCTATCTACCTCTGAATGAGTGTAGCTCCACCTCTGTTTAGGACATGTTTTTTTTGTTATGGAATTATGCGGTAATGAGAATCCATATATAGAGGTACGTACGAAATTGATTATGAGAATATGTTGAAATAATGTATTCGGTTGTACCATAAAATTAGTTGTGAGAAATCTTAATTTATTTTAAAAATATTTATCTTTATTTACATTTTTCACCTATTTATTCTTAAAAGAAATCATTGATGAAAACAAGTATTCTTAAAAAATTACAAAACCGGCAAATTTATTTCTCAAATATAACACATAACATATCTAAATTATAAAAGAATAATTAATAATTTTAACAGTTACCTAATTAGTAAATAAATTTGTTGTCAACTATCGATCTCTTATTCCCTTAATTTATTGCAATTGATATAGTCTAAAATAAAATAAAAAAAAGGTTGCATGATCTACCAAACGAGTATATCAACTTCATTGACTAGTCTTGGCTGATGTACACCGTTCATTGCTTTAGAAATGGAGAAACCACTATAGATGAGATCTAAGTGTTAATAAGTCACACCAAATATATATATATAAGAGGAGGGTTCAAATGCATTCAAATTTTTGTGCACTCAAATGCACCCTACCTTTTAAATTTTTTTTCTCTATTTTCAAAGTCGAAATAGTTAATCCGAACCATTAGATACGATCTATATATTAAGATGTGCTTGGAGACCAAATTTTACATTTTTTAGAGTTTTTTTATATTTATTAAGCCACTTTGAAAATCACTGATTTTACATTTTCTGGACCATTGGATCAGCGATTTTGAAAGTGGTTTAATAAATAGTAAAAAAAATCTAAAAAATGTAAAATTTGGTCTCCAAGTACATCTTAATATATAGATCTCATCTAACGGTTTGGATTGACTATTCCGACTTTGAAAACAAAGAAAAAAGATTTGAAAAATAGAGTACATTTGGGTGCATTTGAACCCTCCTCTCTCTCTCTCTCTATATATATATATAGAGAGAGAGAGAGTAGAACTAGGGTGCTCTTAAGCTCACCAAAGTTTTGGTGAGCTTAACTCTATGGTGCGTTTGGATGAAACAAAGAATAGCTCGGAATAGCTGCTAACCTGACATTTCGGAATAGCTACTAACCCGACATTTCTAAGGAATAGAGGAATAGCAGCTAACCCGAGCTATTTCTTGTGTTGAGAATAGCTTTTTTTTCATCCAAACGTGAAAAACAAAGAATAGCTCGCTAGGAATAGCTGCTATTCCTGGGTTAGAGCTATTCCCGTGTCATCCAAACGTACCTTTAATTAAAACTCATAAAACTCATAAAATCAATTTCAAATGACAAATCTGAACCGTTGAAACCCACCTATCTTACGTGTGATGCATCTACATGTGAATTTTTAAACATTCAAATTAATTTAGAATAAAGTCAAGTAGTCAAAATTAGAAAGTTAATAAATTAATTTTAGTGCATTCATTTTTGAACGTTTTTTGACTGCTTGACTTTATATTAAATTAATTCGAATGTTTAAAAATTTTACATGTAGATGCATTCACACGTAAGGTAGGCGGGTTTCAACGGTTCAGATTCGTTATTTGAAATCGATTTGATAAGTTTTAGAGTTAAGCTCACCAAAACTTTGGTGAGCTTAAGAGCACCCTAGTTCTACTCATATATATATATATATATATATATATATATTGTTACACTTAGGGGCACCTCTAATTGCTCAAAAACTGAAATTAAATTGCAATTGAAAGTAAATAGATGAGTTTAGAGAAATTGACACGCGGGATGATAACGGAGTTCGGCAAAACAATGGCCTACGTCTCCGGGACATCGCAACCTCTTTCTAGGTGCGCCTTTCTATTACCCAATATTAAAGGATTACAATTGTGAACCGTGAGCCCTTACAAAATGAGAAATCACGGCCAACGAGAGATGAGTGCCGGTGAGCCCTTACAACCAAGGAAAGTCACACGAGCAACTCGAGGTTTGAGCCGGCGAGCCCTTACAAACAAGAGAAGTCACACAAGCTACTCAAGAACAAGAGAAACACTCAATAGATCACTCTAACCTAATCTAGATCAAGATTAGTGAAGTAGGTTTGAGGTTGCTTGAGGGATTTTGAAGTTTTAAGCTCTCACAACAATGGAGTAGGCTAAGCTCTCAGAAAATCGTTTTTGAAATGATTAGGGTCGGCTGAGATCTGTAAGAAGAAAACCTCACTCACCTATTTATAGTGGCAGCTCAAAAATGAGCTGTTTGACATAAAACGTTACCAACGTTTTATTAAACGTTACAACGTTTTATTCAAATATGATTTAGGGTTTTAATTCTCTGACAGCTTAGAAAACGTTACATAACGTTTTATAACCGTTAGAACGTTTCAAAACCGTTATAACGATTTATAAACGTTACAACGTTTATTGTTTGTATTGAACAGTTGCACTCCAGTTGTTCTGTAGCTTTTAAACGTTACAACGTTTATCAACCGTTATAATGTTTGTAAAAGGTTACAACGGTTGTATAACATTATAACGTTATAACTTGATTCTTTTGAGCCTTCTGATTATTATAAAACGTTACCAACGTTTTAAAAACGTTCATAACGTTTTATCTCAATTTAATCAACCTCACACATACTTTACCAAGCATTTGATTTTACAATATGTATTCTTGATAAAGGTCTTCATGATTTCTTCAGTCCAAGCTTATTATTCAACAGTTCTTACTCTTCTTGGACCTACATATTCTCAAAATAGAAGAAATCGTAAAATTCAATAATTGTATGTTTTTGCAAATTAGTCAAATAGACGTCAAAGATTATTTTACGAACAACATATATATATATATGTATATGAGTAGGGATCAAGTTACAATAATTTTTGAGTTACAACAAATTACAACAATAATTTTCTACATTTTCAAAGTTCAAATCATCGATCCAAACTGTTAGATGTGATCTCCACAATAAAATGTGCTTGGAGACCAAATTTTACATTTTTTTTGGAATTTTTTTACTATTTATTAAGATGGGTACAAAATTCAATGGTCTAAATTTGACTAGTTTTTGTATGCATCTTAATAAATAGTAAAAAAAAAAATCCAAAAAATGTAAAATTTGGTCTCCAAGCACATTTTATTGTAGAGATCACATCTAATAGTTTGGATCTACGATTTGAACTTTAAAAATGTAGAAAATCCTTGTTGTAACTTGTTGTAACTTGATCCCTCCTCTGTATATACATACATATACATACATATACATACATACATACATATATATATATATATATATATAGATGGGCTATGGTGCATTGCAATGCATAGGCTATGGTGTGCATTGGACCATAAATCACCGATTCAAAATCCAAATGACCGATCCAAACCATTCATCTTGTTCTCCATATTAATATGTGCTTGGAGACCAAATTTTACATTTTTTGGAATTTTTTTACTATTTATTAAGCCACTTTGAAAATCGCTGATCCAACAGTGACTTCTGATTTTACTGTTCCAAACAGTCACCGTTGGATCAGCGATTTTCAAAGTAGCTTAATAAATAGTAAAAAAATTCCAAAAAATGTAAAATTTGGTCTCCAAGCACATTAATATGGAGAACAAGATGAACGGTTTGGATCGGTCATTTGGACTTTGAATCAGTGATTTATGGTCCAATGCATACCATGGCCTATGCATTGCAATGCACCATAGCTCATCTCTCTCTCTCTCTCTATATATATATATATATGATTACGGTGAGTTGCGGAGTAAAACACGTTTCTACTTTACGTTGTATTTTCATTTTGAAAGTTAAACGACCGATTCAAACCGTTGGATGTGATCTCCATATTGAAATTTGCTTGGAGACCAAATTTTACAGTTTTGGAATTTTTTTACTATTTATTAAGCAATTTTGAAAACTTTTGTTTTACTGTAAACAGTAAAAATTTCTGGACCACTGGATCAGCGATTATCAAAATTACTTAATAAATAGTAAAAAAATTCCAAAAAATGTAAAATTTGATCTCCAAGCACATTTCAATATGGAGATAATGTTGAGTGGTTCAGATCGGTCGTTTGAATTTTCAAATCGCAAAATATGGGTGTGAAGTAAAATAGTCGCTTTACTTCGGAACTCACCATAGCCCATCTATCTATATATATATGTGTGTGTCCGGATCTGAACCAGGATATATATATATAGTTCCACATATATTCTCTAGTAAAGTAAAGAAATAGGTCGTTATATATATACTTCTTCGTTTGTGCGTGTTATGAAGTTGAGGGTAGAGAGCCTCACGTAGAGAGAGGGGGGAGGAGAGAGAAAAGTGGGAAAACAAAATATATTGAGTATGAGATCATATATATATGTTTTTGTTCCTATAAAATTGCACGAGCCTGAGAATTCGATCTTTAGAAGAAAGTAGAAAATATATAGTTAGAAGAAAATAGAGTTTCCCAAGTCCAGGACTGCAAACGAATCGAACCTAGCTACAAATTAAATTGCACGGACTTAATTGGAGATTATTAATTAGCCTAAAATCCCATCAATTTCTATTAAAACCCTGATCTTACATTATTTTGTCATGTCTTCTAGAATCTAGAGTGTGACTTGAAATGACACCTTTAATTGCATGTATTTGATGGCCGTTCAATCTACGCGCGCAACAAACAAAAGCAAACAAAAAAATAAATAAACGAAATCCGCTACCAATTAAACAGACTAGTCAATTATTTAATGATTTTTTTAAATATATTAAATTAAACCACACAAACATTTTGGTTTTGGTTTTGGTTTTGGTTTTGGTTTTTGTTTTTGTTTTTGGGTGTTTGTCGGTACCAGTTTTTAATTTCTGATTACTGATATATATATATATTTTTAAGGAACGCTCTATCTACTTGTATTTAAACAGAAAATCAGCTTTATTCCCATACAAGAGGGGAAAAAAAAAAACTGCAACATTAATTACTGATAAATAAATTCGCGTTCAACAAAAAAAAATTAAAGGTGAGAGCTAGCTAGAGAGGTAAATTGAGTTCAATTAATATATAGAGTCGTCGACAAATTAAGTATGGGGCTGTGTGACGCCATCTTCTTTCTTTAATCTGCGCAACCAACTGCCAACACACTGATAGGCGCAGCTATAATCTGCATAACCAACAGCTACCAACATTAATTCATTAACAATGTTCTTTTAGCAGACACACTAGCTATCACTTGGGCAAAATGTAACAGCCTAGCCTAGCTAGCTAATTTAGCCAAAGACAGTAATTTATTAATTACTAAATGTTTTGACAAATTAAATTCATTCCTTGATGTTTTAAACTTTTAATCAGATCCCCTCCCCTCCCCTCCCCTCCCCTCCCCTCCCCATCAAGATATATAGTGACCAATAATCAAAACATATATATAGTAACTCAGTTTTATTAATTATCCCTAGCTAGCTAGCTAGCTAATTGATAACTATATATTAGCTACCTTGACAAGACAAGATGAACAGAACAGAAAGACAGACGGCATGTAATTATCAAGCATTAAAGTTTAAATTAATAGCACCATACTAAAAGTAAATGCCTCACAGTATAGATGCAATGATGCATCTCCTTTATAATTAAGCATCCCGGCAGGAACTGGTACAACATAAATAATTACCTGATACACAATGTCTTTGCAAGAAAATATGCTCAATGCACCTCATGTGGTGCTAATACCTAGCGCCGGAATGGGGCATCTGACCCCATTCTCCCGCCTCGCCGCCTCGCTCTCTTCTCTATGTAAAGTCAGCATGGTTTCCATCTCCCCCACCGTGTCATCGGCCGAGTCTCGCCATCTTTCCGACATGTTCTCAGCTTACCCCGCCATCAATCCTATCCATTTCCAATTGCCTCATTATGACTTGGCAGATCACCCCGATACCGATCCGTTCCTTCTTTGTTGGGAAATGATTGGTCGAAGCGCCTCTGACATTCTTAATCATATAACAAAATCTCCCATACCAGTGTCAGCTCTTGTCATTGACATCCCAATAGCAGCAAAGTTCGTCCCTCTTGCCAAGAGCTTAGGCATCCCTTGTTATCTCATGTACATCTCCACTGCTGCAATGCTGTCTTTTCTAGCATATTTTCCTACTTACTGTGACTTAAAGACAACTCCCGGTCTTGGTAATGTAGATATACCCGGGTTGAGAACGGTGCCAGCGTCATCAATCCTTGGAGCACTTCATGACCCGAAACACCTGTTTACCCAATCATTCATTGAAAACAGTCGGATGCTACTCAAATTTGACGGTGTTTTTGTCAATACATTTGAGTCATTCGAGAAAGATTCACTTGCGGCCCTGAGAGAGGGACTTGTTCAACCGGGTTTTCCACCAGTAATTGCAGTAGGACCTTTAATACCGTTAAAGATGCCGACTTCAGGTACGTCAGAAGTTTTTCCATGGCTTGATAAGCAGCCGGCTAATTCGGTGGTCTACGTCAATTTTGGTAACCGCACAGCCATGTCAAAAGATCAGATCCAAGCATTGGGTTTTGGATTGGAGACAAGCGGATGCCGGTTCCTATGGGTTGTCAAGACCACAGTGGTGGATGCACAAGATGTAGCAGAGCTAGATGAATTGCTCGGTGAAGGGTTTTTTGAAAGGGTGAAAGATAGAGGAATTGTGACGAAAAGCTGGGTGGATCAAGACAAGGTGTTGCGGCACAAAGCAATTGGCGGGTTCCTCAGCCATTCTGGGTCGAACTCAGTGATAGAAGCTGCAATGCATGGCGTCAGGATGCTAGCATGGCCAATGGGTGGAGATCAGAGGATAAATGCTGGTAATTCCACATTTTATATAAAATATGTACTACATTAATATTGCAATTAAACATGCATGCCATGTGAAAATATTTTATATATATTAAAGAAAAAAAATAGTGTGATTGATTGCTTAATTTCAAGTGTGACTAAATAATCTGGCCCGACACAGTTCCGGTGGTGAAGAGCGGGCTCGGTATTTGGCCAGAGAACTGGAGCTGGCAAGGCGAGGAGAAGATTGTCACCGGGGAAGAGATTGCGGAGAAGGTGAAGGAGATGATGGCTGATGAAGGGTTGATGGTAACGGCAAATTCGGTGGGAGAGGAAGCCCGGTGGGCAGCGGCACCCGGTGGCACCTCGTATGAGGGGTTGGTGGAGTTTGTTCAGAAGCTGAAGAAGCGTGCTAACAGCTGAGACGGTGCGCCGGTGCCTGCTGCATTTACTGTGAAAATTAATATGTACTAGTAAAAAATAATTAATGTTATTGGGGTAATAAGACAAAACATATGTTGGGCATTTACTGTGCGCCGGTGCCTGCTGCAGTTTATACAAAGCATAGCTGAATTGTTAGGAAGACATCTTATATCTGTGGCATTTAATCTATTTAATTTCTCTTTAATTTTTCCCTTCCTGAGTTCAAAAGAATTCACATCTTCAATTTCAATTATCCGGCTGCAATATATATATTATCTAGTTAATTCAAGGACTATAACTAAAATTAAACTAATTCTTAACTAAAAAAACACCTATCTAAGCAAGAACAATGGCATCAGATGGAAATATTGAACCAGTCAAATTGGTATTGATACGTGCGGTACATAAAAAAAAATAAAAATAAAAAACCTCAAATTTTTAGAAACTAGAGATAAAAAAAGTCACTTTATGTGCTGAATTGAAAAATATCGACAGATAACTTAATTATACCTTTTAAGCTTTTAGTCGATAATTCGTGGGTAATAACTAATAACAGAGTTGGATCGTTTTTTAATCAGGCTCGATCCTTGTGTTGTTGACTCGCTCTCGCTTGAAGTAAAAGCCTTTTTAAGCTTGATTGTACGGAGAATATCAGTGTATATAAGAATCACACAACTAAGCTTCTCTCCGATTTATTTTACGATTTGATTCATTTACATTGCTTCATCTGATATATATATATATATATATATATATATATATATATATATATATATATCGAAGACAATGAAAAGCATTTCGAACTTGATCATTAATTTAATTTTCCATGCTGCGTGTAATTAAGGATTGGCGCTTGGGCAATGGCCACAGACCCAACTGATGCTCCCGTACGTACGTGCTACTCCCTCGGCCCTTGGCCCTTGGCCTAGCTAGCTATCTGCAGACCAACAGTTCCAAAAGCAACACCACTCGATCGCTGACCCAAGACAACATGCATATATATTTATATTTATATTTATATTTATATTTCTATGGGACAATTAATGAATACTTTGTATACTCTCCCTCATAATTAAGGCCTATAGTGTGGACCAATATCCGCTATGCATGATACCATAAACTCGCTCTATAATAATTACAATCTCATCCCAATTTTACAAGCAGCTGCATTAAATATTTAAATATATCTTAATTGAGCTTTCATAAAATCATCGTCGTCGTCCAGTGGTAGATTAATAATTATTTTCTAAAATAAAGAGCTAGTTCTTGTTTGCAAAAAAAAAAAAAAAAAAATAGTAGAATTTTTTTTAACTTATTGCAAACTTTAAGTAATGTCAGCTATTTATGGACTGGTCTTCAGTTTTTTTTTTCCCATTAGTTTTAACTTAAGTATACTAAAAGTATAAAAAGTTGGACATTAGTTTTTTTTTTTTAACGAGTGAAGGAAAATATTCATAATTCTCTTAGGCACTTAGCATATTTACCGGATATTGAATCTAAATTTTTTTTATTGTCATTTAATTAACTTGCTACTTTAACATAATTCAATCAGCCGCTAAAAAGAAGAGAAAGAAGAAGATGGAGGGCAGCCCATCTATTGAAATTGTAGTGCTGCAGGTGGGACTAGTGCTAAGGACAGAGATTGTTTCCTTTAAAGAGGCATCAAACTGGCAGGTGGGGTCATCCTTGCTAACACTGGAGAAGATTGGGGAAATTGAGACTGGAGAGGAAAGGTCAGCAGACGGTTAGAGAGGTTTGTTATTCTCTGCCATTGCTCTTGCTGACATGGCAATTCGCGGTACATTTGAATGTTCCGTTGTATCTTTTACCAAATTACTTTACTTCTTTTGTTCGCCTATATATAGGCTGTCTCTGTAATCATTTGGATTATGTCAATTTTGAATGACAGTTACTATTTTCCCTTTTCTTTTTCTTTTTCTTTTTTCTTTTGCTATTTCTCAAAAATTGTTCAAGTAGCTTGCTTTTGGGCTCAATTGTGATTTCAATTGTATCGTCAGATCTTGGATCTGACATTTCGTATCAGAGCTTTTCCGATCACAACTGGGAAAGTGGAGAAATACCAAGGTGCGACGAACTTCCATGGCAACGCGCGCCAAAGCCACTGTTCAAGTTGATGGAGATGGTGATCTGGATCTAGCTGCGATCTAGGACCAGTTATTATGATCTGAGTTATCACAATAGGAGCTTGCAACTTGAGTTGGTCGAATGGAGGGTTGATTGGAGGAGAATAGTCAAACAATGAGCAAGATGATGAATATGCTGGAGTCAATGATGCATACAGTTGCCCTAGAGAAGCGAGAAAACAGTGGCATTGGTCAATATCGAGGGGAGCGACCCAGATTCACCGCTGGTCCAAAGCGACCTTTAGTGGAGGAAATCAGTAGTGGAGAGGAGTCTATGGGAGAGAAGGACATGAGGCAAGGTGACTACCAACAACCTCCCCTGAGTACTCAGCTACCTATAGTCGATTTTCCAGTATTTAGTAGGGCAAATCCAGTCGATTGGGTGGAGGAAAGTGATTTCTATTTTGATTGTTATCAAGTAACTGAAAAATTACAAGTCTAGGATGTCCTCCATGCATTTTACAGGTGATGCTAGAGAATGGTACAGATGCATTAAAATCAACAATTAGCATTCACCATGAGTAATATTGAAAGAAGAGGTGCTGTCCAATTTTGTGAATGAAGTAGTAAACCGATGGAGGAGTTTAAGAAGATGCAGCAAACCAGTAAAGTGGAGGAGTATGTTGCTAATTTCATAAGAGCAAAGGCATGACTAATGCATAGGACTCAAATTGATCATGAAGAGTTTTATGTGGGTAGTTTTATAGGAGGGTTAAAAGAGGAAATTAAGAACACCATTGATTTATTTGAAACACCAACCCTCAAAATAGACATCAGTTATGCCAGAAAAATTGAACTGACTCTTGAGGGTAACTCTAAGAAATGGAGTTCAGTCAAACCACCAGTTTACCAAAGGACAATAAAAGGGAATGAATAGTACCAGTACAGAAAAGGGGATGGCCTTCAACTGACTACCAAGACCCTAGTACCAAGCCAGAATCAGTTGTCCTTAGAGGAGAAGAAGGCTAAGGGGTTATGTTTTAGATGCAATGAAAAATATCATTATGGCCACAAGTGCAACGGTAAATGGTTACATGCACTAGAAGATGAGATGGATGAAGAAGATGAAGGGTTTGAGGAAATAGTAGAAGAAGTGGTTGAGGAGCAACAGGAAGATGAACTGGTGAACCAAGCAACCATTAGTGTCTGCATTAACAGTGCTGAGATTAATACTGGTACACCAAGATTCAAGGGGCAAATAGGTCATCTTCCCATATGTGTTCTAGTTGATAATGGGAGTACCCACTCATTTGTCAGTCCAGCCATTGTACTAGCCCTAAATCTCAAAGGGAAACCAACTACTTCCATCTCTTTTAGAGTAGCCAATGGACACAAAATGTTCTCTAAAATGTTGTGTACTGGTGTGGTGTTTTCACTGCAAGGTCAGGAAATTGAAGGAGATTTGAGAGTTTTGGATGTCCCAGGTTATGACATAATATTGGGAGCTGATTGGCTGAAAGGATATGAGTCAAAAATTGACTATGATGAAGGGACTATGAGCTGGAAGCACAAAGGAAGACCTATTAAATTGAAGATGGAAGGGGTATTTGCTAAAGTGAGGTTGAGTGAGCAGGAGGTTGATGTTCATAAAGAAGTGAAGAAGGGTAGTCAAGTCTTTATGGCACAATTATTCAGCATTACTGCCACTGAAGAAAAAGAGACAGTAGAAGAGGATCCAAGGGTACAGTCCATTTTAGATGATTTTGAATCCATATTCCAAGAACCCATAACCCTACCACCTCAAAGAACAGTTGACCACAAAATACCCCTAAAAACAAACTCAAAACCCATTGCTATGAGACCTTACAAGTTCTCATATTTTCAAAGACTGGAGTTGGAAAAATAGTGTCTGAATTGTTAAAAAATTCTCTTATCCAACCTTCTCAAAGTTCTTACTCTTCTCCTATGTTGTTGGTTAAAAAGAAAGATGGAAATTGGAAGATGTTTGTTGATTTTAGAAAGTTGAATGAAAACACTATCAAACACAAGTTCCCTATTCTTATCATTGATGATCTGTTGGATGAGCTCAAACATGCCGTCTATTTCTCAAAGCTGGATGTTAGATCAGGATACCATAAAATCTGAATGTGTGAAGAGGACAAACACAAAACAGCCTTTCAGACACATGATGGTCTCTTTGAATTCAATGTAATGCCATTTGGGTTGACCAATGCCTTATCAACCTTCCAATCTCTCATGAACTCCATTTTTAAACCACTTAAGAAAATTTATCCTTGTGTTTTTTTATGACATCTTGATATACAGTTCGGATTTAAATTATCATTTGAACCACTTGTAAATAACCTTACAGATCTTGAAGGAGAACAATTTGTTTGTTAAGCTCAGTAAATATCAGTGTTTTAAATAGCGCATTATAGCATGTTTGGACTCTAAACGCTAAGCTATAACATTAACACATGCTATTTGAGCTACGGACGCTATAGCGGTAATAACGGTCCACTATAGCGCATAGCGTATAGTGCAAATAGTGTTGGGTTTTTGTGTGAAAAACTGGTAAAACCCTGTACTGGCTTAGGTGCGGAAAAAGGCGTAAAACAAAAATTTTTACGTCTAACCTAAGCTGAGGATCTATCTCCATGATTGATTTCTAAAACTAAATTTATTTAACAATTAAATAAATTAATATAACATTATACCTTGGTTCCAAATTCGAATTGGAACTGCTGACAGCTTTGTCTTGCTACTGTTGCTGCTCCTCCTCGGACAACAGCACCAGATGTCTAGTGCCTCTATCAGTAGTACACCAGGAATGATCAGAGAGTGAGTATTTCTTCTGCCAGAAATACTATACTCACAGCATTCGGCTAAACAAGTTGTCTCACGTTCTGCAGATAACCTGATTCACAACTTATGTGTGAAAGCAGAATTACTGTTGACTACGCAAGATTACAACCGCTTATCACTCAAATATATACGTCTATACGTATATATTTATAACCTCACATAAATCACTATTTGAGAGGAAACCCGAGAAAGGAAGGAGAATGGAAATGTATGTATATTCTCCAACCCCTCCACCCCTTTATATAGGAGTAGGGTTACTTGTGCTCCAAGTAACGGGTTACTTGCTCTCCAAGTAACGGTTTACTTGTGCTCCAAGTAATGAATAGTAATGGACTTGGAATTTTGGGCTTTGATCTTTTGGGTTTCTTAATTATATTCTAAATATAATTAAGGCCCAAATATTCTAAATATAATTAAGGCCCAAATATTCTAAATATAATTAAGGCCCAAATATGTTAGTCCATATATATATATATAATTGTTCTAAACATTTATATATATTTGCAATTGCGGTTGTAATAACTATTACACAACGTGTCAAACACGCTTGTAATTTTAATCATTTTAAGCCTATCATCTCTATGATATTTCTATATTAATTATAACATTTATAATTAATATTTTGCCATCTTAATTATAACTATTTATAATTAATAATAAGATTCTCTGATTCCGTTCCTATATGGTGTGACCCGATAGGATCTGTGTTATGTTGGCAGTAGAGTTAAAACTTCTACAGATCATAGTTGGCACCTGGCAGTGCACTGTGACCCCCAATTACACAAATGATGTTGTCCAGTACAATATCACGATCCTGCAGTAAACTTATTAATTTACTTGTGTTAATTCCATCGTCTCATAGTAACAGATCAGATTCAGGGTAGGTATGTGTCATCCCTGCAAACCTAATCTTTTCTTGATCTCTGAGTAGATTATTTTATATGATTAATCTCTATTAATCATACCGTATACGTATAATCCTACTCCTATCAAGGGGCCCAGTGTTACTATCACTCGAATAATAATACGAGGGACGATAGTACTTTTGGTGTGCATCTCTTCCTCCGCACAAGTCATGTGTACTGAAATGTCACCTTTATAACTACCTTTTTTAGACAGCGTTTGATAACACTTACGAATACACATTTCTTATGTAGGAAAGACCACACCTCATACTGTAGAACTTAACACGAATGAAACTATTAATGACACAAACACATTACCATATAACGTTTCATTCTGGGTCAGTCAAATACCATGTTCATAACATGTATCCATGTGATTAAATGACAACTCTTTGTCTATGGTTTGTGAAACCTAACCATCATTTAATCCACATGCTAACCTTATAATGGCTAATTAGTGTTCCTGCTAATTACCACGGTTAGTGACTATTTAGAGTATTTATCATCTTTATTATGAAGTTTCACAACTTCGGTTCTTAACCTACAATGATTCATAAAAGCAATAAAACTCATGGAACAAAATGATTTATATTAATCATCCAATTCATGAACAAAATGATTGACTTCTAGATTACTACCCTAGCAAATAGCGCGCGCTATACAACATGGGCTGTTTTTTTTTTCAATTTATATGGGCTTTAAAATAAATAAATGGTGAAGATATTTTTTAATTTTGATGAATATTACATTATATTAAATTCAGGTCCGCTATAATAATTTTTTCATTTTGCTCTTGGTTTTTTTTAACTGATGATAAATCAAATAAATAATTGCTAAATTATGAAAATTTTAGGGACTAACAAGAATTTCTTCAAGAATCATCTGTTTATTTTACTAGAAGTATGAAATTTTTTTTTTTTCAATTTTTAAGTTATTTTGAAATTTAAATGGAAAAAAGATAAATTATGTTATGATGTTGAAGATATTTTGTATAGAAAAAGATCGATAGTTTATGATACCTAGTATTACTATGGATATTTTGAGTCGCAATTTGGACTTCGTATTCATACAATATGAATATTATAATTTTTTAATCAATTTGGTATTATTTATTGTTCTATGAGACTAAATAATTTTGATATTTCGTACAAATATATAATATAATTTTTATAAAAATAAAAAAATGTTATATGGCATAGCTTTCGCTATAGTGTCGCTATTCGCTATAGCTTTTTTTGGAGGCTCCCCGCTATGACGTGATAAACGCTATTTAGAACCTTGGTAAATGTGATTTTGGGGTAGAGAAAATTGAGTACTTGGGGGCATGTAATTTCCAATGGGGGAGTAGCTATAGATAAAAAAAAATGGAGGCTATGGTTCAATGGCCTGTGCCAAAAACAATAAAAAAGTTGAAGGGATTCTTAGGGTTAACAGGTTTTTATAGAAAATTTGTCAAGGGGTATGGAATTATTGCAAAACCACTAACATATTTGTCGAAAAATAATGCTTTTAGATGGAATGCAGAGGCTCAATCAGCATTTCAGCAGCTGAAAGATGCTATGGTGCAAGCTCTAGTCTTGGCTCTTCCTGATTTCACCAAACCTTTCACACTAGAGACAGATGCTTGCAATGATGGCATGGGGGTTATGTTACAACAAGGAAGGAGACCATTGGCATTTATCAGTCAGAAATTGAGTCATAAAAAGCAAGACCTCTCAACCTATGAAAAAGGGTTTTTGGCACTGATAGTGGTAGTAACTAAATGGAGGTATTATTTGATGGGAGGTAAATTCATTATTAGAACCGATCACATAAGCCTCAAATATTTGATTGAATAAAAGATCCACACCTCTACTCAGCATAAGGGGCTGAGTAAATTGTTGGGCTTAGATTTTGCAATTGAATATAAGAAGGGGTGTGACAATGTGGTGGCTAATTCACTCTCAAGAAGAGAGAATGGTAATAAAGGAATGGAGAATGAGAAAGAAGAAGCAAGAATTTTAGTTGTGAGTGAAATCAAACCAAAGTGGATGGAGAATATTCATAATAGTTACAAGGAAGTTAAATGGATTGAGAATCTGAAAAAACAATTAGTGGATACTGATAATGGAGAAAAGGAAGGTAGTAAAGTCAGTGAGCACCTGAGAGTGATAAGGTATAATAGGAGGATTTGAATGACCAGTAGTGGTGATTGGAGATGAGAGATAATAGGGGCATGGCATGACTCAACCATAGGAGGCCACTCAGGAGTTACAGCCACCTACAAAAGAATTAAGAAGGTATTCTATTGGCCTGGGCTCAAAGATGATGTGCATCACTACATTCAAAGCTGTCACAACTGTCAACTCAACAAACATGAGTTAGTTTTGAGCCCTGGATTGTTGCAACCTTTACCAGTACCTGAAGAGGCATGGGCAAGTGTTGGTATGGACTTCATAACAGGCCTGCCAAAATCCAAGGGTAAGGAGGTCATTATGGTGGTGGTGGACAGGTTAACAAAGTATGCACATTTCATAGGACTCTCTCACCCTTACAAAGCTATAGATGTAGCTCAAGCCTTCTTAGATTTTGTGTACAAACACCATGGGTTACCAAACACTCTAATCACTAATAAGGACCTCATTTTCACTAGTAAATTATGGCAGGAATTGATGAATTTGATAGGGGTAAAGCTCAATATGAACACTTCATACCACCCACAAACTGACGGGCAAACCGAGAGAGTAAACCAATGCTTGGAATGGTACTTAAGGTGCATGGCACATGATAAGCAAAAGAACTGGGCATTTTATTTACCTTTGGCTAAGTGGTGGTACAATACCACTTTGCACAGCTCAATCAAAACCACACCTTTTGAGGCACTGTATGGATATTCCCCTCCCTAATTTGCTTTGAGTAGTGCACCAAAGAGTTCAGTGTAGTCGATGAATTTGTTGTTAAGGAATAGACAACATACTCTAAATGAACTGAAGGCTAATCTCATGAAGGCTCAAAATAGAATGAAACAGTATGCAGATAAGAAAAGGAGCGAAAGACAATTCAAGGAAGGAGATTGGGTTTATTTGAAACTGCAACCTTATAGGCAAAGTTCCATATCAGGGAAGGTTAATTAGAAGCTTAAGTCGAAATTTCATGGGCCTTTTGAGATAATTCATAAAATCGGAGAAGTTGCGTACCGATTGCAATTGCTAGCAGGATCAGCTATACATCCGATTTTCCATGTTTCTTAACTTAAGGGACGTGTGGGAGATGAGAGATCAATATCTCCAAATTTGCCATTAATTGGAACTGGAAATGAGCATCCTAAAATACCAGTGGCGATTCTGGCAAGAAAAATGGTTAAACGTAACAATGCAGCGGAGGCTCAAGTGTTGATTCAATGGCAAGGAGAAGAGATTGAAGATGCGACTTGGGAAGATTACTGCTTTGTGTCTAAGCGACAGAATTTATTCTCGACGACGAGAAAGCTTTCAAGGCAGGAGCATTGTCATGATCGGAGGTGAATTTGATGAAGGAAGAAAGGAGCTGTGCATATTTGGGGATAATACAATCAGCCGCTGAAAAGAAGGGAAAGAAGGAGATGGAGGGTAGCCCATCTATTGAAATTGAAGCACTGCAGGTGGGACCAGTGCTAAGGGTAGAGACCGTTTCTTTTAAAGAGGCATCAAACTGGCAGGTGGGGTCATCCTTACTGACACTGGAGAAGATTGGAGAAATTGAGACTGGAGAGGAAAGGTCAGCAGACAGTTAGAGATGTTTGTTATTATTTGCCATCGCTCTTGCTGACATGGCAATTCGCGGTACATTTGAATGTTCCTTTGTATCTTTTACCAAATTACTTTACTTCTTTTGTTCGCCTATATATAGGTTGTCTCTGTAATCATTTGGATTATGCCAATTTTGAATGAAAGATACTATTTTTCCTTTTTTTTCTCTTTCGCTCTTTCTCTGAAATTGTTCAAGTAGCTTGCTTTTGGACTCAATTGCAATTTCAATTGTATCGTCAGATCTTGGATGTGACAAAAATATTATCAATTAGTACTACTTTTTTTATTAGACTATGTTATACTTCCATAATTACATTGAAGGATGAATATCCATATTGGTCGCGAATTGAAAGCATCACGTATGATTTAATCATCAATGATAATTATAATATCATATCCTCTGTTAACTCGAATTATTCTGTTCACATTACATCGTGTTGCTTCTTCTAACATCCTACAAAAGCAGACGGAATTGACAATTTCCAAATTCCGCATCATATTCATAATTTTTTTCATTCTGGCTTTCATCATGTATCTTACAAAAAATAAAAAGGAAAAAGATTCACGGGTAATAAATAAAAATTCGTGAACGAAAAATGTAGGGAGTTTAATTTGTTGGTTTATTTTGATTCACGATGCAATGAAGCTCTGGTGCAATGCAATACATAAAAACTAGCAACAAATCTGATTCCATCAAATTAAAAATTCCTAAATCTCTCTCTCAACGATGTAGTTCTCTACGCCAGGAGCACATGCACGAGTTAATACCCCTGGGCTAATTTCTCTCTAAGATCACAACGCCGTGATCACACACTATAGTTTCTTCTTCCCCAAGTCGAAGGGTGGAAGAGTCGAAATCAGGGGTCCAGGTCTCCAGGACTACGCCTGCCCAATTCAGCTATTCGGATTGCATCTTCTCCAGTGACCGAGAAGTTAGGTGCATATCAATACGATATCAAACGGTCAGATCAAAATCTAATGTTCGAAAAGCAGGTAATTGACCATTATATTTATAATGCAATGGAGAAAGACTGTACACAGATTTTGTCAGTAAATATTGATTATCCGGTCACATTGCGCCATTTCTCCATAGTCTCTTTCTCCCCGTCTCTTTTCTGTCTACCATGAGTGATTCAATTGGCACCTCTCCGACCCCGATTGGCGATGCGCCGATTTCGTCTCCGGTGGAGGCCACCGGAAGCGCCGCGGGAAGTCTTCAGAACGATGGAGGGATTCTCACCGTAGACGCCGCCGCCGCGTATGACCCAGATTCGGGTTTCCAGCGCGATGAGTTCGGGAAGGAAACGCTGGTTGGGACCGTGCAATTCCACGAACGCCACGTGTTCCTCTGCTACAAGAACCCACAGGTCTGGCCTTCCCACCTCGAGTCGTCTGAGTCCGATCGCTTGCCCAGGCTGCTCTCGGCCGCCATCAAATCTCGCAAGAAAGAGATGAACAAGTCGGTACGAGTGATGATACTCAATTTGTTTAGATTTAACTTTTATAACGACTGGTTGGGTTTACTGAGGGGTATGTATTTGTTCATTGAATATGATTGTCTGATCTGTGTGGAATTGTGCTTTATTTCTCTCCTGATTCACGGCAATAAAAATGTATTTGTTCCAACCATATATTTTTATTTTTATTGTTCATGTTACAGACTCGTCTGACAATATGTGAAGGAGAGGACGGAACGGATGCATCAAATGGAGATGTTCTCATCTTTCCAGATATGATCCGATACAGGTATTTCCAAAAGCTATTGTAGTGTTAGAACTAAATTTTGTTTAGAGGTTAAATTACAACTGTGTTAATCGATACCAACACACCCCCATAGTAATAAAGAAGTGGATTAGTATTATCTATCCTTGTACCAAGGTTGTCTTTTTATTACCAACATGTTACCGAAGAATAGAACTCGAACAGGAACGGGTGCCACCGACTAGTTCTCTGTCAGGGCAGGGTTACATATGGAATTTACATAACTCAATAGTCACCCCTTTTTTAAAAAAAGAAAAAGAAAAAAGGCAGTTATTCCCATTTCAGTAATAGAAACTTTGAGTTATCTTACAGACTACTATTTATATCTTACCATAGTACATTCCTAACCAATACAACCCACAGTAAATCACTTTGATAATCAGACTTCAGCCGCACACACCCATGCTTCATAGACAGAATAGGCAACTATTTCTTATTGTACCATCTGGCACAGGATTAAATTATTAAAATCTCAGCTTAACTCATTGCGTAATCAGTCTATCCAAAACTCATATGCCCGTACTACTCATTAACCACTACTTTAAGTGTGTTAAGCTGCTAATTATGTCTTATGTTATTTTAGGAGAGCGCATTAGCTTTATACAAAAAAAGGAGTCTTTTTATCTCCTTCATCACCAAAATGTTCCATCCACCTTCTGAAATCAGTCATCTCGAACTTCTATTAATTCAATCTCTTGTGGGGCCCAGTTTTGTGTAGGGATGCAGTCACTATCCTTAGGCATCCACTCTTTCCACTTCATCCTTGATATTATCTGTCATAAAAAATATAATAAGCAACACCATATTTTTTTTGTTGTTTTAACACTTGTAGTTCTTAAAAACCATAAATCATTTATATGTTATCATAAACCCATCATATATTACCAATTTACCAGAAATTAAGTTAAGTGTCGTAAGGGTGGCAATGAATGTCCCAGTTTTGAGTGAATGCAATCTTATTATTTCAGGAGACTCACTCACTTTGATGTGGAGACATTTGTTGAAGAGGCGCTTGTGAAAAACACTGAGTGGCTTCCTGGAAGTCCTACGCCCATCACTGGTGCATATGTTTTTGTTTGTGCACATGGCAGCAGGGACAAGCGATGTGGAACTTGCGGGCCCGCTCTGATCAATAAGTTCAATGAGGAGATTGGTGTGCGCGGTCTTCAAGACCAGATTGCTGTTAGTGGATGCTCTCACATTGGAGGTCACAAGTATGCAGGAAATGTTATCATTTTCTCACCTGTAAATGGAGAGGTGACTGGCCATTGGTAAGAGATGACATGCTGTGACTTCTGTTATTGTTTTCTTGAGAATTAATCTGTCATGTCCTATTTAAATAATAGAGTATCCCAATTGGAGTCTCTTAATAGTGCTATACAGCATGAATGGCTCCTTTTTGCTGCTATATTTTGTATTTTTTAATAGTATTCTGTCATTTTGTGATTTAAGTTCATGATCTGTTATCTAATCTATAGACTATGAGACTTACGGTCTTTAATTTGTATGAAGTTTGGTAGTCAAGTGATATAGTAGTATTTTATTGTCGCTGCCTCTTATTTATAGCCTATGCACTGTAGATAATTTTCGAAATTATGTTACTGAGCTCTTATTTGTAGCCTATACACTGCCTCTTATTTAAGTGCTTAATTGGAGTTTGATTGATTTAGGTATGGATATGTTGCACCTGATGATGTGGCTGTGCTGCTGGATCAGCATATTGAAAAGGGAGTAGTAGTTGACCATTTGTGGAGGTAATTTTTAATTCTTCTTCTCAATGTTTGTCTCATGGTTCTTTAATTAATCATAATCAGAGCTAGCAATTGGATTGGTATTGTTTGATCAGATCATTTACCATTAGCTGCTTCTGTATAAGTGGTGCTTGTAATATTACCAGTTTGACCATTTCTTTCTTTGCTCCTGTTTGGTTATTATGATATTTTCCTGTCCTGCTCAGTGTCCAATTGCACCATGTTAGGCTAAAAGTGGGTTTACATGGGCTAATATTACCAGTATGCATAAGGGAGGGTTAAATTAGACTTCATAGGCGCATGATTGTGAAGTATTGGGCCAATTGAGGCTAGGTAGGCTACATGTGGGTTCACTTGACCTTTAGGGCTGGGTGCGCAAAACTCCTTTTACCCTAATAAATTAAAATAAGAGAACCACATTTTCTTCTTCTGATTATGCTGAGTTTGTACTGAACTGCTTCCACAGAGGCCAGCTTGGGTTGTCAGAGGAAGACCAAAAGAATGCACTTGAACTTAAGCGACAATTAGCCAACTTGACTCAACAAAACTCGGGCGGATGCTGCCAGGGCAGCAATGGTAACGCTTCGTGCTGCCAGAATGGTACCCAAAAGGAAACCGACTCCAAATCTGAGCGTGCCATATCTGAGAATGGAAATGACAAAATTGCCCCGGACGAGAAAGCGGGCAGCTCAGCCTGCAGGTCTAGGTCCCGCAAAATCTGCCATCTGCCAACTTTGCTTGAGACCTGGGAGAAGGAAGATACCTATGCAGTTCTTGCTGTGGGCTTGGCTGGTGCGGCTATATTTGTGGCTTATAGCATGTATAAGCATCACCGCAGCAAGTGAGCCTGATGTGCCTGTACGGCATGTTACAGTGCTACTTTATGAATGGTTATTGAGGCATCCATTATTAATACACTACAGTTATTTATTAGTATTGATAAAACTCTATAGCAGAATTAGTGTTTTTTTTTTTTTTTTTTTTGGTTGGACATTGAATAATATGTGGAATCTCCTGGGGATTTACATGCAGTCACTTAAACATGTTAGATTAAACTTCGGTGTGGTTGCTTGCAAATTTTGTAATTGACTGTACGGCCTATGGTGTGCAGGTTTTTGTTACCTCTTTTTGTTGTTTATGGGCGAAATTGTGCTCTATGCCAGGTGATTTTTAAAAGCTACTGTTTGTATGGAATGCACAGTTTGTAAAAGAAACCTGATTGCTTAAATAGAAAATGTTGTGGTATTTATAGTTTATTATTGTTATTATTATTATAAGTTACTTTTTTTTTTTTTGCTTTCTTTTATGGAATCCACAGTTTTAGTGTATGCTACGTGTTCTTGAACGTTGATGTGACAATTATTTGGATAGAAAAAATAAGGTTTGTCTACCGTTTATTAATTTCACCCAAATTGCTCATGCTGTTAGACCGCTGCTCATATAGAATTTTTTTTTTTTTTTTTCGGAAATCTTTGGCAGTATAATCATACAGAATTCCTTGCTGACTTTTTGAAACAAACTAATCAACTCATGCAGAGGTAAACAAAAAATCTATTAAGCTCATATAAATATCTCGCTAAAGTATATATTCACATAAACATATAATGTTTCTGTTACTTGTAATTTCAATGTTTTATATTTTGGAGGTCCTTGTTACATGTGGTTTTAAGGTTTTATATTTTGGAGGTCCTTGTTACATGTGGTTTTAAGAAGTATATAACTTAGGAAGGACAAATAAATTAAAAGGATTTTTTTGTGTCCCTTTAAAAAAAAATCATTTTCTGTAGATATTATGTAATGCATCAAAATTTCTATAGTATAGGGATGACTGCAGCTGTACAGTAAATGACCGTATAATGCAAAAGTTCCGAGAGTATTAATACTGAATGAAAAAGCTAATGCGGCTTTAAATAGAGTTACAAATAATGAATTTAACCACCTCTTACCTTTTTTAATTATGCATTTTTAATGCCAATTTACACAAATTTGATTAGGATTGTGCAAAACTTATACATTATCGTTACATGTTTTCTTCAAAAACATAATGTTTAATTAGTTCTCCTTAATGATATATGAATTAAATTATATTTTGCTTTACAAACTCCATATCTATGCGTCTAGGCATGTGCTGCAATTAATATCAAAGCTTGAAATTCTGTTTTCCGAGAAACAAAGAGAACTAAGAGCATCTACATCCCTGAAACTCTTTGAGTTTCTAATATGATGTGGCAGTTTCTAAACCAGTTTCAGGGATGTAGATGGATTTCTTATTTAGCAACTTTGCTCCAAAGTTTCTTAATAAGAAACTGTTTATAAACTCTGATGTGGCCAAATAATTGGCTGAAATTTTTTTCTCTTAAATTATTTGCTGATGTGACAATTAAGAAACTCTAATTTTGAGTTTTAGGGATGTGAGGGTTTAGAAACTTTTAGAAATAAAGTTTCTAAAAATTAGTTAACAGTTATTTAGAAACTCCAATAGTTTCAGGAATGTAGATGCTCTTAAAGACGAGGAGAAGTTTGCATATCATGTCTATCATGTCTCTTGCCACACGCGTGCATTTAATCTGTTACACCATCTTGTTCTTCGTTGATTTATGCTATTATTATTTTTTTGGTGGGTTACTAAAGTGATATATTTAATGATTAATTGGTTTGTTTCCCTTAAAAAAAAAATAATGGGCCAATTATTAGACATACCCAAGTAAAACTAATACAATACAATACAATACAATACAATACAATACAATACGATAGTAGGTCCATATATAGTTCCGGTCCAAATTGTAGATTTGTAACTATTGTTAATTCTATGTATAACAACCTGACATCAGCCCAGTTATATATTTCCCCTCAATTCTGTGACCCAATTGAGACCCAAGAATATAAATCAGAAATTGCGTGTCAAATCTCAGTAGGTATGCTGCACTATGGATTGTCTTCGTGAAAGCAAAAATCATATAAAACTCCTTAGTATGGATTATATTTTAAGAGTCATCTGAAAGAAAATAAATTAAATAAGAAACATTAATTAGTATGGATCCCAAAGATATGATCTTGATTTGGAGATGCATGTCATCCATGACTTGGAAATTATATATTTTGAGCAGAACCATTGTTTTTTTGAAGGTCATAAGAAATTTGTAGACATTATATATGTTTCCTTTATTTGATTGTTCATACAAGTAGTATGATTTTATAGAGCTAATTAATGGATAAGAACCATAGAGACGAGACCAGACGAACTCAAGCGCAAATTAAAGAGACGAACTCTAGTGACTAAAAATGGACAAATTAAGATAATGAACACGTCCTCTCAGTCTCAGGTATGTGTAAGGTAGGGCCCACTACTTTACGGTTTCATATTAACTGAAAAACAGTCGCACGGGGCCAGTTTTATTTGTGCTTTTGAGATTCATGCAAAATTAAAAGAACAGTCCGAAGCCATAATTTGTATGAGCCGAAACAAACCAACGGAGCACAGCAAATTCTATGAGCCAGGCATAGAGAAAAAAAACTAAACATAGCACCCTCCGCTGATACGCAAAGATCACATGGATGCATGCCCTCATCAAGACTGTAGGATCGGGAGCAGACGGGTAGGATGAAGGTATCATAAACAATTGGGGTACGTTTGGATGGAAATTAGAATAGCTAGAATAGTGAATGAGAATAGAAAAAAAAAATAGTGATTTTCAAATTAGTGTGAAATTGGTGCTATTCGGATTAGTAAAATTGTTGTTTGAATTGTACATTTAGAATAGTGAATAGCTGTGACCGATAAATAATAAAGTTAACAATGTGCTAATTAAAAAAAAAGATAAATAAGTGGGGTCTCAAATAAATTATCATGACGTGAAGATAACAGAAGTGGTGTCAATTTTATAACTATATTGGTAGAAATATGAGAAGAAATCATTTTTCCCTCTTTTCACACTTTTCAAATAATAGCTATTCTAACATTTACAAGGAACAGATAATAGCAGTTATTCTAGCTATTTTAAATAGCAAAAATGTTGTTTGGATATTGCTATTCCGAATAGCCTCTATTTTAAAATGAGGAGGGTTCAAATGCACCCAAATTTTTGTGCACCCAAATACACCCTATCCTTTTTCTCTGTTTTCAAAGTCCGAATAGTCAATTCGAACCATTAGATATGATCTATATATTAAGATGTGCTTGGAGACCAAATTTTACATTTTTTGGAATTTTTTTACTATCTATTAAACCACTTTGAAAATCGCTGATTTTACATTTTTTGGACCATTGGATTAGCGATTTTTCAAAGTGGCTTAATAGATAGTAAAAAAAATTCAAAAAATGTAAAATTTGGTCTCCAAGCACATCTTAATATATAGATCATATCTAATGGTTCGAATTGACTATTCAGACTTTGAAAACAGAGAAAAAAGATAGGGTGCATTTGGGTGCACAAAAATTTGGGTGCATTTGAACTCTCCTCTTTTAAAATAGCTTCTATTCTTGATAAATCCAAACATACCCTTCATTATTACTGAGACAATATTTTAGATATATGATTTATGCAGAAATTATTTTTACTAGGAAGAACAATTGCAGAAAGCATAAATTGAATTTAATTAATGGTCGATTAATAATAGTACATGCAAATCCAATATAAGAAGGGGACCATGAAGGGACCATGAAAGGACCATTGTTATTTTTGTAAGAGGAGAGAGAAGCAATTTAAGAAAATAATTTATTATTGTGATTTTATTTTTACTGTTACATGTGTCTCTATTTATAAAAGAAAATAAAAACTAGTAGTTGCACTATTAAGTACAACCACTAACCACTAACTCCTAACCTATTAATTACATGACACTATTCCTGTTACAATTCAAATTTGTAACTAGCCATTATTTTTAACACTCTCCCTCAAGCTAGGAATGTATATATGGTACAATGCTAGCTTGCTTATAATTTTCTCAAATGAATCCGGATCCAAGCCTTTAGTAAAAATATCTGCAAGTTGATCTTCACTTTTTACAACAGTGTTTTAATTTCTTTTGCTTGAATATTTTCTTTAATAAAGTGGCAATCCACTTCTATATGCTTTTTTCGCTCATGAAACACGGGATTGGAAGCTATATGTAGTGCCGAATTGTTGTTGCAATATATTTTCATCGGAGCTTGAGTTTTAAATCCCATGTCTGATAAGCATAAATTATATACACAATCGATCTTGATTTTATCCTAAAACAACCTTAAATATCTTGTATTTTTAATATAAAGTGATTTAAATACACCTAGAATCAAGTTACTTCGGTTGTTTGGCTTTTTATTGCAGGAAATGATGAAAAATGGCGAAAATATCCCTCAGTGCGGATCAATCTACCCGCAGTGCGGATAAGTCAAGCCGCACTGAGTACTTAGCCGCATTTCCAACATCCAAGCATTGCACAGGAAAAAGTCTGAGCGTAGTGCGGATTGATACCAACCCGCAGTGCGGATTGGGTAAGCCGCACTCAACACTTAGCCGATTTCAGAGAATTCAGAGAGGCAGTTTTAACCCGCAGTGCGGGTCAGCAATCCGCACTGCAATCCGCATTCAACTAATTCACAAGAGCTAAATAAGGAAACTTGGAGCCAGTGCGGATCAAACAACCCGCAGTGCGGATTGGGTAAGCCGCACTGGACCCGCAGAAAGCCAAAAAATTGCACGGTTTTGACAGTTTTTCTATTTTTGGCACCTCATGGACGTGTATTGCAGTTAAACGTGGACAGGGAATCCTGGAAAACAATCCAAATATAGTGCCCACTAACTCCACTTTCTAGGCTCTGAATTGGACGTGATCATTGGCTATAAAAGAGGGGGTTCACTCATCTCATATTATTCCGGATTCTTTTATTCTCTCTCTACACACACACACAATTCTTAGCAATAAATTCTGGAGAAAAGGAAAGCTTTCAGCCAAGGAGAAGAAGGGTTTCCTGAGCAAGAAGTCGGCAAGATAGAGGTTTTTGATTTGTCAAAGGGTGTAATTACTTCCTTTATTTCATTTCTTCTTACTTTGCTAATTTTTGTAATGGATCTCTCCATGAGGGAGTAGTTCTCTCTCTAGGGGTTTAGGTCAATGCATGAACTTGTTTAATTCTATTTTATTCGGTTATTTGTTTTTATTATGATTGTTTTATGAGATTTGATTGTTAATTTCTGTGATTTAATCATTTGTATTAATTACATAGTTAGTACTTGAATTGTAGTATCCCGTTTTGGATTCGAAAGAACCAAAATTGACTGTGATCAATAGGATAGTACCAAACTATGAATGCAAATACCTTAGGTTTAGGTTAAGATTGTAACCAATTTAATCTAAGCCGGAACTATAGAAATTAAGGTTAGGAATTTGGTGAAGAACCTAATCGTGAAGTCAAACCCTAATTAGGACATCTCAATTCGAATCGGGTATTGGTATGATGGACTTAATTGCAAAGTACCAATATTTGAGGAGAGGAGAGACTAATAAGAGCTTATAGGTCTAGGTAGCTAGGGTGGGGGACTTCATTGAGAAGTTCGAGTTACCTAGGCACGTTATTAATTTACGAAAGTAACCCTTAATAACATATTAGGTTAGAAACCTCGTCAAATCATACATGAATTCAAACAAATACCGAATAAATAGAGTTAGCAAGGGATTGTAGACCAAAGACCCCTAGATCTCTAAATCTTGAAAGCAAACCAATTCCCTTCTTTTACTTTTATTTACAATTATTGTTTCAAACTCCTTTCTTTTGGGTATTGAACCCAACCTTAGGAATTGTTAGAACAAACCCCCCAATTTACTTTTATTGCACTTTACTTTATTTTATTTTCTGAAATTTATTACTAAAGTTTGAACTAAGTTTTTATCGTACTCCTTGTGGATCGATACCTAAAATACTACTTTGATAGAATTGTGCACTTGCAATTTAACTCAAACGCGTGTTAAAGGTTTAAAAGGTACATCTTATTGTACTGAAACTTTGTGCATACGCTTTTGCGCGCATCAAGTTTTTAAAAATCCCCCAAGCTTGAACTTTGCTTGTCCTCAAGCAATATTTAAATCTGGACTACAATTCAATCTTTAATTTAACCCTCATATCAAGTATACATTTCTTCCAAAAATTTTAAGAAAAATTTGTATGATCTTGGCAAAAGTGAGATACCTTAACGTAAATCGTTATAAATCTAAAATTCAACCCTTGGTTAATCATGATTCACCCCACAATTTGCTTACTCTAACTTTTATTTCCTTAAAGACTTATAATTTGTAAACTTTGATCATCTAAACTCATTATGAAAATTTCATACTCATTTTGCGAAAATTCTTTTAAAATCCCCCAAGCTTGGAACAAGCTTAGGCTAGAAATTCGAGGACTTCGTGTGTTGAACTTTGCTAAATTTCTTTCTTCTTTTGTTGTTTTTTATTGTATGACACTATAATTCTTTATCCTTAGAACAAATTCGGTTAGTTATAAGTAGTTAACCATACCCAACCGTTTTAATTCAAAAGTGCATTTTGCATTGCTCTTGGTTCAACCCTTCCATGATACAAACTCACATGTTTAGTGCGAACCCGGTCACTTTATCAGGCCAACTAGCGGAGCAAAGTGTCAATAATTCATTGCTACAAGTACGTCGTGTCGCCGTAACATAAGCAAGCGGAATTTCTTTTCTAAAATTGAAATTTTAAACTTTGTTTCAACATTTTTGCAAAATATCATGAATACACACATCCGTAGATATTAATTCATACCTATGGATATTCCGATCTTTCTAAATTCGTTTTCCACAAACAAGTTGTATTTTCATAAACAAATTTAAATCCCTAAATTTTCATTTTCATAAACCTTTATTTCCATAAAGTTTTTCGCCAAATTATGTGGTTATTTCTAATCATTCCAAGGGTATTCCTAAAAACTTATAAAAATTTGCACTGAAATCTCTACTGTTTTGTCAATCACTCAAATTTATCAAAAATATTTTCTTTTTGCCAAATTTAAAATTAAACATGATTTTATACTTTATGCATTTTCAAATAATTAAGTCCAATTATGCAAGACTCTATTTTTCATAACCTAGTAAAACATCTTGACAAATTCGTAATTTCAATCATTTAAGTTCAAAATCACAAATCCTATTCATGGTCAAGTAAAAATCAAGGTTATAAATCCTAAAATTTTTAAAAATAAACATGCATGCAAGATACAATTTCTTCCCATACCCCCGAGCTTAAATTAAGCATTGTCCCCAATGCGTAAAAATAAACAAAAGTAAATAGGAAGAAACATGAACTACTCTATTGGCGGAAGGTGGCGGTGGTGCGCGCGACCTCAATGCTTGGATGTTGGATCGGGAGGACGGCCTCCCCATTGCTTTGTTTTGTTCAACTTCTTCTTCTCGCTCCTGTTTTTGCAATTTTCCATCAATTTCATGAATTTTGCTTTTGGGAGCCAAACTTGTTTTATCTTGTTGACTTCTCGAGGTTTGTCGGTTTCAGATGTTGCCACCCACTTCTTTTGAACAAATTCTCTATTAACCTGTGAAATTTCTATCATGCAAATTGAATTTTTGTTAGGAGGTATCAATGGCTTATGAAAATAAAATTTTTCTTTTTTCTTTCCAATGGAGAAAGAAAGCTCCCCCTCTTTGACTTTGATGTTTGCACCTGCAGTTGCTAAGAAAACTCGACCTAAGAGAACGGCCGAATGATCATCCGTTTCAATGACAATAAAATCAGCAGGAATCTTAATCTTACCAATTTTCACAACCACATTTTTCAAAATACCAAGTGGAGATCATGTCGTCCCGTCAGCAAGAGTTAGTGTCATATTGGTTGGTTCTAAATTACCCGACTCAAGCTTGTCATAAACCAATTTAGGCATGAGACTGACACTTGCCCCTAAATCACACATTGCATTTTCAATTCTAGTTGTGTTTATAGAGCAAGGTATCGAGAAACTACCCGGATCTTTCATTTTAGGGAGTAAATCGGTAGAAAAGATTGCGCTACATTTTTCATCTAATATCACATGTTTACTTTCCTCCATGATACGCTTTTTGGTCAAAATTTCTTGTTGGTCCAGTTTATTCTTCATTAACCTTTGAGGAAAAGGTACAAACCTGAGTGGAGGAATATACTTAGGAGTTTCAATAGATTTTACCTTGGCCGGGTTGGAATTACCCGGTTCTTGAGATTGATCCGATGTCGGTGTGTTTGCATTGAAAGGAGCCGAAGGCGGTTGTGTCTCCTTTGGTGGTTGTTGTTGCTCTTCTATGCTCAGCATCTTTGGTATTTTGTATTCTATGCTGCTTCTCAAGGTTATGGCATTCGCGTACTCCCTAGGGTTGATGTCCGGCTTGCCCGATAGTGTTCCTTGTTGACGGAAGGACGAAGACGCTTGTTGTGCAACTTGTGTTTCTAGCATTGAGGTCTTGGTGTCTAAGAACTCAAACTTCTTCTTCAAGTCCCTCAAGGAATTCGAAACATCCATGTTGGTGTTCCTTTGATATGCTATGAAGTCACTTTGTTGGGTCATCAAGTCTTGTATCATCTTTTCTATGTTGTTATTTTAGGAGGCTCCTTGGTACGAGTTTTGGTTGGGCTGGTATTGGTTAGAATTACCTTGGAATTGGTTGGAGTTGTCATTCTCGGTCCTCCACTTGAAATTCGGATGGTTCCACCTATTGTTAGGGTTGTAAGAATTTGAATTGAAATTATCATTGTGCCTAACCTTGTGATAGATCGGGTCGTTCCTCTTATCGCCTTGGTTATAGAACATGGCGTTCGCTTGTTCTACTTCGTCGCCTTCAATAAGGACTTGGCATTCGGTGGTGATATGAGTTGCCTCTCCACATATACCGCATGGATCCTTTTTCGTCACGGACTTGGCATTTTGCATTTGCGCCATTTGGTGTTGTAAGGCCTCCATTTGTGCTCTTAAGGCAGTCACCTCGTCGACCTTCATGATTCCCGGTGTGGTTTGGGCTCGTCCCCCTCGCTCAGCCGTCCACTCCCATTGGTTGATCGCCATATCTTCAATCATTGCCATAGCTTGTGCCAGATCCATTCGTGACATGTTTCCTCTTGCAGCAGAATTTAAATGAGTTTTAGTAGCTATGGTACAATCTCCATAAAAAAATTAAAAAAGCAACCACATGTCAAGGCCATGGTTAGGGCATAAGCATTGGAGCTCCGCCCATCGATCCCATGCCTCAGTTAGGGATTCCCCCTCGGCTTGCTTGAACGTTGTGATCTTCGTCCGGAAATGCTGGGTTTTGGATGGAGGAAAGTATTTTCCTAAGAATAACTTCTCCATGTCATCCCATGTTTCGATGTGGTCCCGGTTGACAGTCCTTAGTCATGTTCGCGCGTTGTCTTGAAGGGACAAGTGGAAGCATTTGAGTTTAAGGTTGTCTAGATCATCTCCTTCTCGCGCGAAGGTGCCACAATGTTCTTCGAAAACCGCCAAATGAGCATGGGGATCTTCATTTAGGGCTCCTCCGAACTGGTTATGGCCCAATAGGTGGATGAGAGAGGGCTTGATGTCGCGTGGATCTTGGCCATGAGGAATGAAACCGAAGCGGGGGCCTTGTTGATGGTTACGTCCATTTCTGTTGTTGTTGTTGTTCCTATGGTGAGATTGTTCATCATGGTGGGATCCATGTTGGGATTGGTTGTCTTCGTTTTCCATGCTTCGATGTTCTTCTTCTTCTTTTATAATTTTGGAAAAAGGAGTTCTTCCGGTGCTAATAGAATGCTTCAAAAAGAACCAAGATTAGGTACCAAACAAAAAGAAAATAAAAATATGAAATAAATTTGTAAAGTAAAAACTTAGAATTAAACTATACTCCCCGGCAACGGCGCCAATGTCTAATAGGAGTTATTTGATCCAAGTTAGTTCGCTTGCAGTTGATGCCATGACACGATATTCGACTTCGGCGCTTAATCGTGCTACAACATTTTATTTTTTTGTTTTTTCATGTGACTAGATTCCCACCTACAAATGTGTAAAAACCGGCTGTTAATTTTTTATTGAAGCTTCCGGCCCAATCTACATCGAAATAGCCACATATATCGTTATAATTATTATTTTTCATCGAAATACCTTTGCCGGAATTATTTTTTAAGAACCTCAAAATTCTATTTATCGCTTCTAAATGTGTCCTGGTGAGTGCATAAACTTACTAATTTGGCTTACATAAAATGAAATATCCGAACGAGTGACAGTTAGATAGATCAATTTTTCAACAAGTCGTTGAAATTGATTTATGTCTTTTAAAGGTTCACAATCTTTACTATTTAATTTGCATTTGTTGTCTATTGAGGTAGATGCTAGTTTACATCCTAACTTATCATTTTTTTTTTGAAAAATAAAAAGTCATTTATCCGAAGTGGCTACCTCTATTTCTAAAAAATTACTTAAGGCATCATAAATCTTTTATGTTAAATTTTTCTTTTAGTTGTTTTTTTATTTTTTGGATTTGCACTAAATTATTTTCGATAATTATGATATCATATACATATACTAAAATGAGGGTTAAAGAAAGGCACTCTTGACATACATTTAGTAGAAATCCCAACCATTGTTTACGGTAATAGAAAATAAATTTCTTACGGTATTCATTTTTGTCACCAGTGCATAGGTTTCATTATAGTCTATGCTATAGGTTTGAGTAAATCATTTAGCTACAAGTCTTTCCTTATAACTTTCTATGGTACCATTCACAACCAATCGGTGTTTTATTTTTTGGAAGGGGAACAATTTTTCAAGTTTTATTTTGTTCTAAGACTTTTAATTCTTCATTTATAGCCTTACAGGAAATTGAACTCTTAATTGCTTCTTCGTAATTTTTTGGTTCCAATTCTTTTTCAATATTAGTGAGAAACGTATGGTATTCGGTTGAAATATTATCGTATGAAACAAAATTTTCTATTGGATATTGTACCAAATAAGTTACATAATCTCTAAATCTAGTTGATAGTTGTCATTCTCTAAAAGATCTTCTAACCATTGAATTTTCTTATGTTTCATTTTCATTTGTGTCACTAATATTCTCATTTTCTTGATTGTTAATTTCAACTTGATGGTGATTTCTAAGAATAAAATTTAAATCATCTAAGTAAGGTAAAACTATATTGTCATTTTGATTATTTGGATATGTTTGATGAAATATTTCATTTTCTTTGAAATATGGTTCATTTTCAAAAATGATACATTTCTAGAAAAACATATTTTTTTTATTAATTGGATCATAGCATTTATAACCCTTTTTTTTTATAAGATGAGTATTTGATGAGCATAAATTAGGTATACTTTTATCTAGGATTTTGTAACTGTAACTTGACCAATTTCCATGCATTTAGTTTAATTTAGTTTAATTTAGACTATAATTACATCAAAAATCAAGTTACTGCTAAAGTCTATTTAAATTACATGAAATTGAACAAAATATAGATCTTCTCGCAAGCTTTCCGAAAAGTGGTTGAACATTGAAAACGGAGCTACGGATAATGAGTTATGCCCATTTGAAGTTTGGTTCACAGCCGAAACAGAGGTTCTGTACAGCCTAAGATGCGGCCTAGACAACCTACACAGCAGGGAAAAAACAATAGAAATAGAGGCTCCGTGCGGCCTAAGGTGCGGACAACCCTGGCTGCACATATTTTCGCAGGAATTCCAGTTTTTGACACCCTTTCATATTTTGACCATATCTTGGTCATACAAACTCTGTTTTAAACAAATAAAAGCTTGTTGGAAAGAGGACAATGAGATCTACAATTCTAGAAAGATTAGAAATCAGAATTTATAATATCCAAGTCACAAGAACCATTTTAGAGAGGAATCAACTAAGATCTATTGTCATATCTCATGAGATCTTGATTGATTTACCTTTCATTATTGAATGATTACTCCCCAAGTCACAAAATAACTATAAATGAGGGGGGACAGCAGGAGGAAGATGATATCCCCTTTGGGGGAAGCCATCTTTGGATACCACAATTCTCTCCATTGAAACCCTAACCACTATCTCCATCCATCTCATCTCTCAAATGAATTAAAGACGTGAAGGATTAAAGAACTTGGCGGATCTCGAGGAGCTTGCAAGGAAGAACTAAGGCATAAATTGGGAATTGGTGTATTCTATTTCTCTTGTTATTTTCTTGATTTACTTGTATGGATTTCTTATTTTCTATCATGGATGTTATTGTGATTGCACCCATGAGAGGCTAAATTCCTCTCTAAGGGCTTAGGTTGTAACATGAACTTGTGTTAGTTTATATACTTGGATGTTCTCTTTATGATGATTGTTTTGGCTTGGTATTTGGTTTTATTTTATATATTTGTGAGTCATGCATGATCTATGATTTAATAATCGAACCTTGTTAGGGTAGTGACAGTACTTTAGCATTAAGGGTGTATGATAAAGAAGAAACTATTTCATTGCACACAAATAATCTTAGGATGGTAGATAAGGTGGACTCCAATCTATTTCCAGAATCATAGAACTAAATACGGTACCAAGTAGTAGTAGATGCTTCCTATTAAATAACCCAATTAGATGGATAAGAGCCCTAATTAAGAGGTATATTAATATGAAATCATGAATTATGAAAGGTAGTTGTAGGAACTAGAATTTCCATCAAGAACATAACATGAATTTAGATAGCTCCAAAAGTAAATAGATTGACCAAGTGATTGTAGACCAAGACCCCTTAGAACTCGTTATCATGATTTGCAAACATTTTTTTATTTGCATTTGATTTAATTTCTTGTTACAAACCAACTGCTTTGGGCATTGAATCCACATTTAGTTACTTGCAACAACCCCCCCCCCCCCCCCCCCAAATTTTAATTACTTGCAATTTATTTAGTTTTAATTTAGTTTAAATAAAAGTTACAATTGTCTTAATCTTTGGATCGATACCTCATTACTACAATGATAGATTGTGCACTTGCAATTTAATCTACTTGGTGTTTTTAGGTTTATAAATTTAAAGCATTTGTATAATAATTAGTCCAAAATAAATACCCCTAAAATACACAACAGTATTCTAAGAAAATAGTTTTTTTGTGATGCAAAATCAAGTTTGCCGTTTCTTTTGATATGTACAAAACTTGTACAATCAAATGCTTTCTTATGGTCATAAGTATTTTTTTTGTTGATAAAGAATTTCTAATGTACTTTTGTTTTTTAAAATGACACTAGGCAATCTATTGATTAAATGAGTGGCACAAAGTATGATATCTGACCAATAAATTTTAGAAACATTACTTTGAAATAATAAGGATCATGTCATTTCTAACAAGTGTCTATTTTTCCTTTACGATACTTAATTTTTTTCGAGAGTATTTATACAAGTTGTTTGATGTATAATACATTTTTCTCTAAAGAGACTTGAAATTTATTTATTTATAAATTTGGTTCCATTATTCGATCTAAAGATTTAATTTTTCATTAAATTGTGTTTATATATGGCTATAAAATTCATAAAAACAATCAAACACTTCATCTTTAGATTTAAGTAAATATAACCAAATTGCTTTTGAAAAATCATCAATAAATAAAACAAATATCTAAATCCATTATATGAATCAATCGGAACTAGTCCCCACATGTCGGAATGTACTAAATCAAAAACAACTTTATTTTTTGCTAGTAGAAAGAGAAAAATGAAGCTTTGTTTGTTTTGCTAACTTGCAAATTTCATAATTAGTACAATTCAATTTTTTTAAATCTAAGATACTATTTAAAATATTGTCGGAAGGAATGCCCAACTCTCTTATGTCAAAGTTCAGAGTTAACAATTTTTGCAGAAGCACAAAAATTTATTTTGGAGTTCAAAAGATAGTGTCCGTTTTCAAGAAATCATTCACCAATCTTGATGTATGTTTTCCAGTCTTGAAATACAACACTTTTATAAGAAAATATTGCATTACAATTTAATTATTGTGTTAATTTATTTATATAAATTAAATTTATGAAAAATGTTTCTATATAAAATATTTTTAATTTGTTTATTGCATAAGTCAATTTCTCTCATGCCATTTATTTTTGCCCTGATACCATTTGCAACCATGACATAATTATTATCATTGGTTGGGTTGATGTTTGATAGTAGTTGTTTGTTGCCAAACATATAATCTGTTGCACCACTATCTATAATAATTTGATTAAAAAAGAAATCTTTTGATGAGTTAGAGGCAATACCATATGAGCTCTTATTTTGAATTTGGTTAACAAGCATTCTGATGATTTGTTGGAGAAGGTTGCTCTTTTACATTTGGTTAGAAAACATTCCGTTGATTTGTTGGAGAATGTGTCATGTCGTCAAGATTGAATTGTTTGTGGCATTTGAGTGAAAATCTCCTCCAGCCCGATCTAATTCATCTCTCCATCTTTTCTTCGCCATTTTGCACCCTTTCGATCCGAGATTAGGATACAAAAACCAACACTCATCTCGGGTGTGACCCTTTTTTTTTTGTAATTTGAACAACTATTGGAATTGCTTTGGTGATTGGTAAGACTAAATTTTTGTGTCATGGTTGTTTGATTTTCAAGAAAGTTTTTTTTTTAAGAATACTTTTTTAAGAGAGATTTTTAAGAAAGATTTGGTAAGACTAAATTTCTATCCGTACTTTATTTTTTTTTTGTGTTTTTCGAAAAATTTTTTTGCTTCTTTACTGATAAGAACAAATACTAGAATTTTATTACTGGTTTTCTAGTATATGCAGAGAGAGAGGACTATTTTGACTCTTTGGCTCTTATCATTCTTTCTCTTGACACTTGTTGAGTTACTGACTCTTTGGCTCATGACTCTACTTTCTTGACACTGATTGAGTTCTTGGCTTTTTGGCTCTTAACTCTTTTTTCTTCTCTTCACTGGTATTGACTAGCTTTACTAGTTTAAATAGTACTTGTACAGAATTTCAGATCTATGGCTCTGATACCATGTTATTTTTTGTAAGACAAAAGAGAAGAGATTCAAAAAAATAACTTATTATTGTGATCTTATTTTTAGCTTTACATGTGTCTCTGTTTATAAAAGAAAACTAGTCGGTTTGCACTATTAATTGCAACCACTAACTACTAACCACTAACCACTATCTCCTAGTCTATTAATTACATGGCACTATTTTTTATAACTAGCCGTTACAATTCAAATTTGTAAATAGTCGTTATTTTTAACAACTATAATATGACGATGAATGATAAAAAAAAATGGTAAGTTGGGAGTACTTTGTTGCAATAAAATTGCCACACATTCTTCTGCCATTTATACGGTACATCAACGCATGAACTAATTAACAACATCTATTGATAGAATTCATATCTTTTGCATTAATTCGGAATTTGAATTAATGCAGAATGAATCTGAAAAATTGTTTGATCTGTGTTAGCATGAATATTAAATGAGTCCTGTGCATTTTATTTAGAACCGAATTAGCCCGGATTCTAATAATAGAACAATCGATCGATCGAGATGCGTTAATGCAGAGGATACGGATTCACTATAAGACTTTTTTTTTTTGAAATAACCGATAGTGGCTATCAGTTTATTACAACAGTTCATAAAACATCAAACACCTATATCTTACATACAGTACTAGCTGTAAGGCAAGAATCCAACTACCAGTTAAAAACAACCAAAACAAAACAGCAAACCAGTAAGGCAGTAACCCTTGCACTATACTCGCTTAACTAGTACCAGCCAACTCAGCAGTATTTCAACCATAATTTTGCTTCTCTTCTGGCATGGTGTGCTATCCTAATTGGGTCTGGTTCGATATCTTCAAATATTTTCTTGTTTCTTGCTTTCCACAAAAACCAGCAGACAGCAAAGAAGTAAGGGCCCCATTCCTTCCTTGACATCCTTTGCTTACAAGCTTTCCAAGACTTGGACACCGTTGCCTGCACCGTATCTCCAATACTTACAATATTACATCCAAACATTGCATTCAAGCTTGCCCAGCATCTCCTCGCTTGATAGCAATGAAAGAATAGATGTGTTGCAGTTTCTAAAGAACAATGTTGGCAGACTTCACTATAAGACTATTCTCTACAATTTTTTAATTTTTGTCATTATCTCTCGGGCAATCAAAATGATCAACTTTCAATGCATCGATCATAAATCATTATATCCTGCTAAAGTACAACAATCTCAATACAGTGCAAGCAATTTTAATATTTGTTTTATGTATATATGCTCAATTTTAAATTTTAGATCAAGTTAATTCAGTTTTGATAATGTTCTCATCTTTATTAGCAAAACAAATCCAATTTAAAATAAAATTTTCAAGGCCATGTCAATCACCTTTTGAATTTATTTTATTTTTATTTTTTAGCTCAAGTTTCTGTTTCTACGGCGAATTAAGCTCAAGAAAATTGAATAAACAAAGGGGGGCACAACGCAATGTACATTTGTTTACGTGGGTATCTTATTTCTTGATAAAGGAATATACCTTGCCAAATTCTAAATTGTCAAAGCGGACACGGAATAGAACAAGTAAACATGCTTAAGCTCCAATTTTTTTTTATTTTTTTATTTTTCAATTTATGTGTAATATTTCCTCCTCAGATATAAATTAGATTAGCACTTTAGTTAACAAATGTTTTTTTAATGCACACAATCATCAATCAAGCATTAATACCTTTGACGTGAGACAGAAAGAATTGTGTGTTGAATTTTCAAAAAATAGGTTGACAGCATCACACGTATTATATATGCTATATATTATTTTCATAATATATATCCATTAATTGGTTAAAATAATGCTGTAGAATTCAGAACCCTGATGGGCTGATGGTCTCCCTCTTAATTTGGAATATTCCACCTAAGAGGAATCATATTATCAGACCTTATTTGGAATATGCCATTCAAAGAAATAAACAAATATATTTTTGACCAAAGACAAAATAAAATAAATGACAAAACAAAAGAGAGCTGGTAATTGCACCCCAAACGTGCATTTCAGAAGACTGTATACAAATTCTTTCGTACAGAGTACCTCTACAGACACAAACGCGTTTTTTACTTGCATTTAAAAAATTTATACCTGATTCATTAAACTTTTATAATGTGCATACATGTAATAGAAGGGTGTTTGGCAAAACTACCTATATGGAAAAATAAAACTACATATACTTGCTTTTGGATTTAAATAATTATTTCTGTTTATTTCTGTGAATTTGAAAATTTTTTTAAAATTATTCGCTAATTAAAGAAAATAATAATACATATTTGTCAACTTGGTTCTTGTAACAATCTACATTTTTGACCTAACAAAACTCAATCTACTCCTTGCACTTAAGTGTTTATACTAACTAAAATGTTCTACTATCAATTTGTCATAATTAATTTGACTAACAATGTATCAATCCAGTTTACATATGTTGCTCAAATTTTGAACAATGCATATATACGCCACTTATAGATAACCAAATATTTATTTATAAATATAAAAATATATACTATACAAAATACAACAATGTATAAGAAAGAAGAACCAACAAAAGAGACAGAGATAAGTGTTGAGAAAAAGAATTAAAATAAGTGTGAGAAAGTAAGAGAAACAACAAAATAAAAAATAAAAAACAAAACAAAGGCGAAAAAGGAGAGCTAGAGAGAGACAAGTTGGGGATGAAATCTCAATGAAAAAGAGAAAAAGGAGAGCAAGAGAAGAAAAAAAAAAAAGTACGTGATAAACGCAAGTGTTGGATACAATCTGTTGTGGAGTTCGTATTCTTTGAGTTATTTGAGTTAAGAACCATATGATTTAAATTCACACTAATATTAAAGGATCCTGTGTATTATAAACGCAAGCCAAATTGTTCTAAATTCTGATTACATGATTCAAAAAATTAACTCAAATAGTACGTTAATGTAGAGGTTGCGGATTCATCTGTTGGGTACATAATGGGGAGCAAAAAGTAGGGGCCGGAATAATTATAAAAAAAAAAAAAAAAAAAAGTGCAACGACACTATTAAATGTTAATTAATAAAGGAGGTCAATATATAGATAGACAAGCGCATTTTAAATTAGTAGTCTGCTAGACTAGCGAAAATAGGGGTGTCAATGCACCTTTTACCCGTTTATCCAATCCATATCATATCCGAAAATACGGGTAAGAATAAAATTTTTATTCTGTTAATTAATCGAGTACGGGTAAGAATAATTATTTTTTTTCATTATTTTATCTGTTTTCGTATAAGATAATATTTAAAAATAAAAAAATATATATAGATATATATATTTGTATGAAGATGACATATGATACAATAAAATTTTGTATTTTATTAAATTTTTATAATACAAATTAGTTGTATTCATTATTTTTTTTCTTATTTTAAAAAATATTTTATCGAAAGCACAAATTAAAATGTTAATGACATTTTTTTATCTGTTTACTCGATTCATACCGTATTCGAAAAAACGAGTAACGATAAAAAAAAAATTTCATTATCATAGCTAATATAGGTATAAAAATCCGTACGGTACCCATTGACACCCCTAAGCGGAAACCGATATAGAAGAACTTATTAAAGACGGAACGAATCGAACACATTTTGGTATTACGTTTCTTTTTGGGAAGATGCTTTCGATTTAAACTGTTCCATTCACATTAAAAAATTTAAAAATCACAACAGTTAAATATTGTGAAATCGTATGTACAAAATTCAATCGGATCGAACAACTTAATGCCCCGCTTCCGCTTTAGTTTGTTTTGTTTGTATTTGCTTTTAACTTTTACTTATTATTATTATTATTATTATTATTATTATTATTATTATTATTATTATTTTCATATTATTGTGTAAGCATGATAACCTACAATTTCACAATAGAATTTGATAATTTGATAATAATATAAATGTGTTAATTTCCGGACGCACACAACTTTTTGAAAAGAAATTAGTTGAATTAAGATACCTACCTCTCTTACTCTTATTATTGCAATTGCAATTGCAATTTGCAACATTGTACATTCTATAGTAAAACAGAAATATATAAACATCTATGATCTATTGCCAAGAAAGTCAAACAAATAGAAAAATCCATATCTTCTCCTGGCCTGGACCACCCCCTCCACCTCAAACCAAACAACTCCAATTCTCGATCGTTAATAAAAAAAAACCAAAAAAAACACCACCATTATATTCCTCTTTCCACACTGCTCCAAAATCATCTCTGTTCTATAACTAATGGAACGACCAAATGAAGTCCCCTTCAATCACAAAGCCGGAGCGGGTGTCGGTGCTGACATAACTGCGCAGCCATCTGAAACTGAAGATAACCAGATGGCTGTGGCTGTTGTCAACACGGGCAACAGCATGTGGATGGAGCGCGCACAGGATATAGAGGATGGGGAGGAGATAATGGAGATTGCGGATTCCAGTAGGCTTCGATCGCATGTTGAACTACCAAGTGGTGGGGACGGCAAAGATGTCTACGTGGCAGTTGGGAAGAGTGCTTCGAGCATGGATGCTCTGTCGTGGGCCCTGAAGAATGGGGTCAAGCCGGGGAGCTTTGTGTATCTCATTCATGTCTTCCCTGAGGTGCAACTGATCCCCACTCCATGTAAGTCTCATTCTAATAATTAACCTACTTAATTAGTTTATTGATTTTAGTTTTATATTTTCCATGTTATTATTTTTTTGTTTCTGGTTAATTTTGGGGGAGAGGAGCTGGTTCTGGTATTTTGGTTTGATCTATTAATTTAACGGCTATTTGATTGAATCTATGATTAAGCTAGATAATTTTTTTTAGATGAACTAGATATATAGTTTTTACGTCTTGTATAATATCAATTATCTTCTCAAGTTAATTGGATATAAAAATAATAATAATAATAATAATAATTGCAATCAAACCGTATTTTCCTTTTATTAATTTTTCCTGTAAAAGAGTAATTTCTCACATTTGCCGTGAAAAATCAAGCAATGTGATGAAATATAATTAAAATTATGGAAATGAAATGATGATGCATTTTTTAATTTTGTGATAGAAGCTTCAATTTAACTAACATGTATGTTTGTCTGGTACGCGAAACTTACAAAGCAAGACAGGTCTCAGTACCACTGGATTAAAGAGGTACTTAATTATGGTTTGACTAGAACTTTAATTATAGAGCATTAGATGATAATTTAGAATTAGGACATTAACATTTAAGATCTTATTAAAAAAACAGAAATGCAAAAAGTATACAAGGCTAGAAAAAGTATAACTGAAACTTGGTAGCTGTTACCAAAGTTGTATTAATTAATAAAGCTGTATTACAAGATTATTGGTATGTTATAGCATCTCCATTGCCCGCAATTGATCCCTAGCTATATATCTCCTATTATATATATATATATATATATTTACAAAACCTTTAATAGTTTAATTAGCACAATATATACTGGGTTCATAGTACGTACCGCATCCTCCCTTAATTAATTCCCCGGTTCACTACTTAACATCACATTCTGATCATAGTAATATTATTAATTATGGATTTTGGAGGCATATATATATACTGAGTTCCATTTCCATTAGACAATTAATATTATGAACCTTCTATATACCATTGTTCATTATATAATTTGATCTCTGTTCACTTATTAAATAATACTTCAAGTTAGACGATCGATAAGCATTATTGAAAGTACATAGCTAAACAGCTGAAAGGATCAAATAATAAATCAGTGGTCATGATCTGTTTAGTCAAAATAAAAATAAATTAACTTCTAGAGTAGCTAGGTTCAACATACATAAAATAAATAACTCATGCATGCTTCCTTTTTGACATACCTTGTATATATGCTTGTGTACACCGCTAAACAAAGTACCGTACGTACAATATAATAAGTACCCATGATTTTTCAAATACTCAAAACACATAAAAAATTGGAGAGGATATATATATATATATATATAACCGGGATGATATTTTCTATGTTCCGATGCATGCATGATTAATTTATTTGTTGGGTTCTACAAAATTACCCATAATATGGGCTCAACAACCAGCATGGATCTACGTATATGTCAGAGGATGCTAAGTCACCTTATAATTTTAAAATTTAATTAAATTTTTATATAATATAATCTAGTTCTCCTCATAATATAAAAAATATGTGTTTGTAGTCTAGTGGTTTGAATTCTAGTTACTATGTGTAAGGTCATGGGTTCAATTTAGGGGTGGATCTACTGTAGCACAGGGGGTAGCTGCCTTCCCAATTGGATTTCAAGTTTTAGTGGTGATTTATTGATACTGATCGACATTGTTTCTTCTTGAAATATTTCTTACCCCCTCTAGATGTTTTATTTGTAATTCGGGTTAAATTTAGTGTTAAAATCAAAATAAATTTCTTAAATTATGATTAATAATATTAATTAGAAGTCATAGGATCATAAATTATAAGTCAGGATATTGAAAAATATAAGTCAAAACATTGTTTTTTTTATTGAATATCCAATTAGTTAATGAGTTTAAATCCGATAAGCTATTTAAACCTGACTCGATATTTTTTTGCCCTCCCTCTCTGACGAAAATCTTAGATTTACCCCTGGTTCAGTTCCCAGTAACTATACTATTTCTTTGTATTTTCCACGTATTGCATTTTATAAGTTAACCCCCAATTCAAATTTTGAAGCACATACACACACACACACACACAACGGAATTGGAAAGGGGGTAGGTAGATGCAATGAAGAAAACATAGTAATTAGATCTATTGTGACAGGTCAGGTTCATTATAGTTTTGGTTGGGCTTGTACATTTTAGTTTGTTATGAAGTCACTTTTGTAAGGCCATTCTGAAGTTATAACAATATCCCAACTCAGCTTGAAAGTTGAAACACTCCGATAATCTGTATAAATGCCTAAATGGGGAGGTCAGAGGTGCCAGATCCCGAACCCGTATCCTCTCAGGTATTGCACTATTATTGTAGAGGATCACTTACTTTATGGTTTGAGATTAAATCTCAACCGGCTTGAGATTCGGGTCACTATAGGGGGCCCTATTTTTGGACTTTGAGATTCGTGCCAAGTTAAAAAGTACGGTTCAGATCTAGTAATTGTAAAATATTTCCTTATCAGCTATTGGAGAGGATGTGAATTCCCAGATCCCTACCCAGAACTCCGAAAATATCCTTTCTTTCTAGTTGTTTATTTCTGTTGCAATACATTGTCATTAACAGTTAGGTGAGGTCAATAGTGGGCCTTATTGACTCTATAAAGTTGGTGGGCCTTGTTGCAACTGTTATACTCTGACATCATCAGCAATGGTGGAAACTGGAAAGTAGTAGGCAGGAATCTGTGATCTGTGAAAAAGTTACAGAAAATTAATTCCAGAAACTTTGAAACAGGAAATATATTTTTTGTTTTTACAGTGTCACTTGATTGTGACTACCTGTGTGCGATTTCGTATCAAGTCGTTATCTTTCAAGGAATTCATTTTCTTTTTCTCCAGTTTACCATTTTTTTTTTCCAATATATATACAGTGTAACACATGCATGATGCACTTTTCCTTGGAAAATCTGTCCTTTTCGTTATTGGGTCGATTTGGCAATTTAATGGAAGCAGTCTTTATCATTTTAAATTTTAATTATCATGCCGAAGGTTGTTACATCTCACATTGTTTTGTTTTTACTTTTTAGTCTCTATGACCTGAATAGTGGAGTTTGGTTGACGGTTGCTAAATCTTGCATTGATATCATGTTCATATCAGAAAAAGGAGCTCATTCTAGTTTTTTATATAATTGTTTTTCAACTTTTAAAAAGTTTGATCATACAGCGACTGCTTCCGTAACAACTCTAATTGGGGAACTTATTAATGTACATAAATTACCTACAGCTTAATATGTTGGAAAAATATGAACTAACCAACGAATTTTAAATCTGATTTGATCAATAAAATAAATAAAAATTATATTAAAAATATAATTAAAACTTTATTATCCAGAGCTGCAAAATGCGGACCTAAGGTAACTTCTCATCCTAAGCGCAGAAATAATCGGTTAAGCTTGCCCCAAGTTACGCCAGTATTTCTCTACCTGCAGGCGCAACCGTGGTAGAGGTTGATGTAGATCCTTTCCAGAATAATAGCATAATAATATGTTTTCTATAAAGAAAATATTTATTTGTGGGAGAATAGAAATTGAATTTATGAAATATGGAGCTAACAGGAAAAAGAGAGTATATGAATTATTGGATGATTGTTCTCCAAATGGTATGTGTTATTTATAGACAAATAACATAGATGTCAATAAATTTGTACATTCATAACAATTAAAATGATATTCATTATATTACCGTTTTTATTAATAGATATGAACGGATCATATCAAACGGATCAATTTATTTGAACGTTTTGAAGCTGGACCATTTATTATTTTAATTTGTATATGAATGTATCAATGAGTTACCAGCTCATTTTTAATTATTAATTTAATCTTCTGTGGAAACATACAATGAGCTTGTATATGATTTCACTAATAGCTACATAATTCATAAAGTTAAAAATGCTAATATCAAAATAAGTATTTATTTATATAAAATTTTGTGTTTTCAAAATATATTTCCAACATAATATTAGGTATAGACCCTTAATAAGTTTCTTTTTTTTTAAGGTCAATGGCTTTAATGCTTACTAACAATTGGATTAATAAAAAAACATATTTACAATAAGTCAAGTGACTCTAATTCCTAAATCTATTTCTTTATTCTCACAAATCCTCTAAATTACTCAAAATTACTCTAATCACCTTCTAAATTCCTAGATCTATTTTTTTAATAGATCTACTCTTATAATCCTACTTATGTACCTTCATAATCACTTTAATACATTAATCTTATTTCGTTCCACGACCGGATCCGTTTCTTTGACCGCTATCGCGCTCCGATGACAACCAGATTTACTCACTATTGCGCTTCGATCAAGATGGAAACTTTGTGCTTCGAACTCTGATGATACCAAGCTCTCAGCTCCATTCGGCTCTATTCCTTCTCCTCTCCCGCATTCTCCTCTCCACTCGAGAAGGTAGAGCCGAGAGAAGAAGAAAGATATTGTTATCAGAGGTGAGGTCTAGAAAAGACGAGTAGTAGAATGGAGCTAACAGTTTATCTTTGCATGTACCTTTGTATTTAGGTTATTAATTTAGGCTTGATAGCAAACAATATTATCAGAATTGCTGTAAATAATGCATCAAAAGTTATTGCCCAATAAATTATTTAACAATAACTTGATTTGTCAAAATATTAATACCATCTAATAGGCAGTAATGCATCACGTTCTTCTATTTGTGTACTTATTGTTACTAATCAGGGACTAATATGCTTGAAATGAACATGTGGAATAGTAGGAGCACATATGCCCAAGGAGAGCCTGAGCAAAGATCAAGTGGACAAATACATGAACGAACAGAGGACTACGAGGCATCAAATGCTACAGAAATATCTAAACTTATGTCGTAAATCCAAGGTTAGTTCACATCCTTTTCAGAGATATCAGTTACAATACCTGGCTAGTTTCTACCAATGGCCTTTCAAATTTATAAACTGTTTATAGCCCTTTAGAATTGGTCTTTCATATAATCTAATGGTACTCTTTAGAATTTAACATGGTCTATCAATGAGTATGTGGGGTAATAAAAATGTTGTCATTTTTCTTGGTATTAGTCCATAGCTGCAGTTGTAAGAGAAAAAAGAAAAACTCCAGAAATTGTTTTCCCAAGTTTTTTCTTGCATTGAATTTACTGAAACATTATAGATTTGACACTAACCTTTATTTATTTATTTATCTGAATATCAGGTAGAATATGATGTTCATCTTATAGAGAGTGATCAGGTTGAAAATGCAATTGTCGAATTAATTCCAGTGCTAAACATAAAAAATTTGGTTGTGGGGACATCAAAGAGAAATTTGAGGTAATTAAGTCCTATATTTTGTTTTCCTATCATAGAGATCTATTTTATTTTGTTAAAAAAAATGCATCCCCAAAAAACAACTAGCAGTACAGAAACAGTCACACTGCTTGAATTCTGTGAAAAATAAGCATGATCTGGTATACAAAGAGAAAATTCATATTCCATTTTCAGGTTGTAAATAAAATGTGTTCAGGATCAAGGGGTTATCTGAGAAATTTTTCACTGCTCAAGTATCAATTTTCCATTTTTTGATATAAAAATTTCCTTGATTTAATAGGAGGTTGAAGCGAGGAGGCACAAAAGCAGGTTTAATACAGAAAAATGCACCTCACTATTGTGACGTGAAGATAATTTGTGAAGGCAAAGACATAAGAAGCACAATTACAACTGTTCCAGATCAAACTCCACCAGGTTCCCCTTTGGATTCAGAAAATACAAAAACCAAGAGAAGACAACCCACTCCAAAGTCTTCTCCTTCCCCTGAAATCCCTAGTATAAATCGAAGTGGAAGCACAAACAATCCTAGAAAGGAAAACAAGTTCAAGAAGCTTTTCAGATATTTTTCATGTAGAAGTGGTGCCGATGTACATTAGAAAGAGTGTAAATAATATTAATTCCACATACAATTTGTTTGTATGTTTTCTTTCATTTTATGTCCATTCTTTCACCATTTCAGTTGTATTTCAATTCATTATGTTACAGTGGAAAATGTGAACTATTAGATTTTGTATATAACCAAATGTTTCTGATGCATTGAAATAAGAGAATAATTAATAATAATAACAAGAAGATGCTGTGGAACTTTTTTCATGTAAGTGGTAATGTGGTAAGAATATTTATCATCATACTTTTAGAGCTTTAGCCTTTTACATCCTGTTTGGATGGAGAGTAGAGAAAGGAATGGGAGATAAAAAAATAGAAGGGAATGAAATGAAATAGAAATGAAGATTAACATATTTAATCTCTTCATGTTTTAATGGTTAATGAGAGAAAATAAATTTAATTTTCTTTTCTGTCTTATTTTTTGTTTAGTTGATTAAAATTTAGAAGGTTAATAAGAAATTCAATAACTGTTGTAGGTTTGAGAAAAAAAAATTGTATGAGAATTATATATATAAGATATAGAGGTTGAGCATTTGTATGAATTTTTCTAAAAATATTTGTAACAAAATTTCTTTCTATTAGTTACACCCCAATTTGAGAGAGAAATCAATTCTATTAATTATAATGATACAAAGTTAAACCTTCCACCTCCAACATAATTTTATCAACTAAACACAATTGAATGAAAAAATTTTGTTCCTTTCCATTTCCTCCCTCCCTCTACTCTCCATCCAAACAAGGTGTTAGTTACTATGAAAAGTTGAAAACAGACAGCAGTCCAGAAATGCTGGTTGCATGGTCATATTGTTCAAATTGTATGAAAAGTTAACACCCATTTTCCTAAAATAAAAGTTAATACCCATTTGGATATTGCTTATTTTGCAGCATTAAACCACGCTGGTAATATTCAAATCCAAATTAATACACCCACAGCTTACAAATCAAATCGCGATATGAAAAAAAGCAATTAGGAAATGAAAAGAACATGATGTCCCCATTAGTATTCATCATATACATTTACACATATCACATGAGTATTTAAAAAGCTTGAAGTAAATTTTTGTTTATTTTTCTGAAGTACTCCAGAAAATAATGTTTGATCCAAAGAACCACAAAGCTTTTGATGTAATAAATGTGCTCATCTTTTTATCTTAATCCCTCAGCATCAAAAAAGAAGTGAGCCATTGTACCGAAGAAAAAACAAAGCCACAACAAAGGAGTTGACGTACCAATGTGGAGACTAAGAAGAAGACTATGAGTTCTATGTTTGCAAGAACAAACTCCATCCTAAGCAGAGGAATTTCTGTCTCTCAACACATTCTCCCTTTTAGAAAATTTCAGAAATTAGCTTTATGGCACATGGTCATCATTGCAAACCCTAATATTCTTCATGATAATGATATATAGCTGTCCCTAATCACATACTCATAAGGCTGCACACAATACCCTCTCCTTCTCTCTCTAATTAATGTATTACCGGTTACCACTAACCAGTCATGTATCGATAAATAGCTTCAATGCCTCAACTCTACTAATAGCGTCTCCCATTTTTCATGAATTTCCTGATTTTTGGATGATCACATTTGCCCACAACAAAAAATTGTGAACCACCACATCCAAAGATATCAACCTCCAATCAGGTGTCTTCTTTACACCTTTTTCTTTCATCATTGCCTCATCTTCCAAATGGCTGGCCTCTGCACAAATGTTAGTATGCCGCATAGTGTCCTCGCTGAATTCAAATTTCTTGTGCAGTTCAGCCCCACACAACATAAAAAAGTTCCTTTCTTTTTTTGGCAAATAAGAAGTCAAAAGCCACTTTTTTTTTTCATAAAAGAAAAATTACACTATTTCCCGCAAATTACCAGCACCGCAGATCAGGGAAAACTGACAAAACAATCCAGAAAAAAAAAAAAACAATTAAACCCATTGTGAGACTCGGCCCTTCATATCTGTAGAAAAACAAAACAAAATAACAAACATTATTATAGGTATATCCTACAGTGTGGACCCAAAAATTCAAGCATTTCCTGTTACTACTACTGATGCTGGTATGGCTAACCTGTACCAAAAACCATGACTAAGCAGTTAATCTACTCAACTTCCTTCAACACAGTTAGGCTTAATCTGTTGGAATTATGGAAGAGTAAACAGAGAAGAAGATTTGCAAGGAATTAACTTTTGCTACTTTTCTGCTTAACGTGATTACAAGATTCCAGAATTTAAAGTATTACAACATCTAAATTTAGAACCAACTACTCCCACTACAGACAGCTATATTTAGAAACCCACTACTCCCAACATAACTCTGCTATAACTAACCTATAACCAACCCACTACATGACAAACTAAATATAGAAACTACCCTTTCCTGCACACGTCTAAACAAAGAACATGACTGACTATAATTAACAACCAGATTACAACTAATTCTTAACAAAAAATAGACCTACAACTAAAAACGTAGCTTCTAGAAACTGCAGTTCTTATGCACCTTGCTGACTTGAATTACATTCAACATAATCAGCATGTTGCTTATAGAAAAAGTGCAACGCACGTGCATTCAGTGTTTGAGAGCAATTAATTCGCGGAGCAGAGGCATTTATTGGCACTCTTGCAGCGCTCCTTTATATAAACTGTACATTTTACTATATATGTTAAGAATTGTGCATCTAACAATCGCAACTCGCAAGTCCAGACCCAGAGAAAACATTTTTTTTTTTTTTTAATTTTATCTTAATAGAAACATGAGAGGTAAGAATAGCATTCAACAAGGATTATTGCCTGGGAACCACAGATTCCACGTTATCCAATGACGTTCCTCCAATGGAAATTTATAAATTTTGAAGGCATACTAATTGAAATGGAGTAGAACTAGGGTGTTCCTAAGTTCACCAAGACACTTGGTGAACTCAATTCTAAAATTTATCAAATTGACTTCAAACGATAAATCTAATCCGATGAAATCCTTATACCTTATGAGTGATGCGTTTATATGTGAAAATTTTAAAGTTTTGAATTAATTTAACATAAAGTCAAGTGGTCAAAATTGGAAGGTTTATAAATTAATTTTAGTGCATTCACATTTCTCACGAGCATGAGCATTTCTGTCAAAGAGAAGCCAAGCAGCATCCATCTCCCCACAATGTACTTCCAATGGATAACGAAGATTGGGTGTTTTTGTGGCAGGGTTTGTTTCAACGGGGTTTTGGAAGTGGAGGGAAGGGAGTCAGAGAAGGAGAAGGAGAGCTGAGACTTGAGAGATCGTCTGTTTGCTGGTCGTCGATGCTACCATGCTACTGCGCAGCTGCTGAGATAGTGAGATGGATCTGTGACACGGGTGGCAACTGGCTCGAACTAGCTGACTGGTTTAAAGTTCGAGTTGAAATTTCTAACTTGAAATCATCAAAAGTTAGATTGAGTTGAAATTTCCAACTTGAAATCATCAATACGATTGAACCAGGAGCATTTTTACCACCCCTAAATGTGTCCCAACTCCCAAGCCGCTCCATCAAATTACACGATTAAGAATTTAAAATTACAAATTATCGGTAGTGCAGTAGGATTCTTATTGTATCTGAGTCGTCTGATATTAATCATACGGCTGGATTAATAAGGTCCTTACATATCTTGACAGTAGACTTCGAGTTGACCTCTGCGGCTGGGCTGCTGCTGTTCTCTGTTTTTTTCTTTTAAATTTTTTTTTTTTTTTATTGAAAGTCCGTAAGTGATTGCATTGATCCAATGATTTACAAAGTAGCTATTACATATGATTATTTGTTTAAATTAAAAAGTATTAAAACCTATATATTGAGCTACTTGTACAATAATCTAATTTGTTATGTCTAGAAATAAAAAATACGTGAAGTTAGATAATGCAAATTGATCTATTTGTGTCCGAATAACAAGTAGGTGAGTTTTCCGATTTTCTTCTCTAATGATGTAGGCACAACAATAATTTCTTTAAATTGCATACCTCGCGGTGTACAACAATCCAAATTGCTATATCTAGAAATAAAAAATACATGAAATCAGAAAATTGACTTGGTCAGAGAAACGACTCCCAAACCTATACCTTCGTTTTCACCTTTTGATCTATTTTCTTCCCTGCGGGGTTCCTTAGGCGAGTAAAAAGAAATAATGTGGTATTGCTGCTACTTAGCTTTCTTTGTTGACACCGAATCGGTAATACAAGTGATCATGTATGGTACTGGTCAGTTTCCTGGATCGAACTTAATTCATTGAGAGTGGAATTCAGGTAGGGGTGAAAACGGAGCGGATAATGTTAATACTATCTCTGTATCTATTTTTCAATGAGCAGATATAGATACTAACTGTAAATGTATATCAAAATGTAAAGTCAAATATGCTTTAAACGGATACGGATACAGAACAAATAATCTACGAATATGAATACAAAACAAATAATTATCAGATAATTGAGAAATGTGAACTAAAATAAAAAAAAAAATACAATACTAATTGACAAAATTTAAAAGGTTTTTGTAATGCAACAAAAAACCAATAAAAAATATATGCCTTATAGGAATAAAATTTATTGGAAGAAAGCTGCATGAAATATTAGTAAAAAAAAAGTGTTAAAATTGGGATGAGGATTGAGGATTGAGGATTGACTATTGAGGAAGCCATTATATTACGCAACAAAAAAAAAGTAAATTGAAATTGGGATGGGGATGGGGATGGGGAGTTGCTCGAGCCCATCCCGAATAGATCCGGATATCTATCCTCTCTGTTTTGACATCTGTATATGGATACTGTACTGCTTATCCAATAAATATCCGAATTCATATCTGAAATTATCCATATCCATTTGATTCGGATTATAAACGGATTCAGAGCAGATATTCATTGGATAATCCGAATCCGTTTACACCCCTAAATTCGTTGGCTCTGCGTTATTCCGAATAGCCACTGTTATTGAATTAATCTGAGAGGATATGCGTTCAAGAGAGTGGAAGTGATCCAACGATCAGTCAGAACTCAGAACCATTCAATTCACATTAGAAATGTGTACAATTAAAACTATTCACACAATTCTTGATACAAATCAAATCAAACACACCGCCTCCCTTCCTCAAAATGAAACTGTAAATTGTTTCAGTAGCACAGCTAGACTCCACGTCTGATTGATAGCGACCGCACCATGTCCACAGAATTATTGATACAGATCACAAATACCTTTCATTGCTTGGTTACATAATTAAAACGCAAGTCAAATACTACAAAGAGTCAATTTTAAATAAATTTTATTCCAAAATGTGAATGAAATAAAATAATTTTATTCCAAATCGTTTGCCAGTGATTTTAATGCAAATATTATTAGTTGCAACATGCAATTCAAGGTGTTAATAAACTGGGCTTGCTCCGCTTCCACAGCCCTATTATATTATATGATGACCATAACTTGGAGATTACAATCAAAGACAACCAAAAATATTTCCGGATAGATACACAAAACTAAAACAATAATTAATGAACATAAATATCGCTTGGCAACATAAAAGCAATCTATGAAATTTATGAACCACCCCTCAGCCCTCTACTTAACCAAAGGAAAAACAAAGAAAAAGAAACCCAATAATTATCTAAAAGAAATCAAACTCGAGATAATTCTCACCCCCTTTCACTGCACTCGCAACCTTCTCCACCGGTGCTGGGGGCACAGGCCCCTTCGGGACCCGCTCAAGCACCACTGGCCGAGGTATCTCTGGCGGGCTAGCGCACCGAATTAATGCCCAGTTCACCCCTTCGAAAAAGGGGTGTTGTTTAATCTCAGTGGCACCCCTTTTATATGCCAACCTGTGTTGCGGTTCCTTGACAAGTAAACCTCTGATCAAATCCCGCGCTGAGAAGGAAACAACAGGGAATTCAGGGAAGCGCAGGGGTTGGCCCACCACGTTGAATAGGGTGGCACGGTTTCCGGAGCCTTTGAAAGGGGTCTTCCCAAAAAGGAGCTCGTAGAGAAAAATGCCGAAGGTCCACCAGTCAACGGCACTGCCGTGGCCCTCCCCCTTTATGATCTCTGGTGCCAGGTACTCGTGGGTCCCCACAAATGACATTGACCGTGCATCAGTTGGCTCAGCTATTAGTTCTGGTAATGGGCTTACCTGATATGTAGGGTGAGACACCAAGTTAAAAGCTTGTATATAAAAAGAAACAGAACTTTGCACAGATATTATGCTAATTGTGATTTCTTTATACTTCTTATATTTCCCAACGTTGTAGCTTTTCATTTTATTCAGCATCTTTTTTCTGTTTAAATTTGAAGTATAACTTCATAAATTGACATTTAATTCAGGGACTTAGCAGACCTGGTTAACAACCTCAGGCTTGGGCTTGGACTTCTTTTCCTTCTTGGATTTTGACGAGAAGAGACGAGGCCCGAAGCAAGAGGTCGGGGCAGAACACGACGGCTGAATGATACAAGAAGGTTCTATTGCACAAGAAGGCTGAGCACAGTACGCTGCGCTGCCACCCCCATTGCGGCGAAGGGAGTCAGAGTCGGGGTTGGCCAACCGTATCAGCGTGGGGCTGACGACGCACCGCAAGGAGAGGTCAAAGTCGGAGAGCATTATATGCCCGTCTTCACGTACAAGTACATTTTCCGGTTTGAGGTCCCGGTACACTATGCCGAGCATGTGGAGATACTCCAGTGCTAAGAGCACCTCGGCTACATAAAACCTTTTAAAAAAAAACAATGTTAACCAATGCTGATCAGATTTCTTTCTTCTTTGCTCTTTAGTAATTTCTCAGATGCAGTTAAAGACACCAAAATGTGTCATAATGAAAATGAGTTCTGTTCTATTTTTAATGAAAAGAGTTCCATAGTTTTGCAAACAAAAGCAACTGAATTATAAGGTGTATCTCTGTACATGCCTCAAGAACCTCAAAATACACAAACTCCTCTAAACTGAGAAATGTCGTGTAAAACCTTACTAGTTTTAGGAAACTGCCATGCATATTGCTAATAATATTAATAAAAAACCAATTAACTCAACTTCCCCTCGTTCCACATACACAAGTGAAAAACATGGTCAAATGAAATATTTCACATTTTCCAAGGCATATACAATAGCGCAAAAATAATTATGGTCACGCATGCTTTATTTTCTAACAATAAACAAAAATTTACTCATTACTTGACTGCTTGTTCGGGGAAATGCTTCCCAGGCTGCCGTTGCCGAAGTGTGTGCAAGTCACCCCCGGGGCAGAATTCCATAACCAAACACGAAAATTTATCTGTCTCAAAGTGCGTGTAGAGAGTCGGCAAGAAGGGGTGGTCTAATAGCTGTAGGATCTCCTTTTCAGTTTGAGACCTCAGGAGTTTCTTCCTGCTTGCCAAGGACCCCTTATCCATTACCTATGTAAAACAATCGAAAGAAAATTTTCATAAACACCACACCCTTTGTGTTATTTTTTCAAGTTTTTTAAAGAGAATTGGTTGGTTGACATAGCAGAGTAAGAATAGAACCACTATTGTAATGGTTCTTTTTTGACATTTATGGAAGGATTACTGGCAAGTTAGGTCCAGTAACTACATGAGCAAGCATATATCGACCTTTACGTTTGCCGTACTGATTGACTGGCAAGTTTTCCAATGTCCTCCTCTTTAATTTAGTTTATTTAATTTTCATAGATTTGCTGTTGTTTATTGCCCTCGTTGGATTAATAGAGACAATTGAAGATGAATTGGGGCTTTATTGCATAATTGTGTTAGATTTAGATTAATCAGACAAGGTAGAAAATAACAGAAAAGTAGGTAGTACTGTACCACTTTTGCTCCATTACCTTCATTGCAAAATAGCTTTTGGTACCACTCAGCTCAGAAAGGTACACACTACCAATGTCACCGCTTCCAAGCTGTTTCAACAGCCGAAATTGGCTCAGACCCAATACACCATCCCGGGCCCGCACCACTCGAATTGCTTCCCATCTCGAGTCGTTTCCTTTGTGTGGCTTGCTCACACTACTTGCAACACTACTACATGAACTCTCGTCACTAACATCACTACCGGTACTGGCTCTCAATTTTGCCCCATTACCGCTCCCTATATCAATGCTAGTTTTTGTAAAGCTAGTACTCACAAAATCATCACTGTATTTTGTACTAGATGATTGTTTTTCTTGGTCAGGAGTTGTTTGGCCGACTCCGGGTTTTCTGTCATGGTTGGCGGGTTCAGGCGGTTTTACCGGTGTCGGGTTGTGGGGCCCATGAGAGAAATTGTTTATGTGTGGTGCTCCGAAAGGTTGAGCCATGGTCTTTGAAGAAGCCATTGATTATGTTGACTAAGCACTTGGTTAGTTCATGAATTAAACAGTGCTTGCAAATTGTAGCAGAAAAGCAATGGTCTGAAAATTAAACATAAGAAAAATAAGATCAATTCATGAAATTGTAGACTAAATTGAGTAAAATCTAAATTGGAATAATACTAAAGCCAAATTAACTAAAAAAGGTATCCAAGTATTTAGGAGGAAGAAGCGCGGCAATTTAGGCAAAATTGATGATTTACTATTTAAGAAAACACATATTCAGAATAAGAAGGAGATTTTAATGAAGCTTTAAGATGCATGCACGTACTCTACTAAAACAAAAGAAGAACAGGTGAAAAGCATTTTCAATTGCAAATGTAGATCTAATATTCCAAGTTGACAACTGAAGGAATAAAAATAGACAAACTTTCATAGAACACTCACAAGAAAAGCTAATCAGGATGGTTTTTATCAATGGTGACTAGGTAATATAGTTAGTGTATTAGTGGAGAATAAGAAGCCCAGCTCTGACACCATTCTCTAAAAAAAGTTAGATCCACAAACTCCAAAAAAAACTGCTCTTGTCACTTCAACAACTGGTTTTTTTTCTTTCTTTATTGTAAGTAGTAAATACCATCTGATATGATACATCAATTTCAGAAAAAAGAAACTTATAAGAAACCAACAATTAGAAGGTAAACAAAAGGCAAAACAGATTGAACCTTGTTCCACAAAGGCGACAGCTTTGAGCACAGAGGCGTCGTGAAATTTGAGGCCAATTTGCTCACTGATTAGTGATTACCGAACCAAGTTGCCAGATTCCATGGAGAAGAAAAGAGGGGGAAAGGGGGTGAGAAAGGTACGAACAGAAATAAAAGAAAAGGAGAAAAGGAGAGAAAATGGGGGTCCTTTTTGCAAAGTGTAGTATGTTGTTTGGCCTAAAGCTCTGTGTGTGGGGTGCACAAAGCGTCCAGTCTGTGTAGCTAAAGAGGAGAAAGGGAGAAGGCCAAAAAAGCAAACATTTTTTTTTATTTCTTTTTTCGGGAATTTTTTATTAATATCTTTTGTCCGGAAACCAAGGACTCTGAGTAAGTTCAGTTTCTGTTTCCTGTAACTAAACTAGATTTTCTGTGGCCATATATCTATATAATATCTCTCTGTCATTGAAAAATCAAACTATTTTTTCCACTGTGAACTTTTCATTGCATGGACTTTTAAATTAGGAAATTTTCTCCACCGTCAAGTTTTCTTTGCATGGACTTTTAAATCTTTTTGTTTTACTCTTATGACCTTTTACTATTCTTTGTTCAAATTGTATGTTCTACATTAATTATGAGCATGTAACCGATTCATAAATTGATTGATTACAATATCTGATTCTGATCATGTTGAATAGTACTGTTTATTGCCTGACAACTCAAAACTAAATAATATCATAAAGAGTGCACCTTTTCTTCGCTATCTTTTTCACTCTTCAAGATTCTTTTTTTTTGAAAGAAACAGAGATCTAGTCTCTATTTGATTGATAATTGTTTTGATACATAAGTTATGTTACAAAACAAGAAATCTAGAAAATAAAATCCAAATAAAATAAAGATACAAATAAAAGAAGGAAAACTAAAGTTAGGTGCTCCAGAAGAGCGCCCATAGAGCAAAAGTAGTAACAATAACTCCTGCGTTATTGCAAAAGGAAGAAAAGTAAGAACTTATATCTTAGTTCTATATGTTGTATATGTTTTCCAACCCGATGACATCTCCTCCGAACTGAGCCTCGACTGTTGTTTAACTTATTCCATTAATTCCAATACTGTACATTCAGAAATTTTGAACATCGTTCTCTCCATATGACGAAGTCTGCAATTAGAAATAATGACCTCTCTTTTAATGTGTGCACATTGCTAAGTAATGAGTTCCTGTTGCCAGTTGGTCTTCTTATTCGGTACACCATTACCATCAGTGTTTGGATCCTCTTTGCCACTATACATTCAAAGAATAAGTGTGTGACCGTTTCATTATTTCTTTTGCACATGTAACACCTGTTGACCAATATCATTCCTCTTCTTCTCAAGTTGTCTATGGTGAGTATTCGATTTAGAATCATGAGCCATCCAAAGACCCGGAATCTTGGCGGTGCCTTTAGATTCCAAATTCTCATTCTGTTATTTGCAATTCTAGGAGTGTTTTTAATTGCCCAATATGCTGATTTAACGGAAAAAAAAACCCCCCATTCTCTGACCATCTCCATCTGGCTCCATCCGTTGCTGTTGTGAGGTTGATTTCTGCTACGTGCGCGTTAAGGCTGCTGAGTTGGTTTGCCACAGATTCTAACAGTGGGTGTCTGAGTTGTACATGCGTGTGTAGTACCTGTGCAACGGTCTGAGTGTCATCCTGCACAAAAGAATATAAGTCTGCGTACCTTGTTCTGATGATTCCCATACCCCAGTCATGATGCCAGAAGCTGATTGTTGCCCCATTTTCTATCGATCTTGTCACTGATATGTACCAAAACTTGGTGAAATCTGAAGTTAATTTTTGTATTGCAATCGTCATGAGGTGTTCTAGCAAGTCCATCCTTGACCATAACGGCTTAAGTAAGCTGTGTTGTTCGAGCAATAATTTTGTTTGTCTATTTGACTAATTTGCAAAACATACAATTATTATTTTTTACGATTTCTTCTATTTTAGGATTATGTAGATTCAAGCCGAATTGGAATTGCAATGTAGAATGTTTGAACTAAAGAAATTATGAAGATATTTATCAAGAATTTAATTTGTAATATTTTAAAGTTGGTAAAGTATTTTTGAGGTTGTTTCAACAGGATAAAAACATTATAACATTTGTAAAACGTTATAACGATTATATCTTAAGAAAACGCTGTGAAACAACTCGATCAAAGTCAGAAAACATCAAAAACGTTGCTGTAACGTTTTAAAAAGTTATAATGTTTTCTGTAACATTTTAATTAATTTCCAAACTTCAAAAATTCCTGATTTTGATCAAGTTTTTACAGTGCAAAACGTTATGTAACGTTTTACAAACGTTGTAACATTTTACTGAGCTTTCAGGAAATTTGAAAACTTAAAGGAAAAACGTTGTAACGTTTTAGCTCAAATTGCTCTTTCTGGAGCTGTCTCTATAAATAGAGCTGTGGGATCTCTTCTCCACTAAGACCTAGCCGTCCCTAACTGCAAAAGAGGTGATTTTCTGTGAGCTTGGTTCCACCATTGTTGATTGAGCTTAAAACTTCAATATCTCTCAAACAACCTCAAACCCACTTCACTAATCTCAAATTAGATTATGTTAGAGTGATCTATTGAGTGTTTCTCTTGAGCATCTAGACTTTAAGACTTCGTTCTCACCTCGAGTAGCTTGTGTGACTTCCCTTGGTTGTAAGGGCTCGCCGGCTCTCATCTCTAGTTGGCCGTGTGACTTCCCGGTTACTATGTAAGGGCTCACCGGTTCACAAGTTGTAATCATTTCATATTGGGTAATAGAAAGGCGCACCTAGAAGAGGTTGCGACGCCCCGGAGACGTAGGCCTTTGTTTTGCCGAACTCCGTTAACATCCCGCGTGTCAAATTTCTCTAAACTCGTCTATTTACTTTCAATTGCAATTTAATTTCAGTTTTTGAGTAATTAGTGGTGCACTTAGTATAACAAGCTGTCAGCTGGTATGGTCCACTTCCAGTTCCATTTCAGTAACAGTGCTCCATTAGAAGTTCTGAGATCCATAACCCCTAGCCTTTCCAGTTTCTTTGGCGTGCAGACAAGTTCCCAATTGACTAAGTGCATCTTTCTTTGAGATGATACCCCATGCCATAGAAAGTTTCGTCTAATCTTGTCAATTTCTTGAATCACCCAAGTCGGTATCTTGAAGCACGACATGTAGTATACCGGCAGTGCGGATAGAACTCCATTAATCAAAACTAATCGTCCAGCAATGGAAAGTAACTTTGCCCACCCCTCAAGCCGTTTATTAAATCTTTGTATCAATGGGTGATATGCGGTTCTTGCGAGCCTCATTGATGAAAGTGGTAATCCAAGGTAAGTGATTGGGAACTTTGCCAGTTGACATCCCATTTTTGAAGCTAATTGTGTTGCCTGTTCTTGCGGAATTTTGACCATTGCAATTTCTGATTTTTGGAAACTGATTGCCAAACCTGAAATTTGCTTGAAGATTATAAACACAATCTTTATCATTTGCATCGATCTTGTTTCTAGTTTGAAGAAAATCATTGCATCATCCGCATATAACAAGCACAGCTTCATATTAGCATAAGGTAAAATCCATGCTCCTGATAGGACTAATTTTGAAAGCCATTTTGTGAGGAAATCCATTGCCATGATGAATAAAAACGGTGATAATGGGTCTTCTTGACGCACGCCTCTCTTCAGCTCAATTCTTTTTCCCAATAAACCATTAATAATTACTTGTGACGACCCTTTGAGAACAGCATTCTGAATCCATGCTAACTAGTTTGTTGGGAAGCCAAGATTGTGCAATATTGCAATCAAGAATTCCCAACTAACGGTGTCGAAAGCTTTGTGAATGTCAGCCTTGAAGATTCCTATTGGTGTGTCTTGTTGCTCGGCTTGGTGTAGAGTCTGTTGTGCATAGAGAAATCCTTCCATGATTTTTCTACCTCGCACAAATCCCGTCTGTGCCGGGTCTACCAAGTGCTCAATTTCCCCCTTAATCCTATTAGCCAGGATCTTAGAGAACAATCTTTGGATTGCATGAATTAGGCTGATCGGCCTGTAATCCTGTGGTTTAGTGGGGTGTTCTTTTTTCGCAATTAACACAATGTAAGATGTGCTAAATGGGTGTAGGGATCCTTTTGATTGCATGACTGTTTGAAATACCGCATGTATATCTGGGGTTATGACATCACAGAAAGCCTTATAGAACTCTCCCGTGAATTCGTCGGGCCCGGGACTTTTGTTATTTGGCCATTCTCTTATAACCTCTTTAATTTCTTCCTCTTCTATAGGATTTTCTGTCTCATTGAGATTCCTTCTTTGATGATATAGGTTATCCCAGTGCAGATTCGGCATCCTATCAGATGTGCTTCCCATTAATTGCACAAAAAAATGAAATAAAGCATCTGCCTTTTCCTTTTCCTATTTGCACATGACCCCTTGATACTCTATCTCATGAATTGTGTTAGTCTTCTTTGCCACTGATGCCACCATATGGAAGAATTTTGACCCCCTATCCCTCTCTGATTCTCATTTTATTTTAGCTCTTTGCTTCCATAGGTCTTCTTCTAACACCGTTAAAGTTGCATATCTCTGTTTAATCAATCTAAGAACAATTTTTTCCAAAACTATTATTTGTCTTGATTCTACTACCTTATCTATCCACCCCAGAAATTCCCTGCATGTCTCAATTTGTTTCTTAATTTACCCCTTTCTTTCTTTGCCCATCGCTGTATTTTACCTTGAATTTTCTGAAATTTTGCATGCAGTTCATTTGGGTTTGTGGCCTTCTCTGCTTCTTGCCAATTAGATGTAACTAATTGCTTGAATTCAATAGACCTTAGCCATGTATTTTCGAATTGAAAAAATTGGTTCTGTTTTGTGGTACTGTGGTCGTGTACAGTAGGGGGCAGTGGTCCGAACTTGTGTTCGGAAGGGTCTGTTGCTTGGATGCAGTGTAAATGGCATTCCATTCCATTGAAATAAGGAAGCGGTCTAATCTTGCCATGGCGACTCTATGTTGACCATTTGTTCTAGACCATGTGTATTTGCGGCCATATAGGGGTAAATTTATCAATCCAAGTGAAGATATGAACTGCGAGAAACGGAATGGTTGGGACCCTGCTGACCTATTTCTGTCACTGTGGTTAAGTGTGAAATTGAAATCACCGCAGAGAATCCAAGGTGTGTTGTCGATCAGTCTAAGTGCTTCTAGTTCATCCAGGAATCTTTGGCGTATGGTGCTTATAGAGGGTCCATACACTCCTGTTAAGTAGAATATATTCTGATCCTGTTTGTTCTTCAATTTCAATGTGATTGTGAATTCTCTTATGTCCGAATCCAACTCTTCAAACCTCTTATCTGTCCATGCAATCAGAATGACCCCTCTTGTTCTGTTTGCATTCAGGACTTTCATTTGCCTTAGGTGGTTTCCACAAATTTCCTTGAATACATTCCTTTCCATTTGAGAAATTTTCGTCTCCTGTAGACATGATATTTGGCTTTTCCAACAACATAGTTTGTCTCACTTCAAGTCTTTTTTATCTATCATTCAAACCTCTCACATTCCATGATATAATTTTAATTTTTGGTTTATAATTCATGATTGAACACAACCGATAAACATAAGAACTTGGCATTAATTTGCTTTTGAGAGAAAGGTACAACATCGGCCATAGGCCTTCAATCTCCCAATTACAGTACTGACTTCTAAAGGCCCCTACTTCTTGCATTGCAAACCTAAACCTCCTTAACCATCTTCCTTCCTTCATCTTAAAACTTAGATTACTACTACATAGATTGCGAATTGGAAATGTAAACATAACTGAAAGCAGAAACTACTACAAAAGGCAAAAACTAAACAGTTAGTTCTCTACTGGACCGTGTTCTCCCCCTTCTCCAAACCGGTGTTGTTCACTAGTGCCGCCTCCTCCTCTATTTCCATCTCCTTGAGTATCAGTGTCTTGATGTTCTCTTCCATCTCTACTCATGCCGCTACCAATACCAGCTTCGCGTGTATCTCAAATAGCGGATCCACTTTGTGCGTGTACTCCGCCTTAGATTTTCCTGCTGCTTTTGCCTTAATGTTCTTTTTCTTCTTTGGTTGAGTATCTTCATATCCCAAGACCTTCTTGGCCCGTTCCAACATTGGGATGTAAGGCCCATTCAATTTTCTTTTAATTCTTGGGCTGCGTCTAGCTTCAAAAGGTTGTATCTGATGTGCTTTATTACCCGAATTGGCCTGATCTATTTCAAGCCCAGTAGAGACCGGATCTATTTCAAATCCAGGTGGGGCTGAAGGTGTTGGGTTTCGAGGTAACCAAAACCCATTTAGGCTTAAGCTGCAGAATGACCGTAGAACAAAAATTTCTACGGCCAACTTAAGCTCAGGATTAAACAGGGTATGTCAGGAAACTTTCCAAGGCGGTCCACCTTCAATATTCCTTTGGCATCAAAACCCAATTTAATCCTTTTACAGATCTACTCCATGATTGATTTCTAAAACTTTAATTTACTTACCAATTAAATAGATTAATATAACATATTTATACCTTGTTTTCAAATCACAATTGGAATGCAGACCGAGCGAGTAGAGCTACATCACGGGAATGATTCTCCTCGGAACATCAGACGTCTGATACCTCTATTGGTTATCCACTAGGACTAACTGGAGAGTGGTTTATTTCTTTTGCCAGAAATACTATAAACCGCGGAATTCTGTAAAAACACTATTCACAGAGAAAAAGACGAAAACCCCTAAACGAATTTTTGGTTACTCAGTTTCATCAATGAGCAAAACTGAAATACCGCGAAATTCGATAAAACACTATTCATCAATTCCGTAAATATACTTCACAACAACCCGCAAGATTATACATCAACTATGTATAACTTTCTTTTCTCAACTGAAACACTATTTGGGAGAGAAATCGAGAAAGAGAGAAAATACCGATTCGTTTCGAAACGAAACGATACGAGTGAATTAGTATTTTATTCTCTCCATGCACCCCTCTATTTATAGCCTCTAAAATGGTGTGAAAAGACCAAAATACCCCTATGACAAGGCATGCTACCTAAGGGGGTGAGGTGTTATGTGGATAGGATAGATGACGTGTCATCTGCATATGATCGATGACATGTCATGCGGATAAGGACGAATCTGAAAAGACCCGAATGCCCTCGGCCCGAATACAAATAATATTTGTATAATTATTCTGAACAATTATATTTCTTGCGATTGTTGTTTCGGTAATTTATACAACGTGTCCTGCAGATTTATAAATTAACCGGTTAACTTTTATACAACGCGTCACACACATTTATAAATTAACCAATGTTTTTTGCTTGTTATTTTTACATAACATTTATAATTTAATTATAACACGTATAATTAATTATAACCATCTTACTATTGATCATAACCAATTTATAATCAATCACAATAAGATTCTCCGATTAACTCCTATATGGTGTGACCCAATAGGATCTATGTTATGTTGGTAAATAGAGTTAAAACTGTTTTAACTTCTATAATCATGAGCGGTATCTAGCAGTATACATCATGATCATCCAATTACACAGATGATGATGTACTGTACAATATCACGATCCAGTAAACAATTTACTTGTGTCTGTTCTTCTGTCTCATAGCTATCAGATTAGTTTCAAGGTAGATGTGTGTCATCCTTGCTAACTGAATCTTTTCTTGATCTTGAGCAGATTATCAAATATAATTACTCTTTTAATTATACCGCTAGCAGATAATCTTACTCTATCAATTGGCCCAGTGATGCTATAGCTCGTATAAAATACGAGAGACAAATAGTATTCTTGGTAAACTATCACTTCCTCAGCTAAGCTATACATATGAAAAAACTACCCTTATGACTGCTTTTTACAGACATCGTTAGATAACAATTACACATACATATTTCTCAGTGGGAACGATAAATACCTCATACTGTAGAACCTGACACTGAATGAAAACATAAATGACACGAACACAATTCTATTTAATGTTTCATTCGGGGTCTGTCAAATACCATGTTCCTAGAACATGTATCTATGTGATTAAAATGACATCTCGTGTCAGGTGGTTTGTAAAACTTAACCATCTTTTAATCCATATACTAACCTTATCACGGTAATTAGTGTTCCTGCTAATTACCTTGGTCAGTGACTTTTCAAGAGTATATATCATCTATATTATGGAGTTTCACAATTTCAGTCATGAACTCGAAATGATCCATAAATTCAATAATACTCAAGGCAACAAAATGATATATAAATAAACATTCAATTCATGAACAAAGCTTTATAATAAATTATCGTATTATTGACTTCTAGATTATTACAAACTAACAGAAGGCCCAGCAGGTTTAGCGAGAAAAAAGTTTGAATATACCGTTGTCTTTCATCCAGTTGTTATCCATTTTGTCATGCGTCTCTGTCCCTTCCATCTCTTCAACATTTAATACCCTTACTGCTTTTTCCTGTACCTTAAACTCTAGACCCCTGTTGCTACCGTTGTAAGGACCGCCGTATGGCAGAGTTGACCCAAAACACTTGATGTCAAATAGGCTTGTGAAAGAAGTAAACTCTAGCTGCATCAGAAGTCGTGCTGCCACAACTGATCCTATGTGAACTGTTATGCCCATATCCTTTGCGACTTTTGGTGTTGCCTCTTGGTTCTTCTTCTTCATGACAGAAATTGCCATAGTTCGGCGCAGTTCTTCCTCAACATTGCCCGGTAGCAGCATAACCTGCACCAGTTTTGCAATTTTCATTGCTGTGGTGTGGCTATCGTCATACCTGGATAGCAACCTGAGAGGTTCCTGCATGTATCCCTTACCCTTGTGTTCGCGTGAAAGTACGCTACAAAGTTTCAGGTACAACGAGCTGTACCAGTTTAAACCTTGAGTCTACTCTCGACTAAAACTGCAAGTGCACAGTCCTAATCGTATAGTATATCAGGTATCGATCCTCAGGGATGGTCCAATTCGATTCTAAATTCTTACTAATCCGAGTTAGGTACTAGAAGTGTGAAAAGTTGAGTTTGGTTTGTTTATATTTCCTAATTTCAAGTGACAATTCAATTAATAGTGAATGAAAGCAATTAAAGGTTTTGGTTTTGAACAATGATAAAAGGCGTTCCCAGGGTTTCGGGTTTCATCTCAAAATTTGTCTTCTCTGGACCTATCATATGACTCGCATCATCTCTGATGCGACCCTTATGATGCGACTCGCATCATCTCTGATGCGGGTCGCATTGCCCTCGAGCTGAGCTGACATGTGTTCGTATCTAAGTTGATTTCTTGTGCGAGGCTTCAACCTGTAGCTCTCACCTACTGGTGTCTAACCTAAATTGATTGTCTGGTTTACTAGAGGTATCCATAACCTTTCGATAATGGAAAGTTCATCTCTCGACTACTATTGATCTTAAATCTACCTCAAATACTCAATCACAATTTCAAGATACATCAAGGTCAAATTACTAGAAGAGATGCTATAGACATCTAACAGTAGACAATCAAGAATCAATCAAGCAATCAAGATCAAGCAATCAAATGAATACTCAAACAAAGAATCACACAAGCTCAAACTTAGATCAAAACAACATGCAATTCAAAGACAAAGTTTAGAGACTACATCCTAACCCTAGGAACTAATGATCTACTCAAACATGGTAAAAGAAAGCATAAAAGAGAGAGAGAATAAGCAGATCATGATGAAGCTCGAAGATCCAAGGTGGATTGGAGATGATCTTGCAATCTTTTCTTCTTCTCCAAGTGATCCTCTTCCAAGCAATCTCCAATCTCTCTCTTCTCTCTTGATCTCTGCTCTCTAAGTGATCTGGAATGTAGAGGGAAAAAGCTCCCCAAATTCTGGCATAGGACCTCCTTATATAGGCAACAGAGTTGACTTTGGACTTGTCAGGTTTAATTTGAACTGGGCGGCAACAGTTGATGCGACTCGCATCAGGTGGATGCGACTCGCATCAGGTGGGTCGCAAAGGCTGGGATGAGGGTCGCATCACCTGGGTCGCAAGGCATGAGTGAGGGTCGCATAATAGGTTCCTGAAGTCTGCCAATTGCCTGATTTTGCCCAATTTCACCTGATTCCTGCAAAGTAAGAACCAAAACTTAGCAGTACCACATTCTATGGATATTCAATGTAAAAGGCACTATTTGTTGGTTCAAAACATAGATTTTTGTATGGAAACAAGTCGAAATGATAGGTCTGATAATGTGACAACACCTTGTTCTCCTTTCCCTCGTGCCTAAGCACCTCTACTGGTTCTCCAATTTTGGCTTTACCTTTGTTATATTGTTTCATGTTAACCATATTTGGTTTTGGGACCCAAATCTTTTTAGCCTTGTGTTTCATGAGATTGGCCTGACTAATGTAGTGTCCACCCGAACAAGCCCAAGGGTGTGCATTAGATTCTGCACTGCTCTCACCCGAGTAACTGTGGATGTTTGGTGATGGTTGGCGCCTATGTTGTTGCTGTGGCCTTCTTGCCGACTGCTGTCTTTGTTCTTGCCACGGCGGCGGCTGTGGGAAAGCCGATGTAGGTTCCTCACTCCATGTAAGTATCTTGACCTTAACTAATTAGCCATAGTCCCCCATTCTTACCCTTAGCCATTTGGGAATGTGCCTCGGGTGCCTAGTTGCCATGTGGATAGTAATATGCTCGAGCTGTTGCACATTGAGCCCGTATGGCATGATGTTCTTGATTGTCCCCAGTTTGACCATGAGCCTAGTGATCTCCTCATCGTTCCACATGTGTAACAGGACATCAGTGAGCCTAACCCAAGTTTCATACCTTGGTGGGTTATATTGAAACCCATCTGTTGGTTGCCATGCGAAGAGAGTGAATTGTGCACCTAGCACCGGTATCGCGTATAGTCTTTCTTGTACCGCAATGTCTCTCATTTGCTGGTTCCTAAAAATGAGAAGATATTTGTTTCTACTAATCTTTTCAATACGGTATGAAGCGGCAGTTCCTCCATGAATGTGGGAGAGGGTTTTCTTCACTGCTTCGAGAAAAGTCGGTGAGTATACTCCGATTTGTAACCCAATCCACGCTGCCCTTTCAAGGTACATGTTAATCGGCCTTAGTGCTTCATAAGGTGGGAGAAAAACTTCTTCCTCCCCAGGCCTCTCGTCCCAGAAAGGTTCGAGATCGTCGTCAGTCCACTCCCTATTCATTTCTGGTGGTTGGCGAACTGCTTGTGCGTATGTTGTGTTTGAGTTTGTGTAATGGTTGTTTGGTGTGGTTTTAGTTTATGGGTTGGGTGGTTTTAATAAAGATGATGTCAGTTTTTTAATTTTAAATTTAAATATTCACATAACTTTTTTCAACCGAAATCTCAAAATTTATAACCTTTCACACAATAAACATTGTATTTAATTAATCAATCAAAGATAAATTCTCATTTCTCTCCTATAATCCTATTGATAGCCTAGCCGCCATCTTTTTTCTTTCTTTTTTTTAAAAAAAAAAGTAAAAAAAAAAAGAAACATCCATTGTGAATTAAGTTTCGGGGACTAGCATGAACTGAAAATTTATTTTTATTTTTATTTTTAGAAATAACAACTAAGTGCATCATATAAACCTGAACACCACGAAAATCAACATTAGAAATTAAACTAATTGCAAAAAAATCACTTGTAGAATTAAACGAATATATAATCCGGGTGAACGTTGTAATTAAGTATTAGTGTAACATTTGACTTTTATTAGCACATTATTCATATCTAATTCAATCTCTAATTTCCTCATCGTCACGTAATTCAGACTAAATTGATATCTAAAATTACTAATTCAATTACAATTGTTTAATGGCAATAGAACTGGACAATTGGGTTCTATAATTTTCCAAAATAGTTATCATTAATATTTCATAGAATCATTAAGCATCTAATCATGCACGATTAGAAAGAGTAAAAGCAACAACAATACTATTATACCGTACAAGACCGATTGCTCCCATTAACCAATTGTAAGGGATAATCGGTTCTCAAGCTGTATTTACTTCTTCTTCTTTTTAAATATAAACATGCACGAAAACGGAACTAAAAATTAAACAGAATAAGGCTGAAATATAAAATGTAAAAATATATAATGTGATAGGTGAAATTTAAATTCAAAATTTTCACAACTACAATGAACAAATTTACCTACTATGCTACCAACAAATAATTCAATTTATTATTATTATTATTTTTTTTAAGAAAGTGGATCAAACCACCGACTTTTATTAAAGCCCTATCATACGCGCACATAAGAATACTTGAAAATATACTTACATGTAACACGAGAAGTATATACCAATATCCATATCCATATAATAACATCTAAGAACATATTACAAGTAGCAAACAATTATCTAGAATTAATGCTACCACAAAACATGGCATAACTACTTAGTAATACAAATGCATACTAACAACAAACATAGCTATAACATGTTACAAATAACAAAAACTAAAAAACTGAAATAGTAAAGGAGATAAAAGCCATAACAGCACCAACACTTGTACTATTAGAAACATTTAAAAAGCAATCAAGTCAGTTCTTGTCATACAGTATCAAGTATCAAGATTCAATCAGATTCAGACTTTTCCCGGGTCCATAATTAAATTAAATTTTAATATATATAATTAAAAAAAAAATCATGAAAGTGGCTAAGTATATTTTTGCAGTACACTAAAATATGCCTGTGAACAAGCATTAACTGGTTGCATGTCTCCAAGGAATTCGTGTCCTCTGCATTAACTCGAAAGGAAATCTTTTGAGTTAATGAATCTTGACTATCTGATCTGTTTTCATATTTGTACAGACTAAATTCATACTAATATTAAAAGGCTTCTATGTTAATAGGCAAGAGCTGATCGAATTGACTATGTTTAAAATCAGACGGTTGAAATTCATTAACTGAAAAGATTATGTTTTGAGTTAATGCAGAGGATACGCATTCGTCTCAGAGAAACAGAGAAGTATAGCTAAATGGATCATCTAACGTACATTGCTAATCAGCAACTTGATCCGTTAACAAGTTTGATTTTTATTTGTTCATTTACTTTTTACTTGCTTTTGTTTGAGAATTCGTTCCTGTATCAGGGCTTGGCTGCCTTCTTTTTGTTTAATTTTGTTGAGGGTTTAAATAATGGATCATCTAATAATGTAATAATGATGCTGCTATCAGTAAGTATCAGGTCTCCAAGCATTAAAGTTAACAAGGTGCAATCTAATTCGTAATGTTTTTTTTTTTTTTTTTTTTTTTTTTTTTATATATCGCTTTCCGAAAGTGATATATCCACGTACGCTCTGCAAGTCTAAGTCTAAGTCTAAGTCTAAGGGGATCGAAGACCCTTGCCTATTTGAAGCAACAAAAAAAAAGACCCTTGCCTATATAGAAGGCTAGAAGGTCCATAACCTACTAAAGGTCCAAAGTCGTAGCAAATAATTAATTATATTTTTGTTTCAAAGAGATCAACAACCATAGGCCATATATAGCTGATAAGCTGAGCATATTATTACAGAAATACCCTCAAACGCAACCCAAACAACTATTCTATTCTCTATCACTTCCATGTCTCCTGTCGGCGGTCCCCATTCCCCATTCCCCATTCCCCAACAAACAAAGTATCCTTTTTTCTTCTTCTTTTCTTCTTTTCTTCTTTTCTTTGGAAAAAATCTATAATTTTCGTCGCGTATCCTTCGTCCCATTAAATAATAATAAATAATAATAATATTGTATAAGATAAAATTTTCCTAGGTACTTATTATGAGAAATAATATTGCATGTTGGATGCGTTGTCGATATATTTTTATTTTATATTTGCATAAAATCAGGGTTAAACTTTAACACTTCAAAAAAATTTGAAAAACGAAGCAACGAGATGACACAACTTATGGCACAGTGCACCCTGTCCGTTGGATAATTTTTAATTAAACCCTCCTTTCTTTTGAAACTTGTACTCTCGTACCTTTTTCCTTCAAATTACCGATGGATAAGTTCCTTGTACACTGGAAAGGTTCATTTATAGAAATTATTAATAAATAATAAAGAGGAACACAAAGAGACAGACCACTTGAATTTTTACGAAATTTTTATTAATATCTGTGCAAGACAATATGTGATATTTGTATATATTTGTTAATTCAATATTCTTGGTAAGTGGTAACTCTTTATATATATATATATATATATATATATATATTCGACAACTAATATAAGACAGAGTAAATACCAAATCATTTTAAAGTATTAGTATGTGACAAATTTTTATCAGTTTATAAAGTATTATTGAATAAAAAAGTTAAAGTGCTATCATATATTATACTAACAGGTGGGGGGTAGTAAGAATAAAAAGTGTCAATAAAATTTGAAACTTTGATATTTTAATTTAAGTCCATCTATAAAGTAGCTTAACTTTATTTTACCTTAAAACACCTTAGCATAATTATTTTTATTAAAATACCTTAAAAAACTTAAATAACTCGTATTTAACTTCTCGAACACACATATTTATGTTTTACTTTTTTTTTGCAAAATGAAAATAGTCTTACTTAATATTAATAGGCCTTTTGTTACGAAATTTTGCTGTACTTCTCTATATGCTTTTGCATATATTTATGACATGAATTATTTGTCTCCTCCTTCATTTTGCTAAGAAAGTAAACAATATATGAACAGATGTAGCAACAATTTTTATATAGATTAATATTGTAAGTATCTATATTACATGTCATGCTTATAATCTAATTTTATCATATTTAAAAGTCTGATCTGATGTGGAGGTTAACATCGCAAAAGCTTTTGTAAATAGTCTCGAGGGCCGATTCCCGATTGTAAGATCATCTATTAATTTATCTTAAAAATTTTAAATAAAATCATTAATAAAGGGAAATTTAATCAAATCCCTAATTTTTTCGAAATTACGTATTTCTCTCTCTAAGATTCATAATGTCATATTTACCCCTCTAAACTTCAAGTACTTATAAATTTACCTAAGTTTTTTTGTTTTTGTTTTGTCATTTGTTTAAATGTGGTATTCATTCAGTATGCAGAAGGCCATTATATATGCGAATTTTTATGCAGACTTATATATACATATTTTAAAATAAAATTCATATATATATATATATATATATATATATATATATAGAGAGAGAGAGAGAGAGAGAGAGAGAGATGGGCTACGGTGAGTTGCGAAATAAAATGCATTTCTACTTCACGCCGTATTTTTATTTTGAAAGTCCAAGCGACCGATCCGAACCGTTAGATGTTTAATCCATATTGAAATGTGCTTGGAAACCAAATTTTACATTTTTTGGAATTTTTTAACTATTTATTAAGTATTTTTGAAAACTGCTGTTTTGCTGTGAACAGTGAAAAACAGTAAAATTTTCTAGACCATCAGATCAGCAACTTTCAAAATTACTTAATAAATAGTAAAAAAATTCCAAAAAATATAAAATTTGGTCTCCAAGCACATTTCAATATGGAGAACAAGATGAACAGTTCGGATCGGTCGTTTGGAATTTTAAAATCGCAAAATATGAGCGTGAAGTAAAATAGTTACTTTACTTCGCAACTCACCGTAGCCCAGCTCTATATATATATATATATATATATATATATATATATAGAGAGAGAGAGAGAGAGAGAGATAGGCTAATGTGCTTCCATAAGCACTTGGCCCGAAGTGCTGCCACCCCATTTTTTATTTTTCAAAATCCAAACAGTCGATCCAAACCGTTCATCTTGTTCTCCATATTAATATCTGCTTGGAGACCAAATTTTACATTTTTTGGAATTTTTTTGCTATTTATTAAGTCACTTTGAAAATCGCTGATCCAACGGTGGCTTGCCAAACAGTAAAATCAGGGGTTCATCATTGGATCAGCGATTTTCAAAGTGGCTTAATAAATAGCAAAAAAATTCCAAAAAAATGTAAAATTTGGTCTCCAAGCAGATATTAATATGGAGAACAAGACGAACGGTTCGGATCGACTGTTTGGATTTTGAAAAATCGAAAATGAGGTGGCAGCACTTCGGGCCAAGTGCTTATGAAAGCACATTAGCCTATATATATATATATATATATATATATATATATATATATATATATATATATAGATATATAGATATATAGATATGAATATGCTAGCATGCTATGTATAGCATAGAGGGCCTCCATGCAACGGCTCAATATTCGACTTTTCAAAACCCTAACGGTCGATCCAAACCATTCATCTTATTCTCCATATTAATATGTGTTTGGAGACCAAATTTTACATTTTTTGGAATTTGTTTACTAGATTTTTAGATTTATTGAAAATCGTTGTTTTTGTTATGGTCCAGATTTGCTGAAAACAGCGATTTTCAATAAATCTAAAAAAATAGTAAAAAAATTCCAAAAAAATGTAAAATTTGGTCTCCAAACACATATTAATATGGAGAACAAGATGAATGGTTCGGATCAACCATTAGGATTTTGAAAAGTCAAATATTGAGCCGTTGCATGGAGGTCATCTATGCTATGCATAGCATGCTAGCATATTCCTATATATATATAGAGAGAGAGAGATAGAGAGAGAGAGGGGGGGAGAGAGATAGGCTAATGTGCTCAATTTATTTGAATTTTTCTACAATCAGTTATGAATTTTCAAAGTCCAGCTTTTGAAAAAACTTTAAACAGTCATAACTGACGAGACGGATCCGAATATCATCCGGGGGAAACCTCCAGAGAAAACTCCCGGGCATCCGAAGCATCAGAATTACAAAAAAAATCATTCAGTCCCTCAAAAATTCAGTTTAAGTTTTCTATCAATGGTAGGCATACAATGATCGGTATTTTGTTTAGTCAAAAGCTTGAGAGATTATTCAAGAATCATCCATATAATTATTTTCAAATACATTTATTATTTATTGTGTGTGTTTGCTTATTCAAGCAAATGGTATATGTTGACAATAATCAAATAATTCAATTATTCTCTCCCGCTCTCCAATTATTCTCTAAAAAAAAGTTGACATCATTGATGCAATCTAACCATATTTCTTTATGTATATTTGAATAAAATAAATTATTAAGAATCAATGTCAAGTACTTAATTAGTGTTATTTTTACACCTGTGATATCCAACTGACAAATTAAATCAAAGTTATAACGAGTTACGACATCTCACTCATAAATATATCAAATTTCATCTTTCTTTTTTTTTTGACATATACCCTGAACAAAAAAAATCAAAATTATTTAAATAAAAATATTAAGATCTCTAAAAAAAAATAGAGGACTACCCAGCAGAGGAGCGATCTGCTAGGAGTGTGGACTGCCCCTGCCCTGGGTCGTTGGGGTAGTTTTGAAAAAAAATCTAAATCCGGGGGCACTTTTGTAAAAATCTTTTTTTAGGGTTTTAATAAAAATTGTCGTAGTATACGGTAATATACGGTATTATACAAAAAAGTATGTGGTAATATGCAGCCGAATATGCTGTAATAATATGCAGCTGCATCTATATATACGAAACTGCATATATGGACTGTATAAGGATTCTATCCGGAATCCAACCACATACGCATATGTGATCGCATAAACCAAATTTTACTACACTGGTATTTGTAATTAAAACTCTTTTTAAATTTATAAAGTTCTCATTTTACTCTTTATTAATAAAAATATGTGGTATGGGTAAGAAAAATACTCAATATTCTAATTTAGATATATGCAATGATATTTAGAATATACATTTGGGTGTACGTCACAAGTAAGAAATAAATTATTATCCTCCGTAATTGACTAATTAGAAGACTAAATATTTATCTTAAACATGCTACGTACTTTTATATTTTTAATAAAGAATAAATAGATAATTTATAAATTTATAATGAGTTTTAATGAAAATATTATTAATAGAGAAAAATTTTAAGTTTTCAAATTTAGAAGGACAAATATGATATTATAAACTTTAAAGGAGAAAATACATAATTTGGAGCCTAATAATTATTGTATTTGAAAAAAAAAAATCAGCCAATCTTATTTAATTCACTTCCAACCACCCTTTAGCCCACAACCTATGTTGCATAGATACGTGTATTATATCGAATACAATAGGATGTGACAATTTTCAAAAATCTAGGATATGATACGCTTATTTTATATATATTTTATTTAGATAATCATAACTTAAATTAAATTTGTACAAAAGATTATAGGCTTAACCTAATTAGAAGTTAAGTATTATACTTACTAGCATATGTCACAGGCAACACTATGGTGTAGTGGTAACTGTTTTTGGTCCAAAACGGAGTGAACCAAGTTCGATCCACGCAGACAGGGAAAAAAAAGTCATATTTGCGCTGGTGTACGCTCGGCTCACAGGGGTGTGCGTGTGCACCGTGCACGGGTGAGATTCATAGCCCAGATGCGCAGATGTGTATCCAACCGTATCCTGAGCATATCGGTGTGTTTCAGGGCATATCGATGATCATATTAGTGCATAAAGGATACGCTATGTCGGCCGATACACCAGTTGGCGTGGCGTATCTGATATGTTTCATGACCGTATCGGGGTGTATCGGTATCCGATACGGGTACGAATCTTATATCGAGAGTATTGGAATAACATAGCCCACAACAAACAAAGTTATGATTTAACACAGCAAATCAACTCTTTGGCTTCCATGTATTTGGTATTTTATTTTGATCGTCAAATCATTTTGAAAGGGGATGCCCTTTTTGCTCTTGCCCTTTTTGCTCCGATCAGCAATGGCCTAGTCTATGACTAACGGAAACCTATTTTCTTCTTCCCTCTCTACTCCCCCTGCTATTTCCCCTTACCCCACCTCTTTCTCTCTACACTACTCTCCCTCTTCCACGTGCTGCCCAATGTCTAATCCATTCCCTTCCCCACAACAATGTCAATCACTGTTTTGCTTCCTATCTCCAATGGAAGAGCACAACAGGATCATGGTGGACCTTAATAATACTGTTCTTCTATCTCACCGGGAGGGTGTTGTGCCTCCTTCCAGGGAGGTTCTTCGCACAGCCTTACAGGCCCGGTATGGTGGCTCTTTGGAGAACTGGGCCCCAGTAGAGGTTAATAGGGGGTTTCTAGTCAAGTCTCCGGATTGGTTGGCCTCAGACGCCATGGAGGGAGATGCATTCTTTTGGGAAGATAATTTGCAGCTACTAGTCTTACCATGGCAGACCCAAAACAGAACAGATCCATTGCCCCAATATCAGACAGTTCATCTCACCATCCACAGCTTCCCAATTGACTTCTGGCACCCCTTCTATTTCAGACAAGCGGTGGCAGCCTTGGGTATCTTGACGGGAATCTCCGAGTCTGGTCTTAGAGGTACCTGTAAATCCTCTCTCAGGCTAAGGCTTCTCTGTGTGGATCCTAAGCTCATTCCCTTCACAATTTACGTTGGCCACGTGGGCCAGTGGACAGCATGCCAGGTAGACCTTGATGGTAGGGTACTTTTGATGAGCAACTCTCAGCCCCCTCCTCCGCCACCTTCAAATGACGCTCCTCCATCAGGTCAAGGTCCTCACCCTTCTAGTCCACCCCAACAACTACCATACCAACCACCTTAGAGGAGGAGAGTACTAATGGAACCCCTGGTTCATATGGATCCTGAACGGAGAGTATCTCCGGCGGTGCAAATGGGGTGCTCTGTTAATCGGCCTTCAAGATACTATGGTGCACCGTGTGTTTCTCGTGCTAGGATGAAGGACCGTCAAAATCTGACTGCTGATCAGTGGGCCTAAATTCCCAAGCGTCAGCTGTCCTTCGTTCCAGGGGATAAAAACAAAGCTAACGGTCTCCTACAGGACACGTGATTCGCTCCCAATGGCAACCCTGAAAGAATTTACCCAGATGAACCTTCTCGGGATTAGAGGGATAATTCAGCGCATGGAACGTGTCACTTGATTACAACACAACCTTTTCATCTCACTTCTCCATCCTTTGACACGTATGGTACTACACCTCTGTGCCATGGGGGTAACCTCACCTCCTCCGATATAGTCACCCCATCTCCATTCTATCACTCCCCATGCTTCTACAAACAGTCTGCTAAAACCCTAAAACTCTTAAACTCTTCTACATACTCTACCATCCATCCTATACCTTCTCTAATCTCTTCTATCCGCTATAACGCCAAAGATCCATCTAATCATCTCATCTCCCCTAACACTGCATCACCCATGGCTGACCTCACACCGGATGATGAAGCGCTCATACAGCACTTTGTGGGTCTGCAAACTGATGATCCGACCAGGGACTGGGTTGCTCTCCCATCCTCCGCCGCGGCCAGTACTAACTGGGACTCCTCCTTATTAGTTAATATTGTTACCGATCGTTCCGTGCTAGACAGCCAATTTGCGTCCACTATGATAACAGCTTGGAATGTGGATCCCACTACTGTTTTCAGACCTCTGATGCGTAATACCCTACTGGTGGAGTTCACTACCAAAGAGGATTACTATAAGGTATCATTGGGTGGGCCTTGGACATACAAGGGGGACTTGGTGGCTTTCCGCAAGGCTAGCTCTCATGCTGATCTACACCCGGAGCATATAGGGTTTGCCAAGTTATGGGTCCAGTTTTTCAATATCCCAATTCACTGCCTCACAGATGAGGGGTTTGACTTATTGGGTCAGAAGTTGGGCACTACTGTCTCTCACCCGGTCGAGGGTTTTGTCGAAGGCAAAAGATTTATCAAGCTGAAGGTACTAATTGATTTGAACATGCCTCTCAAAGACAAGGTTTCCTTTGATCACCCCACCTTGGGAACTGTCACAGCATATTTCCATTATGAAAAGGTGTCCAGAATCTGTTTTTTCTGTGGTCGTCTGGGGCATGAGGTAATAGGTTGCCCAGATCATAGAAGAGTGGCTGATCTCCTACAGCACCCCTCAAATGTTGGAAAATATAATAACTTAGAGGTACTCAGACCTAAATTTGGTAGATGGATGACTAGCCCGAGTTTTGTTCTCAGACCAGATATAACACAGCATGGGCAAGGGCCCCATATGCAGCAGGGCCTGGTTTTTCGGCATCACCCGCCCACCGTAGGTCAAGTGGAGCGGGATCAGCTGGTGAGGCACAGGGATTCCTCTCCGGTTATCGATGGACCTACTTCCTCATCTTTCACTTCTCCCCAACCAAAAAGGCCGAGGCCGGCGGGCTCAAATTCACCGGCACGGGGGTTATGAGTCTATTCTCGTGGAACTGTCGAGGTAGCGGGGGCTCGACAGTAACCACGCTAAACAGGTACCTGCGATGTACTAAACCTGCAGTTGCTTTCATCTCAGAGACCAGATGTGGACATAGCATGGCAGCAAATAGGGTGTCTCAGCTACCCCTTCCGAACTCTTTTGTTGTCCCAGCTAATGGACTATCTGGGGGTCTCTGGTTACTATGGGAAGAGGAGGTTAAGCTTCAGGTTTTGAGTTCCTGTAAGCATTATATCATGGCAGAGGTAAGTCTAAGTGATGGGAAAGATTCTTGGGGTTTAGTTGGCATATATGGAGATCTAGCTCGGGCCTTGAACTGGGAGATATGGGACGCAATTGAGGCTTTCATTGAGCAGTGTGGGGGCCATGTTTGCATTGTAGGGGATTTCAACGCCATCAAGGCCCAGCAAGAAAAACAGGGAGGGTCCAGTACACTAGGCTCAAATAACAGGGGTTGTGGGTCTTGGATTCACAGACTTGGGCTTGTGGATCTAGGCCACAACGGGCCCTGTTACACCTGGTCAAACGGACAAGGAGGAAATTCCCATATTGCGCAGAGATTAGACCATAGGTTGGCATCTATCTCATAGATGTTGCAATATCCATCTTCTGCTGTCTTTCATCTACCTAGGTTTGGTAGTGACCACCTACCGATTTTGCTGCGCACTGAGCCGAGGCCAATCAAGGGTAAGAGAAAATTCAGATACGAGAACTGGTGGGGCTTGAATGATGAGTTTCGATCGATGTGTCAAGAAGCAAATATCAGAGGTAATTCTGATTGGAAACAAACTAGAAGGGCTCTAAAAAGGGGGGTCAAGATCTGGTTAGGCAAACACAAAACGTCGGATCAGATGTTGAAGGAGGTGGAGGATGAGATGAAGGTAATTAACTCATGCACGCCTAATGCTTCTCTGCTGCACAGGGAAAAAGTCCTCCAAATGGAGCATACCCGTATTCTCAAGCTTCAGGAAGTGTATTGGTATCAGAGATCTCGCCTTAATTGGGCAATTTTGGGAGATTGTAATACCAAATTCTATCATGCAACGGCTATTTCAAGGAAGAGAAGAAATACAATTAGAACTATTCAACGGCCAGATGGTACATGGGAAGTAGAAGAGAAGGGGATTCAGCGTCTCTTCGTGGAGCACTTTAAGCAGATATATGCTAGAGCACAAACGACTCCTATCTCTCAGGTCTATGACCAGGTGTTCTTGCAAAGCATTAAAGGGATCCCCCAATCTGCTCACGAATCTCTATCTGCTATCCCATCGGAATTGGAAGTGCATCGGGCCCTAATGTCCTTGGGTCCAGATAAGGCGGCTGGGCCGGATGGTGTTAGTGCGGGCCTACTATAGCAGCAGTGGGACTGCTTCAAACAAGCGGTAATGGACCAGATACTAAAATTCTTTCGGACGGGCTGCATGGAATCCCTAATTTCAAGATCTAATATCATCTTTATCCCCAAAACTGATGAGCCGACACGAGTTGGGGATTTCAGACCTATTTCCGTTTGTAATATCATCTATAAGATAATCTCCAAAATACTGACTTTGCGGCTCAAACCGTTTATTGGCTCCTGCATTAGTAAATCGCAAAGCATTTTCCTTCCGGGTAGGGAAATCTCTGAAAACATAATCCTATTTAGAGAAATCCTGCACTCATTCAAACAACCCGATTATAGAAATTGTGAATTTTGCTTGAAGGCAGATCTTGTTAAGGCCTTCGACAAAATGAGTTGGGAATACATAGCACAAATTCTCCTAATCTACAACTTCCCTGCAATTTTCTCGAATTGGGTATTGGGCTGGATCAGATCAGCCGAATACTCAATTGTGATTTGCAAAATCAAGTAGTGGCTTGCGACAGGGATGCTCACTCTCTCCCTACATCTTCATTCTGGGTATGGACCTTCTGTCCAGAAAGTTGGCCTTGCTGGTGGATACTGGGGTGTTAAAAGGGCTGAGGGTTACTCCTTCTGCGCCCTCAATTACTGATTGCATGTATGCCGACGATTTACTATTGTTCGGTGCAGCCGATGTTTCAGAGGCTCAGATACTGGTACAGACCCTGGAGGATTTCTCAACCGTTTCAGGTCAAAGAATAGGCCCATCTAAGAGCTCTATCTGGTTTAGCAAACCTACACCTCAACATGTCAGAGAGGAAATTTCGCTAATTTTTCAGGTCCCATTTGCAAACACCTGCTCCTCCTATTTAGGTGCCCCTATCCAAACCAATAGAGAGGCTTACAATTTTCTTATTGATAAAGTGGCATCAAAATTACAAAACTGGAAATGCAAGATGCTTTCCCCGGCCAGCAGATTAGTCCTCATTAATTCAGTACTCTTAGCCCTCCCTGTGTACTATATGGCTACTGCTCAGCTTCCTAAACAGGTGTTGGATGAAATTACCTCCCAAATCAGACGTTTTTTCTGGGGTAAAATGGAAAGGTCTAGATACATGGCCTACATGGCTTGGGAGAAAATTACATTGCCTACTGACTGTGGGGGTTTGGGAATTAGAGATTTGAGTAGCAGCGGGTTCGGATGCCTTGTGGGTGGAAATTGTTAGGGCTAAATACATACCCAAGAGTGAGTTATAGTTGTCTGCAAGGGTGTACAAATGTACTAATTTTTGGAAGGCAATCATGACTCAGAGAGAAGTATTGTTGCCATGGTTGACTTGGAAAATAGGGAGTGGGGAGGTATGCAATGCTCTGGCACAACCGTGGGCAGAAGGAACGGTCATGGTCAGGCCTATAAGTGAGGAACAGAGACGGTTGAAGGTAAAGGACTTGGTGCATGAGGGTTCGACGGCTTGGAATGTGGAGAAGTTGGTGGGACTATTTGGGTACATGACTACGATGCAAATCGTTCATAATGTTCAGCCACCAGACCCCTCTGCAGGACAGGATGCACTAATCTTCAAACACGCAACTAATGGTGCATTCTCAGTTAAGAAAGCTTATCGTTTGCTAATTGATCAAAGGGGAATCTCATCTCTGGTGGAGAGGCCGCTATGGGATATGGTTTGGTCAAAGGGGGACCTCGTACCAAGAGTGAGATTACATGTCTGGAAGTTACTAAATGGGGCTCTGCCACTTGGAGCTACTGTGCACAGAAGGATACCAGCCACCAACCCCCTGTGCCATGTCTGCACAACTGAGGAGGAAACTGCTGAACACCATGCGATTCAGTGTCAGTTCTCCAGGTCATGTCATTTTCTGGGTCTGATTGCACTAAGGACGGATGCCTTAACGGGTACGCTAAAGGAGATCTTTTCCAATATTGGCCCCCAAATGAATGATGAGCAATGGACGGGGTTTCTTAACTCTCTCTGGGCAATCTGGCGTTGCCGCAATGACAAAACGTATGGGGGCAAGAAAGCATATTTTCCCCAGTTTAGTCACTATCTCGGGTCAATTACCTGGGAGTCTAATATCTGTGCTACTGGGAGAAAAATCAGGGGTAGGGGGATGCAAGAGCAAGCTGGGGAAAGGGTGTCCTGGCAGAAGAATGTATGTTTCGTTGATGGGGCTTGGGTGGACCGATGGAGTGGAGGCCTTGGTTTTCTAATCTTTTGTGAAGGGGAGCTAATATTGTACAGGTCATCCAAGGCCATGGGATGCTTAGCCTTGTCCATTGAAGTTTTGGCCTTAAAAGAAGCAATCCTAGCAGTTATTCAGAGGGATATCTCAGTGTGTACCTTCTTATCAGATTGCTTGGTTCTGGTGAATGCAGTCAACAGTGACTCTCCTCCTACACAGGTGGATTGGAGAGCCTTTAATGTCATCCTCCATGTTTGGAATCTGTTTAAGCAGCACCCCTCTTTCGAATGTTATCACATTGATCGAAGCCAGAATGAGTTGGCTGATCATCTAGCAAAGAAGGGTAGGATACAGGGTTGGGACTGTTCTGGTTATACTTTCCCTTTATTTTCTGCTTAAGTAGTTTTGTAATAGGAGTTGTGATGTCAGGAATTGAGGAAGATAGTGGATCCAGGAAAGGAAATTCCTTTGTTGATGTACTCAGCTTGCCTACGGGCGTTTATGAAACAAAAAAAACAAAAAAAATCATTTTGAAAAGGAAAGGACGACACTAATTCAGTTCTTTAGTGTCCATCCATTGTTGTGCGAATCGTACACGGCCACGTACAGGAGCAAGAATGTCTCTATCATGCCAAACCGACATAAATTGGTATAGAGTATTTGGCTCCTTGTACAAAGAGAAAATGTGTTTCTCGTCTTTGTTAAATCGGCTCTAAACAATAAGGACCGTTACATGTACACGTCATGCATTGGATTGTTAATTGGTTCGGTTCGGTTCGGTTTGGTTTAATTAAAATTAATATAAATTAGATAAATTAAAATTTTATTCGGTATTGAAATACAATTGAACTGAACAAAATAAACTTATTAACCGAATTAAATTTCAGTTTGTTTAGTTGAACTGAAATAAAAATATTAATAAAAATATTGTTTGTTATTTTTGAAATTTTTATAGGTTCAAAAGAATTATTTATTTGAATACTAGGATTAGTGATTTTCATACTCAAGAAGAAAGAAAATGTTCATGATTAATTTTTTATACGTTCAAAAGAATTGTACTTCTTTTTTCGATCAGTTTGATCTAACTAGTTTTAATTTTTTTTTTTTTTAACCGAACCAAATAATTAAACCATTTAAAAAAAATGAACCGACTTGATCCGTTTAACCGGAAAAATCCAAACTGTTTAATCAAAACTCTCTCGATTCGAATTAAAACCAATTAAACTGAACCCAATGAACACCCCTAATTATATATAAAAGCCAAAGGTTTAAATAGTGTTTATCGCGTCATAACGGGTTGGCTAAAAAAACAGTGCTATACTCAAATAGCAACGCTATAGTACGAAATAGCGCGCTGATAGCGCCATAGCTTTTATGGTCCGAAAACACTATAACGACCCTATAGCACGTTATTTAGAACCTTGATAAAAGCTCATGAAAATATTAAATTATATTAAAATATTTCGAATTATTTATACAAATTTTACACATCTATTTTATAATATTGAATTATTTTACAAAAATTGCACATGTGATAGGTTCTAATTGATAAGTTAATCCAGATAATATTGTCTGGACAATAATTAATCTATCTCTTTTATAAACATAAAGATATATCTATTGTCTGGCCGAAAACAAATTTGCACATGTGATGAGTTCGCAGTGCTCGATTGTGACTCGTATTTTACTCGTTCGTTAATTGTTTGTTTGTTATTAGACTGAGCTATTAACAAGCTAATTCACTATTAGTTTGGTTCATAATTAATGAATTCAAGTTGAAGTCTAGCTCGCTTGTCAGTTCGTGAGTTAGCTCAGCTAGATATTAATTTGTGAATTTATATGAATTTGTGTGCATTTTATACTATCTAGTTCGGTCAAGCTCGGTCCAAATAGGTTGCATAATTATTCTTCTTAAAATAAGATCCAGCTAAATCCAACGAGTCAGCTCGGTTCAACTTGTGACGATTTCAAGCTGAGATTTCATCTCGGACCTCTAAAGTCAACTTGCTCGTTACTCGGATGAGCCAGCTGGTTACCATACATGATATTTATTAAAGTAGTTCTTTGTTAGTGATAAATTTTCCTTGGTTACTAAATTTTTGTCTTTATTTTAAATTATCTCATAAATTTGTGTCTTTAATTAAATTATTTTCTATATTTTAATTTATGTCTTACAAGTCATTGATTTTTTAATCTGGTCCAATTAATTATTTATTTGCTGTCAAAAATTAACAAAGCGTTGATATTATCACTCACATCAGCGAAAAATCATTTTTACGCCAATAAAAATCATCCCGTTAGCAAAAAAAAAAAAAAATCCAGTGTCCATGTGATATTTGTCTGTCTCATCACACTATTACCAATTTCTTTATTGTTGCACTAAATTGCATAGTCGTATACCTTTGTTTATAGCCATTAGAAGTTTTGTTCTGGTTTTCGAAGGATGTATGTAGTGAAACTGTGTACACTCTTTTATGGAATGAAATATCGCATGGCAGCTGCTGTCAGGCTCTCAAAAAAAAAAAAAAAAAAAAAAAAAATTGATGAATAAGTAATAGCAGAGCCACATTGAATCAGAAATATGCAATTGTCTATTTTCTAATTTTGAAAACTAAGTTTAAATCTATGTATAATCAGACTGTTATTTATTTTTGAATTTTTCTTTAAATCTATTTTTTGAACAATTCACATTCTAAGTTAGTTAATTGACAAATGTCTACACCATACTAGTTATACCAGTAATTTTTTTGATGTAATTAGTGGCGGAGCCAATAACAAACCGAAATAGACAGTCGTATATTTTAAAATTTTGAAAAATATAAATAAAATCCATACAAATCTGAGTATGCCTCAGTGTTGTAAATAACGATATGCGGTCAAATCGTATATTTCTTGCAATTTTTTTTTGTGCTGAGTCAATTTCGATGGAATCGGGCAAACTTGTGAAGCAAATAGAAATCAGCAATATCAAATTTTCAAAGAAAATAGAAATTGCTGAAGATATTGAAATAAAAACCAGCCATTTTAAATCAGCTGATTCATATGTCAGAATTCTTTTATATACTGACCCGAATTGAGTTAATTCCCCGGAAAAATAAATGGGAAGATATCGAAAGGCAGGAAAAGAGAAATTGTCTGCTAATAAAAATTCTGACTAGTACGAATGATCACACCAGAAAACTAAAACAAAAAATAAACAGAATTAGCCGTAAGTCTGGTAGCAAAAATAATACTTTATGTGTGAGAGATTGATGTGCGTAAATGTAACTCGGACGAGTCAGCTCGTTGTCATATATGAAATTTATTAAAAGAGTGCCGATTAGCAGAAAATAAAGATTTAAGGTCTTGAACAATTAAATCACAATTCTTCAAAAAGCTAGACAAAATCTGAAATAAAAAAAAAAGAGTCGTTATTGAATCAGAGATCAAATTTATAGTTTACGAAAATTAAAAGTAAATAGAATAGATAAATTGGAGATGTAAATTTTTAGAGTTTTGACAAACTGTTGTTACTTCAATCCACTTTGACTCTTACTTTATTTGATATTGGTTTTCAATTGTTGTATTAGGGTTTCTAATCCAATTTAGTGACTACCACTTTCGCCTAGCAATCACCCTATCAATCAAGACATCCCGCTAAAGCTTGACTCAATTGGTGTAAGGAGATCTATGACTAACCCAAATATCTCATATTACACTTAATCAGGTCCCTCGCCTGGTCATATTGGGTGTCCCTGTGGTAAGGCACGACAATGCGATATTTGTCTACGAATGTCGAGACTCCCATGTATACTCTTGTTAATCTAATTAATGGTATCTCTAGCTAAGGTCTCCACCACTACTCTAGTATTTTTATTCTCCCTTATCCTGATCTGATTAACCTAATAGTGACTAACTTTCATGTGTAGCCATTACAATGGCGGTCTAGACTAATAAACAAAATCAAACAAGATCGAACATAAAGTGCAAAAGCAATCGAACAACAAAAGACTAAACAATAATCAAATAAAATATATATCAAAGTATCACAAGTAACAAGCTTTACTGTCAACCCTAAGAACTATGCTTAGCCGTTAAATGCCATGTTTACAAGAGATAAGAGGAAAGATACAACCATACACGAAGTACCCGGCTATTTAGTCTCTACACACTCCTCTCTAATAATCTATCGAATATAAAATACAAAAACGATCTAAGATGAGTTCTCTTCAGTCCAGAGGTCTTTTATTAGAGTGAGGGGATGCCTAGAGATGAGTGGAGTCCAAGTTATCTGATCTGGATACAACTAGAACAGTTATTCACCAAAGGGCTCCTTGGTTACGGACCGTATAGGGTCATACAGCCTGCACCCATAGAGTGTCGCTGCTGGATTTGGCTATCTCCTGATCCGTATTGGGCTCTGGTTCATATGACGTCATACGGCTCATGACAGAGCTCTAAAACCGATGTTGCACTTTTCCAATCGATATGATTCTTGCTCTATATGATGAAAATAACCCAAAACATGGTTCCTGCACTAAAACACAAACTTACGCAATAGTAACATGTTTCAATTAAATGTGAGAAAATAAGATAAAATCTAAGCCAAAATCCTACATAATTTACTAACAAAATTAGCTTGATCAGAGATCGCATTGTGTGAGAGATCACATGTTCAAAATCCGAAATAAATAATTATTTATAAATATTAAATAATTGAATGACTTGACATCCAATCTTTACTTAAAAAAATAAAAAAAAATAAACACAGAGCATATGAAAAACAACTTTTAATTCATCGATCAGAATCTCATTATTTGTTGGAATGGATTTGAAAGCTCAGGGTCGGATGTAGCACGTTACGGGGTAAGCTACTGCTCCAAAATTAATGTACATGAACTGAATTTTGAACTTTTGTTCTACTCTAAAAAATGATATTGCCTTACCATAGGCATGTGATGTGAGTCCAACAATCAAATATATTTAGATAGCCCAACAAATTAAATAGGTAACTCAACAATCAAATATATTTTAGGAGGGATCCGATTATTATAGTTTTGAGTTACCATAAAGTTACTATAATTATTTTTTATATTTTCAAATTTCAATTCGTCGACCCAAACCGTTTAACATGATTTCTACAATAAAATGTGCTTCCAGATAAAATTTACATATTTTTTTAAATTTTTTTACTATTTAATATTTATTAAGATGATTACAAAATTCAATAATATGAATTTAACTAGTTTTTGTAAAATATTTAATAATATTAAAGAAATTCAAAAAAAAATATAAAATTTGATCTTCAAACACATTTTATTGTGAAGATCATGTTGAACGGTTTGGATCAACGATTTAGACTTTAAAAATATAGAAAATGATTGTGGTAATTAGACCCCTCCTCATATTTTAGATAGCCTAACAATTTAAAGCATAGTTTGACCCCAACAAATTAAATAGATAGTCTTAATTTTTGTCATATTTTATCTAGTATATGATTATTATACTATCTAGTTTGAATGCATATTGGTCGCAAAATTTGACATACTTTCTCTTTGTCCCTGTAATCTAACTAAAATATGTCTGTACGTATCTATACTTTATCCCAAGCAAGTTAGCAAGGTGGTCCCTTTAATGCCCTCATAATCTCATATTATTTTCAATGTCAGCAATAGTACGAATTTTGGTAGTTAGCTAGTAACAAGATTACATGCAGGACCCCTGATTATGACAAATTGAACTGAGTATCTTTATATTTGGTATTTGATAATGTGAATTTCTTTTAAATAAAGTGTATTGTGGTCATGTGGTGGTATTTCAACCCACTCAACTGTTTTTAATATTTATAAGAAATATTATTTTATTTAGATTTTAAATATGTGACTTCTCACACAGAGATTATTATTTTTATCACTAGACTAAATACTGATTCTCTCTAGTATGTAGTATGTAGTATGTAGTATTGTTATTGTTTATTTCAAAATTGTTCAGCAAAAATCAGAGCATTGCAGCGGATTGTTTTAATTAGCTTTCAATCCATAGAAGATCTGAAAGCTCAAGTAATCACAATGCATGCCACAATTTTTTAGAATGAATCGGTAGCACAGTTCATTACAAAAAAGTTTTAGGACCTTTGAATACTAAAAAATCAAGAGTTCAAATTCTTCTCACCCCTTCGTAACCTCTACAAAGATTTATATATATATATATATATATATATATAAAAAAAAAATTGCCACAATTTTTATGTGTGAGTTGATGGGAACTAAAGAAACTAAGGATGGGCACTTGCTTTAGTTTCCCGATTTTTAAGTGGATTTTCCAAAGGATTTTAATAAAATTATAGCGGTGGATTCTTATATCGAAATAAACTAACAATTATACTTGTCATATAAATATAAATTTTATAAATGACCGATAATATTTATGGTGCACTTATTAAATATTTTAATATCTTCTTTTATTAAATTGTTCGAATTAAAAATAAGAAATGAGTGTGCAAACAAAGCTTTAGAAAGACAAATATTTTATTGTACAACCAAAATTACCATTTATGATCGTTTAAAGGGAAGGTGTATATACTAACAATTGAAATTTTACAATTATAATAATTGAAAAAAAAAATTAAAAATAAGAAAATGAATGAGTTTGGTGAAGTTTTAGAACTTTTTAGTCATCCATCGAGGATTATAAAAATAATCGTTAATTTTCTGATCAAATTGCTTGATTGCACTATTGGAAAAAACTGAAATTAGGATCAGTTATTTATGCACATTAGTATTGGATCTTAACTGATTTTGATCAAGACGATACTAATACTACACTAATTTGGATCGGTTAAACAACCGATCCTAAAAGTTTGAATTAGATTCGGTTGTTTCAAATAACCAATCCTAATAGTACTAATTAGGATCAGTTATTTAAAACAACCAATCCTAATGCATTTTTTTTTTTTTTGCTAGAATCAACATTAAAAAAAAAAGAATTAGGATCGGTTGTTTGAAAAAATTGAACCTAATAGTACTATTAGGATCGGTTGTTTGAAAAAATCGAACCTAATAGTACTATTAGGTTCGGTCATTTGAAACAACCAATCCTAATGTTTTTTTTTTTTGCAGAACCAACATTAAAAAAAAAGAATTAGGTTTGGTTGTTTTAAAAAACCAATCCTGATAGTACTATTAGGATTTGTTCTTTAAAACAACCAAACCTAATGCTTGTTTTCTTCTTCTTCTTTTATTTTTGCAGAACCAACATTAAAAAAAAAGAATTAGGTTCAGTTGTTTCAAAAAACCAAACCTAATAGTACTATTAGGATCGGTTATTTGAAATAGCCAATCCTTTTTCTTTTCTTTTTTCCAGAACCAACATTTTGTGAATCCAGATTATAATGCATTACATATAATAACAAGAAATTTAAATCCAAAAAATTTAATTAACCAACATACAAGTGACTAATTAAGCTGTTTTTTCAATTAATATATTTATGCAATTAATGTAAAACACAACAATAAAAAAAAATAATTACATATCTCTTTTGCAATCACATCATTTGAGATTAAAAAAGGCCCGAAAACTAAAAACAAAAAAAATAATTAGAAGGAAAAACATTTTCCAATGAAAAATACAAAAAAAAAAAGTGTTTTAAAAGTATAATAATGAGAAAATTAGATAAAGCTAATACCATGATAGTTGATCGGCCGGATGATTAAGTAACTTGAGTGAGATGTCCTCAGGACTGTAAAACAATATACAAATACCATTAATTAATTTTTGAAATAATAAAAAAATTAAAAGATGGAGACAAACTTGAGCTGAGATGTCCTTAGCTTTGAGAGGGAGAGACGGAGATAGAGAGAGAGACACGGAGGAGAGGGAGAGACGGAGATAGAGAGAGAGTGAAACACGGAAGTTTGAGGATTTGAGAGGAAGAAACAGAGACACAAAGAGAGACGCTAAGTTGAAAATGAGAAGCGTGAAATAAAAATAAGAACCCTAAGCAGGTTATATATAGAGTTATCAGGATCGGTTATTTATTGAACCGATCCTAATAGTATTGAGAATCAAAATTTTTGGCTAAGTATAGAGGTGCGAAATTAAAATAAACCCTGGCACCAAATTAGAATTAGAATCGGTTGTTTCAAAAAAACCGATCCTAATTATTTTTTTATTTTTTTTAATGTTGGTTCTGTAAAAAAAAAAAATTAGGATCGGTTGTTTCAAAAAACCGATCCTAATTCTTTTTTTTCTTTACAAAACCAACATTAAAAAAAAATTAAGATTAGTTGTTATTAGGATCAGCTCATTTAAAAAGTTGATCTGAATAGTTTTTAGGATCGGTATTTCTGAAAAAACCGATCTAAAAAGGTATTAGTATTGGTTGTTTTATATAGCCAATCAAGATAGGCCGATACTAATTCAAGTTTTCTCACTAATGTTGGCAACCATTTAAATCAAATTGTTTGAGATCTAATACGCAAGTTATTTAACTATCAGTAACACACTCTGTCACAGTTATTTATTGAATAAGAAATTTAAAAGCAAACCTCCCTTTCTTTGTTATTCCTAAACGTTTCTAGCTAATTTTTCGTAATAAAATAGGAAAGTTAAAAGACTAAATTGTTTTATAAATATTCTCTTTACTTTTAATATAAGATAATATCTTAATTTATAAATCATTTGTTATCCGAGAGAGTTTCCTGATTGCCGCGAACATCATGAGTAAATGAAGTATATATAACCCTGCTAAGGACAAAAATACAATTCACCCTATAAGACATCGGTAGCGTATATAGATTTTTTTTTAATAGAATTTATTTTAAATATTTCAACATAACAATCACAGTTTGTTTGAATTTTAGAGAAATAGCCTCCACCGATCTCTAGAATTGATGGAGCAAGAAAATCAAAAGCTACACTGATTATAGGAATCAGTGGAGCCAATTTTGCACCCAGAACATCATACTGCACAGAACACCACAGAAGATCTCATATTTAGCTGCACCGATCCTAGAGATCGATGGAGCCTTGATTTACAAATTTTCAAATGACGGTGGAGGAAATTTTTGGGGCTACACCGATCTACAGAACTAGTGGAGATATTTTTGAGGCTCCACCGATTCACAAAACCGTGGAGCTATTTGGTGTAGCCACCTGTGCAGTGTGCTATGTCCAAGTAGAAAATTGGCTTCACCAATCTCTAGGATCAGTGTAGCTTTTGATTTTCTTGCTCCACTGATTCTAGAGATCAATCGGTGGAAGCTATTTTTCTAAAGTCCAAGCAAACCGTGCTTGTTATGTTGAAACTTTAAAAAAGATTTATATTTTAAAAAAATCGCATATATACAACTCTCTTAAAAGAATGAATATAATTTTGTATTCCTTCCTCAGCGGGACACTTCATCTATTTTAAAATTCGTGCTTAAACGAATCTTAAAATCATTTTGAAAAAAATTGCGTCCGTCAAGGAGTATATGAAGCATAGGGATGAAAATTTATAACGTGTTGTGTCACATGATAATTAATTTAATTTTTTTATACGTGGTATTATGTTGTGATAATTAATTTAATTTATTTTTGCACTCTCGTTATCTATGGTCAGTTGGTAGGAATGGGAGTAGGTTCGATGGTAATGGACTAATAGTATTAGTATCCCATCTGTTTGTTACTCTTTTTAGACGTTTCAAAGGTCAAAGGTGTACTATGCTTGGAATATTCCATGGTTATCTGATCCATATATTATATTATATTATATTATATTATATTATATACAGTAGTAGAAGTACTACTGCAGTGCAGTCATCGGTCTAACTTATTGTTCATTGTATAACACTAAGTATCATCGGTCTAACTTACTGTCTCGTTGGAGACCTCTTCCCTTTGATGAGGATTTTCTAACCATCTGTTTTTTTACTACATGATTTTCATTATTAAATACATTTGTCTATCTGTATTTCATTATAGAGAGGCATCTATATTTTCTATGATAAAGACAAGTCATGTGATAAATATTATTTGTTGATTTTTGCTGTCTTGTAATTTGTGAATTCTCATCTGAGCTCCTTGTAAAACTTCTACATTTATATCCCTCAGTACATGAAATATTACAAATACACCTTTAGAGTACTAAATGATGCATATGTCTATAAGAAACAAATGAAATATTACGAAGATCTCTTTGGACTTCATACCCGTTTAAAAAGAAAGAAAAATTGGATTTCCATGTTAACTTGATGTCAATTAGCTGTCCAATAAGGAGGAATCAAAACCAGGAACCTGTTATTCTGATCCCAGCCAGTCAAATTTTTTTTTATGCACAAATCTCAATGAATTTTTTTTTCATGTGGGAATCTCAACGAAAATCAACGGTTGGGATCAGAATAACAGGGAAGAATAACAGTTCCCTGTTATTCCTTTAGAATAACAGCAGATTTTGATTCTATAAGGGGCTTTGCTCTAATTTTAATACAAGCGAGGAAGGGGATTATCAATTTGTTACAAAAAAAATCTAATAAATATCACGGGGCGTGGTCTCATAAAAATTCCCAATGTGACAAAGTGACAATACTGGATTTTCTCTGGCGCTATCCTTCAGCCATACATGTATAAAGGTATAGGATCCAAAAGTAAGTTGCCAGAATCGTAAAGCTGAAAAATAGAAAACATTTTATAAGCAGAGTTGAGGGCAACGTGATCAGAAGATTAGAATCAAGAGAAATTTTCATTTGAAATCGTCGCTACTTTATGCAAAATAATATAGAATTAACTATTACAAAGGAGCCAAGCAAACTTCTTTACTAAATGCCACCTTATCATATTTACTATGGTTGACCAGGTTTATCTTTATTTGAAGTAAAGCCATCAGAAATTTCTTCTTACCAGTACTGGTGGACAACCCTCAGTTGAGCAACTGACGAAATTAATATCAAATTAATTTGAAGTTTCCGACATAATAGCAGGATAAAGTGGTGTCTCCAGTTGACCTAAAGACTGGAGATAAATTGAGCCAAAAGGTTCCTAGATAGAATAAAGTGCTGAAACATGAATGATTGAAAAAAAGGTAGGTTCCACTTAGAGTCAGTATATCCTAGAAGCATCTCCTTGATATGTGGCAAGGCATACAGTATCTAATGGAAAACGACCTGTAACATGATGGAAATATTCACAATTTCACATATACATCTTGCCAAAAGTAAACAATGACACCAAATTATTACCGAGATTTGACAGAACATATTCCAATCAACAACTGCATTCACTTTTATATTTTCATTTAATTGTTACTATTTTCTGGCTCAAGTGTTGACTACTAAAAAAAATTCATCTCTTATTGTCAGGCAGGTTCAATTCCCAAGAATAGCATCTCAAAGATGCTAGTGTACCAGGGCGCTTTAATAAAAAAAAAATTGTCAGGCAGTGACAGCTACCTTTCTTCTATTACAGTAATTTACAGCAGCATAAAGGGCCTTCTTCTACACCATAGTAAATTTACTCATGTAAAGTCTGTATTCATATATAATTCTTATTGCTGTGAATACAAATCTTTCACCAGTGTAAGCCTGCAAAAGCAAGGATACGAGAAGTATATCAATAAGGACCATAGTTCTTTTCAGTCTTTTCTTTCTTACTTTTTGCATGTAGGGATTGACATACTTATACCTCACTGTTTGGGCCCAGTACAGGAAAAATATTTTAAGCTATAACTTTCACTAAAAGAAAATTGAAAAGGTTGTACCTGCAAGTTACCTCTGTTTAAGCCATCACACCAAGTTAGGGAAATGGCAAGGTTAGGTGAATTCTGGATTTGCAGACGCATGGGCAGGAACTTGCAAGTTTGGCCTAAAAAATAATTGTTTCATATAACTACGAAATATAAATATATAGATACATGTGTCAATTCAAATGAGACTACTCTCATTTTGTTTGTCTATGATCATTCGAGGGCTTAAATGGAACCTTACAAGAATCAAGTGCTTTCAGCAGTTTGGGCATCTTGTTTTAACTTTTACATAAATTAACATCCAGAGAGGGTAATTTTGTAAGACCAAAGAGGCAGTTTGAGTTTTGAAGTGACAACAGGTAAAACTAAAAAAAAAAGGAAGAACACCATAAGCAGTAGGTGTTTCAAAGACTGTTTACTATATAGCAAACATATCCCTTTCCCAAGAAGATGAATAAACCAACTCAATGTAGCTAGAGAAATTTGCTCACCTCTGGGCAGATCCCAGCACCAAACAGCCACAGAAATAATTGCAACCAACAATGAGAGCCAAAATGGGTCACCCCTCAACCTCGACAACTAACTCGTTACATGCCTGATCGGACTGCCTAACAATCTCTTTAGCAATCATTTCATACGTCTCTGTGCACAGAACACAACCCCTTTCTTCCATAACAGAAAACAACTCACGGCACTTTGACACCTGTCCCAGCTTCAATAGACCTTCGATCAGTATCTCCCATGCAACCTCGTCATGGTTTATCTCCAGATCAATTAGCTCACAGAAAGCCATCTTAGCCTCCTCAAATGCACCTTCTTCACAAAATCCAACAATCAGTTGCTTGTAGGAGTGCAGTCGAGGTTGAAACCCTAAGTTTCTCATGACCTCCATAAAGCCTAATCCCTTCTGGTATGATTTTGTCTCAAAACAACAATTGATGAGCAAGGTGTAGATATCTTCGTCTGGAGATATGTCTTCTTCTTTCATGGTATTAAACAAGGTATTAGCCTCTTCAAGCCTTCCAGCTTTACAAAAACCTTTAATTAGGGAAAAATAAGTTGTAAAATCAGGGATACATCCGTAATTTACCATCTCATCCAAGAAATGGAATGCTGTTTCCAACCCCAATTCGTTCCACATGCCACATGTGTCCTTCCAGGTGGTACCAGCACCATTATATGTACCAGTCTTTCTTCTTAGGAGGTGCTTGATCAAGACAGAATAAACCCAAAAGTTAGGATCACAAAAGTCCCCATCCATCATATGTTTTAAGGTACTGAATGCACGATCAAACAAATTCATATTACCAAAACCATCAATTAATATTCCATATGCTACAGGGTCAGGTTTAACCCCCTGGTTTTCCATCTCCATGAACAGCTTCTCTGCCTCCTCAATCTGACCCATATCACAATACGCTTTTATGAAAACTGTATATGTAACTGTACTGGGTTTGCACCCATGACTAATCATTTGGTCAAACATCTGACTAGCACAGTCAAAGCTACCTTTCTTGAGCATCTCATCTATGAGTATGGTATATGTGACTGTGTTGGGTTGTATTCCCTTCAGAGACATTTCATCAAACACCTCCAACGCATCTATCAGCCTGCTTTCTTTGCATAGACCATTTATAAGCGTACTGTAAGCAAAGGTATCAGGCACATAACCCACCATCTTGTCCACAAGGGATCGGGCAAACTCAACCTGGCCTGTTTTACATAACCCGTCCATTAAGGTGTTGTACAAAACATTATTGACTGAAAAACCCTTTTTGACTATACTGCTAAAAAGAGATTGTGCTTCATTAAGTCTCCCATCCTTGCAAAGAGAATTGATCAAAATTGAGAATAAAAATTCATCTGGCACAAGACCCTCTTTCTCCATCTTATATAACAACCTTAGCGCATTATTAACCTGATTACTAATGCACTGACCTTGGATCAAGGCAGTGTACAACATGGTGTTAGGTTCAATTCCTCTAGAGACCATCTTGTTAAACCAAGTCATTGCCTTTTCCACCTTACCATACATACATAAACCATGAATTATTTCATAGTAAGTGCGATTGTTTGGTGCACACCCTTTTGATTCCATATATTTCATGACCTCAAAGGCAGCATCAAATTTGCCAGCTTCACAATAACCACCAATCAGGGTGGTGTAAGTGACTACATTAGGTTCCAATCCATTTGCAAAAGTCTCAAGCAATAACTTGTTTGCCACCTCTAGATTTCCATTTTTCATCAAAGAATCAATCAACATTGTGTAGAGTATGATGTCAGGTTTACACCCATTTGACTCCATTAACCTTTTAATCCGAAAAGCATCCTTGATCAGCCCCATCTTGCAATATTCACCAATCAAGTTGCTATAGATGATTGCATTCACTAACAAATTTCGCCTAATTAAGTCATTCAACAAGGCTTCAGCCTCCGTAACCCTAGAATCCTTACAAAGCCCATGTATGAGGATTGCACATGTCCATGCATCACGATTGTACCCCTTTGATTCCATTAGCTGCAAAGTTCTCAGAGCATCATCCACCTTCCCGCACTTACAATACCCATCAATCATGGTGTTGTAAGTAACCACACTAGGTGCAAAGCCCTTCTCGGACATTTCCTCAAGCAACCTGCATGCGCTTTCCAGATTTCCCTCCTTACATAAATTATCAATCATTACAGTGTAAGTGTGCACACTAGGGACACACTTGTCATTTTCCATCAAATCCCACAATACTAAAGCCTCACTCAAGTGCCCAGACCCACAAAGGCCATGAATCAGAATTGTATAAGAGAACTTATTTCTTTGAAAACCAAACAGAGGCATCATGAGAAAAATCCAACAAGCTTTATTCAAATCACCAATATTGCAATACTCTTGAATCATGGAATTGCATGCAAAGGTATCAATAGGGGCACTTGATCCTAGTAAATGTTTAAAGCAGTGATGTGCCTTCCTTAAGTTTCCTTCCTTGCAGTAACACTTGAGCATCAGGTTATAAACAATGGTATCAGGAAATATTCCGTCTTTGACCATATATTGGCACAAACATTGCATCTCCTTGGTCATGTACAATCGGAAGAGAGATTTGAGTAGAAATTTGTAGCAATCAGGAGAAAGCACAAAACCTGTTTGCTTAATTGCCACAATGGCATCCATGACAATATGCATATCTTTGTCATACTCACACGATTTAACCATAGAAACGAGCATCTTTTCGAAATCAACAGGAGTTCTAGACCGAAGGAGGAGTTCTATGAGGGATGCGTGTGAATGCACATCATGCTTGAAGCCGCGAAGTTGAGAAACCCATTGGAAGAAAAGAAGCGCGGTTTCTGGGTCTACGGAATATGTACGAAAGAGCTCCGAGACGTGAGAAGAAGTAAGGTATGGAGCGAAGCGTTTAAGAGAACGGTGCTTGTGCCACTTGCCCCGCTGCTTTGAGAGAAGAGACGAGAGATCGGAGATAGAAAGACTGGGCGGGATGTGCGTGGGCGACTCGGAGTCTTGCAATAGGGTTTGGGAGGAGCAGGGTCGTCTGAGGAGGAGAAAGATGGGGAAAAGAGAAGGATGACGAAGAGAGGTGGAGGTGGAGGTGGAGGTGGAGGTGGAGGTGGAGGTGGAGACGGAGATGCTAGAAGAAAAGAGGCGGGATCTCATGGCCGAGAGATCGGGAGATAGTGAGTTGAGGTTTAGGGTTTAAGGGTTCTGAGAAGGTAATGGCGGGTCAAGAGGGGGCGGCCAGGCGCCAAGCCGCCAAGCCGCCAAGTGCTCTCAAGTCCCAAGCCTCGTAGGCTCATGCTGGCAACCGTGCCAAGGGATTCCCGATTGTAAAACACTCAGACCGATGAATAATTTAACTGGCCATTCTCATACATAACGTTGAATAATTTAGCGTCATAATATTTTTCTAAATTTTTGGAAAACAATAGTTAGTATATGTAGAATTTATTATTTTTTCTGTTATGAATAAAAATAATCGGCTGGACATGCCTTTTTAAGCCGATTTTTTTTAAAATATCCAACCAAAACAATATTTTATTCAAAATAACCAGACTTCAGCTAAATTTTTAAAAATACCAAAACCGTGAATTTTTTTCACGGGCCGTGGAAAAAATTCACGGCCAAAAAAAAAAAAAAAATTTCCGACCGTGGATATTTTCCACGGGCAGGATTTTTTTTTTTTTTTTTTTTTTAGAGTTTGTAGTTAAGAAAATAATGTTTTTTTAAAATTTTTTGTCCAACTTTGTACCTCTGATTAATATATCAAAGCACCTCCAAAAATCATTAAAATTTACCGACATGTATTCTTGACTTCATAAAACAAGACTGTGAAGTTTCATACAAGATCTCAAAACAAATCGTGAGATATCGGCTCTCAAAAATTGCCTGCAGTGCTGAAGGAGTGCTTCTGAGCCCAACTTTGCACCTCTGGTTAACATATCAAAGTACTTCTAAAAAGCATAAAAATTTACCGACATGCATTCTAGACTTTATAGAACAAGCTGTGAAGTTTTATACAAAATATCAAAACAGATCGTGAGATATCGGCTCTCAAAAATTGCCCGAACTGTTGAAGAAGTGTTTTTGAGTCCAAATTTGCACCTCTGGTTGACATAACAAAACACCATCAAAAATTATGAAAATTTATCGACATGCATTTTTGACTTCATAGAACAAGACTGTGAAGTTTCATATAAAATATCAAAACAAACCGTGAAATATCGGCTCTCAAAAATTGTCTGAATTGTTGACTGAGTGTTTCATGATTGTTTTGATATGTTAATTAGAGATGCAAATTTGGGCTCAGAAGCACTCCTTCAGAGAGAGTTCAGTTTTGTTATATTTGAGTTTTGATTTGTTATATTTAGTTTTATTATCTTCTTAGTATATGTTTTACTATGTTTCAGCTTTTTGTTTTGTTGTTTTATTATCTCACGATTTGTTTTGATATTTTGTATGAAACTTCACAGTCTTGTTCTATGAAGTCAAAAATGCATATTAATAAATTTTCATTATTTTTCAAGGTGTTTTGTTATGTCAACCAAAGGTGCAAATTTGGGCTCAAAAGCACTCCTTCAGCAGTTCGGGCAATTTTTGAGAGCCGATATCTCACGATCTGTTTTGATATTTTGTATAAAACTTCACAGTCTTATTCTATAAAGTCTAAAATGCATGTAGGTAAATTTTCATGCTTTTTGGAGGTGCTTTGATATGTTAACTAGAGGTGCAAAGTTGGGCTCAGAAGCACTCCTTCAGCGGTGCGGGCAATTTTTGAGAGCCAATATCTCACGATCTGTTTTGATATTTTGTATAAAACTTCACAGTATTGTTCTATAAAGTCTAGAATGCATGTCGGTAAATTTTCATGCTTTTTGGAGGTACTTTGATATGTTAATCAGAGGTGCACAGTTGGGCTCAGAAGCACTCCTTCAGCAGTGCGGGCAATTTTTGAGAGCTGATATCTCACTATCTGTTTTGATATTTTATATAAAACTTCACAGTCTTGTTCTATAAAGTCTAGAATGCATGTAGGTAAATTTTTATGCTTTTTGGAGGTGCTTTGATATGTTAACCAGAGGTGCAAAGTTGGCATCAGAATTAAAATCTTCATTCAGTTTGCAAGTTTCTCATATATTCCCATTATATGATTTAATCATTTTAATTAATTTGAGCAAACAATTTACCTCGTTCCTGCATGAAATGCTTGTTTTAGACCGATCCTTCACATGCTATTAGTAATTATTATTTTCATCCATAAGAAACATTAAAGAACCTTTATCTCAGTAAGAAGTTTCAATAGTCGAAAACGATAACCACTTAATTAGGCACTTACCTCGCCGGAAGAGTTGATTTCAGTTAGTGCAGAGATCATTGAACTAACAATACTAGCTGAGGAAGAGGAGCTGTGCAATTTCGGTAAACCAAATTCATCGATTTGAAGACATTACAACGAATGTCATGCATAATCATCTTCTTCTTCGCTTTCAATCACACGTACCACATCGGTTATCTTTCTATTTCGCATTTAACAAATATTGTGCACATTACATTCTACACAATGGTACTAATGATCTATCACGATTGTTATGGATTGAGATCATTTCATTTGTAACTTGTCACAAACATCTAGTTCCTAGATTGGCGAATAAATCATTTATCCTTAAAAGTCAGGTAGTGCTTTAAAATCATTTAAACCAAATTATTTCTCATATGATACTTTTACATGAAAAATGGTGCCAAAGTTAATGCAGTGAATGCAGACTCCTATACCACTAAATAATCCCCGCTTGAAGCATTAAATTTCCAACATATTGCAGATTTAATACAAAAAATAGAAGTACAAGTTACCAAATTGTATGCCTCGTAAAAGGAATAAAATTAAATGATCCATATACAACAAAAAGGGAGCACTTCTGCAAAATTTTTGTTTCCGGGATAGATAAACCCAGAAATGACCAATAATAATACTACAAACCTAACAATACCTACTACACTGAAAATATTATTTTCAACTGGCCCCAGAAGCTGGCACCTTGTTCTGAAACGGTTTTCTTTTTCTCTTTCCTGTCAGATATAGGGAAAAAAATTATGTTAGCCAGTAATAGGCAATACAAACTGCTATATTCCAACAAGAATGGTGCAGATTTCAGTAAAAACCCAGAATTGAAAATACTTGTATTAACGTACCTAGAAATTTGGATTTATTGTCCTTCCCCTTTGAAGGAGATTTCTGATTTTTAAGCATCTCGCCATTTGATGAAACAGCCGCATCACCTTTAACTGATTTCTTCTTTTCCGAATTCTCCATTACACCTTGTGAATCCAGCGTTTTCCTTTTAGAATTTCCCTTTGGTACTGATGAATCTGCCTCTTTTACTTCAGTTTCCTTCCCAGTTTTACTTTTGGGTCCCTTCTTTTTGTTCATTTTGTTATTTTGACCTTTGGGGTTTTTAGTTTTTTCAGGCTTTCCATTTTCATTTTCCTTCCCAGTTTTACTTTTGGGTCCCTTCTTTTTGTTCATTGTGGTATTTTGACCTTTAGGGTTTTTAGGTTTTTCGGGCTCTTCATTTTCATTTTGGTCCTCCTCAATTTCGCCATTCTCGGCAGCAGCCTCCTTCAGTTGCATCTTCCTCTTTGTCTTCTCTTTCATTAAAGGTTCTTTAGTCAGACTATTGCTAATCTTCTTCAACTGTTTAATGTAACACACAAATAGAGAGAAGATAAGTTTTCATTAACTTTTTGCACTTTCGGTCCCTAAAGATGACAAGGAATAAGGTCCAAAAATATTATAATCCCAAGCAAGTCAAATAGTACACCTTTGAGCCCAAAAAAATTTACAATGCATAACAATACTAATGAGAATATCGCTCCTACACCTTTGATAGAGAGGCCTTGCTATCAATGCAAGCCATTTTGTACTGTTCACAGACTATATATTGTGTAAAGTGTAAACTGTTGTACTTCACAGACTATGTATTGTGTAAAGTGTAAACTGCACCATCCAATTTTAAATATTCCAAGGACCCATGCTTATTTCAACACTTCAAGCCAACTTTGCACTCCAGACCGTAAAAGGAAGACAGAATTCAGATCAAACTAAAAACAGTAGTTTTTGTCAAGAGAGTTTCTCATGTGTTATAAAAAAATATAAAAGATTGCAAGCATAACGCCAACAATATCTTTTAGAGAGGCAACGTATACCTTGGCAACAAAAAACCCATCCATGTTATTCACATGAGGATAAAACCGCCTTGTTTTCTCTAGAGAGGGATGAAACCTGCTCTCTCTATATCGTATTAATCTGAAATGAAAAACAAAGATGCTCGTCAAGTAAAGATTTCAGAGAGAGCGTATGCAGTATATAGTACTAGCGCATTGGTACTGGCTCAAACAGATATGGTACTTTCTGCTGTGGATAAAGCTAAGAATGGAGAACACAGGTATGGTCTGAAATAGAAATGTGAGGATATGTAGGGTAACTGGAACCCACTATTGAACTCATCGACCGGACATTTTACTGGTTTGAGTTGCTTGCCACACTAATGGGTGGTGGGATCAATTTGATTCAATCTAACTAATATAACATTCCCAACTGAACCAAACATGGGTATCAGAGTACACTAAACCCCAGAGAAAAAGAGAGTACCCGGGTTTGCCAAAATCAAGCCCACAGGGAACTAATTTCACATGTCTTTTCTTGAGAGCATAGTCTACAATAGCCTCATTCTACAATAAAATAAAAGAGAATCAAGTACATGATACAAGAAAAGGATCGAGCAATGATTATAGCATACACGCAATTAACTAAAACGTGCAATTTTAATGGACCTCAGGAATCAACATGGAACAAGTAGAGTACACGATGTAACCACCAGATTTTGAATTTGCATCCACCAAATCAATTGCAGCCAAAATCAATTGCTGCGAAAAGTAAGTAATATAAAAACTAAATCAGAAATGAATCGAATGCGATACTATCATACAAAAAAATGCACCTAATAATTTATATTGTGTTCACTTGTATTTGATTACTAACAGTTTCTATAACAGTATAAAGAAATTTAATTGTTACAAATTTATATTTTTGGTGATCAACACCACTATGTATATGGTCCACTTTTTAAATACACTATATTATACATGAAGATCTGTTCTTGAGCTGATATGAAAAAAATCCAGAAATATACATAACATAACATAGGCACTAAGCAAACAAAAATACCTTTTGCAAAAATACACAGTTGTGTACATCATCAATAGTCTTCGATGTTTTCACCTGTGGATCTTTCCAAATGGTCTACCGACAAAACCACCAAAAACAAACATAACAAATATCAGAGTCTATAATGAACACGTTGAAATAGAACTAAAATACTAGGGCTAATAACAAGAATATATATCAACATACCCCTGTTCCAGTGCAAGGAGCATCCAACAATACTCTATCCACTGAATGCATACCAAGAACACCCGGTAGCTGAAAAAGAGTAAAACCAATTAGAATTTAAACATAAAAGGTTGCAGAGATGTACATCAATGATCACAGAAGTGAGATATGGAGTCCATCTATCTAGAATTAATTATCCAATACAACAGTCAACACCGTCAAACATCAATTCTCCTGCAACACATCTAAGACTGTGTGCCCTGTAAAATGAGATACATCTCATATCGTGCTTCTTACTCTCTTGAAAGAAAATGGGACAGGGAAAAGTACATAAGATATATTTTATATTTCCTTTTATCCAATAGGGGGTATGGACGATATTCTCACATTATTGTAGGGCAGTACCCAGTATTGAATTTGTACAGCAGTACAACCCCCCCCCCCCCCCCCCCCCAAAAAAAAAATAATAATAATAAAGGCCACATAATACCTCCTTGCCGTCATAATTGCAAACTACAGCATTTGTGACACCCATGCGATGTATATTTCCAAGTAGACCATGCAGCCTCTTCTCATTAAGCTCATTTGCATATACTATTCCTGAGTAACCAGAAACAAAAGAAATGTTAGTTTTCATGCTTATTCCCCAATAAGATAAAATATTTGAAAATTCAGCTAACCAGTGTTCTTCATCAGAGCTGCAATGTATGTTGTTTTACCACCAGGGGCAGCTCTGTAATTTACAGATAAAATTAAGTGTGATTAGTATATTAAATGTGATCAGGGCATTCAGTCATGCACACCAAACTCATGGCGTATACTTCTATCAAAATTGTGAAAGACATAGTTGTGTACATGATCAATAGTCTTCGATGTAGTTTACAGATAAAATTAAGTATGATTAGTGTATTAAGTGTGATCAGGGAATTCAGTCATGCACACCAAACTCATGGCGTATACTTTTATCAAAATTGTGAAAGACAAATATGTACCAATTTCATATGCATTTGGACCAAATTTCAAAGTAACACAAATATGTTACCATGTAAAAACAAGAAACATCATCCATGGCCCAATATCTGCCAAATAAGAATGGCATTTTCATCTAAAGCACTCTCCTATTTCTTACAAGACAACAAAAAGACCAAAACTAACTTCCTTTCTAACAGAAGTGGGGGTTACTATCAGTATTTTTTCAGTAAAAAAATCACACCTCCCAAAAGTACATCTAATGCTTCTTGTTTTGAAGGGTAAAATAGACATTTTACGATTATGGAGGGTGCAAATGAAGTTTTTCCAATAAGAAACTAATCTTACGCCATATCAACAATTCTCTCTTTTTCCTGAGGAGCAAGTGCCATGACAGGTAAGAATGAACTTGCACCTTGTTTCTGCGCAAAGAATGACAAAAAAAAATGCATTGTAAGTAGCATGACAAAACATGTAAGAACTGGTTTATAATCCAAAAGAAAATTTGTTTGGCAACAAACTTACAAGGTAGTGCCCAGCCATGTATTCAGGGGTTGCACCAACTGGGACTTGCGAGTCATACACAACCAACCCAACCTATTATTTTTGTAAGCCATAGTCAGTATAAACCAAGAAATTTTTTATTAAAAGACCATGCAGTCTGTCATTTTCAAGCACAACAAAATTTTCCTCATTAAACAGTTTGTAGTATAACAAATAAAATGATTTGTACCTTTGACCACTTCCCAATTTGATCCAGATTGACTCCACGGTTAAGCAAAATACCAGCAAGATCTCTTCTCCGTGTCTACAATAAAAAGGAAAATATCCAATACATAAACAAATAACTTCAAATCAGGGAAGATCTTGCAAATTTAGGTGCCCAAAAATGCATACCTTTAAAGTATTTGTACGTAAAGTTTCTGGAGGTTTCCTTTCAAAAGCCTCCACAAGCTCAACTAACTCCACCGCAGAAAACATCTAGGGAGAGGAAAGGAGACAAGGAGAAGGGGAGAGAGGATGAAAAATAAATTAGTCACGCTTCTCATAATTGGGAAAGAATGGGAAAATAAATTAGTCATGCTTCTCATAGTTGGGAACTCTTGTTGGTAAATCTGGCATTTAGATGAACGGGAAAGCAGGCAGCATTATTTACCATGCATGATTAAACAACATATCGCTCACCCTTTTTCATTTCTTGGCTCATTTGGTTTTCAATTGCAGTTATGGACATCATTAATTAATGTACAGCTAAATTGAGTACAATATGGGCTCCTCAGTACATACTAAAAACTACATGAGTTAAAGGTCAAATGGGTTCAGCTAAAGTTAATCACCCCATTGGAGTCGGAGGAAGGGGACCAAAATTGAAGAAGACCATAATTTAACTCATGATAAAATAAGTAAAATAAATATACATGTACCTCAATAAGAGCCTCCATGAGGAAGTCATTGTACCCGTAATAAGAAATTAAGTCTGCCTTAAGCTGCTCAACATAATTTTTCCTGGAAATGCCTTCTTCCTTGAGAACTTTGAAATTAGACAGTACACGCACGACTGCAGAAAGCATCCCCAATGAAACAACGATTCGATAAGGTGGAACAAAAATAGAGGATAAGTTAAAACAATGTTGGAGCTGTCCAAAGCCATACAAACTATCAACATATAATGTATAAATTGTATGTGAAACCTATTTCATTTTTCCTTTGAAATATGTGAAATGGTATAAAAAATGGTCCTCCGTTCAAATAATTCTATGAATGCTCATATTGCTCCTTTCCTTTCCCACTTTCGCAGAGATAAACAGTGTGAAAGAGAGGAAATTGTAGGCGTCTCAAGTAAATACGAAAGAGAAGTTTACATAGGATCGCATTTTTTGGAGGAGCACGCATGATATAAATGAAACTCCTTTATTCGCCATACATCATATTTTTAACATTTGGAGGGGCACATAACTGCCCTGGCAATTGCTAAAGTAGAAGTACGTACTCTCTTTAATTCTTCTTTGAAGATTTTGAAGGTTGGGAGGAATTAGTGCTTCTTCCTTTAGCTCCTACAGTTTTGATAAGAATGTACACTAAGACAATATTCTAAAAGTACAGAAAATATATAAAGGGTGGGGCGCAGATCCAAAATCCTCAGATTAAAAAGCTACAGATATGTGATTTCTCTTTCTGGAATATAACTAATTCCCGAGGAGAATAGCAAAGGCATAGATCCCTGGAAGGTTCAGTTACAATTCCTAATAAACCAGATAGCCACTCAGTATTTAGAAACCAAATTCAACTACTCAAGAGCTGGAATATATATAGACCTCTTCAGTTGGTAATCTAAAATCATCACTTTCTCCTAGTATATTGGTCTCCATATCCGCTATGGCATCTTCTTCAACTCTTTCTTTTTCTTCATCGAGTGCCCTCGATTTTGCTTCCAAGTCTGACTCTTCAGAATCAGAATCCATGTCCTCTTGCTCTGAAAATAATCAGCTTCAAATTAAATATAGTATTTGGCATATTATTCTTAGTATATATAATTGAGATCAACTGAAAATGTTACATATCATTTAATTACTTTCTACTATATTTGTAGTAGTTTCATGAATGGCTTAGTTTACAAAGAACAGAAAAATTGTGGGTGCTGATTGCAAAGACCAGAATACTGGTGCATTCAGATACAATTTGGTGATTGTGCAAATAAAAGAAAACCATGAAAGGGCGTAATTTACTGCAATAAATCACACTAAAATTTCACAACTACAACTTCATTGTAGCTTTTCTTAGGGGGGAGTAAATACAAAATACCAAAGAGATCAAGATCAAATTTAAGAGAGAGACAAAATAATCGAACACTCTTCACCTTCTTCGTCACTTTCTCCGAGGAAATCATCAGTGATAGGTTCACCGTCGGATGAGGCATCGTCCGACTGAGATTGCACCTCATCATCGGACGCTTCTTCGTCCAGTTCAGGTTCGAGATCGGAGTCGGAGGCGAGAATATCATCCTTTGGATTGTTCTTCGCTTTCTTACTAGGCTTAGGGGTAGGATTGTGGGTTTTGTTACCCTTTCCCTTGTTCTTCGCCATTGCAGGAGCTGTAGAGAGAGAGGAGGCTGCTAGAGCGGTAGAAAAGAAAAACCCTAGCTAAACCCACAAGTCGAGCTCTTTTGTTAACGGATAACAGGTTAAGTTTGAGCCTTGTCGGGCCTCATTGGGCCTTTTTTTTCAATTTTTTTGCTATAGAGTGAATGGGCCTATTCTTTGACATACTTTTTCCCCATCATCTAATTTCAAATAGATGACGCTAAATAAAATCTTAAACGATTGAGATTAACATTTTTTTTCACTCTACAAAAAAAAAAAATCATAATATATAATGTATAATTCTTTTCACTAAAATGGACAATTTCTATATGTTTGTTTTTTTTATGCTTTTGATTTCTACTGACATGTCATAATTTTTTTTAATACAAGGCCCCGTAGACATTCGTTCCTTCAACAGCTAAAGAATTTTTTTTTTTTTAATACAACGTCCCCTGATTGGAGATCCCCCTCCCCGGCTCTCAATTTTGCTCCATTATTCAAGTTTTAGATGGCACGAATAGATACATGTTGAAAAAAGACAATAATTGAACCCTCCTCTTATTTGAATTTTATAATCAGTAATTTAGTATTACTCAGATTTTACCACCTTGACTATTTTTGTCAGGATTTTATGGTGTCAATTTACTGCTCCAAATCTTATATTGTAGCTCCTTTTGTGCTCCAACTACAACTTTTGTATGAATAAAATAACGGTCAACTGTCCCATCAAACCCTTTTTTCTTTTCTTGGTACAAGTTTGTGAGGACACACTTGATTCACATACTCTCTCCCAAAAAAATAAAAATATGAACTCGGTTGACGGCCATCATATGCCAGCAGTAACATAAGACTATGTTATTATCATTAGACTATAATTTCAGTAACAATAACTAGAGATAGTTGATTGCTATCAGCCCATCACATGCCAGCAGCAAGAAGCTATGTCAAAAGAGATTAATTGGATGAGACTCATGTATCAGTTGGTTGCTGCTGGCTGAGATATGGCTACCGATGCTTGTTAGTGAAGGAATCATAAAGCACCATTTTCAACACGTTCATAGAGCTCAGTTGAACCTAGATAGGTCTGATTATTTGTTTTCACAGTTACGTTTAATTCAATATGATAACATACGACATCTCAGAAGGGAGAAAAAAAAAAAGAAGAAACATTAAGCTCCAACTATAAAGCATGGATTAAGTTCAATATTTTTCTTTTTTTATTGTGTTGATAAAAAATTACAATTTTTTTGTCAAACAATTTTTGCCTGGTGCATTGCGTATGAATGCAAAGTTCTAATCATTTCTTTGATTATGAACCAAAACCATAATGCACTGATGCATGGCTAAGCTATTAATCTAATCCTTGCCCAATACTTCGGCCGAAAAACTAACATTAAACACATACAAGGAAGTGATTATTTCATTCTCTTTGAAAAATCCCTAAAACACAATTTTATCTATACAAATGATCTGAGAGCAATCAACAAAACAACAACTCCTAACCAAAATTGCCTAAAGGAACAAAAATAGGAAAGCAGAGGACAAAACAGAAATAGAATCTATCGACTACCAATCATCGATTTAACTAAGAAGAGAGAGAGAGAGAGAGAGAGACTAAACAGAATCAACTGCCTTCGTATCAGCACCATTTTCCCCGTCTTCAATGGACTTGGGCTTTAGAGGCTTACCTGTTTGTGCCCCTGACTCCAGGCTCCTGTTTAAGTTGAGATATGTGTACAAAGACATGCCACATAAAGCAACAAAGGCTCCACAAAGGCTAACAGGTCCCGGGTCAGATTTGAACAGAATATATCCACCAAGCATGATTACTATGGTTTTGAACTGACCAAGCACCACATGAGAAGTAGCTGACGTTGCACTGAATTTAATTTAAGTTAAAAGAAATAAGTATTCATACTTCCAAACAGAAAAGGGGGAAAAAGTTATAATAACTGTTATGATAAGAAGTTCTGAGAATAGCCATGGTGATCTTGATCAACCGGAACAAAACTTTTTTTCTTTTACTTTATTGGCTTGTTTGTTATTATTGTTATTTATTATCATTATTTTATTTAAAGAGAACCCCCAGCCCCAGCATCTTTTGACGCCCCACCTTGGTCAACTTGTTTGTCTCAAACCTGTGACCTTTACTTGTCAGAATAAACCCCGCCCACTCTGGTCATCAATGGTCAATGAAGAGGAAACAAGTAATTCTAGAAAGAGCAGAGTGGCTTGTTAGTTAGACGGAATAAGTTTGCATTCTTAGTTGGCATCATTGCAAATTTCTAAGGTACACTTTAAGATGATTCTGGGACTTGGAAGAGTAAAATATAGTGTAAACTAGCATTACCCAAGTGCTAGAGCCCCAGACCATTGCAGCAAAAATCCAAAAATGGCAGAGATAAAGATAGCCGAGGTGCTCTTCAGGTTCCAATTGAATGCAAGAACACCAGGTGGGTCCAGCAGAGGCATCAAAGCCATGAAGAAAAATACCGTAATAGGCGTTGTTTTCCACATTAACCTGTATTAGGAAAAATAATCATCAAGCAGCCTTTTAAAATGTAAACCTATTTAAGTTCTGAAATTGCTTGCTCTTCCTTTCGTACTTGAGAAATATCATACTCAGCCTTTTAAAATGTAAACCTATTTAAGTTCTGAAATTGGTTGTTCTTCCTTTCTGTACTCTAGAAATATTAAACTCAAGCTTTTGGTAAAACTTGGTTCAGATTTCAGGCCAAAACTAAATCAATTGTATGGTAGCTCTTTTGACAGAGACCCCAACTGAGTTCAGATTATTACTTGGTAGGTGATAGAGGCGACAGAAGGAACATTGAAGAAAAAGAGAGAAAATAATGAAAAAGAGCTTACGCAAGGGCAGTCCAGTTGGCAGTTTGTTGCAGATTTGACCAAAGGATTTTATTTACCGCACTTGGGATAACCCACGCCAATGCGACACATGCACCAAACAAATTGAACTCTAAATCTGTCACAGTCGCCACTGCCACTCCGGCACAGACCACACCTAATGTTATAACCTGCATGGGAGTACATGTAATTTAATATTGTTTGGCAGATTTCAGATCATCTTTTTCCTTGTGGGCTTGTTTTGATTGCACAATTGAGCTTGTATCAAGAATAAAGTGGAGGTGCTAGTACCAGGAACCAGTGTAACAAATTCCTAGAGCATAATATGCTAATATGGAATGATAATATTTTAGTTCGACCAGGAGCCATTTATTTTTCCTTCCAATCCTTGAAATGTGCAGGTCCAACCAAACATGTACAATGTTCTTTGCATTACCACCTTGTCATGCTGATGTGATATATCTGCTTTTCTCAACAGGGTGGTGCAGTTATGTTGAAAATTAATTACCTTTTTCGAAGACACTTTCTTGTTAAAAATCATGAACTCAGCTAGAACAATTGTAGGTGTTACTGCAATTTTTGCCATCTGATAAAATCCTACGCTGCAAAGCCGAACAAATAACTTATCAGGAAAGCTTTGGTTCAGCACCCACAAAATCTCAAAATATTGCATAAATTATGGTAAAAGTGAGAATGTCACATATAAGCTCATTGCAGTGAATAATATCCTATATAAAACCCACCAGATAAATGAGAATGTCTCATTTATGATATGGCAACAGTGATGGAAGCATGCACAATATATGCCCCCTCCCGATTTTTCTCTCTACTCCCAATGAGCACAAGAGAGCAAATTTGCCCTATTTCATTATTTAACAACTGTAGAGGAGGGAAGGAGCAAGAAATGCTTAATTTCTTTTTTTTGTGTGTAAAAAGATTCTCTGGAACAATTTAAGGCTATAATCTTTGTGTATAACAGGAAAAATACTAGGAACTAAACAGGCAGCAAGATTTTGTAACTCCAACAACAATAATCGAGCATTTGAAGACACTGGAAATGCTTCATACAATTTCTTGATAATGTAGGTGCTCTTTCAAATATTATAAAATTAAAATTGGACCTATTATGTTGTAAGCTAACATTGGCGAGACCGGTGGAGAGAGACATGACTGCACCCAATACAAAGAGGGAGGAGAAAGGGGTACTTTTGGAAGGCGGCGACACTGGCAATAATGAGAAAGCCCTAAGTATAGCCATTAACAACCATGCAACCGCATAATGGATCAGTGAAAGAGCAACTGGGTAGTTAAACCCAACCTTCCCCATGACCTGTTCATAAAATGGTATCATATATTGTCACATTACAAGCTTCCAATTCACCCAAATTATTCTAAATGAGTAATAAGTGTCAATTAAGACTAACATTTGTCTGAATTATCCATTTTGATCAATTAAGACTGTGTTAACCATCAGATTATGTACTAACACCTCAACTGACATCAATGGAGGAGAAAGGTAGCAAAAAAGCATACCAGACCAGATACAAAAGGACTGGTGGTACATCATAAACAGACTGGTATGCTATAAAACTGCCAAAACCGAACAGTTTACATTGCAAAAAGGAAAATATAAGGGCACTTCTTAAAAAATATAGCAGTTCACTAAATTAAAATAAGGAAAATAAATCATACCAGTTTGTTGGCCATGATAATACTGACAGCAACTGCAAAATTAAATGACATGGCCACAGCAGGCCCACATAATCTCTGTTGCTGTCTCTTTGCACCTTCTGACGTATGCATTTCATGGTACAATAATCCCCTAAGCTCCTCCAGGGCCCTACCTGCAAGAATACAGAGAGAAAACTATAAGATTTTGTGCTTTAGTTAATTGCTAATTGAAGCTCCCATGCCAATCCAATAATAATATTCTTCCAACCCAAGCAAACTCCAATATTAGTATTTTCCATTTTGCACCTTTTCATTTTTGTAATTGATGGTGGTACGTTGTCCCAGTTTTTCTAATTTGCAGTAAAATGACCACTCAAATTGGCAAAGGATTTTACTTACTTCAAGAATGAAAATCTCAAGTCAAATTTAGAGAAGAGGGAACAAATGTAATAGAAAATGAAAAAAACAGAGAGAGAGAATGACAATGAAATAAAAAATTAAGTTAAGAGAGTATAACCATAGACAACTTGAGTACAAACAAGGAGCTAAGACACTGGAGAAAGAGAAACATTAATTTGAAGACATGTACAGCATGTGACATATCTTAATATCTTCATACTTTTAGTAAATTCAAGTTAAGCAAGCTTTGATATAGCCTGAGCAATACTAGAAAAAGATGTCTGTGTGAGGTATTTTGTTTATTTATTACTCATGTATATAAATAACTAATTTGAAGAACTAAGATAAGAAAATCTTATAATTAAGGCACAAAGATGGAATAACTCCAAAGACCAATTGTTTAATTTACTCAAGTTTAATCTCTCTTGATGCTCAATTTGCTGGATTATTCAAAAATAGTTGGCCAAACACCGACAATGGACAACATTTATTATGTTATTTTAGAAAGAAAGGAGAGAAATAAGATCATATATATTATTTTAAAAGAAAGGAAAGGAATAACATTATAAAAAGAACCTATACAAAATATCTACCTTCTCATGTCATTTTTATATTTTAGAAGCATATCAAACTTTGTAGGGATCATAACCTAAATGATAATTTTTGTAAGAGCAAAGGCTTGGTCTAGAGGGGGTGAAGAAGTGATGAGATGAGGGGCATGAGCATTTTTTGTCACATTCAAATTGGAGTGTAGAGGAGACGAATGAATTTTGTCACCCCTTACTCTCCCCTACCATCCCATTCCATTCCCTACCCTTCCTCTTTAATCTTTTTGTAGAACACAGCCTAAATGATATGGAATTTACTATAAGAAATCAATATAGTGCTTCTTTTCTGCATGCCTTCAGTGTTTGGAAACACAAGCTAAAAGCTAAAACAAATGATACAAGCCAAAATTTCGCTTTTTGAAACTTTTCAGCTAAATTTACTTCTTTTTTGGTTTTTAACAATGTGCTACAGAAAGTTACTGTCTATAAGTCTGTAAAATACTTGACAAGCCAAAACAACTGATGTTTCAAATGTTCATTATGCTCTTGAAGTTATTAGTTATTACATATTTCTAGTATGTAGATGGTGTCAGTTACATGACAAGTAGAACGCGCAGTCTGTATTCTAGCCCAAAAAAGCAACCACATTAAATCATGGTGAAGAAATTTCTAAACAATAGAGGGGTTGATTTGCATACTGGGCCAGCAATAAAAGAATAAAAGAAATGTACAGATTGAATTAATGCAGATAAAATTTAGAAATGAAGTGCTAACTTCCGTAGATTCCACACAAAACAATGCTGGCATAAACTGAACAAAAACGAAATCAGATTACTGCTTCTGTTTCCGGATTGATTAAGAAATAAAACACACCGAATATTGAAATCACTGAAATGTGCATCTACAAGAATAAAGAAATGCCGGGAATACAAGAAAACATCCGACCAAATAAAGAAAAATGAGAGTAAAATATCAAAAAGGGGTAAAGACTCATCTTTTTTCTGTGTTTTGCTCAAAATAATATGAAAAAATAAGAAGACCGGAAGAAATTGAGGAGAAAAATAAGGGAGAAATTGAACCGGTTTCGCCAGCATCACTGTCCTTGCGCTTGATGAATCGCCTCCCGGTTTTTCCCAGAATCGATTGAAGCAACCCCATTGTAGCTTCCCGCTCGAGATATGCATCAGCTCGGCCACATACTAGGCCACAGAATCACCTCCACATATTTCGGCGATTGGAACCAGAATCAAAAATTAGGGAGCATATGTTTGTCTTTTCCTTTTGCGTTTCTCTCTCCCCTCTTTCTCTTTCCCCCTCTTCTCTCTCTCTCCCGCTTGTAATTCTTGGGCTGTAGGTAGAGAATAACTGATGAACATGGTATGTAATAGACTGGACGTTGACAGAGAGGACCTACCATTAGGAAAACTTCTCTGTGGTAGTAAACCGGGTTTATTTATCTCACGGAAGGTGTTAATCTGTGGATTTATTTGTTTAATTTATATTTTCTGTTTTTGGGAATAGAGAGGATTCTCGCTAATCTAGGACTGTACGAACAGAACTAACACGAACGAAAAAATAATTATAATAAGTAAGTAAGAAAACATAGCCATGATCCATGAGATTCGCACCGTCCGATTAGAATCTGAATCAATCCAGTTCAAGATAGAATGCGGAGGTGACTTTAATATTAGTGCCAAAGCAGATCGACGGTCCTGACTTAAACTTAAAATTTGAGTTACTTTAGGGATCTGAATTTTTTTTTTTTTTTTGACAAACAAGCGCGGGAGAGATCTTACATGCCGTACATAGCACGGACCACTAATTCGTATCCTCTGCATTAACCCAAAAGGGAATCCTTTGATTTAATGAATGCTAACGATCCGATCTGTTTTAATATTCGTGAGACTAGATCTGCACTAACATTAAAGGGCAACTATATCTTTAGCAGGAACCAGATTGGCTGCGTTTAAAATCAGACGGTTGAGATTCATTAATTGAAAAGATTCTTTTTTGAGTTAATGCAGAGGAAACGGATTCTGCACACTTAGTCTCATACTTGCATCATGGATTCATGGGTAAAAGTAAAACTGTCCTGGTTAATGTTCCAATAGTAAGTACTCCAAGTAAACTTCCTTTTCTTTTCTTTTCTTTTTTTTTTTTTGAAAAGAACGGGTGGTGGTGGAGCCTGTGAGGGGATCGAGTATTTTTGCAATTTTGCTTATAACCCCGACAACATAGATTAAGTTTGTAAAATGTATGCATAAAATTAAGAAACTGATTAATTTGATAATGGTGATTCGTGGGTGTTTTAATTTTGGGATGTTTAAGTAAAGAGAAAATTAAAATTGTGATCTTTAGATTAGCCCCTTCACTTTTCAAAAAAAATCAAGTTAGTCATTTCATCAGATTTTTTTTGCTGATGTGGAAATTTATTTGACATGTGGACTTTCAGTTTTGTCATAGATTTATCTTATTACAGTTCGGCTTTTATTTTCACTGGCGCAGGTAGTGTACAGTACTACTGTGTACCTGTATTCCTAGCACAAGGGAAGGGAGGATGTGTTTGGATGCGAAGGAATAGCTGCTATTTTTATTCCTATTCCTATTCCTAGCATAGATAGATGGTCTGTTTTCTGAGCTTGGCAGTGGCGCATGGACATGATCTCCACTTTATTTGAAACTGGAGACAGTGACTTTTTATAACCTGAGGTCCTGAGCTGAGCGCATAAGCGCATTATAAAGAGGAATAAAAATAATAATGAAGTTTAGAAGGCAATCAATCAATCAATCAACTAATTAACTTATTCCAAAATGGAACAGTATGAGATATTTCCAATTAATTATTCATTCCTGGATGGAGCCCCACCTACCTTTCAATACATCCATCCATCGACCATCATACATCTAAAGGAGCTGCTCCAGTGCTCCACTCGTATCTTACCAGCCTAATTATTACTTTTATTTTTAAAAACGGTATGCATGCAAAAGATTACCCACAAAATATGCCACTATGTTCCCATTTTCTCTTTCATTTTCAAAAGTTCCGGGAAATTAGATGAAATTCTTATTTGATGCGGAGGTGGTGGGGATGACTGTTTTTTTGAACGGTAGAAAATCTTTCATTTTTTTACTATTTTTTAAGATGAGTAGAAAATCACTGCAACGTGATGAATCCAATTACACTTTTTTTTTTGTGACACCGAATTGTATTTTATATTTTCGAAGTCCAAACAGTTGATCTAAACCGTTCAACATGATGGATATGTTAAAATGTGTTTGCATATTAAATTTTACATTTTTTAATTTTTTTTACTATTTATTAGGTTGGGCACAAAAATTCAATGGTCTGAATATAGCGATTTTGTTAAATACTTAATAAATAGTAAACAAATTCAAAAAATGTAAAGTTCGATCTGCAAGCATATTTTAATACATTCATTATGTTGAATAGTTTGAATTGACTATTTAAATATTGAAAACTTTAAAATTTGAGAGTGTAATTCGGTATCACAAAAAAAGATGTAATTAGATCTCTCTCTTAATATAATTTTTTTTATCAAAGTGTATGAATGCCTTTGACGTAAAGCATCTATATTAATTTGACGTCAGTTATAAGATCTATAGACTTGAAATTAAATGTACTATTTGATACCTTTTTTTTTTTAAGACAAATTTATATTTACTTTGTCTATTTAATTAGCATGTAATACTTCAATAAAAGGCCAAATGAAAAACAAATAATTATTTTGAGCTTACTAAATTTTCAATTTTTTTTTTTTTTTGGGTAAGACATGGGATCTTATATCTCACATTATTGCATTATAGATATAACTTGTTACAGTTGAAAGCACTAATCGCTTTACAAGAAAAATAATATAAGTTTACACACTAACACACCGTGAAGTACTTTTCAACATTCCAACTCAAACTAAATCCAAGGGACGTTGTCGGAGTTTTATGGGTAATCTTTAATTAATGCAATGCTTTTTATAAATAATGTAAAAACAATTAATAAATACGAGTAGGAATAGACGTCCAAATAAATGTTTTATACATACGACAATTAGTAAGGCTCTTCCTGTGAATAACATTTACACAAAACAATCATGTTTGCCAAAATCATATTTGAGGTGTTCTTCTTCAAAATAAATATCTTATGTAGTTGAAAAGAGTCTTTATAATTGTTATTTTTATATTACGGAGAGAGCGATGCAATTGGATATTTAGAAATAATATTTGTTCTATTTTTCAGTTGGTTGATCAAGTGGTTCAAGAGATGAATTTTTATTTTATCTTTGCTCAATTAATACTCATTAAGCAATTTCTTGCTTTTTGACTCTTTTGATTGTATCTTGTTTTTAATTTATCAATAAAATATAAGATTGGGAGCTTAACCTCTATCTTATTAAAAAAAATCATATTTGAGGAGGATTTAAATGTCTACATTTTTTTAAAAGTTAATAATTCAAAATTTAAAATATAAACATAAAAATAAAATCGTTAGATGTGATCTATTTATTTTTTCTCTGCGCTCATAAAAAATTATCGTATTCAATTTTGTTTTTATGTGAATTAATAAGTTGAAAAATTAACATTTATAAATTATCCACATCAGTACATCATTTACAAGCTCTTGTGACAACCAATATAAAGTTGAAATGTTGTAATTTTTTACACGTACATAAATAAATTGATGTAGATTATTTTTAAGTTTTAAAGGTCTTATTGTGACTTTTAAGTTATGAATTTTAAATTATTAAAAATTTAAAATGGAGACTCAATAGAGACACAAAAGACATTTGAACCCTTATCATCATATTTTGAACTAATTGTTTATCTCAATCTCAATCTCAATAATTTTTGTTTTAAAATAAAAGACTGCTAAACAATTACTCTATATGCACAGTAATCAATGAAGCCTTCGATTATCTTTTACCTATTACAAAACAATTATGTCTGCCAAACCTTAAAATTAAATTAATTAGCAGATTTACCTCAATCTAATTAGTCTACCTGAGTGCAATTTCTGTTCCCAATAAAAGAGAAACTTTTTTAACAGAGAAGTTTTGCCTTCATGCAATGCACGGTTATAACTTATAAAATCAAAACAACACTGCGTAAAGCCAAAACAGCTATGTTAAAATATTTATCAAAAGAGAAGGAGACCGGGTTCTCCAGAAATGTTCACGTGTAAGCTAATTAAGGGGATGGAAGTAGGAAGCACGAGCGGGAGATGGGAATCATTTACTCAATAATCCAGAACTCCCCAATTACACAGCATAGGGGTGGCAACGAAACAAACCTAATTTGAGTTTGATTTGAATAAGATTTGAATCGAACTTGATTTGATTTGTTTCGAATCGAATTAATTGTGAATTACATATCTTTCAAATTGAATTACGAACTAAATTTTTTTTTAGCAGCCCTAATTAAATCGGTAGTTTATATATTAATTTTCTTCTTGCGGGACAATTCATATTGCTTTCTTTTATCTTTCATGAATTCACACTAATGGATTATGAGCTAGTTTATTAGTTGTTAGCTGTTATAATTTTACCAACTGAACATAGACAAGTGCAGGACTGATAGCTGCTACATTAACTTTTACAATTGCCACTGTGATACTAAAAAAAAGAGCTTCAGTGTGACATCAAAGTATGAAACGAGTATTACTTTCTAAGTTGAAAAATTGTTCATGAAAAAATACATCACAACAAATAATCGTAAAAAGATGATTAAGTACAAGAACTGAAATATGCAGTAAAAAAAGTAATCATACAAGAACCGAGTGTTTTGAGAGCCAGGGAGCGTCGACTATGTTAAATTATGACTCTCTATCTTGGATTCTAATTTCATCAGGTAAATAAACGGCCAATGTTATTATGAGATTTGAACTATAAAAGTCCGCGAACCCATTTCGATCGAATTAGACCTAGTTTGAATTTGGTTTGAATTAATTTCGAACCGACTCTGGTTTGGTTCGTTTCAGTTCAAACTAATTTCGAATTAAATTAACCCGAATCAAACTCAAATCGAATCACGAACTACAAATTTTTTTGCCAGCCCTAACACAGCATCGCTTATGATTTTTATTTAGATGGTCAATTTTGCCCCCTAACTATTTCTCTTGCTCTTTAAAGAGTTTTAAATGACTGTTTCTTAACAATATAGTTGCTATTGCTAATATGTGTTGTTCTCTTTCTCACAGACAGAATGAATGAAAATAATGGGGAGAGCTTTTTAAGAGATTCCATTGAAAGAAAATGAGAATTGCATGAAAAAGAGGGAGCCTAATTGACTAATTTGCATGTAAGGTTCGTAATCACTAAAATTTAGAATAATTTTAATTAAATATGCATTTTATATTTTGTATAGACTATTTGCTGTTTCAGATACCTTTTAATTTGAATCTTTCCAGTCGGTTAAAAGTTAAAACATACATATCAATTGATTAAATATAATACATAAACTTAGTAAGAAAAATAATAAGTCCACATTCACAAATTCATTTTTATGACTTGAGTAAATATTTTGTCAGTTGCTCTATTGCTTGTTTTGTTATCACGAGTTTTATTTTACTGATGTAGTGATGTGTGACTTTTTTTCATTCGTAAAGATTTGATGTTAATAAATCTAATACAACAATTACAAAAATATTTTAGGAGATATACGCTGGTACATTTCCGTGAGATCAGTTATTCTAGTTTTACATGAAATTCAAGTTTGTTATCACGACTATTTCCATTTACTTAATGCTTTAGATTAAAATCTATAAGTTAGTTCTTACATACTTCTAAAATAATATGAGCGTATGATATCAAATTGTGGCCAATTTATTAGGCATGCATATTTTTTTTCTATATTTTTTGCTCGCGTAGTTTTTTTTCTTTAATTACTTTATTGAATTCTATCAAATACTTTCTATTATACAAATAAAATAGTTTGATACTGATTATTTACTATTAAAATAAAATTATCGAACTGAAATAATAAAATGATATAATCTCGAGTTACAGGTTATATAAAAAAACTAGAATTATTTTAGTATAGGGGGGATTTCACGTATACCCCTCAAATACTTTAAAATTACGTATTTCCCCCTCTAAAATTTAAAATTACATATTCCCCCTCTAAACTTCAAAAACTCACATATTTACCCATTTTATTGTCTTTTCTATTAAAATACATTCTAAATTTATAAAATACCTATTTTACCCTTTTATTAAAAAGCATAAAACATCAATCTAACTCAAATTTGAATCTAAAGGTTCTTCTACCGTCTGAATTGCTTTGAGATCTGTGCGTGCTAGATCATCACAAATCTTGAAGTGAACAAACATTGAAATTGATGCAATGTACACAGATCTTAATGCGATGCACACAGATCAAAATCACTTTGAGATTCGTGAGGGCTAGATTAGCACGAATCTTGAAGCGAACACGCAATAATCTTATTGCAATACGTGCGGATCGGACAGTAGAAAAACCCTTCAAATTCAAATTTGAGTTCGATGGGGCATTTAATGCTTTTAATGGAGGGTAAAATAGGTATTTTATATATTTAGAATGAGTTTTAATATAAAAGACAATGAAATAGATAAATATGTAAGTTTTTGAACTTTAGAGAGAAAAATACGTAATTTTAAAGTTTTTGAGGGGTATACGTGAAATTCCCCCTTTAGTATATTTGAAGTATTTTTACAAGAAAACATAAAGTCCGCACTAATAATAAATTAATAATGGATGAGAGAGATAATGCTCATAATAGAGGGTAGAGACGTAGAGTTGTACATCATCTTATTAAATATTTGGGTTAATTTTTGTGTCAATAAAAAAATTTGTTGGGTGACACTAATAAAAGTCTCTTCAATTATTCTCTCTTCCCTTTTCTTCTTCTTTCTTCGTCTCCGTCTCCGTCTCCTCCGGAGAGCGTCGAAGGCAGAGCGCACAAACACTCGGAGGCATTTCGACAAACACATGGAGGTCAAGAAAGAAACCTCCTCCAAATCCCAAAATGCTAACCCTACCGTGAGCCCTCCATGGGCGGAGATGTTTCGCTCCGCCTCGCTCCGCTCCGTGCCGGATCCCTCACTTCCTCCGAAATCCCACCACCAGGAAAGCTCTTCCTCTAACCACTTAATCAAAGACCCGTCAGCCCGCCTCGCTGTTTACATAGCCATGGCTCACGCCGGGCTCGCGCTCTGCCTCGTCACTATGTACGGCCTCTACCTGCTACTCTCCGACTTCCTTCGCCCGATCCAATGGGCGATCCTCTGCTCGATTCCCCTTCGCGAGGTGCAAGGCGCGGTCGTCTCCTTCTGGGACCAACCTCTCAAGCAAGGCGTGGTCGCCACCCTCCTTGCTCTCCCCGCCGCTGCACTCCGGTCCTCTACTATGACCCTAGCCGATGCACGCGCCGCCATACTCCGGCGACCCCTCCCCCCATCCCCCTCCTTCCCGCGTCTCCTCCGCTGGCTCCTCTCGAGTTACCTCTTCCTCCATTTGTCTACTCACTTCGGCCTGGCGTTCTCCCTTGGTATCCTTTTCTTCTTCTCCATCTTCATAAATCCTAACCATTTGCTTCTTAATCGTTCACTTTCCAAATCCATATCATCTCCTTCGCATACCCTGAAAACGATTGTGGCCGTTGGCTTAATGCTCGGCATGACCCTAGGGCTCTTAGCCGGTGGAGCATTTTTCTCCTACAAAATCGGGGTAGAAGGCAGAGATGTTGTTCTTACCCTCAAATCTCATGTCCAAAACAACAATTATGCAGAGCGAATTGGGTTTAAACAATGGATGGATGACAATGACATTCCCGGTTTGGTCGACAAATACTCCGGTATGGTTTATGAGACAGTCTGGGATCAAATTGACCAAGTGGCTGATGCATACAACCTAACTGATTTCACTAATGGGTTTCGGCATTTCTTAATTTCACAATCAGCTGCACCCGTTAACCCTGTTGACCCTGTGGTGAATGGCTCAACAGTTATGATCAGTTCCAAACTACAAGATATTACGACTAGGGTAAAAAATCGGGAATGGGCTGAGATTTATAGGGAACTGGATTTATTCTTCAGAGAATTGTTGGTTACCAGAGTAGATCTGGTTGTGAAGGCAAAAGAAGTGGCCTTGCAAGGAGCTGAGGTCCTAAAACGGGTGCTCTCTGGTGGCACATCAGTTTTAGGTGGGAGCGCAAACCTGGTCTTCTCCATCACACTTCGTGTAGTCTCTGGTGCGGCAGAGGTTTTAAATTTTGTATCCCAGCTGATGGTTTTCCTCTGGCTTTTGTACTATCTAATAACAGCTGAGTCAGGTGGGGCCACCGAGCAAGTAATTGAGATGTTACCTATCTCAAAACGAGTTAAAAATCGGTGCGTGGAGGTGATTGACCATGCGATCAGCAGCGTGCTGTTGGCCACAGCAAAGCTGGCCATCTTCCAAGGCTGCCTCACGTGGTTGCTATTCAGATTCTTCGAGGTGCACTTTGTGTACACTTCCACAGCTTTTGCCCTCATAAGTCCTTTAGTTCCAATTTTGCCCCCATGGCTGTCGTCACTTTTTGCGGCCGGACAGCTGTTGTTGGAGGGGAGATATGTGAAAGCGGCCATTGTAACTGCTTCACATCTAATTCTGATGGATTATGGTACACAAGTTATACAGGAGGAGATACCGGGTTACAATGCATACCTTACTGGCCTGAGTATTATTGGTGGTGTGGCACTCTTGTCGAATGCTTTGGAGGTAATTGTCTAATTTCTACTTGTGTTTTAGTAATTTGGTTCAAACCTTGTTAGCCCAGGTTAAGTTTTTTGTTGTAGTACTCAAAGTACTTAATGTTTGCTCAAGCACTAGGATATGGCCACGTAGCTGAAAGGCTGAAACCAAGCTGATAAAACAATGTATCAATGGTCTTTTTGGACTGCCTTTATACATAGCCAATGCAATACAAATATACATCCGTTATGCGCATAGCTTGGCAGCTAATCAAACTCAATTATATTTCAAATTAGTACCCATTTTTGATATACATATACTGTATAGTACCAGCTTTTTACTTCTGGTTTACACAGTAAATTCCAACAATGCTGAGTCTTTTTACAAATAACACTTGTTTGAGCAATTATGCTTCCATTTAAGCCTATTTAGTAATTATTTACTCTCAGCTGGTCCATCGAAGGCCAGCCAAGTTTTGTTTTGTCTTCTATAATGGTTAATTGCTAGTCCTTCAAAATGACATGATGTTATTTTGTTATATTTTTAATTGCAGGGTGCAATAATGGGCCCGCTTATACTGACGCTTGTGATTGCACTGAAGAATCTGTATTCAGAGTTTGTTCTAGGCGACACCAACAAAAAGGCAAGCAATGACTAGTATTTGTGTGCTATATTAGTACAACAATTATATTCAGATTTGTATGGTACTGTGCTTGAAATTGTTTTTGTCTATTCTTCTTCTTCTCTGTGCTGCAGTGGTTATTTTTTTTCGAGCCTTTCTTTTTTCCTTTTTAGACGGTTTTGATTATTGATTGTTGTAAAGTCATTTTTAGCAGTTAATCGAGTAGTACATTTTGTATAGGTCCCAAACAGTGTGCTATATATCGAGTACAGAATGTATAGACGTTTAATTTTCTTTGCTAGTTTCCTTGCTATGTTTTTTATTCGTTTACCTTTAAATCTGAGATTTTTCAATGACAGTATGCTTCCTTTCTAGAATCTAGAGTTGCTACACCCGCTTCCTCTATGGTACATCAATACATAAAGAAAAGAACCGTTGCCTTGCTCTTCCCCTTCATTCAATAAACCGATTTCGCATATATTTGCTAGGATGGAAGGCTTGCATTATTTCAACTCTTTTATTTTAATTATTTTATAACTATATTTTTTGTTTTCAAACTTTAAATCAAAATGTACAACCTTTTATTTTACCAAAATTTAAATAAAACATTTAACACATTTGTGGACTCCATAAGTTTAACAAAAATAAAGAAATTGAATAATTACGATTGCATTGATAAATTGAATAATTACAATTTTAAATCTATTTTTTTATTCTCACCAAGATTTTAAATGACAATTATAGTGGGGAGATTAAAAAAAAACATATTGCGAATAACGTAGCTATATAGAGGAAGCTATCATACATAGTTTTTTTTTTTTTAAAATTTATATTCTATATTTCTACTAATTATCAAATGATCAATATTGGAGAATTGAGGCAACAATTAAATGACAACTAATCTAAATCTATACTTTTTTCAATCATGCAAATAAAAAGAAAAAAAATCTACAAGGTAACATTATTTAATAATTTATACTTCATAATATTGCATATTATAATAGACGAAGAGCAATTAATTTTACAAGTGAAATAAAGTCAGTATACCTATTTGAATATTTTATATATTATAATAATCAAAATCAACTTTAAATGAAACAAATGACAACAATTTTAAAAGTGAATACTAGACGAAGAGCAAGCAAAAGGAAGAATTAATATTTGAATATTTATCAATATAAAATAGAAGCGCATAGTTCTGTTTAGCATACTTATCATAACAGATTATGTAGCATCAGAAATAAAAACAAAAGCACAAAAGCCCACGTAAATCGACCAAAAAAAATGTATCGTGTAATGGTAATAGCAGTCAGATATTATAGTTATAGTGGTTGTAGCTAATTTGGCGTACTTTTATCTTATAACTTAGCTTTTATAGTCCAAAAAAACTATAACACAGCTATAACTAACTATTTAGAACACTAATTCTCACAAATTCCCCTCCATATTTTAATTTTCTAATCTTACTTATATACATTCTTGATGATCATAATATCTCAATCCTCATTTGTCTCTACGACTGATTCCGTTTTCTTCGACCGTTGCATCGCTTGACGAATGGATTTGTTTACTATGCGTTCGAATCGAAAAGGAAAGAGAGACTCTATACTTTGTTTCGATGATATCGCACTTTCAGTTTCGATTTCTTTTCTCTTTCTTTTTTCTCTCCGCTTGAAGAAGTAGAGCTCAAAGAGAGGGAAAAGTATTATTAAGGATGAAGCCTAGCTAGAAGTGGTGGGAGAGAGTGAGGAAAGAGGGGAAGGGAGAGCAGCTGCGCTAGAATTCGCTGGTAGCTTTTGGAAGAGCTCTTTTCGCTTTTGACAATCTTGAATTGTTTTGTTATTGCATATTTTTATATTTTTATGAATAATTACATATTGAATAATATTTTATGTTTAATATTTTTATGAATATTTTAATGAAAAATTTATTCAACTGATACAAAACGGTTGGTACTTTTATTTAGTATAAATTTGGTACATTTAAGGATAATATATTTAGCAATAATTATTGACGCTTTATCTTTTCACAATGTAATTAGAGCATAGGAGGACAAAGTTTTTAATGTGACAAATAAAAGATTCACTATATTCTTTTCTATCCTTCTACTATATATCATACTTTATAATTTGTGTGTTTATGTTCTAAACTAAATAGTCATTATAGTAATAATAATACAATAATAATATAGCAATTAATAATTATAATTGTTATATTTTTTTAAATCATATTTATTTATCTAAATTAATCAGGTTTAGATTAATAACATATTGGAATCGTATAATGAGTAAAAGTAATACCACTATACTCACTATTCGCTCTTGTCTTTCTCACGAGCCGAAAAAAGGAAACACATGAACCTGTAGAGAATCTCATTTAGAGAAAATATGAAGAAATGGGTTAGTTTCTCTCGATCTTTCTTTTCTTAAATATCAGTCTAAAACAATTAGTACTAATATGTGGTGTAAAAAAATAAAATAAAAATATTGAGAATGAAACAAATTAAGAGAAGTTAGCTAGGTTAGAAATAATTCCCGATTTTTTAATTTAATAATTTGTTATTATTATATTTTCAGAAACTACGGCTCTTCAGTTTTCAACAACATCTTATAACACCATTTTTTTTTTATAATTAATATTTTAGTTATTATCAATGTATTTAAAAAAAACAAATAAGAAAAGTACCTACCATTAACTTATAATAGCTTGCATACATGGAAGGTGAGCACCGTTTCACACCTTTTCAATTTGCAAAATGTTATTTTCATTTTTTGTGCCAATTTTCAATTTGCAAAATGTTCTTTTCATTTTTTGTGCCACGTTAGCACATCATCATCACAGAGAAAAGATGAATCATGTTCAATTTTTGAAAAATTTCTAGTGTGTCTATCTAAACTTTTAAAATAGCTAATTTTTTTTATTAAAACACCATAATATCTAATACTCCCATATATATTTAATGTTCTTTCTTCTATGTCCTCTTAACGATTTAACATTTTATTTAATTAATTTAGAAATTAAATTGACTAATATGCCCTTTGATTTTAACTGGACCTCTCTTTTTCTCTGATTTTAACGACCCAAATTAACTCCATAAAAAAGAAAAACGCATAGTTGTAATTTAGGGGTTGTTTGTACTCTTTGTGTAATATATATTTTATTGGGAATTGATCTAGTGATATTTTCTTCCTCCTCGGATGTTGGTATTGTGTCAGTCATAGAATGTGTGATTACTTTAATAATAAGAAGAGAGTTTAAACACTTAAAATTGAGGACATGAAAAGAACATATATTTCTTCTGCTGAAAAGGAAGGATAATAACCCGTCTATGTAATGCAAAAGAAAGTATCAGTATGAGTCTTTCAGTCAAATTCTTACACTCTCTGAATGAACATGCCTTCCGCTGACCTAAATTTATAATATTTGAGAAATATAATGATTATAATTTTTTATGCGTATAAAAAAAAAAAAAAAAAACATATATCACATTTAACAATTTTATTTTAATACTGAACTCATTCATTTAATTTTGATTGCCTTTACCGTTCATAAATTGGAAATAAACTATACAACTTAGAAATTAATTTCGGAAATAAATGAGCGAACATGAATTGATATTTTTTGGTAACCTGACATAATTTTGAAAGTACTTTCATCAAACAAATCATTCTATTTATAAAAGTGCCATAAATCCTTGAAACTGCAAATGAAATTGTCACGTATAATATTAATTACCAACGTATATAGATGCTCTTAAAACCGTATAAATTAGAACTCTCTCAGTGATTTCTCCGTTTCATTGAGGTACTTCTGGATCTGCAACTGTATGCTCTTGTAAGTTGTAACACCACGGTACGTTGTAGCAACAAATTGTTGTCACAAGAAAATCATTCCAATTGGTAATATGCACTTTATTTGCTATATTGTTATTCAAATAGAGATTTCATCACAAGATATATATATATATATCATGATCAATGGAGAAATTCATTAAATTCGTCATCTTTCTTACCCAAAATCGATTTGCTTCACGCATCCATATCTCCGTATTGGAGAAGGGTGAGACACCGAAATTAAGGCAGCAGAACAAATGGAGAGAGGCGCCAGTGCCAGTGCCAGTGCCAGTGCCATATCATAGAGGGGCGAGCATGGGGAGAAGAAATTTTTGCAGGAGAATTAATGTAGCATTTGCATCAGACGGAAACAACGTATCGGAGAGAAAGAATGACAAAGATAAAAGGCTATAATGGCCAAATATTGTTATTTAATTAGTTTTAGACATATTTAACATATTGTAGAGTTCTAATGGGTAAATACATGGCCAAATAAAATGAAAAAAATACATGTATGCTTAACATTAAAATTAAGCTTATCGGTACAGGCAAACTCCCCTGTACTGTAACCAAGTTTAGAGGAAATGATTTTTAATTTTCATGTACCTTTCTTTGTTTGATTTTTTTTTTTTTTTTGTGTTAAAATGAACAAGCATTCACTAGAAATGAGTTTGAATAAATAATTTGTACTCATTTGATGATCTAGGATATGCTGAGGCACTTGACCCTGAAAATTCCGAAAATTACCTATGATGGTGCTTTTAGGATAAATTTCACAAGGCAATATTTATAATCACTAAATCTTTCAATAAGGTAACTCCTGAGCTCAGACTCATTCATGGCACTAATTTTTTTTTTTACCAGTTGAAGTAAATACTTGAAGAAATAATTAGAAATATTTGCTGGTAGTTGAAAGTAGTTACTATTGAAACAAATTCAAGGTTTCTCTATTATAAGTAAGAAATTCTGGTGTTGATAATTTGTCTTTCTAAGTCAGGAGAGAAGTTGCTGAGCATATTGTAATTACCAGTACAAGACCAGCAGCTGGTTATATCATATCCAAATATGTAGAGCGCCCGCAAGATAAGCACCTTGACTGATAAAAAAGGCTGCTCCGTGTAGATGTATGAATTGACAGTAGATAGAAAGAGAATTCTTGATCTTTTATTTCATTCTTTGTGTAATTAATTGTACAATGTTGTATTACATCAGTATATATAGCCAATGTAATGGCTTAATCCTTCTTTAATTACATTCAAGCCATCACTAACTACATTCAGTTACATCTCTAATTGTAATTGGTTATGCTAACTAATTCTGTCACTTGTATTAATCTTCTGGTAAGCTACTGGTTCAAATCCATAGCACTGATATAACAGTACTATTGGTCTGATCTGATGCACCACTGGTGCATACTGGTGTGATATCATAGTACTGATGTGATAAATTGCACTGATATGACAGTAGGAGATTGATTTGTTGGCAGGTGCAAATGAGATTGATTTGTTGGAGGTTTTGACTTGGCAAGGAGGAGAGGAGATAAACGGTAGGTGAAGCAACTAATAGTCTCCATCCCCCAGTCTCCGAAAATATCCGAACTTTTTACACTAATTTTATAAACAAATTTATTAGATCCGGTAAAATATGAAAACAATCCTATAAACAAGTTCAATGAATGTTTTGTAGATGAAACCGCGTGGTCCCAGATAAAAACGCGTGAAAGCTGTTGAAAATGTGTGATCAACGAACAAAGTACAATTGAAGTACAATTGACAGTTAAACTGGAGACCATCTTCTGTGAACATACATATATTACCCTGTAAACATACACATATTATCATGTAAACACACATGTATTATTCTGTGAATATACACATATTATTCTATAAAAAATTCAATTTTTTTTTTAAAAAAGAAAAAAATTGCAAAAAAGGAAAGGCTTAAATAGGAAAAATGGCGGCCGGTTATAGCAGTTGAAAACGCGTGGTCTAAAAAAGGCGTTGAAACTAAGCTAAAAATGAAGGTTTTTATATGCGGGAATTTTCGGGGGACATTAACTTTTCTCAAACTGTAAAATTCAAATTGGAGGGTATGTAATGGTGCGAATTTGAAACTGTGAATGGACACGGTTTATATTGTCCAGTGTATTCAAATAACATTATAGCATTGGGTGGAGGCGGCTGTATGTACTTAGTGATTAGGGATAAACCCAATGTTATCGAATCACGTGGAGCACGCTGTGAGAAAATTCAAATTACGTCCGGTAAACTTTTATTTTTTTAGTTAATTATTAAGTACAGTAATTAGTTTATCACTACTCTGATTGTGATAGTTTATAACGCCCAAAATACATTATACACTATCATGTTTTTTCTATATCTAAAAAAAACTCAAAATTATTGTCCATTACCGATATTTATTTAATATATTTTCTATTACTAAAAATTTCGGCGAATTCACATCCTCCTAGGTATTTGACGAGGGAATCTTTTATAACAATGAATCCAGACTATTCTTTTTAACTTTTTACGAATCTAAAAGTCCAATAATACTGGCCCCTGCGTTAGCCTGAATCCCAAAACAACTTAAAAGAGTTAATCTAAAACTGTAAAACTGTAAAGTGATGTGAGTCTTTTACGATACCCGGAAGGATACAGATCCCTTCAACTAGTCAGACTCAGACATAGGTTACATCAGTCCGATATTTTTTTTTTCTTTTTCCTTTTATATTGGCAAGGACAATATATACTTGTCCGTTAGATGTGTACAAATCCATGAAAAATTGATGATCAAACTATAGAATTCATATTATCTAATGTGACTAAAAATTTAAGTTTGAATCCGAACTGTCCGTTATAGATTGGCACGAATCTCAAAACTGCACGAAGTGAACTCCGATTAGGCCCAAGTTCTTCTTCAACCGGTCCAATTTTGGAAAATAAATCCAGGAACATGTTATTCTGATTTCAACAGTTCAAATTTTTCTATACACATTTCAACGAAATAAATTTTTTTATATATAAATTTTAACAAACATCAACTGTTAAAATAACATGTTCATGAATAACAGCAGATTTATTTCTCCAATTTTGGGCCAATTGAAGTTTGGGTAACTCCAAAGGATACACATTCAAAATTATTTATGATTCTAACTCATTCTATTTGTTTTCGTGCCTTTTGCTAAAAGTACGGAACATAAAAATGTAACGCATAATATAAGGAGATTTTTTGCCTGTATAAAATAAAAAAAAAGAAGACAAAAATATAAAAAGAGTACCTATAATTTTTCATCACTAGAAAGATGGATAGACATATATATAAAAAAAAAAACCAATGTCATGATCAGTAGGGGAGAGATCGATTCTAAGAGCATCTACATTTCTGAAACTCTTGAAATTTCTAAATAACTGTTAACTAATTTTTAGAAACTTTGTCTCTGAAAGTTTCTAAACTCTCACATCTCTGAAACTCAAAATTAGAGTTTCTTAATTGCCTCATCAGCAAATAAATTACAAGAGAAAACAATTTGAGCCAATCATTTGGCCAACATAGAGTTTATAAATAGTTTCTTAATAATAAACTTTCATGCATAGTTTCTAAATAAGAAACTCTCCCACATTCCTAAAACTGAATTAGAAACTGCCACGTCAGATTAGAAACTCTAATAATTTCAGGGATGTAGATGCTCTAAGTAGGGTTCTAACTAGCTAGCTACAGCTACGCAATAGCTGCGCTGTAGCTTTTTCAGACTTCAAAAGCTATAACGCTATTAACTGTTTTTTTTATAATGATTCTAAATAGCTAGCTATAGTTGCGCTATAGCTGTGCTATAGTTGCGCTATAGCTGTACTATAGCTGTAGTATAGTTTTTTTAGATCTTAAAAGCTATAGTGCTATAATCATTATTTAGAACTTTAATCCTAATCCAGTTTTGTTTTTTCTTTTTAATTTGCTCTATTAAAAAATAAAACTTTTAAGAAAATATGTAGTCATTCTATTATATCTAAATTTGAAGATATTTTATCTATTTTCTTAAAAAAAATTTAGCAGAGAAAATTAAAAATAGAAAACAAAATTGGTTTAGAATCGGTGTCTTCTCTACTGATTTTAATGTTAGATTTATTGGATCGGTTCCTTCCCTATCTATCTTTCTACTCATGAAGAATCACAAGCACTCTTTTTATTTTTCTACTTTATTTTTAATATTTTGTATAGACAAAAAAAATCTCTAATGTAAGACCGGTTTATCATAATGGAACTGAGTTTATGAACCGGTCTTATAAGTGTCAATTATGAGACCGGTTCATAATGTAGAGAACCGGTCTTATGAACCGGTTCATAATGTAGAAAAATCTTATATTTTATGAACCGGTCTTATATTTTCATAATATATATTTTATGAAAATAGAAGTGCCAATTCATAATGGATATAAATAATATTATGTATACTAAATTCTAGAGTTTGGTACATGAAAGAGATTTACTTTTTAAAACATCGATTCTAGAATTTTTAAATGAGCTATCGATTATTTTAATTTTGCTCTTAAATTTACAAATTATTCAGAAAATGTGTTGAATTTGAGATATAAGATATTATTAGAAGATCATAGTTTGTATATTTGTACAGTCCTAATCAAGCTTAACTAGGTGATATGTCAAGTCCAAATCAGTATTCTAAATAACTAGCTATAGGTGCAATATAGCTACAATATAGCTTTTTTGGACTATAAAGACTAAACTATGAGATAAAAGTGCACTAATTTAGCTACGACGACTATAGCTATAATAGCTAATCACTATTACTGCTACGCGCTATGCTACATGGTTTTTTATTTTTATTTTTGCCATTTACATGGATTTCCATGCTTTTGTTTCTATTTCTAATGCTACATGATTTGCTATAATAAGTATGCTAAACCGAACTATGTGTTTCTGTTACTATTTGTGATTTAGTCTCTCATTCTTTATCATAAAATATTCAAATATTAATTCTTCCTTTTGATTGATTTTTGTCTAGTATTCACTTGTAAAATTAGTGCCCTTTGTTTCATTGAATGATGATTTTGATTATTATAATATATAAAATGTTCAAATAGGTATACTGACTTTATTTCACTTGTAAAATTAATTGGTCTTCGTTTATTATAATATGTAATACTATGAAGTATGAACTATTAAATGATGTTATCGTGTAGATTTTTTTTTCTTCTTTTTCTTCTTATTTGCATGATTGAAAAAAATATAAACGTAGATTAGTTGTCATTTAGTTGTTATCCCAATTTTTCAAATAATGATCATTTGATAATTAGTAGAAATATAGAATATAAATTTTGAAAAGAAAAAAAATGCTATGATAGCTTTCTCTATAGCTATTTTTTTTATCTCCCCGTTATACCGCTATAATCACTATTTAAAACCTTGGTCCAAATCAATCCAATAAGATTCCAAGTTTCACAAAAAGATAAAAAAATAATAATAATAATTTGGTCTCTGTTAAATTTAGGCAATGTCATAAGATTTCTGTTGAGCATACACAATGTAAGATAAATGGAAATGAACTAAAATGATGGACAAAATAATAAGAAACGTGCAGTGCCTCTAATATTTATTTTAGTTGCATCATTTTTATTTTTTTTCTGCCGAGAACAAGTTATAATGAAGTTCCATTTTCTTTCCTTTCCCTTTCTATTATTATTACTTCTTAGTTCTTACTTCTTACACTTATTACCATTGCATCTATGTTTCGTAGAGCACACCTGTAGACACTCAAAATTGCACAATCTTAAAAGCAAATATTACATTTGCACCAAACACAAGGTCTAAAATTAAGGACGAATCAAGGATATAATATTCATGCTTCTACAAAAAGGTATGGTTATTTACAATTCAATTTTTAGTTAATGTATCAGTCATATTTTGTTTGTTTATTTTTATCCACGGTCTTGAGATGAATTCTAGTAATAAATATATCATCGATAAAATCTAATGGAAAAAATATTTAGTTTTTATGATGACTTTTTGAGGCTACAATGTATATTTTATTCATGATAATATCATATTGATATACTGTAGTCGATCACATGAATAAGAAAATTATAAATTGAGCTATAGTAATATCGCATATATTTTGCTATAAGAAATTACTTGTTTAGCTGTAGTAGTTTTCGTATAATAAGAACCTATACTAGAAACATATCTACATATGATACGAGCCATTGTTAAAATTCAACTACATTGTTTTTCTATGGGAAGGCATATGACTATATGAGACCCTATGTTACATCATATAACACTCTTCTACACATGCATCTACAATATTATTTTAAATCAATGGTACGTGGAAGGATTCATCACAAATATATTTTAAACCCTTACTTTCACATGTCACACTATTTCAACTACTTGTGTCATGCTATTTAAAATACCACTATTTTACCGTGTGTCAAGCATATGTAAGTCCAAATTCAAAGTCCTTTCTATCATAGAAGTGATGGGAGCGTGTAGAAAATAGAATGTAGAAGTGCTCACCAGTAGATTCTTTTGAGGAACAAAACATGATAGTAGCGTGTAAAAAAGGAGCCGAAGTACTCACCCATCGATTCTCATGAAATTGCATTATTTTAAAAATTCTCCTTGCACATGTGAGACAGATCATCCAATAAAAGCCTAATATGTACAAAAGAAAAAAAACGTGCACTTTACTTGAAAATATGCATGGGAGTAAAGTATAGTGGGAAATATTGCAGCATCTTCAATTCACCTATAACTTCAAATATGGCAACTATATTTAACATCCATTTCAGAATCATTTAAGTACATGTGCATAGCAATGCAAAGCTAAAGTAACCAGACAACCTCTTACTACAAGCTATGTCAATGCTTGAGTAAAACTTTGAGAAAGGTGAATGCTATAAGAAAGATGAAATCTTTGACTTTGTAACAAGTGGATAAAGATTATTTTTACCTACTTGACATTTACCTCCTCATAAAAGTAAAAACATATAGTGAAAACCATGAAAATATATACGACTAGGCCTAATTGCATTTTTGCTACACCTATTAATTATATTTTGTGATAATCTAAGTTAGTTTTAAGATATTTCCTCAAAAAGAAAGCTAGTATTAAGATTGTTGAAGATAGACAAGATGACAGTTTATTTTTACATGCAACTTAATTTTATGGATTCATGTTTACAATAAAAAAATGAAAAAAAAGGAAAAAGAAAAGAAAAAGAAAAAGAAAAACGAGAGTTAAGTATATTTTAATTAAATTTTTGACAGCATTGGGGCTTAATATTGTGAAGAATGGTAACTATATGTCATCCAAAATACTATTTGATACTATTTTAAAAAGTTATAGGGGATACTATATTTAGATACTATATCAAACTATAGAAGAATCTATCAATCGAATTATATTAATGCAAGAATATTTGGCAAGAATCTTGCTGCCATATTTTTGGTTTGTATTTTGAGATTATATGCCCAAAGTTTACTTAATAATGTGTTAAATCAATCAAAGCACCTGGAGACAAATTTCTTTTGTTTTAAGTACTACTTTATGAGACAAATAATATCCAAACTATATTCAATGTAGGTTTAGAGGAGGGAAACACTAGTGGAAAAACTGAAATCAGGATCGGCCTATTTGGATCGGCTGTATGAACTAACCGATACTAATACCTATCTGGATCGGTTTTATCAATAAAACCGACACTAAAAGCTAATGAAAGCACAGCACATGAACTAATTGGATCGGTTCCTAGCTAAGAACCGATCTAGATAGTACCTGGATCGGTTCTAAGCTAAGAACCGATCCTAATACTTGCAAAAAAAAAAAAATAGTATCGGGATCGGTTGTTTATAAACAACCGATCCTAATACTATTTTTTTTTTTTAGAACAGACTTTGAAAAAAAAAATAGTATTAGAATCAGTTGTTTCAAACAACCAATCCTAATACTATTTTTTTTTTTGCAAAACCAACTTTGTGTGGTGTGCTGTAGTCTAAAATGCTCTGTTTGAATTAAAAACAAATTGGCACAGTGACAGCTTCAAAATTGAGATAGCAAATTTCATTTTATAATTAAATTTAAGTTTAATTGATTTATGAATTGAAATTTCTACAAATTAGTTTTTTTCAATATTTTAAAATATTTATGTTTGTAATTTTAATATTGAGAAGTATATGTAATTAGGCATTTGTGTTATATGTAATTAGTGTGGTGATTAATAGAATATATATATATGGCTGTTGTATATGGCATATGGTTCAATTATAAATTTTTTTTGATGAAAATTAATGTAATTTTATATTATTAAAATTTATGTGATAATATAATTAATTATTTGACATTGATATTTCATTTTGAAGTCATTTTAACTATTGATTTTTTTTATACAATCATGCATGATGCATCAATGACTTGTGCCATATAATAATATACATAGGACTTGAATCCTTGTTGTGTGGGGTTGTGAAGGAATGAATACGAACATCAGCATTTGGTCGATCGGAACCGTTAAAATGAAAGAATGTCATATTAATTTCACCATTATAAAATTTGATACAATTCGGGATTCGTTTACTAGTTCATCAAAGCAAAACAATATAACAACATCGCACGGTCGTAAATAGTTTACGTTGGATCAAAACTTACAGTTGTCGGGCCTTCGGCACTTTTACGTTATTAAAGTTCCATGTTATATCTTGATCATTTAAAAATTATTACATGTCATTTAATTACAGACCCACTGTTAGATGATCATGCAGAAATGAACGGCCTGCATTCCATTTAACAATTTGATGTCATTAATAATAATAAAATTGTACAAAATTGATCATAGTAGAGTTGATTTGGCCATACAAACACAAATAAATATTTTTTATATTTTTCACATTTTTCTTAATATTTATCCGTGTACATGCATTACCAAACAGAAAAGAAAATAAATGGTAGTCGTTTGATGGTTGATAGCCCATCAATATGAGTGGGGTTTACCTCAGTGATAGTATCAGGATCGGTTGTTTATAAATAACCGATCCTGATACTATTTTTTTTTTCAAAGTTGGTTCTGCAAAAAAAAAAAAGTATCAGGATCGGTTGTTTATAAACAACCGATCCTGATACTATTTTTTTTCAAAGTTGGTTCTGCAAAAAAAAAAGAAAAAAAGAAAAGAAAATAGTATCAGGATTGGTTGTTTATAAACAACCGATCCTAATGATTACTCCTTATATAACCTGGTTAGGGTTCTTCTTATTTTTATTTCGCGCCTCTCATTTTCAACTTAGCGTCTCTCTCTGTCTCCGTATCTCCCTCTCAAAATCCTCAGTACTCTTTGTCAGCGAGAAGGCAGGGAGAAGACGCCGCAGAGTCGCCGTTTATGGCGCCTGATGGCGGTGGTCGGTGTAGTGTCAACGATTCTCTTGGCGACAGCTATCAGTTCTAGAAGCTTCCCGAAGCTTTGGATATCGAGCAACAGCTGTAAATGCTCTGTGGGTGAAAGTGTGAAACCTTCTTTTCCAGATTAAGAAAATTGGAGGTTCTGCAAAAAAAAAAAAAAGTATCAGGATCGATTGTTTATAAACAATCGATTCTGACAATGAAGACGATGATCTGCGCATCTTGAAAATTTCTATTTTTAATTCTCCTTTAGCTATTTCGACTTCTTTTTTCCTTGTTTTATTGTTATGTTTTATTTACTTCATTTTGTAATTTGCACCATTGTGAAAATATATTTTTGAAAGCTAGAAATTAGTAAAGACCGGTTTTCTTGTGGATGAGTGTGGTGCCTAACACCTTCCACATTCATAACCAAGACACAAACTCATTAGTCATAAGTTAAAATAACTTATATTTCCTGTTTCCTGACGGGTGGCGACTCCGAATAAAATTTATATTAAATTTAAGAGGTCGAGTTAAGCGTCAGTCTCGTAGCATGGTTGCTACAACACCTTATTATAAAAGAATAATTATAGAAATCCCCATCATCCATGTCCCCCTATTTTTTCCCTCACTCTCTCTCAATATTCCATTTATCCCCTCATTTATTCCGCTAATAATTTTCATTATTTATTCCCGCATTAAATTATATTATCATTTAATAATTATCTCTGCATTAATTATGTTGTCATTTAATAACAATCTCCACATTAATTATATTTTTCTCTAATAATAATCCCCGCTAATAAATGTTTATTTGTTTATTGATGTTCAACAAAATATTTATCATTGTTTCTAACAAATATTTATCATAATGTATGAGAAGTATTTATCATTATCTTTGACATGGTGATACTTTGATTTGATTAAACTTTACTTATTGACAAGTTCAAAAAAATATTTACCCATATAACATAAATTATTTATCATTATGTCTGAGAAGTATTTATCATTGATGTTTTACTAAAAGTTACAATTATGTCTGAGAAGTATTTATCCATGTAACATAAAGTATTTATCCATATAACATAAAATATTTATCATTGTATCTGATAAGTATTTATCATTGGGTGAGGAGATTGTTTATTTAATGGTCCCTAATTGTGCGGGAATGATAAAAAAAAAATTTGTGCAGGGATAACTAATGGATTGATTTATTCTTTCATAAATAAGATCATTGCAGATGGATTGATACTTTACACATTAAACATAAATACTTTGATGTTTCAAGTTAAACACTAACAGTTTATGTAGAGTATTAATGATTGAGAGGTCCCCCCATGATTGTTTTGGAAGTTTCTGTGGGATTTTTTGCAGGGATAAAGGTACGGAGATTATTATCAGGATCCATTATAAAACTAAACACCTTTCTTGTTAATTTTATGAAGTGGAGAGAACTTAAAACAAATGGAGAATTTAGTTCTACAATAATTTACAAAAATATTCTTATGAATTTGTAAAAGGAAGCGTTTAATTGTTCACAGCTTGTTGTCCACTATTTGTCCACAGAAAAACTATCATTTGACTTGCGTCAATCCTATAAAATTACTAATTCAATGCTGTAACTTATATAACAAATCTTATAAAAAATGCACTTTAAATTTCTAACATTCAGCGGGACCACTTTGTGTACTTACAACTTGCCAAACTAATTGTACTTGATGCGGGACCACTTGATGTACTTCTCTAACTTACAATTAATGACAGTTTTAAAATCTTCTATAACATTTTAAAATTGAACCACATCTCAAACTTGCAATTTTTTCAAAATATTTCCGAAAATTATACATAATTATTTTTTATGAATCAATTTTTTTTTCAAAATTAAAATTAATTTTAATTTTTTTCTTTAATTATTAATATTTATATATGCATCTATATCCTATAAATTAAAACTACACATATTGTAAAACATAAAGATTCAAACTATAGAACTTCAATACTGTAAAATTTTCAAATGTAAATTATAAAATTAATAGATGCAAACTATAAAACTGTAAATTTGAAACCTAAAACACTATAAAACTGAGATAAACACACTGCAAAATTAAATATTATAAATTTAAAAGATATAAACAGTAAAACTAACATATGCAAATTATAAATCATCAATACATCAAATATTCACAACCACATTGTTAAACATTAGTAATGTTCACAGGATAAATACTGTAAAATTATAAGATAAATACTGTAAAATTAATAGGGTGAATACTGTAAAATGACAAGATTAATACTCCATATCGCCTCTCTATCATCTCTTTCCTCCAGATTTTCACAAGATGAATACTATAAAATTAACAGGGAAAATACTGTAAAATTAACATATCAATACTCCATATCGCCTCTCTATCATCTCTTTGCACCAAATTTCCACAAGATGAATACCGTAAAATTAACAGAAAAAATACTGTAAAATTAACAGATCAATACTCCATATCGCCTCTCTATCATCTCTTTCCACTAGATTTCCACAAGATGAATACTGTAAAATTAACAGGGAAAATACTGTAAAATTAACAGATCAATACTCCATATCGCCTCTCTATTATCTCTTTTCTCCAGATTTTCACAAGATGAATGCTGTAAAATTAAGAGGGAGAAAACCGTAAAATTAACAGATCAATACTTCATATCGCCTCTCTATCATCTCTTTCCTCTAGATTTTCACAAGATGAATACTGTAAAATTAATAGATCAAATAAATTCGTCATTGCAAAGGAAAAATGAATGAGAGAAGGTAAATACAAAAAAAACAACAATTACAACATAACATTTTAATGTGCGATATCTTGTAAAATGTGACATATATCTTGTAATTCAGATAAATCAAATGAAATTACAACAATCCAATGGAATTAAAAAAAAATTATGTTAAAATGCTAGATCCGTTACTATATACAATGAAAACAACAAATTCAATAGAAAAACTTACTAGATTTGAATTTCGCCGTCTTCTATCTGATCGAGATCCACTCCTGAAGGTTTTGTCGTAATCATGAAAAGAAAGCAAAAAATACGATTTCGTTTGAATGATAGTCAGTATTGATGAAATGGCGACTAGGAACTCTTGAATCTTCACTTGAGACGAAAGAGGAAGGAAAATCACACTTGAATCTTCCCTCGAGACGAAAAAGGAAGGAAATTCCGGAGCAGATCTGATCGGAATGAAAGATTCAGAAATGAAATTCAAAAAAGAAAGGTCCCGTGTTGTTTAAATAGAAGGAGACGAGACCCGTTAGAAGGTGGGACTGTCGGAAGTTAAATGACAGTTGAACCCGGAATTAGATAAGGCTGTGGACAGTCAGTGGACCAAAAACATTTCTCTTTATAAAATATATTTTTATTATGACAAAAATCCTTATCACATAAAATAAATTGACACCACTTACTTTGACTCTGCTGCTTGTTTTTATTTCATTGCCATTAGATATCTGTTGCAGTTGCTATATTTTGAGATGTAATCTCAATTTCCTTGTGCTTGAAAACTACATGTCACAAGTACATCTGCTACCAGATCAACAGATATCTGTTTTTGACGCAGTCCCTCAGTACCAAGTTACCAACCTACTACCAACCAAACCCCTTCACTCCGTTTTCCGTTTTCCTTTTCCTCTTCCTTTACTGGTAGGCAGCAGACCTTCACGGGTTCCCTTTCCCTTTCGCTTTGCCAAGCCAGGAAGAGAAAACATCAGTACTGTGAGAGCGAGAGAGCAAATAATTAATGTCTTCAGAGAGGGATTGGGCGGATCTCCCGCCAGAACTGATCCATCTCATCTCCCAAAAACTCCCTGATCTCCGTTATTTCATCCGGTGCGGTGTTGTATGCAAGAGGTGGTTCTCCTCCATCCTCCTCTCTGATCCTCCTCAGCAACAACTTCCATGGCTTATCGAGTACAACGAACAATTCCCCAAGGCATCTCCTTTGAAAAGAGAGCTACAGTTTTATTCGTTTGTTAGCGGCGAAACAGGTAGCATCCCTATTCAAGAATCTCACTGCGGTAAGGTCTACCACAGACCAGCTCACAGCTACCTACTTGTTGTAGATGGTGAGGTCATCTCTCTACTCAATCCCCTTACAAACGAGGAAATCTCTCTCCCACAGCTACCTTCTCGTCCAATTTTTATCAGGCCAGTCTTCAGGGGTGCAGAATCGAGTCGTAACTGGCAGTGGGACATCGCCTTAGTTTCTGATGAGGGGCGTTGGAGATACGTGACCTATCACCCGGACAAGATGGGGTGGCAATATGTTGACAATTTGTCTTTTAAAACTTGTTATTGTGATGGAATGATTTTTACTACAACCAACGACGGCCGTACCCTTGTGTTTGATGTTGCCTCAAGAAAGAAATTGTACACAATACCACCACCGAATGATGATCCTTTTACTAATAGTTACGTTATTGACTCATGTGGACAAATTTTTGGGGTGTCTTTAGAATATAAATACGAAAGATCACAGAGAATTAATATTGTTCCATCTTTTAATTTTCGTATTTACATGCTTAATTTGGAAGGAGAAATTAGAAGACAACCTTGCTGGGTCAAGATGAGTAACATCAGAGACCAAATAGTTTTTTTGGATTATTATAATGGTTTTTTGGTGAGAGCTACTGGTGGACTTAAAGGGAACTGCATCTACTTCATATTAGAAAATTTGGCATCAGTGTTGTTCAACAATGTCAGTAAACTTTGGAGGTACGATATTGCTACTGGTACAACTGAACCGGTGCCTTGTCCTTTTGAGCGTTGTACGTGGTTTGTTCCTAATCTGCATTAGTCGTTTACTGTACGTATTTCAGCTTTTTGTGTGCAAACAACTCTACCATCAATGTATTTTGTTAACTGAAATAAAGTTAGATATTAATTCTGATTATGTTTCATTTCACTGAAGCATCATTGCTGCCGAATGTAGGGGCCGTATATTATGATTATTTGCCCTCAATATATATATATATATATATATGATGTCGCTGCATGTAATTTTGCCAATTCTTGTTTCATTTACTGCATTTCATCTCCATTGAGAAAAGAGATACAGTTTTATTAATTCGTTTGTTAACGACAGCGAAACAAGTAGCATATATATATATATATATATATATATATATATATATATATATATATATAGAGTTAGGCTGGGGTGCTATGGATAGCATAGTGGCCTCCCGTGCTACGGCTCAATATTCAAGTTTTCAAAATCCAAACGGTCGATCCGAACCGTTCATTGTTTAATCCATATTGAAATGTGCTTGGAGACCAAATTTTACATTTTTTGGAAAATTTTTACTATTTATTAAGCATTTTTGAAACCGCTGTTTTCCAGTGGTGCAGAATTTTAATAAAAACAGCGATTTTGAAACCATCTTAATAAATAGCAAAAAAATTCCAAAAAATGTAAAATTTGGTCTCCAAGCACATTTCAATATGGATTAAACAATGAACGGTTCGGATCGACCGTTTGGATTTTGAAAACTTGAATATTGAGCCGTAGCACGGGAGGACACTATGCTATCCATAGCACCTCAGCCTAACTCTATATATATATATATATATATATATCTCTCTATGGAGGGGAACTTTGGAGGTACGATATTGCTACTAGCGTACTAGTACATCCATGCGACCAGGTGCCTTGTCCTTTCGAATGTTGTACGTGCACGGTTTGTTCCCTATCTGCGTTAGTCGTTTTTTATATTGCATTTTAATTTTGTGTGGAAATTAAACAACTCTGCTGTGAATTTAGTTTAACTGAAATAAAAAAAAGTTAGATATTAATTCTGATTATATATGTAGTTGTCTTTGATTTCGTTTCACTGTGTATTAACATGACAACCAGTGAAACATCATTGCGCGCTGCCGAGTGTACGTAGAGACCCCATATTAATTACGATTATTAATTATCCCTCAATATAGTGCCACTGCATACACTTTTGCAAACTATTGATATAAAAAATTCACAAAAGAAGTTGTTTTTATGATTGTTGCTAATACATGACTTTGTTTTTCTTACTATTTCAAATAGATTTTCAAAACAAAGTTACAATTAGTACTAGCTGGTCATTATTATGGGTGTATAGATCTTTATTATAGTTAATTAATAGGAGAAAAGAAATATAACACCAGTATTCATCAAATAATATTTTCTGTTACTAATAAAATGTGGTGCTTCTAAATTAATTAGATATATATATATAGAGAGAGAGAGAGTAGAACTAGGGTGCTCTTAAGCTCACCAAAGTTTTGGTGAGCTTAACTCTAAAACTTATTAAATCGATTTCAAATGACAAATCCGAACCGTTGAAATCCGCCTACCTTACGTGTGATGCATCTACATGTGAAATTTTTAAATATTCGAATTAATTTAGTATAAAGTCAAGCGGTCAAAATTAGAAGGTTAATAAATTAATTTTAGTGCATTCATTTTTTGAACGTTTTTGACCGCTTGACTTTATACTAAATTAATTCAAATTTTTAAAAATTTCACATGTAAATGCATCACCCATAAAGTAGGCGGGTTTCAACGGTTCGGATTCTTCATTTGAAATCGATTTGATGAGTTTTAGAGTTAAGCTCACCAAAATTTTAGTGAGCTTAAGAGCACCCTAGTTTTACTCATATATATATATATATATAGTAATCGTAAAAGGGAATTTGTAAAGATATTTTTTTAGATTGACATCAGCAATTCTATTAGAACGTAAAGGTACTATTTAATTCTGCATAACTTATATAACAGAATAGGCACATTAATTAATATACATACATATATATTCTCTTACAAACTATATATATATGTACGACTACGTACATACGTATAAACTATTTTAATTTTTATTATCGATCTAATCAACAGCTGAGGAAGCTGCCATTATACAGGTGTCGAACTTACACTTAAAAAGAAACTGAAGAATTCATTCCAAAGATCGATCCAATTAATTTAGCGGCATATTTCATTAGGCAACATAAAATATTATTCATTGAATTGCTAGTTACATACTTTTCTCTTATTAATAATTAACTGTTGTTACATATGTATGCACTCAAAATAATTAATGATCATATAGTAGTGTGTTAATTGAAATAATATAAATAATCTACCTTTCCGTATGTTAGCTTAAAATTTTGAAGTTTAGTTAATTTATAATGTAATGATTAATAGCAACTGAAATGAAATGCAATTGATTGATGAAGTTGTGTATGTAAATGTATGATCTGAGATACACCTGGTTTGTTCTAAATTTAGCTTATGCATAAGTTATCTGTAGTTTCTTCTATAGTTAATTAAAGAGGTAAAAATACCAAGTCATTGAATTTTATAATATATTTTAATAAAAATTATTCGGGTCATTGAATTTTTATTAAAAATAATTAAGTCGCATGATTTTTCTCCAACTTAATTTCTGTTGCAGAAAAATCCTGTGACTTTTTTTTTTTTTTTTGAGAAACCAGACAGAAGCTGTCAGGTGGGGCCCAACCATTTTTTTAAGCGGTGCACTATAGTAAAAATAAATGACGGAAAGAGACTTGTAAGTTGTAACTGTAATTAGCTTGGTCCCACCATATTTTTTACTTTCATATAGTCCCACTTAGGTTTTCTTTTCACATTTTGTAAACAAAACCTTAAGTTTATAAGATTTATAAAAAAGTCCATTATCATTTCAAAGAATAAATCCAAAATTATCAAAAATATATTTTATTTTCCCATAATGCCCATGTTTCATCTGATGGTTCAAAAGTAAAGTACTGGACCAATTATAAAAAAATAAAAATAAATTTATTAAGTTTTGACAATAAAAAAATTCAATAGTATATATTAATAAAGGTTAATCCCAAAAAAAAATTCAAAGAATACATCATTTATGATTATTATTGGAGGGGGAAGGATGAGTTGGCGTCATAGCTAGGGTCATTTGGAAAGCAAGAACCCCACCAATTAAATGTCAGTTTTTTGCTATCTTTTATCCTGACACACGAGATCCTACTCCGAAGTTAGAAGGGGTCTTGTCTGTGGAGACTGAATCCTTTGCCCTCCGGGGGGCAGGAATTTTCTGTCCCCAGAGTCTCTGTGAGTGGGGCTCATTTAAAAACAGTAACAATAGTTAAACTCTTTAACAGTAATCGGTCCCACCCCGCAGAGACTCTGGGGGAAGGAATTTTCTGCCCCCCGGGAGGCAAAGGATTTGGTTTCTTGTCTGTGACCCGCACCGCTATACTATACATGTAATGTAATGACTAATGACTGTGCTATCGAAAACTTGGTGATTCCTTTACCGTAGCTTTCTAAATCAATTTGTGCTCTTTCTCTCTCATTTAAATCTTCGAATTGAAATCTTCATTGGGCCTGTTCGGCTGCAGTGGAATAGCAGAATTGAATGGAATTGAAGTGCTATTCTTGCCGAACGTAAATGAGAAGTACTGGAATAGGAAATTAAAACAGACCACTCTTCCACTCTTCCCAATTCCCGAGGGGAGCTGGAATTGCGAATTGAGCTAGAAAAGGGATTAGAAATGACCTTTTTTGCCCTTCATTTCGCTGAGGTGGCATACCTTTTCTTATTTTAATACTTTTCCATCTCTTCTTCTTGCACACTTCCAGAGTAGGAAATTTCTTCTTCTCCGTTTGCTTCGATCACAATTTCTGATGATTTGCCGGCAGATTTACGAAATTAATACTACGAACTAAGACGGACACAAATTGCTCTTTCAAATAAGATCCATCCTGTTCAGAGGTTTCTCTTCCATCTCTCTTTCCCTTTTGCCTTTTAACTGATTTCGGCATTCCTCAGTTTAGCTAGCGCCATCGACGTCCTCAAAGGTGATATGAACCTTACCTAGTGGTGAAATGGTATCGGTAAGGGCAAAGAAAGTGTTTGCGTTGGCTGGGGCTAGGCTTTTGTTTTACCCTACTTTACTCTGCATATGTGGTGAGAAACAAGGCGCAAGCTGAGTTTAGATGGTGGGTTGAAGTTGAGTTTAGATGCTGGTGTTAATTATAGTTCCAGTTATATGGATCTTTTTTAAGATACATTGGACAATTTGGCATGAATTATATTCAAAATCTTAAAAAAAAATATCATTCTATTTTATTTTAGCTAGCTTCTAATCATACATGAAAACATATGCACTCACTTCCTTTATCTTTATGGTTCTATGTATAATTTTGAAATAGTATTCATAGCTATACTTTCTTCTCCAAGGTTTTGGAGGTCAGAAGGAACTTGCCCATTTGAAGCAGAGAGGCAAATGAAGCTCGATTTCCACATTCTACGTGATGAAGGTCTTCAATAGATACTGAATGTGCATACTCTTTAAAAGAACCTTCATAAGCGCTTTTAAATTAATTTTTAAGGAGAGTTGCTTTACAGATCCAAGATTGGAGAATTTACCTCCCTCATAATTATGAAATTAAAGAAAAAAAATCTATTCATTTTGCCAAGGCTTTTCTCTAGTGTACTTTTATTTTTTTATTTCCTTTTGTGTTTAGATTATAATCATTTAATAATTTATAACTCAAGCAAAATAGAATTTGTAATATTGATGTACTATTCAACGCTATGGTGCAGTAACCAAAACTAAGGTTATAAAAGTCAATTTTTATAATTATTGTATTTAATGAAGAAAAGTACTACTATTTTAATTGCTAAATATGCTGAACATTTTTAGAATACAGAAGAGTGATCAATTCTCAATTCTATAATTTTTCTACTATTCCATGCTTAGCCGAACAGGCCCATTAAAAAATGAACTTTCTAAATCTGTTCTCTCCCTTCCAGTCCGTGCTCAAATCTCTCTCTCCCTCCTGGTCCGCGCTTATGGCGGATCTGAGAATCGAGTCAATCGACTGTCACTATCTCCAATCAGAGGTCTTCTCTCACCACTCTCACCTCTTATCGCTCCTCTCCCTTCGTGAAGCCTCCACCTCCTTCTTGTCCCTTCGTCTCGCCACTGCACCCTCCTCCTTACTGTTGACTCGACGGTCTCAGACCTGACGTAGCTGGTCGTGTTCCCACCGGAGTAGCTGCTGTTACAGGTTTCAATATCATTTTATAAGCTTCTAATCTGATCGGAGAAGCTGCTGTGTTCCCACTGGAGGCATCAGCATAGAGGTTGCATCTTCGCCTTCTTCTCCCCCACAGTTCGACGCCATGTCAGTAAGAAGCCTTATTGCTGCTCTGTGGAAAATGCACCTTGCTTCCGACTTCCACTTCCAGGTAGGTCCTGCTTCTCAAGATCTACTTTAACATCATTATCTCTCTTTTTTCTTTGTGGAATTGTAATCGAGTGGGTAACTTTGCTAATTACTTAGGTCACGAACAGTGAGCTGTTTATTGTTCCTAAATTTTGATTTGGAAATTGTTGCTTGAGAAAATTATAAAGCAAATGTTCTGAACAAAATGTGCATTATCTCTAATTGTCGATATATTCAGAAATTGTGGTTACAAGAGCTATTTCTGTAGGTGAGTGAATGTTAATTGTAATTGGAGTAAAATTTGGGATTTCCCCTTGGATCTGTGTAATTTCAGACGAATTATGTGTAATTTGGGTGTGCACGTAAGTTGCTTGATAAAATATCTCAAAGAAACATTACAATATGGATATCAACGATTTTAATCTCTCTCTTTTTTTTATCTTAATACAACCCTGCTACCTGTGTGTATTGGCATGTTAATTAGCTTGTACACATCAATGCTGCAACTACGGTTACCGGCATGGTACCACAAATGCTACAATTTACCGACTAGTACGGTACCACCAATGCTCCTTCTTGTACCAGAAGCACGTGCGTTATTAATGGTCTAATACTGGCATATAGTTATTTTGTTGGTGTCTTGTTATCTTGATGATTATTAGTTTTATTCTATACACCAGTAACCTCTATGATTTATTAGTTCATTTTTCTTCTTCTTTGAACTAAACATAGTGTAGTCCTTTATGTACAAGGCCAAACGTTTATAATCAGCATTTGTAGTGAGACGTATCCAGCATATAACAATAGAACTGATGTAATTGGGTTTATGTTCTTCTAATTAATCTTTTAGTCCTAAAATTGTGTCAAATTCATAATTAAGTGTTTGAGATGTCCAGATTCCAAGTCATTTTTATTTAGTAATTTTTTTAGTGTTTTGGTCCATTTTGCCCCTAGGTCAGTTTTATAAGTTCTTTTATTTTCTACTATTCAGTTCATGCTTTGATGGCTAGAAAAGGAATTTGCATTAAATATAAATGAATGTACAGCCAAAAAACAATCGGGTATAATACGCATTTCTGATGACCCTTTCCTATGAAAAACTTTATTTTTTTGAATTTGCATTAAATATAAATGAATGTACGGCCAAAAAATAATCGGGTATAATACACATTTCTAATGACCCTTTCCTATGAAAAATAATATAATCATGACAAAATTATATATTCCTTATTGGATTGCTACTGATGTTGTCACTGTATACTTGTTAATACAATTGTTGCTATTGGTATTGCTATTAGTATAGATCATTATTAAATTTGGTAAAATTATGAGTATTTCCTATAATTCATTAAAATTGACTCTTTTTTTTTTCAGACAAGTTGAAGAAATTTGTAGTTTTGGAGGCCACTGGTATATGTTGGCAAAAAAGGATGTGAAAAAAAAGTAGTTTTGGAGGCCACTGGTACTGTAAGGAGGGGTTGTTTTTATCTTCTAATGTATTTCTATTTGAACCCTTGGTTGAATCATTTGTTGTTGAATATTTAATGTTGTTATAAAAAAAAATTGTCTTTACTATAAAAAAGTTGGTATACTATTTGAACAGTAGAGCTAGGGCTACTAATTTATTCTACATTTGTATCTTCTGTCATAATAATGTAGAAAGATCTAAATCAGCAAAAATATTAGAGTTGTTCCATAACTTATTAGTATTTATTTGTTATCGGTTTACAGGATTCAACGAAACTATCTATAGAGTTATGTCATAAGGTTTACAGAATTTAAAATAATTGAAAGTAGCATTTAGAATGATATTTGAAAGAGATCAGTTTAGATTTCAATCATGAGAAATTTTGCTATTAGGTATTGATAACTAAGAACAAGGAAATGATGTCATCATGCTAAAGGTCAATTTTGCACAAGCTGCTAACTGTCATAGTTTTTTTGGTTATACTAGTATTGGTGATTAAACGAAACTATTTACAAAGTTATGTGATAAGGTTTATAGAATTAAAAAAAATTAGCAATAGTATCTAGAAGGAGATTTGAAAAAAAAATGAATTCTTTTTTACATTTAAAAAAAATAAAGTTTGAAACATAAAATAAAATATTGAAAAAATTTAAAAATTAATTTTTTTTTACCGGTTTATAGGATTAAATGAAACTATTTACAGAGTTATGTAGTAAGGTTTACAGAATTCAAAATAATTAGTAGTATCTAGTTGAATTAGTTTATAGGAATTAATATTGATGCTTACAGGATTTAGTATTGATGTTTACAGAATTAGTTGAATTAGTTTACAGGATTTAGTAGTGATGTTTACAGAATTAGTTAAATTAGTTTACAAGATTTAGTGTTGATGTTTACAGAATTGAAAGTTTTATGTTTACATAATTTGTTGAATTAGTTTACATGATTTAGTATTGATCTTTACAGAATTAGTTGAACTAGTTTACAGGATTTAGTATTGATGTTTACAGAATTGAAAGTTTTATGTGTACAGCATTTGTTGAATTAGTTTACAGAATTTAGTATTCATGTTTACAGAATTAGTTGAAAAAAAATTGAAAAAAAAATTTGAATTCTTTTTTACATTTTTAAAAAATAAAATATTGAAAAATTTTAAAAATTGAATTTTTTTTACCAGTTTATAGGATTAAACGAAACTATTTACAGAGTTATGTAGTAAGGTTTACAGAATTCAAAATAATTAAAAGTAGTATCTAAAAGGAGACAAAATAATTTCGAAGAAAAATTTTGGAAAAAAATTTTGGAAAAAAATTTTGAAAATAAAAATTTCGAAAATAAAGTTTTGAAAAAAAAAAAAACTCGAATATTTTTTACATATTTCTGTTTACAAAGTTTTAATGTGGTTATAGTTAATATTTAGTTTTGAAAAACTGTTAGAGATGTTTTAGATGTGGTCCTAGTCAAAGGTCTAGAAGTGGTCCCGGTCAAAGTAGTTAAAGTGGTTAAAGTGAAAGTTATTGGGGACCACACATAATTGAAAGTTTTATATTGACAGGATTTGTTGAATTAGTTTATAGGATTTAGTATTGATGTTTACAGGATTTGGTATTGATGTTTACAGAATTAGTTCGGAAAATTTTGAGGGACTGGAGTTGGGAGATTGTTAGTTGCTTCCTAATTTGAAATCAATTATGGTTGTCATGATCATTGTCTTGTGGGAAGCATGCTAATTTCTATTCAATTATTATTATTATTAGTATTATTATTTTATTTTACTTGCTTTCAGAATGCTGTGGTCTTGATCTCGCCTTAATTCATAATTAAATTAATTGTTTATTGTGCTTGAGCGAGAAGCAAAGTTATATCATTTGTAATGCACGTGAGCTATATATATTTCAATAATTATGGAGAGTTGTACTTGTATCCATTTGACCATACTCTTTATGGAATAAATTAATGATCGTAACTTGCTAAGATAGTGTATTAATTAACCTAATAAATTAATTTAACATAATGAATACTTTACTTAGCAAGACTATTTCAAATTTCCTTGAATAGCGTAAACTATTTTGACTTCTCATGTAAAAGTCTCTTTCAGGTAGGGTTTTCTTTTTTTAAACCAAGGATTACTTTGTAAATCTCACAGATGATCATTCAATTTGTAAAAATATCTCATTATGATGTCATTTTCTCACTTTTAATACAACCAATAATGAAGAATAGTAATTCAAAGATATTCGATGATTGAAACAATCAAATTGTGAAGGTTGAGTGAACCTTTACCTTTGATTTTAGGAAGCTGATAATTGTACCTCAAACAAAATACCCGTACGTGTCCCCTAACTTTCTAGAATGTCGGCGATAAAAAGATCAGGTTTTACTCTATACAGTGCAATAACAGTATCAATCTTTCTTTATTATACATAATTTTGCTGCATGAAGAGAAAAACGCTATGTTAAAAAAATTAACAAAGGCACCACCAAATACAGCGAAACAATCGGATAATTTAAACATATAAAGGAAAGCGTTTAAACAACTGCGTTCAAGTGTTTAACTTTCATTATAAATGAGTTAATTTTTCATTTTTTAAAATAAAAACGAATCACCGAATTCGTCCCGGAGCATAAAATTTAAAGCTCTAAATTTGTACCAATACCCGAGCGTGTCTCCCACCAAAATGTTTACAACTCTGAATTTTATGTTAGTCAAAACTACTAGTTCTAAGCAAGCAAAGCTCTATTAAATAACAATGAAACTACTGGTTCGAAACAACAATTGTTAGCAGCCTCATCAATTATTTTATGTTAGTCAAAACTCCAACAATTACAATTTCTAAGCATGCAAACCTCTGTTAAATAACAATAAAATTATTACTTCGAAACAATCATAAATTTAGAACTTGTCCCAATAATGCCAATTTTTAAGCATGTAAAACTCTATTAAATAACAATGAAACTACTACTTTGAAACAACAATTGTTTACAAAACAATATAAACCTGTGTGTAAAGCATATAAACATGTGTGTAAAGCATATAAACTTGTGCAAGTAAACCAATATATACTGGCAAGAAAATAACATTTTAAAGCATATAAACCTGTGCAAGTAAACCAATATATACTGGCAAGAAAACAACATTTTAAAGCATATAAACTTGTGCAAGTAAACCAATATATACTGGTAAGAAAATAACATTTTAAAGCATATAAATCTGTGTGTAAAGCATATAAACCTGTGCAAGTAAACCAATATATATTGGCAAGAAAACAACATTTTAAAGCATATAAACCTGTGTGTAAAGCATATAAACCTGTGTTTACAAACACATTTTAAAGCATATAAACCAGTGTTTACAAAAATTAAAAAATCTGTATTACAAATATATAAACCTGTGTTTACAAACACATTTTAAAACTTATTCTTCAAATATATTTTAAAGCATATAAACATGTGTTTACAAACATTGAAAAATCTTCATTTAATGGATTACTTGTTCAAAATGGAGACTGTATTTTTAGTTATTAAATATAAAAAGCTGTTAATTTGCATAATTAAAATTAGAACCAATCCCCCATCGCATCCCCGAGCTAACTGGATTTAAATTGTACTTTAAAGTACGTTCAAGTAAGTAGTTAATTAATGAATAGAGGACCGTTAACAATCTGGGGGACTAATTTGGGGATTGGTGATTACAACTGTTTCTAACAGACTGTCCACGAAATTAAAGCGCAAGACAAAAGCATGCAAAGCTAACATTTAAAGCAATCAATGTAAAACAGCAATGCGTTAAAACAGCAATTCGTTAATTAATGAAAAATTAATAAATTACCGTTATTAGCGGACAGTTAAACCCAGTTAAACCAGTTCAGGGATGGGTTCAGATTTGGTGGCTCGAGGTACAGAAACATTTCTCTTGATTTTATTATTACAATTTAGTCCCTACATTTTTTTAAAAATTGCCAAATTAATACCTACAATTAATTTGTGATGAACTTAAAAGTTTTGAGTTAGCAGTAACCTTTTTAATATATAGTCATAACTCATAAGTTAAGGCTTTTCACATGTGAATTAATTGGTTGTAGAGTTTGATTTGATGATGTTTTAGAAGTAAAAATCAAAAGTCATAAATAGTCATTACAAAATAATTTGGAGGACGCTATGACAAGCCGTGGCTTAATTTAGATTAAAAACAAATCAGTGGTAATAAATAGACAAATTAAAGCTGAGATTCTAATAGTGGATGCTCTGCAGAGCAAGCTTTAGTTATTATTTTATACAGTGTTCTAACATTATTTTTATTATTTTTATTATTAATTAATAATAAGCTATAATTCACACCTTAAATTATTTATATATTAACAACATAGTAACGAGTTATGCTATTTTTATCAAATAATATTTAAAATTGCAAACTTTGACGGTGACTGAATTCCTTTTTGTACTGTTGCCTTTTATTCGGATGAATCAACTTGGATCATTTGTTATTAATTTTACCGTTAATTATTTGAGATTGAGATTAACTGAACTAAACTAAACAGTTTCAAAATAAAAATAAGAAAACTTATTGCTAGGATTGAAATAATTTTCAATACTATTAGGTGCATCACTTTAGCGCTAGATCTGAAATTCTTTGTCCTTTTTTTTTTTTATTTCACTTCTTGATCATTTTTATTATTACTTCTGACGTTAACTTGTTTATTTAATTAAATTTCAAGTATTATGCGATTAGCTGAAATTAGGTAATGCGGAAATACTTTTTTTTTTTTACTGTTATGATTTTCACATAATGTAAAAATAAATGGTGGCAATATCACTAATGATATTTTATTTTCTGAGCCTTTAGCATTCACAGAAATCTATAACAGTGCTATAATTTTGTCAAAAAAAAAAATTGTGGCAAGTGGAAACACCACAATGTACATCTATTACATTCTTTATAAAGATATTTTGAATTACCAGAAGAGAAGGTGCGGATTGGAAAGTCAAAATTGAATTGAAGGGAGAAGTACAAGACACTGCAAAATAAATAAATAAAATTTGAAAGTCAGCAGTGACAACGCGGGGGGGAAGAGAGAAGACGGACCCCCTCTCTCTCTCTCTCTCTCCGACTCTCCTCCACAATAACTGCCAACTCCTTTCGTAAATAAATGCCGTGTGCTCCTGTGCCCGATACCCGATAACGACTCCCACTATTTCCTTCTTCCCTCTCTCCGAGTCCGATCGAACCGATTGACTCCAAGTCTCCAATCAATTCGATCATTCTCTGTTCATCTATTTAGTTTTCGATCATTCTGTTCATCTCTATTCAAGGAAAATTAGCTTGGAATAAAGACTATTCAATTGTTTCAGGCTTCTAGTAATGTGACTTTTCAATTTCTTTCTATATCTCAATTCGTCAATTCTGTGCCACTACACTGATATTGTAATTTCCTCTTTATCTCCTTTTATTTCTCTGGAACGTGGTGGCATTAGCAATTTATCCCACAAGCTTCTAAATCCTACAGCTCTAGCCACTAATTACTCCAAATAACACCAAAATGAAGCTAATTGTTCAAGTAATTGAAGCTCGAGGTCTCCTGGCCATGGATAGCAATGGATTAAGTGATCCCTATGTGAAAGTACAGCTGGGGAGGCAAAGAGCTAAAACAAAGGTGGTTAAAAAGAGCTTAAATCCAATCTGGGATGAAGAGTTCACCTTTCGGGTCGGCAATTTGAAGGAGGAGATTTGTATTTCTGTACTGGATGAAGATAAATACTTTGCAGATGATTTTCTGGGGCAGATAAAGGTGCCCGTTTCGACCCTTTTGGATAAAGAGAATTTGTCTTTGGGAATTCAATGGTACCAGCTTCAACCCAAGAGCAAGAAGTCAAAAATTAAGAACTGTGGTAATTTGAGATTTCTCCTCTTCTTTCTAATTCAGATTTTTCTTTTCTTCTTTTGATAGTAGCCGGTCAATAGTAAATTCTGTATAGTACTGGTGTTATTATTTTATTCAGAAATCAAACATTTTGGTGATATTTGAGTTCTTGATTCAGAAACCAGCATGTACACAGCATACATGTATTCATTTTGACTATTGGTTTACATATAAAGATACTTTTATTAGTGATATCAAAAAGATGTTTGTTTGGTTGATCATCATTTAATTGAACAAATGATGGTAAATTTTATGGGTAGGTTTGGTCAGATTGAAAGCTTAATTGGATTATTCATGCTAATTGGGGCAAAATGAGGAATAATTTGTTATTTTCAGGCTTGCCTGATGGAAGTAATACTTGTTTGAACTTAAAAAAAAAAATTTCATTATCTGATGAGTGATCAAAGTGCAACATAGCCACTAATCCTTTTATTTATTGTTTTCCAAACTTAGGTGAAATTTGCATAAACATATCTCTATCTCAAAACACAAGTGATGATTCAGCCTTGATCTCTCAACCCCCTTTAGACGACGTCACCTCCAACTCTGACAAATCATCTGAGTTGAAGAGAGAAAGTGACCTCCCTTTACCAAATACGGGTTCTGATATATTGTCATGTGACCCAGACCCATTAAAAGATGAGAAGCTCTCGGGCCCCTCTTTCCTTGATCGAGTTTTTCAAGTTTTCTCAGGTCGAAATGCTGAAGCAAATAACCCTTTAGAAGCTGTGCAAGAGGAGCCGGGCCAGCTGACCAATTCTGATGCTGAGTCCTCATCTGAGGACACAAAATTAAGTTCAAACATGTCATTTGATGAATTGTTAAAGGCTTTTGAATCAAAGCACCAAGGTGGTGAGGCACCAGCAAATTTGCCAGGAGGGGTATTGGTCGACCAAGTTTATCTCATTGCTCCTAGTGAATTAAACTCAATCTTATTCTCGCCAAATACGAACTTTTGGAATTCACTTGCTGAAATACAAGGCACGGTGGGGTTACAGTTTGAAAACTGGAAAATCGAAAATGACGGGGAAGTTTTGAGAAGATTGGTCACATACACAAAAGCTGCCACAAAACTAGTGAAGGCTGTGAAGGGAACTGAGGAACAAAATTATATCCGGGTTGAAAATGAAAATTTTGCAGTTCTATGCAGTGTTAGCACGCCTGATGTTCCCTTTGGGACTTATTTTAGAACTGAGCTTCTCTTTTCCATCAGCCCAGGTCCTGAGCTTGCAGATGAGGAGCAGAAAACAACCCGTCTTGTTATATCATGGCGAACAAACTTTTTACAAAGTACCATGATGAAAGGCATGATTGAAAATGGGTCAAGACAGGGACTAAAAGATAGCTTTGACCAATTCTCAGAACTTCTGGGCCAAAATGCAAAAGTATTGGAATTGAAGGACCTTGGGGCAAACAAGGAACAAATGTTGGCCTCTATTAAACCTGAGAGTGAATCAAACTGGAGGATGGGATTGAGGTTCTTCGCAAATTTTACAGTTCTATCCACTATTTGTGCTGCTGGTTACGTTTTGCTCCATATAGCACTGGCAAAGCCTAGTGTGATTCAGGGACTAGAGTTCTCGGGACTTGACTTACCGGATTCCTTTGGGGAATTAGTGGTTTGTGGGATTTTGGTGTTACAGGGGCAGAGGGTTCTTGGCATGGTGTCGCGTTTCCTCAATGCCAAGCAGCAAAAAGGTATATTTACAGTTTTAAAATTATTTAGGATTTGCTTCTTTTGCAAAACAGAACCTGCGTTAATATCTGTAGTGATCAGTTACAGAAAGCTACTGGCTGGTACAGAACATATTACCATACTCGCTATGTGAGGCCAAAAGCTTCAAGTGATTTTTCGATAACTATTTGAACTGTATTGTGTGTAAGTCAGAACCTAGACTTTATAACACTCGGGTTTTGTACCAGGGTGTTACTAGCAGTGAATCTTTATGAATGTGTTACCCGCCAGCTCATTTTCAGTTTCTTTTTGGGTTATTATACCAGTACAGTTCCCATATCGAAACCACCCTAACTCATTTACTTTGTCACTTACATTTTGTTTTTTTGCTCTCCCTATCCACGTACACATACACTTTCACACATCATGGATGGTCAAAGTCAAACAATGAAATTAAGTTTGATGGTCTACACTACCAATGTAATTCACAAACTTAGCAATTATCATTTATAATATATAGGAAGTGATCATGGTGTGAAAGCACAAGGAGAAGGTTGGTTGCTGACAGTTGCGCTGCTTGAGGGGTCAAATCTGGCAGCAGTTGACTCAACGGGGTCTGACCCATATGTTGTTTTCACGTGCAATGGGCAATCCAGGACCAGCTCTATTAAGTTCCAAACCCTAGAGCCCCAATGGAATGGTAGAATAACTGTTTATTAAATTTTGATTTGACGGCTTTTGCATTATCTATACTGCTGTATATATTTGGTGTCTTTTCTGAGAGTAAATTAGTGAGCACTTGTTGAGGTGTAGTCTCATAACCAAACTTTATTTAACTCTCAATTGTGCAATGTGTAAATTGCACAGGCAGGGAGTTTTCGGGTTTTAATTGCAAAAATGGGGTTAACTTGTCTATCAATGAGTCAATTGATTAATTCTTGGCCTAGTTGATAATCTGATTTATCAGCACATACAAAGTTGCCATTTAATTACTTGCCATATCTTATTTTCAGAGATTTTTGAATTTGATGCAATGGACGACCCTCCATCAGTAATGGATATAGATGTCTATGGTTTTGATGGCCCGTTTGAAGAAGCGGCTCTCCTAGGCCATGCTGAGGTCAACTTTGTGAAATCGAATCTGTCAGACCTTTCTGATATGTGGATCGCACTCCAGGGCAAGCTGGCCCAGGCGTGTCAGTCCCGGGTCCACCTGCGCATCTTCCTTGACAACACCAAGGGAAATGACATTGTAAAACAGTACCACGACAAGGTTGAGAGGGAGGTCGGCAAGAAGGTACAAGAATACCATTAGCTATTAGCATTACATTACTTTACTGGCCAAAGATGCTTTTGCGGTGTCTATATTGAATTATCTTCAAAGTATGAACAAGAAACCTGGCCTGTATATAATGGTATAGTTTATTGGTGCTATTCAATTTTAGGGGCCCACACAATCATTAGTTGGTTCTAGGATGTATTTGGCCTAAGCAGTGCTAATGCTGCTTTCGTGTTAAAATATTTATGCTATGTGGTACTGAATCTGGATATGCCCAGTGCAGCATCAGTTTGTTGTTACTGGTATAAAGTTATCTTTTAGGGATTTCAGTTGGTATAAAATTGTATATGTGGTACATGGATTGAGTTGTATGATATCAGAACAACACCATACCAGTACTAAAACTTTTTAGGGATGCTATTGAAAGACCTTAATGTTGTAGCCCCATTGACTATTTTCAGTCGTGGTCAAGTGAACTAACCATACCTGATCAGCAATTTGGATGTGTACCGGTCCAATATTCCAATGAGAGTAATTTGTTGAGTTGTAATATAATGTAGGTAAATATAAGGTCGCCTCAGACAAATTCAGGATTTCAAAAGATCTTCGGCCTCCCTTCGGAAGAGTTTCTGATCAATGATTTCACATGCCACCTCAAGCGCAAAATGCATACCCAGGTCAGTAATTGTTAGACTTTTTCTGGTTAATATTAGCTTATGGAAAGGCAAGGTACTGAATCTACAGTCAATTGGGCAATTATGTCTAGTTTGAATTATGGTGCGATGCCCTTGTGCCAAATATTACACAATTGTGCAATGCGCAATCATGCCTTATACTAGTTATCTTTTCCCCTTGTGCAAGAAAAGCTCACAAAGAGAAATAGAAAGGAAAAGGAAAAACTCTTTCATGGGACCCCCGAGATTCCAGATAACTAGTGTATTTCGCATAAGCAAAATAATCTGTTCCTTTTTTACTTCTTTTTTTATTTAATTATGTGGGTTCTAATCTGCAGGGACGGCTTTTTCTATCACCTCGAATAATAGGTTTCTATTCAAATCTTTTTGGGCACAAAACAAAATTCTTCTTCCTCTGGGAGGATATAGAGGATATTCAGGTGGTCCCAGCTTCCCTTTCGTCCATGGGAAGTCCGTCCATCCTTGTAATTTTGAGAAAAGGGAGGGGCCATGATGCAAAACATGGGGCCAAGTCAGTTGATGAGGAAGGAAGGCTGCGGTTCCTGTTCCAATCCTTTGTGTCTTTCAATGTGGCCAATAGGTAATGCCATTATCCAAAAAGTACTTGATCCATCAAATGAGCAATTACTCAAAATGTGAAATTAATTTATGTAACCCAGTTTTAATCATCTCATTCTCCATTATATCTCAATTATGCAATTATGTCACAAACCAGCCTCTTCTCAATGGAATATATCCACAGCAAAATCTTAGTTTGTGCAATTCTGCATCAATATAATATTCTCCCTCTAGCAATTATTCCCGTGATACTGGTATTGTTCCAGTCAGTATCAGTAAAGGTATATTAACATTACTGGTAAGACCAGAACAAGCTTATATTATTGACGCCATTTCAAGCCTCAAAATTCGAATCCCCCAATTCCCCACTCAGCATAAGTTCATGCATGTGATAAAGAAAATAATACCAACTTTTAAATTGGTCTAACCAACTTTCCACAAGGGACCTTGCTATTACTAAATAAACTAACATGGTTGGATTTATTGAAAGGACAATGTTGGCATTGTGGAAGTCAAGGTCACTGAGCCCAGAACAGAAGGTGCAATTAGTCGAGGAAGAATCAGATACCAAATCTTTAAATAGTGAAGATAGTGGATCTTTAAATAGTGAAGATAGCGGATCTTTTATTGGCATGGATGATGTAATGATGTCAGAGGTTTTCTCATGCTCGCTCCCTCTCAATGTAAGTTTGTATATACGTTCCTGCCTTTGGATAGAGCAGTTACATGTGCTTTGTAGTAAACATTTCATGTGCAGACTTCTTTTTTAATTGTTACTGAACAAAAAACAAATTCTGCTTATTTTTTTTATAGTTAAGTAACAGTTTTCTCCATCTGACAAAACAATGAAACACTGTATACACCATTTCTTTGATAAATAAATTAGTTTTTCTTTTTGTATTACACATTTTTTTCTCAGTTATGATACCATTTTGCATCTATTATACTATAATTTAAAACTGATGACTATCTTGGTATTGACCATTTTGTTTGTGGAATCAGATATCGTCAGTAATGGAACTATATGAAGGTGGAGCATTGGAGCATAGGGTGATGGAGAAGGTGGGATGCGTAGATTACTCAGTATCGACATGGGAACCGGTGAAGGAAGACGCGTACCAGAGGCAGATGAATTTTAAGTTAGGGAAGAACCTGTCACGGTACCGTGGTGAGGTAACAAGCACTCAGCAGAAGTCTACCCTGCCCGATCGAAATGGCTGGATCATTGAAGAGGTTATGGCCATCCAGGGTGCCATGCTTGGTGACTACTTCAATGTATGACTGATTTTCCAATTACTCTAGTTCATTTTTATTTACTTTTTTTTTTTTTTTGGTGATTGCAAGCACGTGAGGAGTCAAGTTGAGAACCTTAGTTTATCATAGCATGCTATTATCTTGTGGTACCCATATAACTCAACAAAGTGGATCTTTTTTTATCTATTTATGTTTGTCAATTGGCCTCTTTGGTGTTTCTTGCATAAAATACCTGGGTTTAAGGAACCAAAAGAGTCTAAAAAAGGTGTGGTTGAGTTGTAATCTGCTGGTCAGGCCTAGCGCCAGACTATTAGTATGGGGATTCCTTATGATTTATGATTTTATAATAAAAGATTTTTGTGACTATAATTTTTGGTATATGCAGCTTCATTTGAGATACCAGATAGAGGATCAGGCCCCAAAGGCAAAAGCATGTCTGGTACAAGCATCAGTTGGTATCGCTTGGTTGAAGACCACAAAGCATCAAAAAAAGATTACCAAAAATGCATTGTCGAGTTGTTCTTCTCGCATCAAACAAATTTTTAGTACACTGGAGAAGGAATTCACACTCCCAAAGTCATAAAAGTTCACCGAAGTTTAGGTTACAGGTGTAAATAGATAGTCTCAACATAGCTGGGAGAAGATGTGGAAAGGAACTTCTAGAAGTTTCTTGATTGTTTTGGGAAAATTCTTTGTGCTGTTAAAAAGTTTTATTAGTAGCATGTGGACTAGGAATGATTCTCGTTTAAAGCATTTTTTTTGACATGCTTGCTGTAATTGTAATAGTTTCGCTTAATAAAGTGAGTGAAATTAGGTGGAGATAAAGATGGAAAGTAATTAGACTCAATGCTTCTTATTTGGGGTTTTGTGGCTTTTACATTATAAAGTGCTTCGCCAATCGCAAATGAGTTAATTCATATTAATTATATATGACACTGTTGATTTTAATGCGTGATATGTATGTCCAAGTTATGTAACAAGTTGTCCAGATCAATTAGTAACAATCTTATGGAAGTGAAGCAAAGATACAGAAAGAGAAAAGACGGATCAATCTACCACTGTTTTGGTGACAGTAAACTCTATATATTATTAAATGTCAAGGATATTCTATATTGACTCTTTGAGTAAAAAAAAATATAAATTTTAGAATTTTTAAGTATATAAACAATACGTACGTCAAAAAAACGAACGTCTCGTTCAATTAATTATGTGTACATTGAATTACGAACTGTTAGAGATTCCACAAAGGATGTTTGGTTCCTATGTGGGGACTTTAATGCTCTTAGAAAACAAGAAGACAAATAGGAGATACCTTTGATATATAGTTCTGTAAGTAGAAAATTTAACAAGTTTATCAATGAGCATCACTTAATTGAACACAAATTAGCATCTAGGAAGTACACATGGACAAATGGTAGATCATTTGCTCTTTTAGATAGAGTTTTCACGTCAATTTCTTGGGACCGGATTTATGCTACGAGTTTGGTTAGTGATCTGAATTGTAATGGATCAGATCACTGTAAACACAAATAGATACATCCCCCACCCCACCCTTCCTGGACTGAACAAGAGCATTTTGTTGCTCTAATGGGTAAGTGGTGGCAGGAATCCCATTAAGAATGCCAGACATTGCCAAAAGTTAGAATAAAAAATTAAAACATACAAGGAAAAGAATTAAGAGTTGGGCAAAAAATTTCTATGGTAAAAGAAAAAGAGAAAAGACACAATTGTTGTCGCAGTTGCATAAATTTGAAAAAAAATTAGAGAAGATAGGTCATTTACAACAACAGAAGAGGAAGAGTGGATAACCTCTCAAGTTAAGTTAGACACACTGTACCAGAAAGAGGAATCTCATTGGAAACTGTTATCTAAACAAAGGTGGTTGGCTGAAGGTGATGCAAACACCAAATATTTCCACACTGTAGCTACCCATAGACATAAGAAAAGAAGATTAATACTTTAGAAATAAATGGTCAAATCACTAATAATCTAGCTGAAATTAAGCATCACATAGTTCAATAATATAAGGATTTGTTAGGTACAGTGGGAGACAAGTATGGATTTCTGACAAATGAGTTTTGGGAACCAAAGGATAAAATAATCCATTTAGAACAATGGGAATTCAAACGACCATTCATGGAAACTGAGCTGAAACAAGATGTGTTTGTATCTGAACCCAATGGGTTCCCCGGCCCTGATGAGTTTACATTCAAATTTTATCAATTATTTTGGAACGTAGTTAAGGATGATCTTATGTTTCTAGCACATTACTTCTTTGAAAATACTTTAGATTTACACAAGATTAACAAATCATGCATCTATCTCATCCCTAAAGAAAAGGATGCTACCCTTATTAAAAAATTTAGAACAATTACTTTAGTTAATTATAGCTTTAAAATACTTACTCTTCGTTTAGAACCCATTATGTCTAGAATTATAGATAGTAGTCAATCAGCCTTCATTAAAAATAGGTTTATTTTAGATAACGTAATCCTTAGACAAGAAATTCTTCATTCTTATAATACTAATAAACAACCAGGAATAGTTATAAAAGTAAACTTTGTAAAACATATGATAAAATTCATTAGGATTATCTCTTAGAAGTTTTAGAAAGTAGAAATTTCGGATCTAAATGGATATAGTGGATCAAAAATTGGCTCTATAGCTCTCAGTCATGCCTTACAATTAATGGAGATCTTACGAAATACTTTTATTGTAAACGAGAAGTGAGATAAGGAGATTCCTTGTCTCCTTTCCTTTATATGTTGGTTGCTGACACTTTAAGTAAGGTTTTTAATAAGGGTAGACAAGCTAACATCATTAAAGGATTAGGACTGCAATGCATAAATAATACAGCAATTGCTAATTGTCACTATGCGAATGATACAATTTTTTTCCTGGAAGCCCAGGAAGAGAATGTAAAAGCTGCATGGCGGGCAATGTTGGCATTTGAAGTCATTTCTAGCTTCAAAATGAGCTACGAAAAAACTGAAATCTATCATCTCCATGTAGATGATGTTGGGGTTTTGACGGTTCAAACCCATTGATTTAGCTTAACAGCGGAAGTGTGTAAGACAAAAATTTACGGTTAAGTTAAGCTAAAAATTAAACGAGGTATGTCAGGAAACCTTCCAAGGCGGTCCACCTTCAGTATTCCTTCGGCATCAAAACCTCATTTAATTTATTTACAGATCTACTCCATAATTGATTTTCTAAAACATTAAATCTATTTACAAATTAAATAGATTAATATAACAATTTATACCTTGATTCCAAATCTCAGTTGGAATGCAGACCAAGCGAGTAGAGCTTCACCAGGGATGGAATCGACTTGCAGTATCACACGTGTGATACCTCTATTGGTTATCCACCAGGACTAACCGGAGAGCGATTTATTTCTTTTGCCAGAAATACCGTAAACCGCGGAATTCTGCAAAAACACTATTCACCGAAACCGTAACCGAGAAAGAGAGAAAATAGAAACTCGAATCGATCAGACAGATCAGATACGATATATGTGAATTAGTGATTTTCTCTCTACCCCTACCCTTCTATTTATAGGCAAATGTGGTGGTTTTGCAAATGACCAAAATGCCCTTGGCATTTGGCCTAATTACAAAAATTTGCCATTAGAATGGCGGTTCTAATCAAATGACAAAATCAAATTCATTTTTGCTACTATTGCCGACATGCATTCCCTTTTTTTTTCTTTGCCGACATCCAAACTTAATATATATATATATATATATATATATATATATATATATATATATATATATATATTGAATATATATATAGAAATGTATATATTTGATTCGGCCGACATGCAAATGAATTTGATTTATATTTTGAATCTTTGGATTTCAATTTTTAATTAAAGTTTTAATTTGCTAGGTTAGCCTAAAATTAAAACCATAATTAATATTTAAAATCTAAATCAAAATTATATATATATAATTGTTCTAAACAATTATATTTCTCACGGTTCGGTTTCGGTTGTTGTTCGGTAACTTTTATACAACGTAACGTGTACGTTTATAAATTAACCGTTGTTTCTGCTTGTCATTCTAAATGACATTTATAATTTAATTATATCACGTATAATTAATTATAACCATCTTAATATTAATTATAATCAATTTATAATTAATCAGTAAGATTCTCCGAGTAGCTCCTATATGGTGTGACCCAATAGGATCTGTGTTATGTTGGTAAACAGAGTTAAAACTGTTTTAACTTCTGTTAGTCATGGGTGGCATCTGGCAACACATCATGACCATCCAATTACACAGATGATGCTGTACTGTACAATATCACGATCCAGTAAACAATTTACTTGTGTCAGTTCTTCTGTCTCATAGCTATCAGATCAGTTTTAAGGTAGATATGTGTCATCCTTGTTAACTGTATCTTTTCTTGATCTTGAGTAGATTATCAAATATAATTACTCTTGTAATTATACTGCATGCAGATAATCTAACTCTACCAAGGGGCCCAGTGATGCTATAGCTCGTATAGAGATACGAGGGACAAGTAGTATTCTTGGTAGACTATCACTTCCTCACCTAAGCTATACATATGGAAATGCTACCGTTATGGCTGCTTTTTACGGACAGCGTTAGATAACACTTACTCATATATATTTCTTAGTGGGAACGATAAATACCTCATACTGTAGAACTTTGACACTGAATGAAAAACATAAATGACACGAACACAATTCTATTTAATGTTTCATTCGGGGTCTGTCAAATACCATGTTCCTAGAACATGTATCTATGTGATTAAAATGACATCTCGTGTCAGGTGGTTTGTAAAACTTAACCATCTTTTAATCCACATACTAACCTTATAGCGGTAATTAGTGTTCCTGCTAATTACCTTGGTCAGTGATCTTTTAAGAGTATATATTATCTATATTATGGAGTTTCACAATTTCAGTCATGAACTCAAAATGATCCACAAATGCAATAATACTCAAGGCAACAAAATGATATATAAATAAACATTCAATTCATGAACAAAGTTTTATGATTAATTTATCGTATTATTGACTTCTAGATTATTACAAACTAACAGATGAATCATTAGAACTCAATCAGATTTTTAGATGCCATTGGAGAACTTTTCCACTTAAATACCTAGGTTTGCCCCTACACTTTAAAAAATTACTAGTAGCAGATTGGCAATTTCTTGTAGACAAAATAGAAAGTAAACTCAAAAATTGGTAAGGACACTTGCTGTCTATAGGAGGTAGGATTACACTTCTTAATTCGATGCCATCTATTATCCCTTTGTACACACTCTCTATTTATAAAATCTCTATTACTGTATTGAATCAAATAGACAAAATTAGGAGAAAATTCATTTGGCAAGGAACATCCCCTAAGAAAAAATACTTGTTCCTAGATTGACAAGCAGCTTGTATAGCTAGACAATTTGATGGTTTAGGAATCCTAGATTTGAGACAGATGAACTTATCTCTACTTCTTAAATGGTGGTGAAAATTAAAAAATCCCTTGTATACTGGCACATGGAAAAATCTGATAGTATACAAATACATATTAGGTCATACAGTACAACACTCTTCTTTTTGGACAGTTCTTCTCTCTTTAGATAAAATAGGAAACATTAGTGTATCGTATGAACCAGGACTTAACACTCAAATTAGGTTTTGGAAAGATATCTGGCACCAAGATTGTTCTTTAGAGATTAAATACTATAGTTTATTCCAAAAATGTCTGGACCCCAATGTTTTATTGTCAGATGTAATTAACACACAAGGGAGATGTATTAGATTTAGAACAACATTGTTAGGCATAGATAGGATTGATTGGGCAGAAATTTTATATATAATTAGCACTACTTCTTTCACACGGGACCAAGATTCGCTATAATGGTGATGGCACTCTTTAGGGAAGTTTTCTACACACTCCATTTACAATTTGCTTAATTTTAGGGGTATCCAGCCTAGTAGGGCAATGACGTGATGGAACCTCCCAATACCACCAAAAATAAAAGTATTTATGTGGCTTATTGAACACGACAAAATCTTGACTAAAAATAATCTCTTAATTAAAGGCTGGATAGGAAACCCCTCTTATCAGTTCTGTAGTGAAGATGAAACCCTCTATACCTTATCTATCATTTTGCACGAGAAGCCTAGTTTTGGTTAAGAAAGAGTCAACATGTTATGCACAATTGGGAAAGATGGACAGATCTGATAGATTTTGCTTTTAGTCTTAACTCAACACAACAAAAAGGATTCCTAATCATTTTTAGTGCAGTATATTGGATATTATGGAAACATAGGAACGAACTTTATTTTACTAATTGTAATATTGCTACACATTGGAAAAGATGGACAGATCTGATAGATTTTGCTTTTAGTCTTAACTCAACACAACAAAAAGGATTCCTAATCATTTTTAGTGCAGTATGTTGGATATTATAGAAACATAGGAACAAACTTTATTTTACTAATTGTAATATTGCTACACCTAGAAATATAATTTTATTAATAAAATCATTGTTTGGATATTGAACAGGTTCAAGAAGGCGGCTAAGGAATGGATACCTATCATTTTTTTTTTTGAAAACTAGACAGTGGCTGTCTAGGTGTTACAACTTTTACAACATTTACACATGCTCCTTACAACCGTGTTCTCTAGCCTACCTCTGTAGAATGCACTAACAATTTTCAAACCACAGCTTTGCCTCTTGTAGAATTACCCCTGCCAGCAATTCTGGTTGCATACTGTGCCCTCTGAATATCTGGTCACATCTTTGCTTCCATATAAACCAGCACGCACACATCAACAGAGATGGTCCTTTTCCACCCAGGAACCTGGTCTATTTGGCTGTCCTTTTATTGATCGAAGCCAAATTGTCTCAATATCATGCCCCATTACCAGTATGTTGTAACCTATTGATGAACTCAGCCTTCTCCAAACCCTCATCGCATAGGAGCATGTAAACAACAGATGCAGGGCTGTCTCCATCGGGCATGATTGGCACATTACACAATGCATGGCGCATGGTATATTCCTTCTTGACAACATATCATGTGTCAGAATACGTTGACGAAGCATTAGGAATACAAAGATCTTAACCGTTTCAGGTGCTCTGTATTTCCATAACTTCCTTCCTCCAAATTTGATCTTTCCACCGCTCATGAAGATCCTATATAGTGATGCCGCACTATACAGCCCTGTTGCCTCCTAGCGCCATACCAGTACATCCAGCTCTTGCGAGAAGGTTATTTCTGTTACCTGTTGGACAAGTTGCTGATCCAGTTCCTCAATTATAGGCACTGCTTCCCGTAGTGATAGTCTCTGGCGCCTTGGTCTGGGATTCTGACCCGTATAAACCACTGTCTGACCCCAATGGTCAATGGATACCTATCATTAAGGATGCGATACCACTCAATCAATACATGCCCCTGAAGATAATAGCTTACCAGCCAACTAAGACCTCTAAGATGACCTAGCTCTCATATGTTAAAGAAGACCTACAGCAACTTTTTTGACTATAGAAATATATAACTTCAGCCCAATGTTATGTGGCTTAGTCTTAGCTAACCTAACGTATTTTTAGACTTTAGATATAACGCATAGTTATGTTGGTCTCTTGTGGCTTCTGACAAATTGGCTTTTGATTAGGTGATATGTAGAGCTTTAGCTCTAAGGAACTGCTGTAATTATTTGATTTCAGTAATATGAAATGAGCCTTGCCCTTTTAAGAAAAAGAAAAAAAATTATGTGTAGATTGATGATCAAGTATAAGAAAATACGCCACCCATTTTTTAGTATCAAAATAAAATGTAAATTTAATTTATAATTTTTGGTGAATACATACTTTTTGTTAAATGAGCAGGAATAACGCGCGAGTCAGATTATTTTTTAAAATTTAAATGAACAAAACTTGGTCATTATGATTCATAAAAAGATTGCAAGTTGATTTCTTCTAAAAAAAAGTTATAAAGCAAGCAATGCAGACGCATCCCACTCCAATGGGAGTCCGTACGTGCATGTCCGCCCAGCAGGTAGAATTTAAAAGAATGAACGGTCCACATTAAATCTATTTAATCTATTTAGATCAAACTCAATTCGGTACGTAGCTGCTGTACGTGAGCCTATGACTGTAGGGGATTGCTTTAAGAGTTGTGTCAAGCTAAAAAGAACGGTTATGATTTTTAGCTTGCACCTCAGGTACCTGGGTGATACGGATTCCTCCAATGAAAATGGGTAGAAATTTCATACAGGACGGATAATATTTTCCTAGTATTATCTTATAGGTTATTTTTGCCGCATTATTTTGGTTGATATATATACTGATCAATTCTCAAGTATAGCAGAATTTTTTTCTCATAGCATTTTGAACAAATATTATGAGCAATTCACATAAAACCACTATTACCGAAAAGAAAAAAATTCACACACTACTCCCTACACATCTTTTGTGCTTTTATATATGTGGATTCTTATAAATCGGTTCAAGATATTCTGTGTAGGAAAATATTTTTTGTGAACATGAAATGTATCGGAATAAACACTATCAAACTGTTCGCTTCGCTAACCAGTTGAGAATATTATGATTTTGAAATTTGTCAAAATTGAAAAAATAAAAAATAAAATTGCACTTGTGTTACTCGTCATTAAGAAAGGTCAAGTTTAATACGATTCAATTATTATAAATTGTGTGATTGTTGATCAAGATATAACAGTGGCGGAACTAAAAAAATTTAGATCCGGAGCTATAAAAGTAGAATAAGGCTACGGTGCTATGGGTTGTATAGAGGGCATTTATATAACGGCTTAATATTTGAGTTTTCAAAATTCTAACGGTCGATCCGAACTATTTAACATAATTTCCATATGAATATGTACTTGCAAACCAAATTTTACATTTTTTAGAATTTATTTATTTATTTTTTAGATAGGTAGAAAATCAAATATCTGAATGGTGCATAATTTTTTAGATTAAGTAATTTTCTACTTATCTAAAAAAATAGTAAAAAGTTTCTAAAAATTACGGAAGCGTCTAATTGTCCACAGTTTTTTGTCCACCATTTGTCAACAGTTTTGACTTGCGCGAATACTGTAAAATTACTTCTACATGCTATATAATTATACAATATATCAGTTAATCACAAAACATTCAGCAATTATTTGAAGTGGTCCCATGATAATTAATTAGAAAAAGATTGAAATGAGAAAAGAAATGTACTTTCAAATTGTACTTTCGAAAATTACAGTTATAGGAAATTATTGGTAGTTAGAGTTAGTTATTAGCGGTTATTAGCGGTTATTGGCAGTTAAAGTTAGTTATTAGCGTCTGCACTGGATTGAATCTTGTATACTGTAAAATTGAATCTTGTATACAGTAAAATTTTTGATTGAATCTTGTATACTGTAAAATTAAATCTTGTATACTATAAAATTTAATCTTGTATACAGTAAAATTTCAATTGAATCTTGTATACTGTAAAATTTCTAAATCTAAACCATAAAATAATACCATGTATATTGTAAGATAAAATATAAAAAATGCAACATTTTAGCTTAAACTACATTTTAGCTTAAAATAATACTATAAAGAATCATGTATACTGTAAAATTTCAAAATATAAATCATAAAATAATACCATGTATACTGTAAAATTTCTAAATCTATATAGATACATCAATTATCTGTTCAACAAAAATCTCTTCACCACACACAAAATATGTTCACCATAATGTTTGACTCTGCTAATTCTTCAATTCCTACATCTCCCACAATATCGAGTTCAGCATTTAAATCGATTTCTACAATCCTAATTTTTGCAACACTATTCACGCTTGAAATTTCACTTGTCAAATCTTCATTCAAATCAAAAGTCATTGGGGCAAAATTGTAAAAATCAATACTAAAGAATGTTAGACACAAAAAAAATATATAATAATATACATCAAAATATATTCATAACACTGTATTTGTATATCTTATATACTGTAAATTACTTAATAAAAAATGTAACATACACATATCATAACATAAAATACAAAGTGCATATCAAAACATTACTTATGTATTGTAAAATTTGTCACCTATACCGTAAACAAAACCCATTGATAACATAAAATGATATATATAACATTTAAAAAATAATAATATATATCATGTAAAATTGACTTGCCTCAATCCTGTAAAATTTCTAATTCAAAACTATAACTTATGTAAAATAATCTAATAACAATTTTCAAACATAAAAAAAGTGTCATTTCACTTGTACCAATCCTGTAAAATTCATCATTCAATACTGTAACTTAAATAACAAATCTTATAAAAAATGTCATTCAAATTTTCAAACATCTAGAAACTTTCATATGTATAGCCATAAAATGAATATTGTAAATTCATAAGATAAATATTATAAAACAACAAGGTCAATATTATAAAACAACAAGATGAACAGTCGATCCATCAAAAATTAGAAAACCAGACCAGATTGACAGCTAACATATTAGATCAACTTAGGTTAGACTCAAAGTATTACTAGATTGGATCAAGAACAACTAGAATATTTGTAAAACTAAACTAGATAATAGGGAGACTATACAGTTACCTGAATCTCCGTAAAATGCCACAAGGAAAGGAAAAGATTAGTTACTAAAAATAACATAAATACACTAATTGTCAAAATCTCTTCAACCAGATCCACAAAGTGGGGATAAGACATCATCTCGCGGCCGTTGCTGCTGTCGTTGGCATCACAGCCGTTGCTGCCACGATTGTCGTTGTCATAAAGGGAGTCTCCATACAGAGAATCCATCATACAACCGAAATTTGAGATTGATAAATTCCTCTACCATTTAATCCTCAATTTTCCCTTCTCCCTCTCCTAAATTCCTTTTCCGCTCCTCAGGTTATTGATTTGAATGAATAATATTCAAGGGATTAATCTTGTTCGATAAATTCCTTAGCCGCTCCTAGGGTTTTGTAAAATAAAGGGATTGGTTCGTCGTTGATCAATTCGGAGTAATGAATATTTAAATAGCGAAATCTGGAAAAAGATTTGAATACCAATTGGAAGATGGGACCAAGCTGTTAAAATTAGTTAAATGAGAGGGATAAGATCTGCGAATAAATGGTGGACAAAACTCAGTGAACATAAATCTTTTCTCTTACAAAAGGAAATAAAAATTATGAAAATGCCTAAGCAAATATATCCGCCTCCGCCCCTGAAGATGTTACAAAACTGTACCTTTAAATTTTCAAATTATTGGATGTATTACCGATGAATTTTTAAGATTCATCATCATATATATACTCGATACATTGTCAATAATAAGTGGTATATATGAAGCAAAAAAATTAATTTTAACTTTCAATTTGAATGAGTTTGATGTTAAGGGATCGCCTAGACGGATATATATGTTCAGCTTGCATTGGTAGCAATAAACAAGAATTTGAAAGCAATATAATATAACGGAGGATATCTGATCCAAATTAACCAACATAAACATATGCAATTAGCAGGAAAGCAAGATCAACCATCGAAAAGATAGAATAATTAAATTAAATAACAAAATTAACCAATTTTGCTCTACTCCATTAATAAAATTCAACAAGATCATAATAATATTAACCATATAACTAACTACATCCAATCCATATAATCCACCTCAACATGTTGTTCCGCCGACTCGATCCGGATTGGTCGCCCCGGGGCAATGCTATTTAGCATCAATGTAAACAATATATCAATTCTAAATCTCCAAATTGTTGCAATGTTATCGAGCCGGAACGCAACTGGAATTCTTGCTATAACATGCAGCTCCAAGGCTTCACCGGGAGGCGGTCCTGCAATGCCTTCTAATAATGCTGCTCTCTCACCGGGCTCCGTCTCACTCTTCCCCTTTATATCAATCTCCATCAGTGTAACATTGTTCCCAGGCTGCAAGAACTGCTGTATATCCCCGGTGCACAACGTGTCGCCTCGGAATGAAGCAGTCACCGTACCAGCGTTACGGTACCAGATCCCGATACGTTTGTTAGGGTTATCTGCCTCGATAAATACTGTAAACTCAGTTGATACCATAGTGTTTGCAGGGTTTACATTCAGAGAATCAACTACAATTGAAGACACCTTGTATTTGGGGAGTTCAGGGTTGAGGATGGTGTACGTGGCGGCGAAGGCGAGGAGGAAAAGAAGAATGAGAAAAAAGAGAAAAGTACAAGAGAAACATATGAGGCGCTGACAGCAGTCAGCATGGCTGTGTCGATAAAAGTTATGGGTTGAGAGGGAAATGTATTTCGGGATGGGACGGAAAGGTTTGGTGGGGCCCGGGGGAGGGTCCTCGAGGTTGTTGGACCGGTGGTGAGGGTGGTCCATGGAAGAGTACGTGTATGTGTGTCAAAAAGAGAGAGGGATAGAGAGAGATTTAGAAGGTTGAATTGAGGTGCAAGAGACGAGTGCTGGTTTGAGGTTGTCTTTCTTATTTTTAGACACACACACATAATATAGATAACTGTAATAGGTAATATATACACGGTTACCCGTTCAAATCAGCCTGGATTAAATTTTTGGAAGAATGACTGATTTTTTTTTCTTCTTTTTAATTTTAGAGAAGAAAAAAAGTCCATTTCCCCCTGGATATATTAATTGCATTTCTAGTTCAAGAAAATTCCTAAATAACGTCAAGTCAAGTCGTTGAAAAATAATCAACAAATTAAATTAGTTGTACTAAAATTTTATCTTTTCTTTAGAAAAAATCATGGCAAGAGAAATTAAACAGTATCAATGAATTCGATCTGCATCATAATATTATTATTATATCGAAATTAATTTGTTCTTTAAAAGACTATGCAGTTATGCATTCACTCCAACCACATATTTTGAAATATAACATGTTTTCTAACTCTGTCTATAGAATAGGTACTGTAAAAGCTCAAGGCATTAGAATTTAGAAATGTTACGTGAAAGAAAAAAGTTTTCCTTCCACTCATGAATCTCAGACATATCGAACATGGCCTTATTGGTATTGGGCCATAACGGGCCTTTAGCTTGTTTCCCTATCAACTAGATTTACTGAAAACTTACCACCGCTTTCTATTAATTTCTATACCCGTTTTATAGTTATATTAATATATTTACCTTTATAATTAACAATATAAATTCAACTTAGATCTATATAAAAATTGAAACTAATACAGCATAATTTACTCCTATTTAGCGCAAATTCTCTTAATGCTCTACGCTGGTACCGCTATTTCCGTACTCCTCGTTATATGAGCTGGCAATTGACTAAATAGGGAATATTGGCGTAGGCATGAGGTCAAAATTTTGAATCTTGTTTCATCTTTGTTATAAAGGTTTAAATTCATGTAGATTCTTCTTTAAGTTTTATTTGGAGACAAGCGAGAGAAGGTACATTGGTACAAGGGCAAACAAGAACTTGAAGATTTCTTTTTCTCTTTCAAAAAAAAAAAAAAAAAAAAAAAAAGAACAAAAACAAATAGAGTTTCTTGGGTTTTAATTCTAAGGTGCGTACTTAACTATTATTTTATCTTTGACTATATTTCTCTATCCTTCTAAGTTAATGTACCTAACTGTTCTTTCTGGCTCTTAATTTTCTCTTTACATATATTGCTACACAAAAATAAGTTATGATTCTGTACTTTAGATTTAATCTTCTATTGCAAATTCAAATTGAAAAGAGTTCTTTGTTGAAATATTCTCATCTTGTGGATATATGGCCAAAAAGTGTTGGGAAGCGGTTAGTTTTTCTATATAAATTTAGGGACTTGAGTTAAAGCCTGGTTTTGAAGTAAAAAAGAACAAAAAAAATTCTACAAGCAACATTGAACTAATGGAGAACAAAAAAAAAAAAATTGATTCCAGTTCAGGTACCCCAAAAAAAAAAATTGAACTAATGGAGAACAACAATGAGAGAACGGCAGAGGAGAGGGAGAGCAATGAAAGACCGACCACACCAACGGGCACACCAACATCCACCACACCAAAACCCATCTTCCAAAAACAGACCAGCCAGAAAGGGAATTGCTTGTGCTCTCCTACGACGCACACAGGATCCTTCCGGTGCAGGTACCACCGCAACTCCTTTCGCTGCAACAGCGCTTCAATCGGATCTTCGCTATCGGATCTCGGCTCGGGATCCGTTGGATCCGACCTATCAGAGCTCGCCAGCAAGACCACTTCGCCTCGCTCCCCGCACCCTACAACCTTCACCAAGGCTTGATTATCTAACCAACGGCTGTGATTAATTAGACTATAATTTGGTTCCTAAATAAGCCGATGGTTTAATAACTTAGTGAAGGATTTACTCTGTTTTATTTATTTTATGAGCAAATTCGTTGTAATTAAAAAGTGTAATTAATTAATATATAACTTGCGGCTTTGGAGTATTTTTAATCCAAAGTTTTCAAGTTGTTCAAGTAATTATCATTGTTTTACTAGGGCTTGCCTTGTTTGTAATTTTCTGAATTTTAATAATTTTATCATTGATTTTACCAGGATTAAATCTCTTGATTTGATATTAATTGGATCTAAGTTATGATGGAGAGAAAAAAAAAAAGTTGGTTCGTTAATCCCCTTATATTTTGTCATCAGAGGAGCAAATATGATTAGATACAAGGAAGAGTACAAGTCTTCATTTTCTTCAAAATTTCGAAGAAATCTCATTTGCATACGAGGAATCCAGGTCTTCTGATACATACTCTCTATAATATACTGTGTTCCATCTCACTGACAAAAGAGTGCTGACAGAACAGAAGCAGTCAAAAAACATTCAAGGTGAAAAAATTACCCAGGATCCAATTGTCAGCGACTTGGAACAAAGCCTGTTCGTGAGATAATGCAACAGAGAATCCAGAAAAAATAAATAAAGAGGAAATAATATGAAGAAAAGTCAAATTAGAAATGAGTACTCCTGGATCAACTAGCTGGCTATACATCCAGCAACGATCTCTCGGACGTCTCACAAAATTAAGTAAAAATTCCTACAATTATAATACGATATAGAAAGTTTTCAATTTTCTCCGCCAGGAAGAAGGTGAGCCCGACACATGGGACACGTGGCATGCTGATACTCCATCCACTTCTCCAAACAACCCTTGTGCAACAGGTGACCGCAATTGAGCCAGCTCACCACCGACTCGGGCTCGAACCGGTTCAAGCACACACAACAGTCAGCTCCTCGGTTCGCTGAGCCAAACCTGACCGGCTCAAACCGGTCGAAGAATTGATCTCTCAAGCTCGGTTCGGCTTCTACGCTTGTACTGATCACATCAGGCTGCGAGGAGGTAAGGCGAGAGGTGAAGATGCACAGGAAAGAGAGGATCAGATCTCTGAGGAGAGAGACGGAGAGAGCTGTGTTCGCTACTAGGAGGATCAGGATACCATCGGATGGTGACACGTGGTTTGAGAGCCCCATTTCCAACGTCCGATCTGGAACTGAGCTTGTTGAATTGTTTTCGATACTAAACGAGGTAAATTAGCTGAGAATTGTTTGTCTTTTGTAGAAGAAATAAGAGATAGAGAAAGAGAGCGCTTCAGGGGGCTCATGTGGGGAGATGCTAAATAGCTTTAAATAGCAGTTGGGGCTACATGCTTAGGTTTTCTGTGGAATATGTGAATATGTGATGTGCTCAAGGCATGTGGCCATGTGGGGCAACATATATATGTGCATGAATTTTGCGGTTTTGCCTAACCATGAAGCTTAAGTTATTGCCCGACTACGAGGCCAACTAACAGATTATAATTACAGTTAGATTATGATACTTTACATGAGTACATAGATCTGTACTATAGATTAATATTTAAAAATTCAAATAGTCTCAGCTCAAACTGTTAATTAAACATGATCTTCATTTTATATGTACCTAAAAATCAAGTTATATATATATTTTTATAATTTTTTAATTTTTTACTTTTAGATAAATAAATAAAAATCACCTTATCTAAAGATTCTAGACCATCTAAAACCACTAACTTTAAAAAAAAAAAAAAAAAAAAATCTTCTAGAAGTATTAATTTTCTACTTAGATAAAAAAAAATAGTAAAAAAAATTTAAAAATGTAAAATTTGATATTTAAGTACATATTGAACAATTTGGATAAACTTTGAACTCTAAAAAACTAGTATATAAATTCTTAGTACAAACTGATCTTGACATTACAAAGTACCATAGCCTTACTCATATAATTATTTACTAAGAGGCCAACTAAGAGGTCATCTTGGAATTAATCTTTCTAAATATATTTTACAAAATACTAATAGTTTAGATGTTTAATTATAAATTGTGATCCGGCGGGTACAACTTAAAAATATGAAAGTTCATATTAAAAAAATCCCAAATTTGATACGGATATTATATGCCTAACTTTTAAAATGATTATTTAGATATGATCAATCATAATCATATCTTATTTATAACAGTAGGGACCATATCATAAATAAATTTGGAATATATTTTCAAAAGGAGTTGATAACAACTATATCTTGCCTTTTTTAGTACGTAAATTATTAAACTCAATGATACAGTGTAGACAAGCTCAATTTATTTCCTTCAATTAAGGCGTGAATATAAAAAGTAATATAGAAATCAATAAAGTTAAATTAAACAATGATAGTTATGGAAGTATTAGACAATAAAATACAACTCGTGATTAGCACTGTTAAAGGTGAGAAATAGTCAAACTTTCTAAAGATTTTGCATATATAATATCAAGTGTTATTTGAAATGTCACCATCAAAGATATTGCATCACTTTTTGTTAAATGCAAAAGGATCATATCACTTGATATCTATAATCTTATAGAAAAATTAAATAAAATAGTAACATTTTAATATCCATACATAGTATATAATCTTATATATAAATGATCCAAACCAAACCAAACCAACCAAGTACAGATGAGATGAGATGAGATTTTGTTTTGTCGGTTGAAACAATCTTAGAATGTTTCAGTAATTAATCTGCCACAAAAAAAATGCTCAAGCAAAGAACAGAACAGAACAGAACAGAACAGAACAGAACAGAACAGAGAGGTCAGAATCTATGTATCATTGTCAAGAGAACGATGGCATAGAAAACCGGGGTAAAGAAGGCAACAACACCTCCCCAAAATGAATGGGCCTGCCACACTCTACACTTGACAGGTGTTCCCTGCAATTTCTCATATTTTAACCCAAGCCTGGTTACGTGCTCCTCTATTGTTCAAAAGGAGGTTTACAAAATTCTGGAAAAAGAAGGTCACTTTCCACCGTGTCCGTGTGGGCCTCCCTCATGCTATTATACTTGAACATTCTAGTTCTACTTCTGGCAAGTCAAATTTCAGGATCATTTTTTTAATTTTGTGAAATTTTCGAATATACCCCTATCTGTATTACTTTACTTACCAAGTTGTAATATGGCTAGTTTCTATCTACATGTGATGCTTTAATACATCACAGTTTACATCTATGTAATTAATGTAACACCATGTCACCACTCACCAGTAGCCTTAAAAATTCAATTAATTTAATTAATAGGAGATTCAACAGTGTCTTCTAGGCGATATGAAAATGAAAGCAACATATATACATGGAGCGTTTTATCTAGAACCGTACTCAAATTGGTAACTGGGTTATTAAATTAATACCAGTTATAGATACAGTACCAACAAAATCCATTAATGAAGAAAGATTGAAGGGGCACAAGAGCAATTGATATTTGGTATTGATATTGATATTGATACCATCCGTATTATACAAGACACTAGCTAGGTTAGGTGGCATAGGCAAATGGATTAGACTTAATTTAAGTATCATTAATTCATTATTGTTCAGTTATATATAATTACATGATATGTACATATACAGATCACCCAAATTAAAGACGGATGCATGTTTTATTGTATAAAAATATTTTTCTTCTATTTAATTAATCCGGTATACCAGACACCATGCATATAGAAGCTAGGCTAGCATGAAGAAGATTAAATTAATACAAGTTGAACAAAGAATTTTCACTGTAATCAATGCGCAATCTATGCAGATCTTCATTGCCAACAACCAAATATTCAAACTCATAAAGAAACCTAATTTTGTGGTGTGAACGGCCGAGTGTTTCCAGCCAAGGAAACATAGGAGAAAAAGATTAGCCTGAAAAAGGAGGGGAGAAACGGGAAGAGGGAGGCAATGCATGTGACCACGTTGGTTGCGAACTAACTTTAATTTTTGATTTGGTACATCAAAATTTTAGATGCCATGTTCTCTTGTTGTTTTGTACCCCCCACTTGTAGCGAAGGAATCTGTGTTAAAAACTTGAATATATCAAAAAAAAAAAAAAAAGATACATAAGTAACGTAAGTAGATAACTGGATATGTCATCTGTAGATCGGATGTAGTGCATATATAATATGGTATGATTAATTTGAGAGTTATTTGATTGTGTTGATAAAACGGTATGATAATTTTTCAAATTAATTATTTGATGGACGACAAAATTATTTTTTTTTTGTCAAATTCCTAATTTATTGACGTGATCATTTTCTTTTTGAATTACATGTAGCACAATTAATTTAGATACTGCTCATCATGTAAGAGACAGGTTTTTGAAATAAAGGATCTTAGATAGCTTGATCTCATTATTCATTTAAAAAAAAATGTAAGAGAAAAGTTCAAAATCCAACATCAGCTAATTAAAAGTTTATAGGAGGAAAAAAAAAAAAGTTCATAGAAAAGGATCCTAAATCCTTCCTTTAATCTCGATCGGCCATTTCAGCAAGGGTCGTTCTTCTTTGACAACAAACACGTACGGTCATGTTTCGTGACAATAAAATTTTAATTATCATACCTATTGATCGATGTTCGTATAATCGGTGTGAAACAGAATGAATTGTTCTAAAAATTTGGTATTAACAATGGTCTTTGTTTTAAATTACAAAAAACCTTTCCTATAATTTAAAATCAGATTATCACAGGCCCCGGCCCGCTTAAAACTTAAGCGGTTCTGTCTAATAAATCGCCATTTCAAATTCGCCCAGTAGCGATGGCCGATGGCTACCCCTCCACCATTTTAGATGCAATAAAGCTCCTCCTTGTTGTCTTAAGCAGGTGCTTTCTATTTTGGATCTTGTGACTGTCTTCAGTACGTATGTGCTTCTGAATTCGGATTCGATTTTTCATCTCCTCTCTCCCTCTTCATCCTCCCTTCTCTCCTTTCTTTTTTTTCTGCATGCTCTTATGTTCCAAGCTCTTTTTATGGCGCTCCTACACTGGCGGCTTTCTTTTAGGACAACTGCTTAGTGATTGTTTCGATTTGATTGATTCATGTTTTCATTGACACTTCTGTATGGTGACTATTCTTATTTGATTGATTCTGTTCTCAGTCCGATTTAATTCAATATCTTCTCTGCTGCACACTATGTATATAGAAAAAACAATTACTAGACTCCTATTATTCCAATCAAATAAAAACAATCACATTTGTATCTACATGATGCATATATTCCTATACAATTTTAATTTGTGTATAGCTGAATATTTTGAAAGATACTTATTGTCTCATCTTATGTTTCAGCTTAGTATTCTAATAATACATGCTACGATGTAACTTTTATGTTGTACTAATATATGTGTTTAATACAACATACTAATATATGTGTTTAATAAAATGCCTACGGGCATTTCAAAAAAAAAAAAAAAAAAAAAAAAAAACATGTTTGGTTGTAGTTAAATCAAGAATAGCTATTATTTGTCTTATTATAATAACCGAATTTCAAAATCTTAAAAATTATTCTACTATAATAAAACAAAAAGTTTGAATTCATTATTCTAATTATTCTAATCCAATCAACCACCAGTAAACTATTCCAAATAACATATTCCTAATTCAACGTACCCTTAATGTTCATGTCACTGATAAGCCTTCGATACTGCCACTAGTAAATCAAGAATAACTTAGCCTACTAATGTCAATTAATTAATCTAAAAACTGGTCTAAGAGTAATCATTTTTTAATTACAAATATCTCTTTTACTTTCATGTTTACAGTACCAATAAACGTTTGTAAGCACTTCCTAATCCCTTTTTCCAACATATTTTTTTTTGTCAAAATGGCATGCTTAGATATATACATCATTATTGTCTTTCTTACCCCAATCCCACTTTCTGGGGAGATTTTTAGTACTGATCCATTCAAGTGCTCTATTGGATAAACTATCTATTTATTTATATATTTTTTTTTTAAATGCTCAGAAGGGCCGCATCTCAAATCAAATCAGATACCTAGACGGCTAGACTGAGTACATCAACTCTTCACAAATTAAGGCATGCTTGATCAAATCAAAAACTTCTTGGAATTCAGAGGCACCAACACACGGAGAGGTCATAAAACATAAATCAATAGAATAACAACATCCTGCCTACAACTTAGTAGGTTCAAGTGCTCATTTCCTTCCCTGTTCGAGAGCTTGATGATCACCGCATTTTCAATACAGCAGGAATAAACAACAGAGGTATGCACAAATCTGATCTCTATCACAACAAAATACAGCTCTGAAACCTCAAGAGTCGTCAACTTGCGAGTGAAAAACAAAACTCGGGAAACTAGTCGTGATATCCCTGTTTTGCAAATAAAAGATCAATAGAAGCATCAGCAACCAATTAAAAAATTTATCTTCCCAGCTCATGATTTAAATGATTGATACTTCGGTTGAAAAAATAAAGGTAACCACAGAAGACTAAAAGCCACCATAAAGTTTTTCTATTTCAGTAATCAGAACAATGTACAAACCTCAAGTTTTGTTAATTGAAAGTTGCTGAAGAGATACTGTCCTCAATCAAATTGAGCAACCAACAACCATATTCAAATTATATATCCAGCTGGAGAATAATTAAGTGAACTAAGTAATTTTAATGGCTCAACTGTAATTGAAACCAACCCCTCCCACAGCCCCTAAAATTGAAAACTGTAAATAATGATATGAAATGTTTCTCCCAAACCAAAGAAAATAAATACCAATGGAATTGTAGTTAATATTAATCATATTAAGCTGGACAAAATAAAACCTGAGGTACTGGAGGGTCATATTTTTCAGCAAAGAAGGGTGCCTCAAGACAAGACTTCGCCATTCATCCCTGTCAATCTTTCCATCATGCTTTGTATCCGCTTCCTCAAAGGTCTACTCGATATTATTAGAAAAATATTTATCAAAAGCCAATTTGACAGGATACAAATTGAACTTCACTTATCAAAGTAAAAATGAATATTGAGGTTTATCTGCTGGATTAAGTATAATTAACATGTAATATTTGTTGCATGAATTCTAACGAGGAAAATAGGAATATAAAAACAAACTGTTCAACAAGTTTTCTGATATTTATTTCATATGAACATGCCAATAGATGTGAAATCTTCAAGTAACCTTATCAATGATGCTTTCAATGACTTCATCAGAAAGATTCATGCCAGATTCAGTAAGGGTGGCCACTACCATTTGCTTTACCTGTCAGATAAAAATCAAAGGAAACCTGTTAGACCAAAAGGGCATTGCTTATACATAATACAAACTCGAAAAAGAAATCTGTTAGGGCAACTTGAAACCAAAAGGGCATTGCTAATTGGACTAGCTCGCCCCTCCCTCAAACTCCAGCTTTTTCTTTTTCTTTTTCTTTTTTAACATTATGCCTTCCTGGAATTCGAATCACCCCCGATACCGCATGTCCAATTACTAAATCCAGATCGTTCCTTAATTGTGGCATGAATCTCAAAAACAGACCCCTATGTCTAAATAGGCACTGAATTCCAATCACTGGGCTGGGAGTTAATCTCAGCTCATTGCTCTGAGTGTGGTACCGTAGAGGATACAGACTCGCCTTCCTGGACCCAGTGAAACTTTTTTCGCAGGATGCCCCGTGAATTGTGAAAAACAACGAGATGACAACAAATGTATATGACATGATTATGATAAGAGAGGTTAGATTAAATAGATGTAACTACCTCCTGTCTTTCTATGAAGCCTTGTTGCTTCAGATCATACAGCTGGAATGAAACTGAAACATTTGTAAAGAAATAATTTAAAGACAATACTTAGAAAAATTAAGCAATTTAGGTATGCAAGTACCATTATATATGTAGGGAACTTTGTAAGAAACTCAAACAAAAGATCACACACCACAAAAAGGCATGCACCAATCAAGTCCAGTACCAGGATACATAGCCAGCATAAATGTTACTGCTTATTTTCCTGATTTTTTTTTTGGTCATATAACTTTAGTTACACAATTAAGGCCTAACAAAAGGGAAGAACAGCACAAAATGAATAATAAAATTAAGCAAAAACTGCAATCAAGGTTTTTGTGCAATCAAGCAATGAAATAAGTAAATATGTACATCTTGTCCCCCTTTGCAACAAAAAAATATCAATATGCAGTTGGCTGGTTGATTAACAAAACTCTGATTCAATATATCATTGAGGTTATTATATAATTGAGATATATTTGCAACTCAAACTTTTAATAACAAAATAAAAAGGGAAGAACGGCACAAAATGAATAATAAAATTAAATAGAAGAAAATTCAACTGACAATCGATTTTATCATCAATTGGAGCATTAGGATGGAACACGGAAAGAGCTCGTGCAAATTCCTCAAACCCCAAAATCCCATTGTGCTTTGTGTCAAACAAGTCAAACACCTGAGTAAAATAAAAGAATTACAGTAAATAAAATTCATGTTGTGTTTTTACCACTAGACAATACAAACTAATGCATAAATTGAACACCTACAGCATCAGACGTGCCTATCTTGGGGCTTTCGACTAAAGAGAAAAACAGTACCAAACAGTTCTACTTTAGTAATGGACCTGACCAATATTCCACCAAAAATAACATGAAGTGCAAATTGTACATACCCGGTCAGCAAACAGACTTTCCTTCTTGTTAGTCTTGAACAGTGCCAACTGGAACTCCTCCTACTCCAGCATTTCCAATTCAACATTAAAACAATGAAACCAAATTTTATTTTGTCAATTGAGATACGTGAATCTAACTAGAACTGTGAAACTAGATAAAGGTTTCTCAAATGTAAATATAAATGATATTTGATAATGGTCCAAATCAAATTTATTGTTAAAGTCCTATCCCAAAATCAAAGTGGTTCCAAAATGGTGGGAATATGGCAGATTAACAACCAAAACACACTGGTAATGAATCCAAATGTAAGCTAATTAATTATGAAGAGTTAACGAGATTCTGACCTTGTTAATCAATCCATCATCAATCACCGCACTGCTGATCTTTTTAAACAACTCATATAGAGCTTCAATTTCACTAACACTAACTGCATTAAATTGTATGTAGTGTCAAATAGTATAGGGGCCCTCCAGAAGCAATTATTTTTTATCAACAACTGATGCTCCTGAGGTGTACCATACATGTGTATAGCCATTGACTATTACTTATATGATTAGGTTTGTTTATTCATCCTTTTGGGTTATATTTCCAAGTTTTCCAAAACAGAACCACAATTCAAAACAGTGTACCTACTCTGGTCAATTTTAAGTCAAAAGGACGGTTCATTAAACACATAAAATAATATTTAAAACATAGATAAACATAAAAAACTGGACATAACAATACTGTTTCTAACCCCTATTAGCTGGTACAACAAGTGAACTGGACAACAAATGCAGCAGTGCATCTGGTGAAAATAAAATATGGTTAAAAAATAAAGAAGTGTGAAGTAGCATACAAACAGTTTCTCTTGCTAGCTGCTCAGGGTTTTCAAGGCCAGTAGGCTTGTCAAGCTCGCAACACTTGAGAAAAAAACGAGCAAATAGCTGCTTGGTCCCGTCTAGGCACTTCAACATTCTCTATTTTATTGTCTCCTCTTCGAAATATCCATACCTACACAGCATAAGCACCAAGACATAAAAATAAAACCCCTTTTCCTTCAAAGACATTACAGTGTTGCTTTAGATCAAGAGAAAAACTTTTCAGAATTTGTTTGCCTCTTCATTATGATGTTTCAACAAATTAAGCTGTAAAAGAGCAGTCAGTTCACATGGGTTTATATTTTAAAACAACAAAACAGAACAGCTGAATTATTATTATCAGGATTCGGCTGCAGACTGTAATTCGACCTCTCAAAACATATGGGATAGAAACTGATCTCAAAACATATGTAATTCCCCCTCTTATCCTATTGTTTGTAAAGCACCTTACTTAAAACTTAGACCTTGTACTATATCAGGCCATAGTACGTCTGCTACCATGGTTTGTAAATTCTATCGTATTGGCAGCGCATGATCCGATTATGGGGCAATTTTGGCTGCGTTTTGGTTTTGGGAGAAAGAACGCTTGAATCAGAAGAGACTCACCGTTCGATTGACGCCGATTCTTCCTTCCTTGTAGTTTGTTTGCCAGTGATTGATTTGATTTTTCAGATTTGATAGGCGGTTGATGATCGGAAGAGAGATTTGGGGTAGCGGGAAGTAGGTTTGGGTAATTAAAGAGGAGGAAGAAGATGTGTCGGGTTCGGGTCAGGTGGGATCCAAATCCAATGGTGATGAACTGGCTGCTCGGGCAGTATTTAGACAGTATATCTGTATATGTAGCTCTCCCCCAAAGTATATTATTATAAAAATATAAGAGATAATTATGTCTTTTATATAATTATCACTGATGAATATAGACATAGTTTATTTTTATATAATTTTATTCTTTAACTTTACAACTAATTCAGTTAAGTTTTTTTTTTTTGTTGTTTATGTTTGTATAATTTTAAACCATTGATTTATATGAATAAAATTTTATCTCGTCCTAACATTATTTTATTTTCAACAAACCTACTTTTATATAATTTTTTTTATAGAAAACAAAGTAATATAGAAAATACAGGAGTTCTAATACAACTTGTCAATTCTTGAGGAGGGATGAAGTTATAATAATTTTTGAGTTACAATAAGTTACAATAATTATTTTTTACATTTTTAAAGTCCAAATCGTCAATCCAAACTGTTAGATGTTATCTCTACAATAAAATATGCTTGGAGACCAAATTTTATATTTTTTGGAATATTTTTACTATTTATTAAGATGAGTACAAAAACTAGTTAAATTCAAAACATTGAATTTTGTACCCATCTTAATAAATAGTAAAAAAGTTCCAATAAAATGTAAAATTTGGTCTCCAAGCACATTTTTTTATTGTGGAGATCATGTTGAACGGTTTGGATCGACGATTTGGACTTTAAAAATATAGAAAATAGTTGTGATAACTTGTTGTAACTCAAAAATTGTTGTAACTTGATCCCTCCTCATTTTGAGGATCCTATTATTGTAATATTTTGGTTGTTGGATATCTCACATAAATTTTGTATAGATTCTTTCTCCTTGCTTCGAAGTAGAATATTTTATATGTTTTATTTGGAAAAAAAAAAAAAGATGTATTTACTATTGTATTTTTACAATAGTATGAAATTTTCAAATTTATAATTAAATGTCTATCATAAATAAATTGTATTGATGTTATATTCGAAATTATCAGAAATAAATTGTAAAAAGATCAAATTCTGAAACTTCTTTCTTAATTGAATACATCTTTTAGCACACACATGTAAAAGGATTGTGTGTTGTTGAAAAATAAGCATAATTTAATAATATGATAATTGAAATAAACTTTTGTTTTTTGAGAAGATCCGATGTAGTAGGTGTTCTTGTTATGCTGAAGTGCTTTGTGTTAAGGTTTGATAGCTCTTTGCTTTCTAATTTCAACTCTATCGAATGTATTGGCTGTTATTGCTTACGCGATGGCTATGGCCATGTCTCCTTAGATTCGGTACCGCTCGGAGAATTCTCCCATATATCCAAAATAGTTTCTGTTTCGGGTTTTTTTTATTTTGTTCTTGTTTCGGGTTTTATTTATTTTGTTCTTGGTTCGGGTTTTATTGCTGTACAAGTACAACTTCACATGTTTCGTGTAGTGAATCATACCGAAACCCACTTATCCATTGCACTGCACGTTATGGTTACATTTGGATAATTAAATTACTTAAAGAAATAGCATTGTTTGAACAGTATGTGAAAAAACAGTGTTGAGTGCGAACAAAGTACAAATATTAATTTTGTATTGTACTAAATTATAAATATTGTTTGAATTGTAAATTCAAAGTTATATTAAATTTAACCGAAATAATGTTATGCTTATATATATATATTATATTAACAAAATATCACTAATCTAATATTATTTTGATAAAAACAAAATATACTCATATTGTATTCTAAAAAAATAACAGTATTGTTTTAACTGCTTTTAAACATATTTATGCGGCACTCTGCATTAAGACTTCATATTATTTAAAAAAACTCAACATTTCAATTCGAACTTGACCATCAGATCTATTTCAGACAAATATTGAAAGAATTTTGTACATTTCATCTAGGGGGGTCAATGATACCCTTTGAGCCATTTACCCGACCCATACCATATTCAATAAGGCGGATATAAGTAAGTTTTTTTTTTTTTTTTTTCCGTTAGCTTATTGGGTTATGGGTAATGGGCAAGGATTTTTTTTTCATTAGCTATATAGGTAAGGGTACAGGTAAAGACTATTTCGTACCCGTTACCCTATGGGGTAATTATATGAAATATAATAATATGATAATGTTTGAGCACTAATTAGTGAGTATTTTTGTTATTTAGTGTATTGTTTTTGTTCTAAGAAAAATATTAAACATATTATTTTTAATTGTATGTCTTGTTCTTTAATTTAATAAATAAATTTGTCAGAAGATATATTTTTTATTTTTGAATTCTCTTGTTTTATAAAAGATACAATTTAGTTGAAATTGATTGCACATTTATTTTTGTTTTTAATTTTTATTAGTAATATCTTTGCATGTGTGAAATAAATGAGTTTTGATGTTATATTTGTAAAATATAATCAAACTAATTATTATACATCCACTACCGTTTCGTTACTCGATAATTTTAACGGATAATGGCATGGCAGGGTAGAGTTAAATCTTAATGGGTAAAAATAGAGTATGGATAAGATCATTTTCAGTGGATATGGATATGAAAATACTTCTCCCCTACCCGCATCGTACCCATTAACACCCCTAATTTCATCCCCAACTGAAAATAGTTCCAATTTTAACTGGACGATCCTGATCTAAATTCAAAATTTAAGTGCATCAACGGCTAGCTGCTACACAAAATCTCACACATTCTAATCTACAAACACTTATCTCGGCGTTTGTTTGTCTGACGTAAAACATTGAATTATTGCTGACTATTGGTACGAATTATTGCACGGCGGAAAAACTGACAAGCAAGAGTAATTCTGAAACTCTGCGTCAGTATCAGTGCGTCTTTATGTGTGTGCCACTACGATCTTTGTGACTGTCAAGGACAAATTAATTATTTAGGTTCGGTTTGGTGAGGTCAAAAATTTATGATTTGGAAATAATTTGGATATAATTTGGATATAATTCTAGAATGATATGGAATCATCTGGATCAAAGATCTTAGTCTATAAAAGACCAAATAAAAAAAACTAAAAAGAATTTCTAGGAAAAATTTGGGAAAAATATGTGAATAATTCGTAAAATTCGTGAATTATTCGGAACTAATTTAATCAAAGTTCGGTCAACCGAATAGTTCGATATTCGGTTCAACATAACCAAAAAAATGAATTATTTGGATTTAATTCGGGAATCTTGTGACTGTGACTGTGTAAAGAGATTCGCACATAGGATGCTGCATAGGGAAGTTTTAATAGATCCAAGCGCAATAATGAACAATAATTGAGTTCCGTTGTAATCGAAAAAGGAAAAAAATCGAGTTCGGTCCTTTTCACAGAATTTTTTTCTTTAGAAATTAATTCAAAATAATATAGGATAGCTGATCGAATTGTCTTGAGATTTTGATCTCATATAAAAAAACGATTTCCTTTTTGTTTCATTAGACAATTTTATATGGCATCAAACTGATGATGCGATTAAAATTTCTATACAATTCATCTATTGTTTTATATTATTTTTATATAATTTCTATAAATAAAAAATTATGTTTTTGTTCTTCTATATCCATCTACTTTGTTAAGTTAGCAAAAAGAAATGTCACCTAATTAAATTTTACCAGTGTTTTAAAAACTAGTCTTTAGTCTAGTGACAAAGATATATAGTCTCTCTATGTAAGACGTCATGGACTGGAAACTCAGATAGAAGAAAATCATTTGTTGTAATAATAATTGTATTAAATAGTTAAGTGACTTGACCCCCAACTTTACTAAAAAAAAAGTTTTACCAGTGTTTTGTATAAGCTAAGATCCTGATTTTTATATTAAAATTACAACGAGTTAAAGCCGCACTGTGAGATTTTGGATGGGATATATTTGATGATTTATAGGGTCTTAAAATTAAAGAGGTTTAAACTAATTATCTTAAATTAAATGTTACTGTTTGGTAAATTTTTAAGATTAACAGGGAGAAAAATGCATTACAATTTTTTTTTTACAAACAACCGGTCTCAGAGGTTGAATAAATTAAACTATTTTATAAATATTTTAATTTATGTCGCATAAATATTTTAAATAAATTAATTTAATATTAAAACTCTAATTTACTTCATTATTAAATACGAATAAAATAATATCCAATATGTTTTGCCATTTTTACAAAGAAAAAATTCGGAAAGAAGTATTAATTCCCGGGCCAATGACACAACAAAAACACAATTTAACTGGGCCGGATGGGCCGTTTCCGAAATGGGATCTGGTGAAACCCAGTTTTGGGTCAACTGGCCGTCATAGTTAACAGTGGCCCGCTATATTGAGCTCCCTCAATAAGCCCATTTTCTCAGTGTTCATTCTGGCATTTGTGCCCAGTTGCAACTTGCAAGCGCGATAGTTAAAGAAAAGAAAAGAAAGTCGGAAGTGGAAGAGGTTCTCTCTTGCAAAGTGCAAACACCAATGGCGATGGCTGCTCGTCGATTCTTGCAAACCCTAGTTGCAAATCGGAGCTCCTGTTCTTACGACTATGGAATCATCTCCCGTTCAGTCGCCTCCAGTCCGCGACTGGAGAGCATGGGATGGTTCGACAAGATAAAGAGCGCCGTCACTGGCAAAGGAGCAGATCCTCAACCCGATTCCTTCTCTCTTATATGTATTACCCCATTGATTTGAACAAAATTGTTTTTTGCTTGAACTTTTCTGCAGATTGACTCCACACAAGTTTCGAGCATTTGCATTTTTACCCCTTATTCGGTAATAATGACCTTAATGGATGGTGGATAGACATGAACCTTTAGGATTGGTTTACTCATACTAGGAAGTTAGTAGCATACTTAGTTTGCCTAATTTACCTTTTAATTAAGAGTATGAAAGAATGTTGAAATTAAGGGTATCTATACTTGCATGGCAAATATATTCGCTCGTGATATTGTTATGTGGCAGATTTTGCAGAGCAAATGGATAGGGCGAGAAAATTGGGGACATTTAAGAATTTTGTGATGGGGCGGTGCAGTGAGGCCACCATTTCCAATGCATTTGAGAAGCACTCTGCAATCTTGCGTTATCTCGGCTCCATTGACGCCACTGGAGAGGTACTTATCTTTTATTCACCTAAATTCTAGTTATGTAAATCAGGAGTATATTTTACTTTTTGCTTGTTTAGTATTTATTTCTGTGGCATGAGAATTGCTCATGGCAAGTTTGCCTACGTATTTGGCTTAATGGTTGCTAGAGGGTTGAAGCCAAAATTTGAACATAACTAATACGGATTATTTTTTTACTTCACTGTTACAAGAGATAAGCATCTGTAATAAATGTGACAAATACTTTGTAATTGGTGCTTATTCAACAAAATAATCATTAAGGAATTTTAACTGGCGAGCAAAGCCAAGTCCTGTTCAATCTTTGTTTTTTATGTTACAATACATAATTTCAGAATCTGACAAATAGTCACAAGAGTGATGCGGTGAAGCATTGCAATTGTACAATTGCAGACGTCGAGCATATACTAGCGAAGTACTCTTGGGCCAAAGAAGCCCAGAGAAAGATAGACAAGCTCAAGGAAGAGGGCAAACCTCTCCCCAAATCCTTTAGTGAGGTACTTTTTCTTTGATCTAATAAGAGAATTTGTGTGTGCACTCGCACGCAATGATAACTGGTTTTGGTTATTTTAGTTTATGACATGAAACAAATTAATTTTGTTAACAACGGTTTGCCTGCTTTTGATAAGTTGTTATCTTTGGTTAGTAAAAAACTAAAAGGTGTAGCTTGTAGCATTTGGTTGCCTCTTTGGTTTTGACATGTGAATACCAAATAAACCAAACCAGAAGAAATTGTTTTGCTAATTCATACTATCTTATTGATTGATTTATTTGGTTAAACTGAATTAGCCAAAGTTTAATCGGTCCTTGCTCCTCAGTTAACAAATTACGCCTGTAAAAGTCTTATGCACACATGGATGGGTCTGGTTTTGCTTTATTTTATTTACATCCATTTTCTACTCTGCTCTTTTGTTGCAGTTTGCTTAACGGATGCTTAAAACCAACACTCAACCCAAAAAACCCATAAGCAAATACAATACCTTTCAAACTGTTTGGAACTATAGCAGTAAACTTGATGCAAGTTAAATTGGTTTGCCAAAACCTTAACCTTAAGATAACCTGTGGGGTGACAGAAACAGTCAAGTCAATATTAAGATGTTAGATGTTACACTTCAGTTTCTTGTGCAGGGACAGAGCCACATGGGCCCAGAGGGTGGCACTTACTACCTCCTGGCCCAATAAAATAATATGATTCTGTCACATATACTTTTTTGCAGAAAAAATTACAAAAATATGCTTGTTGTTTAAAATAACAAAAAAAATTGCCCACCCTATCTGAATTCCTGGCTCTGGCCCTACTTGTGTGTTTGTGTTTGAGTTCAGAACAAGTTGCCGATATGTTGTAGGTGCAAAAGCTGGTGGGGACCACCCCTTTGGAGGTTGGTCGGGAAAACCTGGCAAAAACTGGCCAAATTAGTAGGAATGCTCTGTGTCCTTGTCGATCCGGAAAGAGATATAAAAGGTATCATAACTCTGAACATCACTCAACATTATTATTATTATTTTCTGTTAAATACTGACATATGCCTTTGAAAGAGAACTAGTCAAAAGACCAATATTTTTTTCTTAAAATTTTATGAATTTCATGCGTGTTTTGCTGCGTTTGGTGAAATATTTGGTGCACTTTATGCAAAATACAAAATGGGATTTCATTTTGCTTTCGTACTGGCTAATATAAGATGAAGAAGACTATTTTAAGGTTATTGATGACCATTGATTCTCTTGGAGCACAACATTATTTGAAGAAGGCTATTTTAAGGTTATTTGTTGTGGCCTCTTTTGTTACAGGTGTTGTGGAGCTAGTACAACCTAAGGCAGGAAAATAGTGTTAATGTTTTTCTTTGTTTTTATGTTCTCTCACTCCTGTGATTAGTGATAATAAATTCTGTAACTTGGGTGTTAGCTCAATTTTGACAGGTTACTATTTATTAGATGCCTTCGTTGACTAAGTAGTTGACATATCCGGAAACAAAAAAAATTATAGCAATGATGAAGAACATTGTATCTGTGATCCTTTGGACTGCAGAAAACCCAGCATTAACATGTAACAGAACATATGATAGTTTTATTTGGGTCTACAATTTCTAATGTGATTCATTTTGAAATAATACCGAGTAGCTTCCAATATATTACAATATATGTTGGACCATATGGTAGTTTCTAATGCGAATCAAAATGAAAACTACCAGGAAATCAGTCACGTGGTAGTTTAATAAAATCATATGGTATTTTGAGCGTATATTATCATATGTTCTGGTAGTTAAATCACAGCATATGGTAGTTTCTATTGTCACATTAGAAATCACAGCCTAATGTGTGTGATTTTATCAAACATGGAAGTTTTCAATGCTTATATCCATCGTCGTACCAGGAACAAAAACAAACAAACTTATACATGATAAAAATAAGGATATATATTTAATTGATGTGACAAAAATAACCCACACATTAGGAACACACACACATATATATATATGTTTTTGTGATCATGTATACCAGGTAGCACACCTATCCAACGCAAAGCAGGCAGCATGTATTAATCAAAAAATAAAATGAAAGAGAAGGCATATAATTATAAATTGGTGGCTCAATATCTTCATAAATTATAAATGGGGTAAGGTGCTTTGTAAAGCATATGCTCTCTTGCACTTTACGCTCTTAATTTTAATTTCAAATCTCAATTAAATAGTTAATCTAATTAAGTAGTCAATCTGAATTGCTTCTCTCTATTACAAAATGTACTTGAAGACCAAATTTATATTTTTAAAAATAAAACTTGTACACTTCATTACATAGATACAAACTTGTTTTTCATAATATCATGGGCTAAAAAATACAACAATTTGTATTGATCTAATAAAATAGTAAAAATTTCCAAAAAAAACATAAATTTTGGTATACCATATTTTATTACAGATATCATTTTGAGCAATTCAAATCTACTATATAAACTTTAAGAATAATACAGAATCGATTATTTAAACTTTAAAAACAATACAGAATAGCATGAAGCATAAGAGGTCAACAGGTCCATATTTTATAAAACATACTATTACTTAATTCAGATATACGTGACTGATTACGTAGTAGCTAGCATGACAATCTATTAATTATTGTCGTCATGCCCAAACAGATCGTTGAATTCAAAGCTAAAAACGCTCCCTAAAGCAGAACCTAGGACAACCTTTCCAATAGTGCTGGCAATCTTAGGAACTCTGCTGACGTAGGCTCCAAGTCTGTAGCAGAGGCGGCCCCGACAAAGTATATATAAAAAAGGATTTTTAGTGAAGAATTTTTTTTTATATATAACAGTTAAACAAGGCACCATGGAATCTATATATACTCTAAAACTATGCTCCACGGAGGCTAAGGGAGGAAGAGGGATTGGGACAGGTGAAATCTTACAAGCCAATCTGGATGGGGTACAAAATGGGCAAAATTGTATATTGCTGTAAATTCTGAAGCAACTATGTTTGGCAAGTCCGGTCTCTCTGATCCCCAATCAACCCTCTACCCTCTTCTAAAGCGCCATACAGTTCAAAATGTATACAGGAAACACTATCTGAAAACAGTTTCTCCCCTATTAAATAGGTCTGACCCAGGATGTCTCAGAAGTTGAAGCATTTCCATAATACACCTGCTTTGATGATTCATCCCAGTATGCCTGCATTCAAAACAAAAACAACAGTACAAAAGATAAAACATGTTTGATAGTACAACCATATCTGTAAACTGAAAACTTTGCTTGACATAATCATTTTTCCTTCGTTTTAAGAGATCAAAACTAGAAGTCTCAAACTCTATTTGACTTCAATAGCTCTGGCATTTGTCAACATATTAACATATCACACATGTTCCTTTTTAGATCATGTATCCTTGTGGTCCCAGAGCATCTTGATTTGTACCATTTTGGTCTGTATAGTCCATTTTCAATTAATAAAAATCGTGGTCTATGGCAATGTAGGAGACATTTCAGTAGGCTGTCCATAACTTTAAAAATGTAATCCACTCTTGAATTATCCTTCATTCCACAACTGATAAAGTAACAAGCAAAACTTTGCAGGACCTCATGTGTAATTTGCTCTTTTAAAAAAAACAAAATTGCATCAGTAACTCTTGTAGTAAACACTAATGACAATCTACAAAATGCAGAAGCAAGCAGACCTGCCAACCAGAAGGAAGACCAATGGAGAGTTGGCCAAGGTCAAGATGTTCTTGTCCTTTTAGTTTTTCATTTTCAATAACAGTTGTAGCAGCAGTTGTTGCATCTGGTGAGGTCTCAGGTAGATCCTTCATTTTGGTCTCCTTATTAGCTCTTTTCCTTTTCACTCTTTCTCTCCTGTTACAACCATCACTAAATTAATTAGCATGATGCATCCTTGAGTGATTAAATGTTAAATACTATTTATTATAGGCTTTAATCTTTAAAAAGATGAGTTTTACTGTGCAGGTTGTATTATGTTTAATACAAATTTTTTTTTTTTTTTTTTTTTTTTTTTTGGGGGGGGGTGCGTACCAGTCACCTCCGAGAGGAACAAAATTGGCATTGTCTTGAGCTTCTCCACTGGTTAATTGATGCAATCGCCAGGACTGAAAATTCAGATATTTAAATTAATAAAACTGTAGCCGAAGTGACTACTATATACATAGTAAACAGCGAAAAGTACCTCTATTGCCTTCTGACGCTTCCTTTCTAATGCCTCATAAGCACTTTCAGGCTCATCATCATCATCTCCGTGAAGTTCCTCTTTTGCCGCATTCCACTATATAAACCCAGAAAAGCAAAAAAAAAAAAAAGGTTATTTAATCCTTTTACATAAATGCCCCCTATAATCTCATTATAACCACAAGCCCAAATACAGAGTTGAACTCTAATGTGAACTTGTTGCAAAAAGGAAAATATGCAAACTTCTGCAAACAAAAGAGAAATCTAGAAAAAGAAGAGCTTCAGGAGTACCTTGTTCACTAGGCTTGCAACTTTCTTATTTGACCTTAATGTTGATGCAACCGCAATTGAACGTTTCTTGCTTTTCACAACTGCTTCAAGAAAAAAATAACATGTAAAGCAGTTAAATTTGATGAAGATACAACCATAAAAGGCATTATAATTCTCACTGAAAATTGAAGACAGGAGTTTGGATTAGAACATATGGAGCAACTGTAACAATAAACATCATGTCACCCGTAGTACCCATATTTTTAACACAAATTGACGACAGAAGTTCTAAATCAAATGCACAATTGAGGGTAAACCTACTATATCTTGGGTCCAATTAAGACTTAATGTGTATGATGAAAATGTAACACGAAATCAGGAGTCAACCGAGTTCACTGAGACTTAATTGAGGCCCAATGAATAAGGTCGCTCAAGAGAATAATCGCAGAAACTGCTACCATACCCACCTCGCACAATAATAGTCAACCCTCCACAATTAATGTCTTTCTTGACGTTGTTATTTTCTCTTTTGGGGTTATATCATAACATGTATTTTATAGAGCACCCTGCCTGACATGTAAATTCCACTGGTAAATCTATATACGAGCCTCAACTATAGGAATAAAGAATACCTTTAGGTTGATCTTTAGAAACTGCTGGTGGTACAGCAGATGACGTTGCTGCGCCTGATGGTATGGCCGCTAAAGATGAAGCAGCAGATGTTGCTGCAGCTGAAGAAGCACCAATGGATGATACAACAGCTGATGATGCAGCATCTGAAGATCTGGAAACTAATGAATTTCCTGATACATGGACACTTCCAACAGCTTGGCTAGCAGAAGAAACTAAGATTTCATTTGCGGTACCCACATATGATCCAGGAGGATACACAGATAAGCTGCACTCAGGCTTGTTAGGAATTTCTGCAGCCCTTTGTCCTGCTGGGACAGCATAATTATACACTGCCGGTTCCACCATACCAGTAGCAGTTACTGCCTGAGCAACTGCTCCCGAGACTAGTGCTGATAGCTGTGCTGATGCAGTGTAGTACGCCTGATAATAGTGGGGCTGCGTATAACCGTTGGCAGCACTATAGTCATATGAAGGTACAGCCATATAATTCTGGTAAGGAGGTATCGCCTCTGCAACAGAATAAGAAACAGATGGTTCTTCTGGAGGTGGAGGCGGTACCACTTCATCTTCAGGAGGCGGTGGTACTGGTTCATCTTCTGGAGGTGGTGGCGGTGGGGCCCAATCATCAGGTAGTGGTAAGGGCGGAGGTGGTACTTCACCCTCTTCTAGAGAAGTTAAAGGCAGTTCATTCTCTGTGTTTGTGACATCTGTCACAATATTTTCTTCATCAATCTCCATTTCTACATCCTCTATTGGGAGTACAGTCTCCTCTTCTCTAACCTCTTCTTTTTCTTTTTCCTTCTCTTGTTCTCTTTCCATTTCCTTCTCTACTTTTTCTTTTCCATTATCATCTTGTTCTTTTCCCACTTCCTGTTCTTCCTTTTCTTTTCCATTCTCTCCATGTCCTATTTCCATTTCCATTTCCATTTCCATTTCCATTTCTTTGTTTTCTCTTTCCTCTCCATTTTCTGGCTTCTGGTTAGAAGTTCCAATACTAGATAATGTGGCATATGTTTCTTTTTCAACTTCTTCTTCTATGCTGTCAGGGGAAGATTTGGATAGAGAAACTTCTGCATTGTTGATGGAAGTCTCTAGACAACTCAGCTTTGACTGAGTGTGAAGCCAGAAAGGGAACAGGGACATTCCATATGGTTTAAGCTCCTTACAGTCTGATGTTCTAATTTCAATCTCCTCTTTAATCTTGTCGATTTGGGTAGATGACCTGCAGCAAGAAGGAAGCAATGTAAGATAAAAAACAAAGAGCTTCAAAGTACTGGAGCAAAGAATACTCCGTCTCGTAATATATAAGCCGCCTTACGGGTATTGTACCTCAAGTTATGGTGTCCAAGATTGTATTTTGAGCTGGTAAGTAAACCTTTTCAGATTATTTGATCATATTTCAATGACCAAAAATCAACTGAACACCTCGGAGCATCTCCAATGGCTTGCAAATGCAATTGCAAAGTCCTTGTTGGCATTTTCATTTCTATTTTCAAAAATATTGAACCCTTCCAAAATTTGAAAGCTTTCATCTGAGAATATTGGTAGTTACTATACTTTAAAAAGTAAAATTTTGCAATTACTACTCTTTTGTGAATGCATTTATTTTGCAATTAGTGGCTACTTTCAATTTGACAACTACCTTGCAATTGCTAATCAATTGCATTGCTGGAGATGCTCTCACTCGAGCAAAAGAGAACAAAGAGAAAAAAATGAATCAATAGGACACATGAGTGGATACAGTTCCCTTTGGTGGGTACAGGTACCAGCCCAAATCGAAGGTCACTAAAGTCAAAAGCATCTAACCAAAAGAACAAGGGCTTACCCATCTAAAAGATTCAATCTCTCCAACAAATCCTCCCCGTATTTCACAAGTTTATCTGGGTCAAAATCCTCAGAAAATGCTGTACCACCATTCACTCCCTTATCCTCTTCTGTGGCCACAGGATAGCTTTTAGCCGGCAAACCAGTATCCTCAAAACCAGACATTTGGTACTCAAGTGGCAAAGAACCCGGTTCCACCAGTTCAGATACTCCTCTACCAGCTTCAGTACAAGTGGCATTATCACTAGCAGCTACATCATTAGGTACAGTAAGTACCAAGCCAACCGGTACTTCCCAAGAAGTCTCTCCGGTGAGTGTGTTCCAGTAATAGCACTGATTTGTCTCTGCATGCATCACCATCTTCCAATCACCACCAGCATCACTAATTGTTTGCATGACTGGCTCACATGAGGAGCTTTGAGTAATCTGATTTTCAGTTGCTAGTTGCTCAGTTACAGTTTCTTCAACTTCTTTGGAAACATTTTCAATTTGGTCATTACCATGTTTAAGATCTTTAATAGTAGCAGGAGCTATCTCTTGAAGACTGTTTCCTGCTTTGTCAGTTTCGACCATATTTTCTGTGATCTGACAATAAATAAAACAATAATAAAAATGAATGCACCTTAACTAATCTGCTCATAGAGCAATGTAAACAGAAGCAGAAAATTTGAAAGAAAAAAAATGCCACAATTACCTGACCGTTTGGAACAGAACCTGCCATGGTCCTATCACTAGGTCTCTCCATCTCATCCTCATCCGAGTCCTCATCAGTGTACTGGCTGAGAAGTGACAATGGGTTCTCCTTCTCACCTGAAACACAACATATTTAACATTCTTACAAGGCCCTAAATTTATGAATTTTCAAAACATTCAATAGATAAACAACACAAAGCATGTTATAAGAAACATATAAATATAGACAAAAGTATATACTGTAAATCATTAGGTAACCTGACAGTTTGTAAATAGATCAGGTCAGGGGGTACAAACCATATAAAAAGATAGAGACATACGAACCGATGAATCAACCATCACCTCCAGTTCGGCTGGGAAGTGAGAATCCAGTCAGAACTCTCCTTGTCAGTGAGCAACCCTGCAAGTCTCAGAGAAACCAAATACTTGCTGGATATAACGTAACCTTGACATTATTATGTATTCCTTTTTTCGACCAAATAGTACGTTCCCTCCTCTAAATAGTCCTTTTTGAAGGGAAATTGGTGAAACCAACCTGAAGTAGGTGAATCTGGAACCACTGTTTCTCCGCCATGGTTTAAATTGTCTCTAGCTCCCTCTTGTAAGGACAAATCTTCTAAAAACATAAAGGTACTATTCAGCATCAGTTACACAACTCGGATCAAATTTAATTAAATGCACATAAAGTAACCATCATTTGGCAATCATAAACCAGTTAAACATTTGACATAGCCTCAAACAGATTTCAACCCTTTACACCCTTAGTTATGCAAGCAAAAACATTTATATTAACAAATAAATAGGAAAGACTGGTACTGAACAAGCAATCGCCTAGCCGAGGTGGAAGCAGAAGTGAAATTAAAATTATTGGTAACCACAAGCTTAAGTCAGAGTTAATATGCCAGGGTATAAAGAAGTTTCACAGGTGTAGAAGATGCACACAGAGGCAGAGAGATTTTGATAGTGGCATGAGCAGGGGTCATTTGACATTTTCCAATGCAGTAACAAATTGGTCTATGTTGAATTTGTTCATGTCTCCTTTGTTGGCTGTGTTAGGGGCCATATGATAGCCAAAGATGTTTAGGGTTTAGGGTTTAGGGTTTAGGGTTCAGCCAGGTATACACGCCTCTATTATAGACTGGTATAGGATTGAGGGAGTTGCAAGGGGTGTGGTACAACCAAGGATGTTACTGTTCTAATTCTTTTCTTCATGTCTTGCTGAGGCTTGATACCCGCCCCAGAAGGAGATTTTCAATTGGTGTCCTCCTGTTATTTGATTTCTCTTGGAGGTTTTTCTTGACTCCATAATTTGAATTATCAATGTTTTTAATACAAATAACAAGAATAACTGAATAACTATAAAACTTCAAGTTCGGAAGTATAATTAATCCAGTGTTTCAGCGGAGAAACCCGTCTCTATTTGATCATGACTACCTGGTACAACTAACAGTACCGTCCCAGTCCGACACAAACCGTAGATTTTCATAAAAAAAGAAAAAAAAAAAAGAAAGAGAATAGTTTACTCACCAGAGGGATCGGCGAAGAGATCGAGCTTAAATCTCCGACTAGCCCCCATGGCCCGGCGATCCTTCCTCTTTCCCATAGTCTTAGAATTAGGGTTTCGTGGCTTCTGTTATTTTCGTCTCTTCGACTAAATGAAATACTAGGGTTTGTGTTGAAAGAAGCGCAGCGAAGAAGAAAGCGAATAAAAATTAGGGATCACGTGTCACAGTACGTGAATGGCCTTTTAATGTAATAATATAATATAAACAGTCGGCTGCGGTAGCAGGCTTCGAATGAACGATCGTTAAAGCCTAAGCCCAGAATTTAAAAGGCTTTAGTCCATAAATAGGAAAGATTTTTAAAGGCTAATAAAAAAGTCACCACGCCGACCCCCCGAAATTGTCCATTCTAGTGAATCGCTCACAACTCGTTCACTAAAAGTTAATTAACAGCTCGCTTATTAACTTAATAAGCCGAGCATGAACATATCCAACTCACTCATTAAGACCTGAGTTACATAAATCCTACCACATTCAATCCCAAACTGTATCAAATTCAAATAAATTAAGTTTCTACCACATCCAATCTCATGAATGAAATCCAATAAATCAAGTTTTGTCGCTGAAAATTTTAGGTCAATGAAAACGCGCAACAACCAACAGACCAAAACCTAAAGCGCTCAATCTGTATTATTTTTTTGTTAAATTTTGTATTGTCGAATGGATGTGTATTGTTTGATTTTGTTAAATACTTAAATTATGTGTTGTTTGATTTTATTAAATTTGCTTATAGACTATATTTTTGTTAATTTGTTTAGCGAAGGTTAAATGGATTATGATAATTTGTTAAATTCTATAACTCACAACTTATGACTCACTCATAACTCACACGCTAAAAGTTCATTAACAACTCGCTTATTATCAACTCTCTTAAACTCATTCATTATCAACTTATTTGTTAACTTAATGAACCGAGCATGATCATACCCCCACATTTTCAAATATAGTTGCAGACTTTTATTCGCTAATAATGCCATAGTTTTCACGTTTCCAATATCATATTTGATAAGTAGTGATGCTGTCATTTTCAATTAGGGATGAACATGTTCCCATAAAATTTCCGATAATCTATTTTAGTGGTATTCTGGTTTCTCTCAATAAAAGCGGATCATCTGCCCACTACTCTTACACCCAAAAAAATAAATAATTCATTAGTGCATCCAGTCATCCAGTCAATTTAACATGCCCACTTTTGTCCTAGAAAAAAAATTCGGGCTAACCCATTCAGGCCCTAAGACTCCAACATTCATAGGAGTTGTTCGGCAACAAGGATTTAAGAGTGAAAGATTAAGAGTTTAAGGAGCACTAAGAAATTAATGCTCGGTTGTCTTGATCTATGGGTGAAAGCTGAGAAAGCTAAATGAAGGAGTAGAGGTGCCTTAAGGTCCGAGCAAAATGAGGTTAAAGGAGGTGATCTTAATCCGTGCTAAGGAACCGGTGTTCAACAAGATTAAGCGACTAAGAAACCTAAAGAAAGCGGATTAAGTCTTAAGGAGACTTAATCCATTGTTGCCGAAAGGCCCCATAGTGATGTGATTCGGGTATAATTGGTGTTTAATTTGCGTATAAAATATTTTTTTGACATTTTCAAATTGAACTCCAAATAAAACGCAAACAAGCATATAATACGTTTTATTCTCGAATAAAACGCAAGTCACATATTATTTGCGAGAAAAACATCAAAAAAAATTTGAATTTTTTTTGCTGGGTTTTATTTTGGGATTTTTTTTACTTACTTATTGTACCGAATCATTCCCGAATTACATCCAAATCACAAATTTTTGAACTCTTCAAACTGAACCCGTACTTTTCGTTTGTCACTATGCTAACATGATAACACCTACCAAAAACACTTGGCTACAAGAAGATTGCATTCCCATGTGCCACAGAAGAACCGGGCTAGGACATGTATAACTGTATAAGTACAAGTGTACAACACTTGTTGGAGAAGAAGCAAAAAGAGGCATCGAGAAAGTAATCATTCATCAAGCGGCAATACGCTTTTAAGCGCTTTTGCGCAACCAGCCAATGCTTATCCTCCAGCTGGCGCAAAGCGCAACTGGTGAACTGCGTTTAATCTAAGGCGGAGTCTCCATGTGACACGTGGACCACCACGCACCACTTCTCAGTGGATAATACCGCCAGCTAGGATGGCCACTGTGATGACGTCATTACTCCACCCGACGGGGACGCACCTACCCCATTTTTTTTCTTAAGACCGTAATGCTCCTGACATTTGGAATTTATTTACTATTATAGGCTGCTAATTTCAGGATGAAAAATAAATACAATTATTTTTCTTTTCCTTAGACGGGAGTAGTCACGGTTGTGCTGTAAATTGTAATTAGTCAACAAGACGCAATTAATTATTGAATTTTTTAAGTTCTATGGAAGCTTTATATGGAGCTTTGTTTTATCTCTTGAGTACTTTGCTTGCTTGCTATTTTTGTTCTCATTTAGTAATTTTATTTCCCCTCCTATGATACCTTTTGTGTTAAAAATTTCTTACTTGAACAAGTTCAGAAGCCAAAAATAAGAAATAGACAGTAGCCAAGCAACGAGTGTTATTAAAACTGGACTGGACTGGCTGGTTTGATCGGAATAAACTGGATCCAAAGGCATTATTGGTTCGTTTTAATGAGAAGACCAGATCCGAAGACATTACCGGCCGATTTGAAAAAATGCTGAATCGTCCAGCAAAAAGTTTCGAGTTTTAAGTATCTAGCTTTACATTTTCCATCTTTTTCTCCGAATTTATTTCTTTCAGTTCTCTTTCCCGTCTCTTCTATAGTTAGATTGAAAACTTGTCAAAATTTGAAAATATTTATGGAAATAGAAGAAATTGTGTTGGTTTTCAATTTCTAAATCCTCTCGCGTACTGTAAAATTAAGCTCATCCATAAGTAAGAGAAGCTTATTCACTGTAAAATTGAATCTGTATAACTTTTATACAAACCACTTAAAATCAATTTTGTAAAAAAAAAAATTATTGCATATTATATGAATTTACGACATCACTTCATAAATATATCCAAATGTTTTATTTTTTGGCATACACTCTAAACAAGAAAACTTTTTCTTCACAAAATTATTTAAATCAAAATACTAGTATATGTATATGTGTATATGTGTATATGTGTGTATGTGTATATGTGTATATTATACATATATTATAAAAACTATAATAAAGGCCAAGTCTTTATTAGGATTATATTTAGACTCGTGATATCTAACTGACAAATAAAATCAAAGTTTACCAAACAAATAAAAATAAAAAAAATCAAAGTTATAAAAATTTACGACATCACTTCGTAAATATATCAAATATTTTTTTTTTGGCATACACTCTAAATAAGAAAACTTTTTTTTTCACAAAATTATTCAAATCAAAATACTAAAATCTAAAAAAAAAAAATCCAAAGGCCATGGGGCGCCCCAGCCACGGGCCGCTTGTGTTTTGGGCTGCCCCATGACCTGGCGGTTGGGACATTTTTAATAAAAAATTAAATGTAAGATTATTTTTAAAATTAAGTATTTTTTTAAGAATATTAATAAAAATGACCGAGTTAAATAGAATAGCTATCTAGAATTTTATTGTCCGAAGACAAGATATGAAAGCAGGAGTTCCACATCTTCGTTTTATTTATTTATCTATTTTTTTTTTGGGGGTGGGGGGGGGGGGGGGGGGGGGGGTCTGACACATCTTCACCTTGAGTTTGTAGCATTTGGTAAAAATTGGATACAATTTTTGAAATAGGATTAAAATTGGAAATCCTTTCTGAAGGTGTCGTGTAATTAGAGAAGCTAAATTATTTTCCTGAGGTACAATGTTGTAGTGACCTAACAAATTAGCTTAAATAAATTGCACATAAGAGAATTCAGGTGTCTAATGTCTAATCCATGTGGCGGCGAATCCAATGGCTGCCAAGTCACAACTCACTAGAGCACAACACTGTACGAGATCCAATCCTTGGAAAGTGCATATATATGTTCTGTGAACTTTTAGTTAAAACTTAAAAACAATGTTCTCAATAGGATAACTAAAGTGCTTAGACTGATTTGGACAAATGGGCCAAGTGACAGCAGAGCAGTGCACCATCTGATAATGATCTTTAATTGTAATTGTATGGATGTACCCATTGAATTTCTGATTTGCACTGGAATTTTTTTAGCTTCGTACCCTACAGTCATAACTCATGAGGAGGGGAGGAAGAAGATCATTAGAAACAAATTAAACGACCCCTTCTATTTAAAATTGAAGGACATATTGGTCAATTCAATTTTAAAATAGAAAATTTGTGTGTATCGTTTTTGTTTTAACAGAGTAACATTCATAATATGTTTTTTTCCCAATGAAAATTTTGAAAAAGAAGTATTCATTTTCATTGTCACTGGCATCATGATACATTGATTTGATGAAAAATTGAAATTTTGATTGTGGCTGTCAAGTATTTATTTTCATTGTCACTGACATTATATCCATTATTAAATCAGCATGCCTCCTCTTTTTTCATGAAAATAATGGTCCATTATTAAATCATCACACCTCCTCTTTTTCACAATGCTAGTGAAAAAAGAAGTATTTATCATTGTCACTGACATTATGATACATTGACAAGTTCAAGAATAAAGTATTTATTTTTGTATCGTCAAGTATTTATCTATGTAACATAAAATATTCATTTAATCTATTTAAGTCATATATGTTTTATTGAAAATTACAATTATGTCTGAGAAGTATTTATCATTGATGTTTTACTGAAAGTTGCAATTATGTCTGAGAGATATTTATCCATGTAACATGAAGTATTTATCAATATAACATAAAATATTTATTATTATATCTAAGAAATATTTATCATTGGGTGAGGAAATTGTTCATTTAATGGTTTCCAGTTGTGCGGGGACGATCCAAAAAAATTGTGCGGGGATAATTGACAAGTATTTATGAGGGGATTGTTTAATTAATGGTCCCCAGTTATGTGATGACGATTAAAAAAAAAAAATTTGTGCGGGGATAACTAATGTATTGGTTTATTCTTTCATAAATAGATATCATTGTAGATGAATTAATACTTTACAAATTCAATATAAATACTTTGATTTAAACACTAACTGTTTCTGCAGAGTATTAATGATTTAGTGGCCCCCCCATGATTGTTTTGAAAGTTTCTGCGAGATTTTTGGCAGGAATAAAGGTGCGGAAATTGTTATCAGAATTCTTTAATAATTATTTTGTTTTTCTTAGGCAATTATTATAATGTTCTCTGAAACTAGTAATCAATGAATAGGGAGAAAATGAAAGATACCATAACCCTGATGGTCCCTCCTCCGTCGCCATCTTGATTTGAGACGTTATATTATTAATTTGACCTATTTCTTTTATGTACCAATTATACTATTCTGAAATGAATTGAATGAAAAGTCAAAATTTTATCAGGAAAAAGAAAGGAATTTGTGAATTCCATTTTGAACTCAATTCATTTTTTATTTTTTTCGAAAATTTTACATTCGAAAAAAATATATATATTGTCAAAGTTACTCTAGTAAAATAAAACAACACACATGCACATGCCATATTATGAATGTTACTCTAATAAGTTACAGTAATGATCTATTCTAAATTAAAAATAAATTTTAGAAAGAATTATTTCTTGGTATACTAGTTTTATATGCCATAAAGCTGAAAAGATATATATAGACTCTTGTCTTCAGCGCAGTCCGAACATTTTTTTAGATGATAAGAAGAAAATTGTTGATCAAGCGCAGTCTGAACTTCGATCCACTAATTGCATGCGGTCTTTATTTAGCTAGCGTGTGAGCGTGTGAGCGTGTGAGCGTGTGTGTAGTGCGAGCGCAGTTCACAGTTTATGTCAAAAAAGCTAAGTACGTACGTAAAATGGCATGTTAGGTGCATTTTATTTATGTACACAAACTTGTTTTCATGTATGAATTAATTTTCACCGATATATATAGATAGGTGCAAAATCATGCAGAACAGGGAACACTAACATGCATATAATTAATAGCAAGTTACTGGAAAATTAGGTTCAATCAAATGACTGGTCCATAGCGTATATATATAATAGCACGTTGTTCATAAGCTTAATTTGATCATTTTTTATATATTTTAATTTAGAAACCGTACGTTGTGAAAGGGCAAGGAAGTATGTTTTGAGAGGCTAGCTGGTGTGAAATATGTTTTGAGAGGCTAGTAGAAAAAGAGAGATGTAAATTAATGGAGGCAGGGGAAGAACCGAAGAAAGAAAGGGACACTATTGGAAAAAATAGAATCAGTATCGGTTATATACCGATATCAGTATCGGTTCACCACCGATCCTGATGAGGGCGACACAGATACCAAACAAATCTGTATCGGTTGTTACAACCGATACTAATAGTTACTATCTGCATCGGTTGTATTTAACAACCGACACAGATCTAAATTGTAAATTAGATTTTTTTAAATTCAGGGGGAAAATATCAGCATCGGTTATACTGTAAAACCGATACAGATGTATATTTCACATTAGATTTTTAAAATTCAGAAAATAACTATCTGTATCGGTTCTTACGTAAGAACCGATACTGATTTGTGTTTAAATTTAGAAAATTACTATCAGCATCGGTTTTTACGTAAGAACCGATGCTGATACTCTATTGAATTTTAAAAAAATATTTTTTATTAAATGGCCAGCTTCCATATTTATTTAGCTGGCCGAAATTTCAAATAATCACAAATCCTAAATTATCAATAAAACACATCCTAAATTAATTATCAATAAAACACATCCTAAATTAATTATATATCATACACATCCTAACTTATTACAAAAAATTCATGTTCCTAACTTCCTCTCGTCTTAATTTCTTTCAGCAAGACTGTGGCCCACATTTGGCGAAACTCGGCCAAGCGTTGTACCGTATATTTAGCGGGAATATCCTGCATTTTTAGAATTTGTGAAGAGCATATATATACAATTAAATTGTGTATTTTATTATATTTGAAGCAACAATTCTTATTTTTGAAAAATTTATAAATGCATATATACCTTCAATTGCGGAAAAACATCGAGACAGTGCTTTATTATGTCTTGCATGAGCAACATGGTATAATATGCACATTCCCAGCCGGCTGGTTGTTGTGGGCACTATATAACAAGTTTCAAAAAAATAAAATGTTTGTATTACGAGCATACAAATGGCTTATATGTATATTCATTATAATTATATCGCAATAGGAACTATTACCTTGCAATCGTTACGAACCGTTAAAGAAGCACCCATTTCCTTTATGAAGACGCTGTTGAAATATGAAAACATTGAACAATCAGTACTTACGAGACATTTTTGAAATGATAATATAATAATAAAATCATTAGTATTCTAAAAAAACGTAAAATTTAGGAAAGACACTTACTCCTCGATAGCAGCACCGATCATCAGCATTCTTTTACCTTTCTTATCGGAATCGTACACGTACAATGCACGTTCTCTTGGCATAAGCACGACCAATATCCAATGATTTCTGCATGTTAGATTTGTAGCATGTCATATTATTCAATTTATATGAATTGAAAGAAATATAATAAAATTAGAATATATATATGTAACACTAACATCTGATGGTATGGTATGAAGATTAATCTCTTGTCCCGATTTTCTCGGAGTGCTTTCCCTATGTATTGAAGAACACGTCCTCGGTCATCATTCAACAGGGTGGCATTCGTTTGACTGGGGTCCATGAAACCAACCTGCTCATCGGGATATTCCTCCTTGAGGTATTTGTGCCAATACCTACAAAATAAAGACACAAAGGTGATCTCAATTTTGTGAAATTTGAACTACAAGTACTAAAATTCTGCAATTATTACAAATATTAACTCACAGCATCCAGATCTGAACAACTGGTACAGTGAGCCACTCTCGTGGAGTAAGCAAGGCCGCATAATCATCTGCATAGACGCGTATGGAGTCATCTAAACATAAAAGATCAGCTGGGGAATCGATTGCGATTGGGCTGCCATCTAGCTCCAAAAACCGATCACGAATATGCTTGAATGTCTGTCCCAGCTTGTCAAAATTGATACCATCAAATGCCTTGCAGTGACTCGTTGCTTTCGGACCTCCAGGAATAATCATTTCTTTGCCTGGTTCCTGCAAAATTTCATAATAAATTGAAGTAAAATCCAAAATCATCTATAACTCTATCACATAGATACTAATTCGGAAGTATAAGAACTTGTAATAATAATATACCTCATCTGAACCTATCACTATCATGGATATCGGCCATGCAGTGAAACTGCCGAGGGCATCCTTTAGGGTTTCTTGCTCGCCATTTGGTACAGGTAATGGGTGATCTATGAAGTCCGCATCAAAAATACCATCCACCATCACTCTTGCATGGTCGAGCGGCATCGGTCTGCCGTGAATTGTTCCACCGGGTGCAACTGGAACATGAATTGTCCCCACGGCTACTGTAACAGTGTTCCCATTGACAGCTGCGTGGAGTTTGCAGCTTATTTCTGCCTCCTGTTCAGATATATGTATTTACTCGAATAAACTAAAACGTATGAACAGTACAACATGTAATGGAAAATAAATGGTGAAATTTGAATATTATTGAATTTGAATTTGTATTACCTCATTATACCCGGAAAGATCTGCAATTGGTTTGACTGACTGGCTGCTGCTCTGAAGGACTGTTGGGGTAAACGTCTGAACTTGTTGGCCCATTGACTGCTGAACCAAAAGTGCAAGTTGAGACTTCATTTCTTCCCTCATTTTTGCTTCTAGTCTCACCTCTATTTCTCTTACTTTATCCTCCATTTCTTCCCTCAGTTCTTCCCTCATTTTTGATTCGGAACTCGAGGGAGCGCGTCTCCTCCTTATTGAGCTCTTCTCGTATGTTTTTCTGATAGGAACCAAACCTCCCACTCCTCTCACCCTCCCAGGATGTTCCGGATTTGGCAGAGATTTTCCAAGAACATCGTCATATCGTTCGACGGCCAACAAGCCTTGTTTCAGAGCCGCCTCTTGTTCTCCCTGGAATGACAACATGTTATAAACTAATAAATAAAAGTAGAGGTTTCAATGAATGACAATATCTAAAATTCTTACAATAAACTAATAAATTAAAGTAGAGGTTCCAATGAATGACAATATCTAAAATTCTTACAATTTTCTCGATGACCGGTACGTATGTTTCTGGATAAAAGCGTTCCTTGGTCTCCTTATCGAGCTTTTGTCTTCCTAGTCTCCAGGTGACGTGCCTATGCTCAATCGACATATCAAGGACCTCTTCTGGTTTCAATGCACTTGTTGAGCCTTGGGAAGACGGATCACTAGATGCTTTCTCGTCCGCAATCGTCTGCATAGCATCTATAAGCCTACTCCGAAAACCCTCGCCCATGTAACCTCTAGATCCTAAGAAATGCGGATACTCGTTTTTGGCCTGATTCTCCTTTCCAACCTTGCTAGCAGTCTACAATTAATATGTCACGACAATCATTGTAGGCCTTAATTATAAGAGAATTTGAATTCTTACTTAGAGATAAGGTAGGTGATCCGCAGAAATAAACATACCTCAAACTCCTTCGTCTCTCGATACTTGACAAATACCTCCCAGTCTTTTTCTTCCATATTTTGCTTGGCAAAATCGGGCGTCTCACCCGCGCGCCACAATTTAGTCATCTCGGATCGCCACCTCCGGTGACAAGTAGCCATCTTCTGATAATAATAGTTCCTCACTTTTTCGTCATCTTTTATACCCCATCTCAGCTGCCAAACAAATAGAAATCAAAATTTTGAGTTAGTTAATATCAAATGAAAGCTTGTGAACTTAGTACTACGTTATTTACCTTCAGTGTTTCCCATATTTTCAGCTTGTTCTCTTCTGGAACATCTTTCCACAATACGAAACTTATAGGAATATTCCTTCTCACCAATATACCGAATTCCGTTGGAAAAGACGTTGTATCCGTAGTAACAACCGGCCTGTGAAACTTGTCAAGTTCCACCTCTTTCCCTTTCTCGTTAAACTTCTCCTTGATTGCATTAGGCCCTCTTCCTCGTTTCTTAGCCGAGGCTGTCTGACTATTGCTTTCCATATCTGAATTTGCAAGTTCAAATAAATCCAAGTCCAAATAAATTCAAAGTCCAAATAAATCCAAACTAACTTCAAACCAATTCAAATTAAATCAACAAATAAATCCAAACCAATTATTTTGGTTTGGTAACTAAACCAATTATTAACCCAAATTCTAATGTACCAACAACAATTTCCAAATGTCTAACAATTATTTTGGTTCTTAAGCTAGGTACCAACAATTATTCTAATTAATGTACCAACAACATTTATTTTGGTTCTTAAGCTAGGTACCAACAACAACCGAAATTCTAATGTACCAACAACAAGAATTAGCAACAAGAATTTTCTAAATTCAATTGGTACCCGAATTAAATTGGTACCTCTTAAATTGGTACCCTAAACTATCAAATTTCTAACAAATAAGCAATGCCTTAGTACCAAGTATTTCTAAACAAAATCAGCAATGCCTTGGTACAATTTCTAATAAACAATTTCTAATAAGCAATGCCTTGGTTCAATTTCTAATAAGCAATTTGTAAACCAATTATTTCTAAACAATTTCTAATAAACAATTTCTAAACAATTCTTAATTTCTAAACAATCTCACAATTTGTATATGAACCCCTAAACTTTTAAAATTTCGCAAAATAGACCCTGTTAGTTCAAAGTCTGGTATAACACTGAAAATCACACTTCTAAAATTTTGCATAATGGTCCCTGTTAGTTCAAAGTTTGGTATACACACAAAATCAGCACATTACTACCCTAATATGACAAATTTAGAGAAGGAGACTAACCCGAGATTGAGAGGGAGAGACGGAGCCGAAAGTAGGCGGAGCACCGGCTAGGTCACGGTTTTGATAGGTCGATCACGGCTAGGTCACGGAGGAGGAGAGGGAACACTATCCGCAGCGTGGAGAGGGAGCGCGGCAAGGCGGAGCACGGCTAGGTCACGGTGGCTTGGAGAGGGTTCTGTCAGTTTTGAGTGTTTTGAAAACTTAGTAAGTTTTAAAGAATATAGAGGCGCCGGTTGGAGAGGGAAGCCTATCAGCATCGGTTCCTAGCTTAAGAACCGATACTGATAGTTCTCAGTATCGGTTCTTAAGCTAGGAACCGATGCTGATAGTGCTATTTATTTAAAATAATGCAGACTAGTATCAGCATCGGTTCTTAATCTACGAACCGATGCTGATAGTTCTATTTATTTGTTATTTTATATTTTTGTATTTTAAAATATAAAAAAAGGAGGTTTATGTGTTGTTTTATATTTTTGAATGTGTATGTTATTTTAAAATATAAAAAAAAAATGTTTGTGTGTTATTTTATATTTTTGTATTTTAAAAATAAAAAAGGAGGTTTATGTGTTGTTTTATATTTTTGAATGTGTATGTTATTTTAAAATATAAAAAAAAGGATGTTTATGTGTTATTTTATATTTTTGTATTTTAAAAATTAAAAAAAAGGAGGTTTATGCATTGTTTTATATTTTTGTATTTTAAAACATAAAAAAAATGGACGTTTATGGGTTGTTTTATATTTTTTTATGTGTTAGCAGTATCGGTTCTTAAGATAGGAACCGATGCTGATAGTGCTATTTATTTAAAATAATGCAGATTAGTATCAGGATCGGTTGCTAGCTTAAGAACCGATACTGATAGTGTTTAATAAATGTGTGGAGGTTTTATATTTTGTATGTGTATGTTATTTTAAAAAATAAAAAAAGGATGTTGATGTGTTATTTTATATTTTTGTATTTTAAAATATAAAAAAAGGAGGTTTATGTGTTGTTTTATATTTTTGTATTTCTTTAGTATAATTATTAGTTTAAAAATTACTTTAGTACATAAGCTATTTTAAAAACTATTAAATTGTATTATCTTAATACCTTGAAAATTACTTATAAAATAAAATAAGCTACTAAAATAATAACATTAAAATTTTTAAAATAAGCTAATAAATTACATATAACATGAACAAAATAAGCTACAAGAAGTGTTGAAGAATAACTTGCATGCTTCCCATCGTCGGGTGTTTCAATCCATTCTGAAGAAAAAAAAAATTAAAGATTATTAAGGAGAATAACCTGAGAACGAAGAGTGAGATAGCTGATCAATGCCCAGTAAGACAGCTGCTGCGCCAAGCAATGGAGGAAGAAGAAAGAAAAATGATTCTGGGAAGAATCAGACTTCGGGAAAAAGCTAAATAGGGACTATCGGCATCGGTTCTAAGCTTAGAACCGATGCTGATAATCTACAATCAGCATCGGTTCTAAGCTTAGAACCGATGCTGATAGTATCTGGATCGGTTCTAAGCTTAGAACCGATGCCGATAGTGCATGTGCTGTGCTTTCATTAGCTTTTAGTATCGGTTTTAGTGATAGAACCGATCCAGATAGGTATTAGTATCGGTTGGTTAGTACACCCGATCCAGATAAGCCGATCCTGATTCATGTTTTTCCACTAGTGGGACCACAAAGATTTTTATTTAATATTTTGAAGAGAAGCACAGTATGTTTCAATTTTTTTTAAAAGATTGGCAAATTGTGAAATTAACTAATAATTTTGTTAAGATCGAGCAACAATGTTGGCAATTTTATTAAATTTATTAGACCTCTTATGTGGAAATTTTTATATCCGGTACAATATAATTGTTCTTGGTCACAACTAAATGATTTACTGATAAGATTAAAATATTCTCAGTGTTTCTCACACAAAATATGTTTTCATCTAAAGAAAATGTCTATTTCTGCTCGTTCTCAGTTTCTCACATCTAATTTATGACAATTCACATATTAAGTATGATCTTCTTCGTAATTTAAGGTTATAAACCTTCAATATATATATTTGTGCACGCAACAGAGTTAATAAAAAATATTTTATATGCTGGTAGTTATGTATCATAAATAATGTTATGTATACATGGTGGTAATTATGCCTCATAAATAATATCAATACATAACATTTAATTGAGTTTGATAATGACGAAAGTTTAACATTTTTTAAATCATTGGAGAAAACCAACAAATCTTGACAACCAAAATGATATTTAAGTAGGCATGTAATTAGCACAGTGTTGGCTTGTTCAGTTACCTTGGGTGCTGAGAGAGTCGCCTTCATTTTGATCTAGAAGTTATATCCAAAATGTAATTAGCACAGTGTATATCTCATGAATGAAAAAGATGAAAATCAATATAATTTTTTTTTCATCAAAATAATATTTAACTATTTTTTATTAATTATCAAATAATATCAAACTTACATGGAACTTTTGGGAAGTATTTGTTCGCACATAATATATGCTACAAAGTTTCAGTATAGCAAGCTATACCTTTTAAATCTTTGTTACACTCTGTCAAATCAGATAGCAAGTGCACTATCCTATCGATGAGTATGCTCAGGTATCGATCCACAGGGATGGAAGAAAATGACCGGACTCGTCCTAAAATTACTTGAGATTCTAGAAGTGAGAGAAATTGGTTTGGTTTAGTTTGAACAATTCTACTGATTTATGACAAGCTTAAAAGACAATAAAAATAATTAAAGTTGTTTTCAGTTGATAAAAAGGTGTTTCCAGGGTTCAGATTTCATTTCTGTTCAGTCCCGAGGCATACGGTCCGTATAGATACCCGTACGGTCCGTATGGGACCCCGAGTTAATGTTGCTGCTACTGTTTTCTATGCTGAAACTGATGTTTAGGGTTTCTATCGATCAGATCTAGATACCTAACCTCAACTTTCGCATTTTGGCCTAGTACCCGATTACCGGACTCAAATACTTTCCTCTTAGATGCATTAAACCTCAACTTTCGCATTTTGGCCTAATTTATCTAAGTTACTTGTTGGTTTACTAAAAGTATCCAAGGACTTTCGCCTCAAGGAAAGTTTCACCTTTCGGGTACTCCTTGGTTTCACCCTATTTCATATACTTTATTGGGTTGGATTAAATGTCATAGACTTGGCTCCTAACACTTAGATGTGCGCATTCATCTAACGGGATGACTAATCAATTCAAGCAACCACAAATAAAGCAATCAAAATACTACTCAACAAAGTAAAAACAAAGCATTCAATACAAATCCAAGTAACATGCAAACAAAACCAAACTAGAAACTACATCTTAACCCTAGAAACAAAGTAAATTAGCTACTCATGTTCACAAGATAACACAAATAACAAGAGATGAAAAAGTTTATGACAAAACAGTGGAAAATCCGAAGATCCGTTGCAAACTCGCGTTTTTCATTTCTCTTCCTCTTTTCCCTCTTGTCTTTTGCTCCAAGAAAGCTTGTCCAAGTCCCAGTGGTGAATTCCCTTTTTTTGGTGAGGAATATCTCTTTTAATGCCCCCAGATCGCCTCCAGAGGTTTCCTTTTCGGCCTCCTTAAATTAAGCTGATTTTAGATTCCAGCTGGATTTTCCCATTTAGCGTCCTACGGCCCGTATGCCTGTGCTTTGTCTTGGAGACTTGATGCCTCTGCTGTGGAACCTTCTGTGTGGTGGGGCAGATCCTGTACGGCCCACACGGTATGTCATACCGTATGAAAAGTAGTCAGAACCAGTTTTTCGCCATTTTTCTTGCAAAATATCAAACAAAACATAGCAGTACCACATTTCATCGAAATACAAGTACAAAGTTCACATTCATAGGCTTTAAAACACAGGTTTTAGTGTGAATTAGGGCTGTAAACTAGATATAATATAGAGATATCAACAATCTAAGTATTATTGGAACTCTTGAAGAGCTTCCAAAATAATAAATTATTTAAAGGAAAAATTTGAGATAAAAGATCTTGGAAGAACAAAATTGTGCATTGAATTGCAAATTGAACATTTAAAAATGATATTTTTATGCATCAAGAAAATTATATTGCAATAGTGCTGAAATAATTTTATATGGATAAATAACATTTATTAAGCCTCCGATGGTTGTAAAATCATTAGATGTGAATAAAGATCATTTTAGAACTCGAGAAAATGATGAATAACTATTTGTTCCTGAAGTACCATGCCTTAGTGCAATATGAGCACTTAAGTGAATATTTATTAGCAAGATATAGGTCTTCTCCCACGTGAAGATATTGACATATAATTAAATATATACTTCATTACCTATGAGAAAATTTAGCAATGCACAAAAGCAAGCTGAGTACATGTTTAGTTAAGATATGTGATTCAACACATTTGTCAGACATGCAGCTTGTCTTTTAGAAAAATGATCCCGAAAATCATATATGAATATAATATTATATATATTGCTCAATGAAAGGAATGATACATTAAAGGAGATAGAACAAAACATATTTCACCAAAATTCTTTTTCACATATGATCTCCAAAAGAATAATGTTATTAATATTCAGCAAATCCGTTCAAGTGAAAAATCCAGCAGATTTATTCACCGAGGCACTCCTTACTGCAATATTCAAAAAGCTAGTTCGTAATATTGGAGTTCGCCGACTTAAAGATCTTGATTGATGCTGTCATGAGGGGGAGTTAATATGCACTATATTTTCTTTAATCATGGTTTTTCCCATTGGGTTTTCCTGGTAAGGTTGTAGTTGCATATTTAGAAGAATATTGTATTATTTTTCCTTCACTGGATTTAGAAGAATATTGGAATTCATTTCTCCATTTATTATTTGTATGATTTTTATTTATAATTTGTAGCCTATAAATAGAGACTTTGTAATCTTGTATTGTACACACATGAGAAATGTATGAATAAAGATATTATCATCTTTTTCTCTCTATCTTGTTTATTCTTCTTATAATTGTTTATATTTATTTTATAAGAGTTGAATAATTCTCATTGTCAAAAGAAAAAAGAAAAAAGAAAGTGATGTTGTTCAAATTAGACACAAGAAACTAACTAGTCTATTAATGCATCATTAAATTTGACCAAATGGGATGGGAACACATTTGGGAAAACTTGTAAGTTGTGGCAAGACCAGTTGGGTTAGTTGCAGTTGCAACTCAATCAACTCATGCGATTCTCGCATTCGTTAATGAGCTCATATATATCGCTATCATTTGAGAAAGTAACATAGAGTTTATGATAGATACCGAATCAAATTTGATTGAATTTAAATTAGACGTACATCAAACGGTTTGTAGATCATCCGATGCTTAATGGAACGCCACGCCCCCTTTCTTCGATCAGATATCCATCCGTTAATGAACCCGCCCATTATAAATCCGGTAAGTGTAAGTGTAAGTGTAAGTGAGAAGTATATTTGTTGTGCTTTAGGCCATTGGGCAATTTGTTCAAGCCAAGTAAGGTGGGGGATAGGGATATATACTGCCTAATAAACGGTGCTAATTTGATTCCAATTGAACGGATCCAAACGACTGAGTTCCAAATAACCTAACCTCAACTCCAATCTGACCCATCCTCTTTCTTTGTTTTGGGAGCTCATTGACAAATTTTGTTTTGCAGATTCGTCATTTCGATACCGCAGCCTTAATTCCTCAATAACGAATCCAAATGTTCTTCGAATCCTGTTTCCGCATCTTAATTCCCCTCCCCTTTACTTTAGAATTTGTGTTCCTGTGTCTGAAAAGTGTCCGCACGTGTCTTCCTATTTTTCTAAAATTCAACAGAATTGACATGTTCTTAAGCTCACCAGGTAGAATTACTATATTTCTTAATTTACTAATTTTTAGTGGGTTAACTTAAAAAACTATCATATTGACTTCAAATAATGAATTCTAATCATTAATATCTAATTCACCAGTGATGAATTAAATGTAAAATTTATAAATTTTAAATTAATTTAGTATAAAGTTAAGTGATAAAAAATTATAAATTTCAAATTATTTTTCGGCCGTCTGACTTTATACTGGATAATTTTATAAATTTATAAATTTTACATGTAAACATATTACTTATTAAGTAGATCGATTTTCAAATTGATTCTTTAAAGCTAATTCAATATTTTTTTTAAATTAAGTTCATCAAAAAAATTGAATTGTTGTCTAAAATTAATAAAATAATTTTTTTAGTTAAGTTCGCCAAAATTCTTACAACCCTAAACAGTTCCAGTCGATTTTAGACAATTATTTCTTTGAACGGAATTTTTGTTCAGACATGGTCTTCCGCGCCTATCTTTATGTAACGAGTCGTTGCATGTCGGCTAAAAGGCACAGGTTAAATGGATTGCGTCATATTTTTACAGATAAATCTGTCTCAGAAGAACGCATGATGAGGACCTCCGGAGGAATTCGTATCCTCTGAGATATCTCAAACTTTGCGTGACTTTATGGAAAATCTAAACCGTTTAAATATGTTCTACACGAATCGCAAAGCATACATAATTCTGACCCCACATCATTCCCGAATAAGCACCCGAAACGTCGGTCATGCAAGAGTTGAGATATCTCAGAGAATAGCACTCCCTGCGGACCCCGCAGCCAACGCAGAAAGCGAAAGACAACATCAATTGGTATAAAATCCGCCTACCACACATTGGGCCACACACGGCTGATTAAAAGTTATCACTTCTTTCAGTTAAGTCCTCGTGAGTATTTATTTAATTTTAAACTAATGTTAGACGTATCTCTTCTTGTGAATTTCGGAGTTGATTTTTTTTCTTTTAAATGTTCATTTTGATGTTGAAAAGACTAAAGAGAACGGTCTAATATTGGATATATTTTGCGGTCATTATATTTTTTGCATCTCTTTTTCAAATCCGACACCAAAAAATTTATCAAATTATTTACTTTGGTTTTTAAATAGGACAAAGACATACAGTATATTTTATATTAAATTTGATGTAGCCTCCTATGACATCGGCCGTGGCCTCTTGAAATAATATATTTATATATATATATATATATATATATATTAACTTTTTAAAAATATATATATTTTAAAGATCGGTCAGCAGTTTCCTTGTATGCACTTGTAAATCACAGGTAATAAATTAAAACGATTAGCTTTTTTAAGAAAAATAATTTAAAAATTACTAAGCAAAAATAGAAAAGAAAAATCTGGTAGTTATTTTTTTTTTTCTATTACAAACAATGCAATAAAATGATTGAAACAACTTTTGAATTTAATACAAGAAATAAAGAGTGAGATTTAAACATACTCGTGCTAGCGTACAGTATCATTCTTATGGATTAAAATTTGAGTGAGTCTATGGTACTATGCATATTACGATTTGGTCCGTGTTACAGCTCAATATTTGACTTTTCAAAATCTTAACAGTCGATCCGAATCGTTCATCTTATTCTCCATATTAATATGTGTTTGGAGACCAAATTTTACATTTTTTGAAAAAAATTTACTATTTTTATAGATTTATTGAAAATCACTGTTTTTGGATGGTCCAGAATTTTCAGATCAAGTGATTTTCTAAATATCTAAAAAATAGTAAAAAAATTTCAAAAAATGTAAAATTTGGCCTCCAAACACATTTTAATATGGAGAACAGTGTGAACGGTTCGGATCGACCGTTAGGATTTTAAAAAGTTGAATATTGAGTCATAGCACGGACCAACCCGTGATATGGATAGTACCATAGACTCACTCTTAAAATTTTGTTTGTTTTATATCTAAAAAAAAGTTAGTTCAATGATCAAGATATATTGGTCACCCATTATTCCCGATGCCATATTATTATTACTTACTGAAATTTTTCAAAGAAGCTAAATATTCAGTGAATGTGGCTTTTTTTTTCCCAAACTCTTATAAATTTAAAGAGGGAAACTAATATTGTTTAAAAACTACGGAGCTTTTATTCTTAAGGAAATCAGAAATGATGTATAACAGGAGCAGTACATGTAGGGGTGAAAACGGTGTGAATAATATATGTGCGAGTGTGAATATGAATACTGATATGGTTTTACATTTCAATTATTCATATTTAAATAGTAGATATACATCATATATTTTAAATATATTATAAAAAATTATATTATTTACCATTATAATTAGATAAATATTATGAACTTTAGTATTTTTTTAATATTTATGATATTATTTTAATAAATATCCAATCTGATTTGTATCTGTATTCGTATCCAGCTGATATTCAATCCATATCCATATTCGGAAAATTTAAAAGATATAAATATTATTTTACTATCACCTCTAAATACATGCCTAATTATCTCCTAAAAAAGAGAATAAAAAATACTTTTCCATGAACTTTTACAGTTTTTCTGCCGAAATTTTTATAAATATCTAAATTAAATAATAAATTACGGAATATACTATGTTTTGCAATAGAATTCGAAAAATACCCAATCCGGTTATCCAATAACCGGATTTGATAAATTAGTCTAAATAAGAATCACATGTTAATCTAGTGACCGAGCTAATAATGGCTTTTGTTTAGAAGGTTTATAGGTGAAAAAAAATCAATCAAAAGTTAAATAAATTGGTCCCATCTTTATTTCTAAAAAAAATAATAATAAAATTTTCCAATCAAGTTACCGGGGGCCGGAGGCCCGGAGTGGAGTTGAGTCTGTATCCTCTGATATATCTCAAACTTTAAGTGGATTCAAAATCGGGTCGATTTTTTATTCGGTGTCCATTTGAAATAGCCAGTTTAATGTGCTTTGAGATTTGTGCAAAAAAGATTTGAATCAGGGTTGTTTGTCGGTTCGGTTCGGTCCAAACCAAATTAAAATTAGCTAACAAAAGTTTTATTCGGTTTGTTCGATTGAACCTAAATATGATATTAATCATAGAAATAAATATTGTTTTGTTAATTTTTTAAAGATGAATTTAAAATTTTGTTTGGTTCAGTTAAACCGGTTATAAACTGAAACAGGCAATATATACATTATGTCCCAATTTTTGAATTTTTTTTTAAATGTTTGATTTGGATGGGATGTGAGTTCAAAAATTATAATCAGTTCATTCTAATATGTCTTATGAGTTATAAATCGAACCGAATTGAACTATTAAACTGGTTTTTAAAAATGAACCGAACCGGTCTATTTAATTGCAAAAAACCAAAATTTTGAGGTTCGGTTTAAAACTGATTAAACCGGACCTAATGAGAATCCGTAATTTGAATGGGTCAGATTTTGCACATGTCCACTGAAAACTTTGAGATATCTCCTTCTCATAAGATGCGAATTCAGTGGAGTTGTAGATCATTTCTTCCAATTAAATAAATATATATGCAGTTATGCACATGCACACAGAGGAGACTGGAGAGGAGCATGCAACAAAACAAAACAAAACAAAAAGGTTCAGAAAAATGGGGCCCGCAAAATTTAGATCTGAGTGTAATTGGTCACTACATCTGGTCAACTACCGATTGCATTGCATGATAGATAAATATCTGGTATGCACTTTCGCCTCAAGATATTTCCATTTAGATATTTGTCTGAATGATAAATATCTTATGGGCACTATCGTCTTTTTACCAGCAAGCATTACTTTATAGGGTTTATAGTGCTTTTCTTTTCTTTTCTTTTGTCCACTGTTAATTAACTCAAGGAGCATCCCCGAAATATTTAATCAAGTACAACAACATTCAGGTTTTGGATATGTTATTATATATTTTATTTTATATCATGCATTTTCTTATCCAAAGTGCTGCTTGTGCGTTCTTTCTATTTTGAATTTTCTAACCGGGTCCAGGTGTGAAATTTCTCTTTCAACACGTGTATTAACTTTCGAACAGCGGTCTTTTTCAAGTTTCGACCTTGTATCTTTTTAATTTATTTTCTCTTGTCTCCTCCTCCACAGATTCCGTGATAATAATTGCTTTGAAAACCTAGTTGTGAAATATCTCAAGAGACGGCGCCTCCCATAATCAAACCCTTCCAGGATTATTTAATTTACATGATTTACCATTGTCCATTTTGGGCTTAGCATGTGGTGTTTCAAACGGAAATCAAATAATCAATTGGTGGTTAGATATCATGTCTAAACTATTATTTTCTGATAAATGTGACATAAAACTCACTTAAAAGGCCACAATAATGGATTAAATATGACATAAATTTATATAGAAATATCATGTCTAAAGTATTATTTTCTGATAAAATGATATATTCAAAACTTAATATCCATTCGGAAAAATCAATTCGTATTTCATGCCAAAAAATAATCGAGGAAAGTTCAAATACTTTTATTCTTTTGTGTTTTCATTATGTCTTAATTTTTTAAATGTTAATAACTAAAAATTTAAAACTCAAATATTCAAAAAAATATTAGATTTGATCTATAATATTTTCTCTATGCAAATACAAAAGATTATGATATTTCGACTTTATTTTAATTCGTATCAAGAGCTTACAAAAATACATTCATATCTCCATTCTTATATTAAGCACACGGATGCCCTGATTTGCCAATGAATTTGATTAAAGGATGAAATTTCATAATGAATATTAGCCATTCGATAAAATATTATGATTTTATGCATCTATTTTATTTTTTTTACGAGCAGAACAATAGAAGTCTAAATTTATTTTAGAAACATACTCGCCACACGTACTCTCCACATGTAAATTGTACCATCTTTTTTATTGATCTTGATTTATTTCTATTTTTTAAATGTCATGTAAGAAATTTTGAATTGATTGATAATCGAATCGCCATTTCTTCATTTATTTCTGTTTTTGTTATATCTTTTCATGAATGTTATTTATCATTTGATATGTAATTTTATATGAGTTTTTTTGACTTTTTTCTATGAAAATATATCATAAAAAAGATTAAAAAAAATATATATATACATGTCATTTAATATATCATTTAAAAAAATACTATTTATCATTTTATTATAAATTACTTTATAAAAATATGTCATTTTGTATATTTTTTTTCTCTTATAACATATAGCGGTTGCAACATACATGCAGAATACTTGTGCATACTAGTAGATAAATTATGAACACTGAGTTTTCAACTTATTTATTTTTATAAAAATAAAACCGAAAAATGATAACTTGTTTATGTGTATATAAACAAAATGATATATATTACCTCTAACATTTTTATTTTAACATAAGAGTTTTAAAAAAAATGCTATTAAAAATTTTAAAAGTGAAAATTAATAAAGACCCAAAAAATTAAAGATATTTCAACTCTCCTCAGAGTAATAAATGTCAAAGTCTACTAATAGAATTAACTCGCTGAGTTGTAGATTTTTTTAGTTTTCTTTTGTCCAATGAAATGTTAGCACCTGGCAGGATCCTTTAAAAAAACACATCAAATCCCCATCCTTACCAAACACACTCCATTTTTGAACATCCTGTATGCGTGTGACTCGTTAACCGGGTCCAATCTCGGGTCTAAGACATCAAATCGTATCCTCGCACACGGATGACTACATTGTAACCGCCGTAGGTTAATTCTGTTCTCGCTTAAACTAAAAATAGACTTTTAGTGAGCCCAAGGCCCAATTAAAAAGCAATGAATACTGTGCCGCAGGTCAAATTTGGAGAACCCGTATCCTCTCAGGTATTGCACTATTATTGCAAGGATCACTTACTTTACGGTTTGAGATTAAATCTCAACCGGCTTGGGATTCGGGTCACTGTAGGGAGCCTCATTTTTGGACTTTGAGATTCGTGCCAAGTTAAAAAATACGGTTCAGATCTAGTAATTGTAAAAGATTCCCTTATCAGGTATTGGAGAGGATGTGAATTCAAATTTGGAAAGGTCAGGCCTAATAGTAATACCTAAATGGCAGCCATTCGTAGTGATATCAGAACCTTGGCCCCAGCAAATAGTCCCCTGCACCCGGTCCATGGTGCCTGTCACTCTGGCTTTTTTTTTTTTTTTTTTTTTTTTCTTTGACATATAAGCCTTAGTGCGCGCACTCTCTAAACCCTGCTAATCAATCAGGATGAAACCTAGGAACCTCCCCATAAAATTAAAAGCATATGCTTCTGCCACTGTGCTACACAATATTTGACCCTGTCACTCTAGCTTGACCTGGGCCGTGATGCTTTTTGAAGCTTTTGGCTGGTGTTTATTTTTTTTGAAAGAAAAATATATAAAGATAAATATTTTCTTCAAACACAAAAACAGTTAGAATGGTAATAGAGTCAGTTCTTCTAAGATAAACATGTCTAAATTCGTAAAAAATATTAAAAAGTTGTAATTAATAAGTTTTTATTTAAAAAAATTAATATATAGATTGGATGCATTTGAAAGTTGTAAGTAAAATAAGCTAGAGTAAACAATCTATTTAATTTTATTTCCTTAACAAAAGTTTTTAATTTAAATAAATTACTAATAAGGACTTTTATATGACTCCATTACTAGAAATTATAGGGTAAATTTTGCCGCAGGTCACTAAACTTTGTTATTTGTCATGAATTGGTCACTCAAATTTGATTTGTCTCTTTTAAATCACTCAACTTTGTTATTTGTCACAATCAATTTTCTCTATACTTTTTTCATCCAAAATATTAACGAAATATGCTAATTCCGTTAGTATTTTAGATGAAATATGCCCATTATGTTAATATTTTGAATAGAATGGGTATATTCAGCTAATATTTTGGACATAATAGGAATATTTCGTTAAGATTTTGGATGAAAAAATATAATAACTTAATTGAGACAAATAACAAAGTTGAATAACTAAAAAGAGACAAACTAAATTTTAGTGACCAATTTGTAATAAACAACAAAATTTAGTGACCTCTGATGAAATTTACACGAAATTAGAATTAATCCCCAGTTCCACTTGCCAGGGTTGCAATTGCAAAGTCCTGGTCCATGCAATATTTAGGTCAAGATGAACCCTTATCCTATGCGCTAATTACAATATTACCACAAAAAAGTGCAAAAGGTCACCTTTTCACGAGCTCTTAATAGGGCCCACACCCCACCACCTCATCCCCTTGCTTGCCTCTTAGCTCCTCATTCTCTCTCTCTCTCTCTGAACCAATTTCCCTTTTTCCTCAAGAAAAAATCGAAAAATAAATTAAAAAAAAACATCTCAGCTTGCGCTGAATTCAGCTCAATTAAATAATCTCACTGTTTTGAAGGAGGAAAAGTTGCGAGTTTTCTGCAGTTATTCTCGGTGAGTATGACTTTTTTTTATTTTCTTACTCTTTTTTCCTATTTAGATTGTTTTTTTGGTTGCCATGGAGTATCTTCTGTCGAACCTTCTGCAAATCTAACCACAGAGCAAAGATTTGGTTTCTCGATTTTTCGAATTTCGAATTTCTAATTTGAGCTTGAAAGCCTCGATGGGAAATAACCGGATATATAGAATCTCATTGGATTCTTTTTTCTTTTTTCTTTAATATTGTTTGATTGAAAAAAAAGCAATAATATCTGAAACTCTGTGGGGTTTCATAGAAGGCGGAAAAGTTCCTTTGCTTTCCTAGGAAGCTATTTTTTGCAAAGCATGATTTTGAGAGTTCTGAAAACGAGATTTCTTGTGGTACGATTTTTATAATATTTTTTTAGTAATTTAATACCAATTTTTGGTTGATTTTTCTAAGAGTCAACTGACAACACATGATTAATCAAATTATATTATTTATTATATATTAATACAAAAACCTTTATAAAATCCGAATATTTCATTTTCACGTGGATTATTTAATCATGGTCGGTATAAAATTAGTTATCTGTCCCCTTACCCTATGCACTGAAGTAGAAGCTAAATCTGATAAAAGCCTAATAAATGCTTGCCTCTTTGGTGAAACCTCAATTTATGGGTTGCAAAAGGTAATTGTTTTTCTCTTGTTGCATATGTTTATCACTCCTTAAAGAGGAACATCAACGAGCTTCTTTTTTGTTTCCATAAAGGGAAAATAGAGGTTTGTACAAGTGAACTTCTCATAAATACTAACACATAAACCCCTTGGTTATTTGCTATTTACAAATTGAATAAAAAAGCCTATGGATTTGTTGCTTCTTGTCCAGAAAGCTTTCAAACATCATTTTTTGCCAACAAAAGTGCCTAATTTTATCTCTAACAATGTCATTGTTCTAGTTTTGTATAGCATTTTTGTTGCTCCTGGCAGTGCGACCTTTCGTGCAGCACCGGAAAAGCCAGCCAATAATGAGTCCCTTATGTGACTTCTGCGGGGAGCAGAACTCGATGGTCTATTGCCGATCTGATGCGGCTTCTCTGTGTCTGTCATGTGACCGCAATGTTCACTCAGCAAATGCACTCTCTAAGCGTCACACACGCACTCTGTTGTGTGACCAGTGCAAGACCCAGCCAGCAGTGGTGCGTTGCACTGATGAAAACTCATCCCTCTGTCAGAATTGTGACTGGGCAGGACATGACCAGGTAGATGGCCGTGCAGGGCATAAGCGACAGCCGATCAGCTGCTATTCTGGCTGCCCTTCATCTGCTGAGCTGTCGAGGTTATGGTCATTTGTCACGCCTGATAATGAACCAAATTGTGCGCAGGGGTTTAGCATGATGAGTATTAGCGAGAATGGGATCAAGAGTTGTGGGGGAACAAATTTTGAGAGCAATAGCGGGGCGGAGGAGGGGAAGCTGGTTAGTATGAAGAAGGTTAGCAATCCCTGGATTGGCTCATGTTCGCGAACTGGAGATAATACCCTGCCCCCCTATGAGGATGATAATCAGGATGCTTCTAAGGTTGAGAGAACTGTTCTATATTTTGTTTTTTTGGTTTCTTGGAAATATAACTGCACCTCGTGAATATTTTGGTTTCAACTATTAACAGCTGTTGAAGTTCTGAATATTTGGCTGTCAGCTCTTACATTTACTCTTTATCAGAGTCTATCTAGTTTTCTGATATGCACAAATTTGGAACAGTTTGACCAAATTGAACCAAAAATAAGCTCAATTGTTGTATTAGAGTTGCAGTTAATTAAGCTTTTGATAAGGAACTAGGCCTCCGGTTTATAATTAATTGTATGACTACCTTGCTTTAACCCAATTTTACATCAACTTAACCCTCAATTGTGCAAGAAAACATCATGCGTGATAAAAAAATGAGAAACAGAAAAGAAATTGTGATCCAGAAATCTGTTCGGTGTCTGCTCTTACCAGAAGAGATGTGAATTGATTTCGGTGGTGTACTTCATTTATTTAATACGAGTGATACTGATATAGAACTTTTTATGCAGCAGTACTCAGGTGTTGACGAGGAAGTCAGTTATGGCAAAGACACCATGTATGAAGAACTATGCATGGAAGATGTCGACCTTACTTTTGAGAACTATGAAGAGCTGTTTGGTGGAGGATCCCAAATGCAGCCAGGTCAGCTTTTCGATGATGCGGGCATCGACACCTATTTTGAAATGAAAGAAGCTTCAGGAGCTGATTCCAACCGCCATGCCGACTTTGGCACTGAGGTTTCTATTCTTTAATTTATTTTTTGGGCGTTTGTTGTTGATTTGGATGGCAAGTTGTTTTAGATGGGCTGATCAGCTAGGATTAAATTTGTCTCATACATGAAAGTCACAGCCACAGAGAAAAAAATGGGAGTATTTAAGGCACTTAGACCTTGTATTAAAACTCAAACTAGTTGAGAAAATTACTTATCCAGAAATGTCATTTTGGTGTTTATTTGCTGCCAAGGAACTTTGACTCTGAATATAGTTTAACATTATGCCATTTCTGAAAATGCCGAAATGGTAATGTTTTAAGGGGTGGGGGGGGTACGTAGAATGTAGTGTTGAAGTTTAAAAAAGGTTTTGCATGACACAGTTACAAAATACTTGAAATTAAAATTAGGTCAGAATACGCATTGCACCTTTGAGTCATTTTGGTATCATATCGGTTGGGTCATATACCTTTCTGATAAGTAGAAATCGGTATGCTGTTATGTTGGTTTTATGCCCCTGTACCTGTACCAGAAAATTTAGAAGTGTACTTAAAAGTAACCAGTAAGAATGCTAAGCAAAATATATGCTTTTTAAATAACTCTGGAATTATACACTCGTGGCATATGCCTTGTACCTCCTCACTCAATCACTTGTATTCTGTTGGCCAGTTTAAGGCCACACAAGCGGCTCCAGGCATGGCTGTCTCATCTGATCCACTGATGACAAATCCGGGGGCCTCCAAAGAAGACTCAGGTTTGTGCTTTCCAGTGAGGCAAGCTAGGTCGAGCCTGTCGCTCTCCTTTTCAGGCCTGACTGGAGAGAGCAGTGCAGGGGACTATCAAGACTGTGGGGTATCTTCGCCGCTCCTCATGGGAGAGCCGCCTTGGTTTGCATCTAATGGAGGTGGGCCTGACACCTGTTCCTTGGCCAGTGTTAGCCGAGACTGTGCTCTTAACCGCTACAAGGAGAAGAAGAAGAAGAGAAAGTGAGCTTTTCTTTTTTTCTCCTCATCTCATATTTGCTAGGAAACAGTCCCCTCTTTTTTCATTATTTGATAAAAAATCTGTGTGTTTGATAGGGGGGTGAAAATGGTATGGATAAATCCAATCCGTATTCGAAAACTTAGATTTGGATATCCGATATCCAAATATCCTTGTAGATAAGGATACTGATATAGTTTTACATTTCAATTATCCATATCTGAATAGTTGATATATATCATATATTTTAATATATATTATGAAAAATTTATGTTATTACCATTATAATTAGATAAATATTACGAACGTTAATATTTTTTATATTATTTAATAAATATCTGATCCGGATCTGTATTCGTTTGATATCCGCTCCATGTCCGTATCCAGAAAATGAAAAAAGGGATGTGAATATGGTTTTACCATTATCCGCTCTGTTTTCACCCCTAGTATTCAAAGTTCTGAAAAACAATTAGTGTCATTTTTTTTCACCTATTATTTGATAATTTAGTTTTAATTGCAAATTTCATGGGTTTAAATCTTTTTGGCATGTGAGCTTAGTCCAGGATGGTTGAAGTTTCATGGTATTGTGAAAATTTGCAAACTAGTTCCTTATCTGAATTTGCAAACTAGTCCACAATGGTTGAAGTTTCTTGGTGACAGCACCAGGCTATTGCAGGGAAATTCAGAATTGGAATCAATTGCAAGTAGTTGGTCAAAATAGTTTAAACTGATGGATACTTTGTATTGGACAGGTTTGAGAAGAAAATAAGGTATGCCTCTCGCAAGGCTAGGGCTGATGTCAGGAGGCGAGTGAAGGGTAGATTCGTCAAAGCAGGAGAAGCATACGACTACGATCCTCTCTGCCCGACCAGAAGCTATTGAGCAAAATAATGCAGACAGATGTTTCAAACTCAGTATGAATTCAAATATAAGGGTGCTTTGAGGTCGGTTTTGAATCACTCGGTTATTAAAAAAAAAAAAAAAAGTAGAGGGAAGAAAAAGACAAGTGATTGAGATCTACCGGGTTTCTTGGAGATACTGCTCTTCAGTTTTTTGTCCTGTACAGTGAATGAAACAGAAACCTCCAGGCCACTCGATGCACCTTTCGGTCAACTTTTTCTAATATTTTTTTCCTACAAATTTTATGAAGGATTTTAATTGCTTTTTTCTGATCATGTTTAAGCATCCGTCTGCATGTGCAATGACAGTATGGTCATGTTAGACGTTTAGCTAACATGTGTAGTGTATAGCATTTGTTTTTGCCTTGGCAATTTAGTGTCTGTAAAGAAATTTGTATGTTTGAGAGGTTACTCAACTTGTGTTTTATTTGCTTATGAAAGACTGGTAAACTACTGTCAGGAAGGCGAACTTGGCTGTTTTATTTGCTCATGTCTGTACGCATATTCCGCGATAATATCTTCATTGGAAACAAACGGTTCCTTAAATAGAAACTCTACTAGAGACCTGAAAAACTATAATTCCATATGATTGTTTTCAGTTGTTAGTTCTATAACTTCTTATGTTAATAACGAAATCGGTAGATGTCGGCTGGGAATATTCGGTATTATAAGATGGGCTGGTTTTGGTAGAGATGGGCCCAGGTACAGAGAACCTTCACGTCAGATGAGGAACATTAACATATAATGACGGCGGGGTGAGCCATGGACCTCATGGTACATAAAATATGTAATAGCGCCTAATCTCACTAACTCAACATGAGTTTTTAAATAATTATTAATTACTTTTTAAAAATTAAGATTTTAAAAATTTATTTTAGAGTTTTATTAAATCATGTCAGTAATAAATTAAAAATGAGAAATAATTTGAACCCATTATTTAATCAGTATGAAGTTTATAAACAATTTTTTAATAAGAAACTTTACTGCGTAGATTCTAAATATGAAATCTCTCACATTTCTAAAACTAATTAGAAACTACTATATCGAATTAGAAACTCTAATAGTACTAGAGATATAGATGCTCTAAGATTATATTTTCATAAAAATCATATTGAAAATTCTAAATAAGAAATCTCTCACATTCCTTGAACTAATTAGAAACTATCTGTTCAACTTTAAAAACAAAAATATCAATTCAAAATACAAATTAATATGCGCTATAAACAGTATCACAACCTCACTCATGAAAATTTATAATATATAAATTATATTTATCAATTATTTCAAAAAAGCTGTTTAGATATTTATAATCGAGGTGTTAGATAACGTCTACAATTTTTCTTTTAATCTATACAATTGTTTAGTAAGTTAGCAAACACTTTTATTACTTGTACAACTGTTCGATCAATGAATAATTGAATATAAACCAGTGTTGTAAAAAACATGCTTAACGGCTAATTAAATGATCGCTTAATCGTTAATGGCTATTAAATTGTTACGAATACACTTAGTGAAAAGTCTGTTTGCAGATGAAAATAATTAATTGGCTGTCTATGCTCGTTTATTCCAGTGAATATTTTCACATTTTTTTGTGATAATGTGTAATAATAAGTTTTACAAATCATACATTATAGTTTTTTTGTACTTGGATATCCATCCAATATTTCTTAATATTTGTTTTTGAGTGAGTCTATGGTACTATGCATATTACAATTTGGCCTGTAATACAACTTAATATTCAACTTTTCAAAATCCTAACAGTCAATCCGAACGTTCATCTTGTTCTCCATATTAATATGTGTTTGGAGACCAAATTTTATATTTTTTGAAATTTTTTTACTATTTTTTTAGATTTATTGGAAATCACTGATTTTGGATGGTTCAAAATTTTCAAATCAAGTGATTTTCTAAATATCTAAATTTTTTTCAAAAAATGTAAAATTTGGTCTCCAAAAACATATTAATATGGAGAACAAGATGAACCGTTCGGATTGACCGTTAAGATTTTGAAAAGTCGAATATTGAGCCATATTACGAACCAACCCGTGATATGCATAGTACCATAGACTCACTTTTTGTTTTTTCTTGCTTATTTTTAAATTGATTAATTATTCTATTATTTATATACTATAGTTTTTTTCAATTAGTATGACATGTTAAGTTGTTATCATAAATTAATTTTAGTGATTTTATATTCAAATATTTAATTTATTTCAAATAATATGTTATTAGTATTTGAAAAGGCTTAATTATTTAATTAATATTTTTATTAAATAAATGTGTTACTTATCCATATAAAGTGCTTCTGTATTGTCATTAAGAAAAAACAAGCGTAGTATCATGTCATATTATGTTATAATAATATAATCAAATCAAATTAAATTTATTTAATAAATTTAATATTTTTTTTAATAAATTATGAATATATACATATAATTTTAATAAAAATAATTAATCATACGTATAATTTTAATTAATCAATTGCATACCAATTAATAACTTATAATCTGTCCGTCGCGCACACCAATTAATAACTTATAATTTATCTGTCGAATAGTGTTGTTCCGATCCATTCAAATATAATCAATTGCTATTTAGAACAGCGAGAATAGCGTTGTTCCGTTATTCCTACAAAAAAGTAAAAATAGCAATTGGTGCTATCTCAAAAGTTCAATCTCTCAATCGCTATTTTGAATAACACCACATTAGTACTATTATTACATTCTTCTAAAAATCACTATTTTCATCTACTATTCTCAAATAGTAACTATTCTAACTATTATAGTTTGCATTCAAACATGCCTACATAAACGACTAGAAAGGGCAAACGAATAAGAGGTTGAGGAGGGTTCAAATGCACTCAAAATTTTGTACATATAAATGCATTATATCTTTCAAATCATTTTTCTCCATTTTCAAAGTCTAAATAGTCAATTCAAATCGTTAGATGCGATATATATATTAAGATGTACTTAGAGACCAAATTTTACATTTTTTAGAATTTTTTTACTATTTATTAAGTCATTTTGAAAATTGCTGATTTTACATTTTTTGAATCATTAGATCAGTGATTTTTCAAAGTGGCTTAATAAATAATAAAAAAATTTAGTCTCCAAGCACATCTCAATATATATATTGCATCTAACAGTTTGAATTAATTATTCGGACTTTAAAAATAGAGAAAATAATAAAATATATTTAGATGCACAAAAAATTTAGGTGGAGTAGAGGTTTAATACTTCTCTAGATACATAAGAAGTATCTAATTCTAACAGAGCGTGCATTAACCGCACGGTACGAGGAGAGATATAAACCCTATTCCCAGGGTTTGCTCTGAGGTCAAAGGCGAATCTTCGATCGGTGCAATGGAGAAAGGCGGAAAGGGTTATGCTGGGAAGGGAAAAACCCCCTTTAAAGTGGTAGCTTCGAAGCGTGGTTTGTGTTTCTTTCTCTTTGATTTCTTTTTCATTTTCACCTAGCGTGTAGAAACCGACTTCGTGCAATGTCGATGTGGTGCATTCAGCTAGATTAATATAGGTCAGTTGTGGGATTTCATCTCTGTTTTAGGAGATTGATTTCTTTCTTTCTTTTACTATTAATAGTTGTTTCGCTCCAATATCAATTTTTTGTTTCAAAGGCAGATGAGTCTATTTTTTGTTTCCTGGAAACTGGTAAAGACAGTGAAAAGTTCTACTACTGTTCCGCATGCAAAAATAGAAATAGAATAAATTATTTTCTTCCTCCAATTTCAGTCAGGACTTTCAATTTGCTATAATACACTGTTCAGAGGGTTAGTTAAGCTTTGTCAATTGAGGGGTTATTATCATTCTTATTTACTTGAACTTTAGACTATACCAGGTTATGTTTTACTATGTTTTCTTATATGCAATGCGAGTCCTTTTATTATGTACAAATAAAAGATAAAATTCCTTTTTTCATGATTATATAGGATCTTCAAGTGGAAGAGAGAAAGAGCCTGTGAATGCATCACCTGTCGAGATAGACTCAGATTCTGACTCTGAAGGTACATTTATCTTGCATGTATTTGTCTGTTTCCTGTTTATTACTACAGGAAAAAAAGATTCCTCTTATACTAGCACATAGGGTTCTCTGTAAAGACCTTGATATTTCTAGTTATAATTGCAATACTGTTTGGATGATTAGGGAACTGCTCTTTTTCTCTCTGTTCTTTCCTTCTTTGGTGTGTAGCCTGTTGATACTGCTGAGTTGATTGCAACATGGTTGTACAATTGAGGGTTAATTACATAATGTTACTTTAAAATTGAGGCTTGGTTGCACAATTTAAGCTCTATTAGGACATAATGAAGGAGGTGTTGAGCCTAATTTGGGTCTAGTCGAGGTTGGAAAAACAATATTTTACTGTATCTGATGTTGTTGCCCGTTGAACTTGCAAAATTGAGGCTTGGTTGCACAATTTAAGCTCTATTAGGACATAACGGAGGAGATATTGAGCCTAATTTGGGTCTAATTGAGGTTGGAAAAACAATATTTTACTGTATCTGATGTTGTTGCCCGTCGAACTTGCAATGCTTGTTTTAGAATACGGTATTCATTATATACTATTAAGAAAGCAATTGTGTTTTCTTTCATTTGATAGGTTTTATTGAAGAGATTGATTTATCTAAATCAAATGGAAAGTTGTCTTCGAAAGGTATTAGTTTTATTTAATTTGAATGTCTTATTCGTATGATAAACTAATGTGTCTGGTAAGCTAAAGTATGGTCCAGTCATTTGCTAGAATGCCAGTGCTATTTGTAATTTGTAACAATGCCAAAATTATGCCAAATTGACCTCACTTAAGTGTAAAACAAGCTTGAATGATGCGTTTTGGTCTCCATTAATTCCAATTTTGCATCGGTCATACAATTACACCTTAATTTGGCTCTGTTACTCTTACTGTGCAACTAAACATAATATAAACTGTACAAGGCACATCAGGAAAAGATGGTAAGGGGTTTAATTCTGGAAAGGCTGTTGGAAAAGGGGGCGTCTATTCATCTTCTAAAAAACCTCCAAAAAGAGACACTGATGTAAAGCTCCAACTGGGTAAGTTCTGATATCTTGTTGTTAGTTTTAAATGTAGTTCTTAATTACAATATCATTATCATTATTTATTGATTCTAGTGGATGTAGCAAATACTGTACATTATTAATATTAGCTCATCTTGGTTTAAAAAAGATACAAATTTTTTCTTACAGAGACTCCTAGTGGAGCCAGGGTGGTTATGGATTGTGAGGCAGCTGATATACTTCAACAAATACAAGAGCAGATGGTTATCTTGTCAGAGGACCCCACAATAAAATTCCCTCTGTATGTATCCCTTTTCTTGAGCCAGCATTTTACCATATTTGAAAATAAAACTGAACTGCCCAAACTAAACTTTGAGTTGAACATAAACAATGAAATTGACATTAGTTGTCGTTATGCTAACTCTACTAAGCTTTCACTTAAAGAATTGATAGGACTTGGAATCCAAATTTAAATCTGTTTGGCTTGATGTTCGTTTAATTTGGTGATGGGAGCAAAAATATCATATCAGAACTGAAGTTACATTATGTCTCTCAGATATTGGGTCTTTTAAATATGATATTATTTCTAAATATGATAATTGGTGATTGATATTGCTAAAGGTCCTTTTAGTATTTGTTTTGGGTCAAACCACAATGTAGATTTCTATCTCTACATCTCATTGGCCCTTATTCCAGGCTTAAATTGCTGATTCTTAGTTGGAGCGTGAGAAATATTCAATGTTCCTTTGCTTGTTTGCTTTCTTTTTGTTTGAAAATTGCCATATTTTGATACCCACCCTTTAAAATAGCTCTGTCAACCCTTTGCCCCTACTACCTTTGTATCTGTATTTTTTAGAAGCAAAGTGGTGTTGTAGCAAATGCCCAAGTTTGCCCATATAATAACATTACACAAAGCCCTACCTTTTAAACTATGGTCCTACGTAAAGTACTTCAAATTAAAATAGTGACTGACAACATCATCTTAATTTTTTAACAGGTCATTTGACAAGGCATACCAATACACTAAAGAGGGAAAACAGTATAGTGACACAAAATCTGTCAAAGATGTGCTGGAGTATCCTTGTCCTTGTCATGATTCACTATTTTTATTTTATTGGAAAAGTATAAAATTTACATATATTCTGTGTAAGGTATCAAAAATTCCATATATCCTCACCTCCTTTTTAATAAAAGAATTCTCATCATCTCTTCTACTAGTTGAGATAAAGTCTCAAGATGTCGTTTAGTTATTTTGAATATAATGAGGGTACTAACTAGTTACTCTCATTCTGCAAAGGGTATATGGGAGATTTGAACCTGCAATGATGCAGAATTGAACCTCCCTCTAGTTTTACACATCTGGATCATTTTATATTAACCTCACCTCTAATGCTGCTGCCTCCTCCTTCCTACCTTGTCACCCTCAGTTTACACCTCTGTATCATTTTATATATCAATAATAAGTCATTGCTGCAAAATTAATACCTTGTTGTGTAATCCTTTAACTTGAAGCTTAGGTCTCTTAAGAACTGTGGGGTCAATGATGGCGAGGTGAGTTCTGCATCCTAATATCCTTCTTTCCTTTTTTTTTTTGAGTAAGAAATAGGAGTCAAGCAGATATGCATGATTAGTTAACTTCTTTTAGTGTATATATTAATTAGTTGACTTCTTTTTTTTCTTTTGAGATGAATACAGATATGCATGATTGCAAATAGTGGGCCTGAGACTATGGAGGAGGTTTATGCTCTTATACCCTCACTCAAGGTACTCTCTCTTAATGCATGTATTTGTTTTGATGTCATTCTGTATCTTCATGGCTGAAGTAAACCTAGAATAGCTGGTATAATGTATATACTGTTACCTAAGTGGATTGATATTTTACTGAAATCGAAGGTGGAATTTTCTGGATAAAACACGAGGAAAAATATGTCCTACTATTGATTGTTTATAAAAAAAATATCTACTGCATTGTTGCTTGAATAGGAAAACAGGTACGAAAATGAAGAGCCTATCAAGGAGGCTCTTTCTAATCTCTCCAAGGTCAAGCTTCCCAAGTAAAGCATCTCCACTTTCAGTAAGTTCACCTTTCTGTTCTTTGGTAAAGTTTATTATTGTTATTATTTTTGTTTGGACTTTGGAAAGGATTTCATGTGGGGACTAAAGGCTTGGTTGTTGTTGTTGTCGTTTAGAAAGGATTTCATGTATGAAGCCCACAAAACATTGATACATCTTATGCATCCTACGTGCTTATATGATATATATATAGAGAGAGAGAGAGAGAACACTGACTTTGAAAAAAAAAAGTAAAAAATTTCAAAAAATGTAAAATTTGGTCTCCAAGCACATTTCAACATGAAGAACATGTTGAGAAGTTTGGATTGAACTTTGAAATTAGAGATATGAGTGCAAATTTAAACATGCACTTCAATTTGCAAAGCATGGTAGTCTCTCTCTCTCTCTCTCTATATATATATATGTTTACTTTCAAAGCAGTATAAGAGATATTTGACATTTTGCAGGGTGCTTGAAATCATGCCTTGAAATGTTTCTAATAGGCTAGTTCCTATTTTTTTTTTTTTAACCTCTGCTGCTTGTACATGTCAAAACCAGTTGCTATTGCCAATGGTACCAGCATTTTTTTTTTTATATAAATGAAATTTCAATGTTTTAGTGAGTAAGTCCAGATGCAATTAAACACCGAGGAAGCTAGGAAAAGACAATTTTATAAAAGGAGAATTGTCTTAGAGTGCAACATCTATTAAATGGGTGATATTTGTTATGTATAGGCTTATATATATATATATATATACAGTAATTACCAAAATAATATTTTAATTGCTGGTTCAAGTGCCCATTTATTTTTGATAGAATTCAATTGCCTATTTATAAACTCTACTCTTTGATAACTTGCAGCATCTGTGAAAAGAAAAATTAGAGTTTGTCAATCTAAAGTAGGTTCTTTGTCTTTGGTGAAGTGGAGAATAATTAGAGTACATGAACAGGATTTCTTTTGTTGTTGTTTATGTTATATATGTGTATATCTTCCTTGATTTTTCTCCTTAATTGAATCTGTCTGTCGTACTTGGTAGCTTTGTAGTACTGGTTTCTTGTGAACAATACAAGGCTTGCTGTTCTGACAAAGCCATATTTCGTTATCTTATAAAAATTTAGAAGAGATATTTTGTGCCTATTTAGTTAGATCCTTAATTTCCAGAATTAGGCTGAAACTAAACTGAAATCTGATATAACGCCCTGATCTGAACTTTTATCTTTTAGGACCAGTAACCAAATACGAGACCTGAATATTTTGTAGCGTGTATGTTTCTGTTGTAAACTAAAATCATGGTATCGTAATTTAATTGAGGACTTACGAATCATTGTGTTTCATTTAAGCGACAAATAGTTTCAATCAGTACATGACATTGCCAATTTAAATAAAATTAAAAATTGACACAGCAAACTAGCTAAAAATGTTCGGTTGATGCGAATTTACGTAAATCTCGAGGTTTGGATCTTAAAAAATTTTGGCTCTTGTTTAGATGTTTATAATATTAAGGTAACTAATTTTAAATAATTAAACTAAACTTCCCATCCTGTCAGACCTATCACAAAGGACAAAGGCCAGAAAAAGAAATACAAAAACTACTGCAGAACAAGATGCACAGCTAAGCTTTAGGACTATATAAATCCCTCCACCACTCCTGCAAGAAATAACGAATAACAACTTCAGCTCTTTAAGGCCCTGTTTGATTTTGACCCACTGATGGGAATTGTTGTAGGCATAGAATTAGTGAAAACTCGAACTGCTTTTTACTGTTCAACAGTAATGCGAGTGAACACACCCTAAAGTAATACATGATTTGCATACGACCATTTTTTCATGAAGTTCACTTTGCACCATCTGTAAACAAGTTCACCTTTCACGTTTCAATTAAAAAAAGGGAGCGTTCGCCAATCACGAGTGCGTATCCTCTGAGATACCTCAACTTTTACGGGACCGACCTGTCCGGTACCTATTCTATTATGCATGCTTTGAGATTCGTGCAAAACGTATTTAAACGGTTGGGATTTTCCATAAAGTCGCGCAAAGTTTGAGATATCTCAGAGAATACGAATTCGGCGTTCACCGGCTCAAGATATCTGATCTTCTGTGCCCAAAAGACATTTAAGTTAATTAGTTAAATAGCTATATTGAATTCGGTGACATAAATAAATACGCCATAAAAAATCCGGGGTATTTCAACCGGTTCCCGCGATCACACCTTTCCGTTGACTTGTTTATTTCAATTTTTCTCGCCTGTTTCCAACTTCAAATTCCCACAAGGAATTCAAACCAAAAAACATCTCTCACAACTTTTCTTCATCGAACGCCTCGTGCACACTGTCACCAATCAACCAATTCACAGGCATAGACAAGCCCAATAAATGACTTCCTTTGCTCCTCGGCAAAGACCATCTCCTCTTCACCCCCGCCTCGCAGTGGTTGGCGCCGGCGCGGCAGGTCTTGTGGTAGCGCGCGAGCTACGTCGTGAAGGCCACGTTGTGGTTGTCTTTGAACGCGGAAATTCTGTTGGGGGCACCTGGGTCTATACCCCTGCTGTGGAATCTGACCTGATCGGGCTCGATCCGGCCAGAAAAATCGTCCATTCAAGCCTATACCACTCTCTGCGCACAAACCTTCCGCGAGAATCCATGGGTTTTCTCGATTACCCATTTGTGCCACGCAGAGACGGTGATGCGCGCCGGTTCCCGGGCCATGAAGAGGTCCTGAGATACCTTGAGAATTTTGCAGAGGAGTTTGGGCTGCTTGAATTAATACGGTTTGGTACGGAGGTGGAGAGAGTGGAGAGGGAGGTCAATGGTAAGAGGTGGATTGTGGAATCGGGAGAGATGGGGAATGATGGTAAGAAAACGAGGGAAGTGTATGATGGTGTGGTGGTTTGCAATGGCCATTATACTGAACCTTGCATTGCAGAGATTTCTGGTATTATTTTTTTTTTCTCTCTCTTTTTTTTTTTATGCATCTTAAACCTCTGTGTTGCAAAGATTTGATTTTTTAGTTTGTATTAGAGGCGAAGTATGCTTTCTTAAATCATCAATTGACAAGTACCCTGCGATCCATTAAGGGTGAAATTGGGGTGTGTATCTGTAAATGTTTCACTAGTCGGAATAGATTTATGTCAAAATGTAAAGAAGAAAAAGAAGAAAAAAGGAAAATATATATATATTTTTTTAAGTTGGCGGCTCCTAGTTGATATATGTCTTATCTGGCATTATGTTTGCAAATTATACTCCAAAAAGGAGGGGGAGTGGCTTTGACATTTTTGTGATTGTTTATTTATGCTTGATTTTACAATTTGGGTTCTTATGAAATTGCAAATGTTGGGCTAATATGGTTGAGGTGTGAATTAAAAAAAGAAAAGAAAAAGGAATTGATGGCTGCATGTACTGAAATATGGATTTATTCAGGCATTAAGGCATGGCCAGGGAAGCAAATGCATAGCCACAATTACCGTGTGCCAGAGCCATTTATTGACCAGGCATGTCTATAAATTCAATCTCATATCAATTATACATCTTGGTACGTACTGGTGCCATTGATTTTTGTCTCTGTAACTCATCATGGTATAGGTTGTAATAATCATTGGAAGTTCTGCTAGTGCAGTAGATATATCAAGAGATTTGGCGCGATTTGCTAAGCAGGTCCACATTGCTAGTCGTTCTACAACTGGTATTGTACCTTCAAAGGTCGCAAGCTATGAAAACATGTGGTTTCATTCTAGGGTAAAGACCTTTCTATCCTGATTAACCCTCGGTGAATCCATTACGTTTTACCTATACTTGAGTAACCCAGAAAATATCACATTTTCTGCTAAGCAGGATGGTACCCCATATACCCCTTCTGCCTCTTTCTCCCTGTGTGGATTTGGAAAAAGGAGAATATTTGGGGTATGGAAAAGGGATTTAGGGAAGAATACGGGGTCGGGGTGGTAGGGATACTTTATATTAAGGTTTTTAAAAGGTGCCTGAGAAACTTCTTCTCAATAAACCAATTTATAGAAAAATTAATCAGTATTTGCAATACAAATTTTGTGAGATTAACTCCAGATTGAGAGAGCAGAAGCAGATGGTTCTGTTATGTTTCACGATGGAAGTTTGGTTTATGCTGATGTCATCATCCACTGTACTGGGTAAGCATCCATACTAATACTGTCATAATCTAACTTTAAGATTCTTTTACAATGAACGCACATAACAGATATCCTTTGGGAACATAATTTAAGGCTTTATTTTAGACAGAGTTGTGTGTAATTTTGAGTTTGATTTATGAGTTATAACATTTAATGTTTTTCCTTGCTATGCTTATCTGATGGACATCTTTGTCCTTTGTTTTAATCTGACTGAACTAGTTACAAGTACCATTTTCCTTTCCTGGAGACAAATGGAGTTCTGACTGTGGATGATAAATGTGTTGGCCCACTGTACAAGCATGTTTTTCCGCCACAACTTGCTCCTTCTCTTTCATTCATAGGTATACCTTGGAAGGTTAGTGCAGGCATACATCTTCTATTTACGTGCATCATGACATCCCCCTTTCGATATTTGGGCATTGAAGTTCATTATTGCTATTGTTCTATATTTTCTTTAAATTGTTATAAGAAAATTGCTGGGAATTTCTAAAAATTGATTACACATGAAGGCCTCCTTTTCAATCACTTTCTTTTGGATAAGTTAAATATGTTTATTGGAAATTCCTTATTTGGATCTTTTGTTGATGGGAAATTCCTTACACAAGAAGGCCTCCTTTACACAAGAATACCAAGTAAATCTTACTCCAAAATTTAGAAACTGTTGTTGTGGAAACTTGAACAACAAATCCATAATAAGACAAACAACTGCCTTTAAGCATCAAATTCAACATATGTATCTGAACTCTGAAGTGACCAAATTGACAATTCTTTATCAATAGTTAATTAAGTCTAGTTGACTTCTGTACAAAAGTGATACTAATTCATTTTATCATTTATAGGTGATTCCTTTTCTAATGCTTGAACTTCAAAGCAAATGGGTGGCAAGTACTTTGTCGGGTCGAATTGAACTACCATCAGAAGAAGAGATGATTAAAGATGTGAAAGCTGATTATGAAAAGGTAGAGATGAAAGGATGGCCCAAGAGATATACCCACAACTTAGATTTTCAGGTATCTCTCCATGTACAAAAATAGAACCTCATCAAATTCTGCAGTAGATTTAATAGGAATATATTTGAGGTTATTTACCAATTAATACACCAACGTGGCAGGAAATGTCAAAAAATTTCAGTTTTTAAATTAATCAGACAAGAAGTTTCTTTAACAATCAACCCTGGCAGTCACGAACAGCCTGTTGTTTCCTATCTTAAATATGGAATGCTATTAAGTAATAGGCTCTAATTTGTCATATATCCTGAACCAGTGTAGTAAAATGCGGTTCTATGCAGCGTATATGCGGCACATATGTGGCCACATATACATTTGCAGTTGAATTCCGCATAAAAATTCATTATGCAGTCCTAATGTGCAGTTCTGCTGATCCAAACCCATTATTTAAGTTCAGATCTGAAAATTTTCAAACTCATTATCTAATCTAGATGCGGACCCAAAAAGAACCTCCAACCCCATTATCTAAGTCTGAGTCCGGATGTCTAGGTAATTGACCTAGCGCCTCCCCCTCTTCTTGTATAGGAGTTTCATGCTTTGAATTATTTGTTTGATGATTGTGGGACTGTATTTGCTCTGCTCCACCATATTTATTATATACCAGTTAATAGGGAGAGCGCCTAGCGCAGAGGGCTACAAATTCACCTTCACACATGCAGCCCATTTATGTAATTTGCCTCCGGGCTATTGGCCCTAAAGAAAAAAAGTTCTAACAAACATCAATTTGATTTGCTTGACCCAATTATTTTGTTTTTTATAGAGCACATGCTGTATGATTAGATGGCCTAATATTTAATATTTAATATGGATAATCTAATATAATGTTAATAGGTGAGAAATTTCACTTGTCTGTTAATAAACATTCTAATATGTTTGATATACATAACTCAAATATTTAATATATTTAAATTTAATGAAAACATCCGCATATACGGCCGTATACTATATATGCGATATTTGGTGACCTTCTGCATATCGCATGAAAACCGCATTTTATAACACTGTCTTGAACCAAGCAAATATTCAAACATGGTAACTGATCCAAGAAAAGCCAATAGTTGTGTTTAAAAATACACTAGTTGTTAACAATAACTACTAATGTTTACAAAATGTTCAGTAGAAATATTTCAAACATCATGTATGTTTTCTGTTTAATTATCCTTTTATCAATATTCTAATAGCAACAATAAAAGTTAAAAAGATATTAGTAGCTTTAATGCTTCTTAATTTGTTTTACTATGATAGTTTGAGTATGTTGATTGGTTGGCCGAGCAGTGCGGGCTACCTCCAGTGGAAGATTGGAGAAAAGCGGTGCTTGTAGCACAAAATAAGGACAGAGATGCCAAGCTTGAAACATACCGTGACGAATGGGATGACGACCACTTGGTAGAGCAAGCATACAAGTCTTTTGAGAAGATAGTGTAAGTATCTTGGTTTCTCTATAGTCTATAGTATGTCTCAGTAAATAATTACATGCAGACAAGGGTGTAGCCAGGATTTCCACCATATCAGAGGTCGGGGAAAAAAATCCACAATATATATATTTTTTTTTATCTTTTAAGTGAAACAAAAAAATCAACTTTGAATTAAGATTTAATTGTTAATTCCTATTTCCTAAATTGATTGCAAAAAATATTTTCTACAGCTTAAAGGGCCCACATAGGGAAACACATTGATTCCGCGTGTTCACCCCCTACTCTCCTAGTCCTAGTCCTAGGCCCTAGCCACCGGAATTCGAAGACAAGGGAAGTGGTTCTCCGGCCTTGGCCCCTTGGTCTAACAATGTAACAAGTCGCAAGCTGTTCCCAAGTTTTAGATATAGTGCTAGACTGCTAGTGTGCTAGCAATAGCATTCAGATTCTTAAGCATGCTGAGATTCAAATTACAAAAATTAATAAATATTAACCATGCTAGCTAGATGTCAAGGCGTAGTCAGGATTTTCATTAGACTAGGCAAAAATTTATTATTAATGTTTATATTTTATTTTAATATTCATTTTTTTATTTAAAAAATAAAATTCTCAACACACTATTTTTTCTTAAAATGGGGATCCTTCTATTTCTAAACAATTCGGTAATCAACTAATCATAAAAAACATTAAGTTTTGTAGTTAACTAATCAACTAATGCACACGTTGCATGTCTTTTCAACATCTTAATGCAACAATAAATATTGGTTTTCAACATCTTAATTTGAGGCATCTACAACGCACTATTTCCTTAAAATCTTTCTCTGAATACTAGTATTGGTTTTAAAGATTTTGAGGTCTGCCACGGAAGAAAAATTTGAGCCCTTCGTATATATAAATTTTTTATGAGACCAACTAATACACTTTCACAAGTACTTCAATATCATATGCTTATTAAATTATTTTTTTATTTTCAAAGTCCAAACAGTCGATTCCATGATGTCCATATTAAAACGTGCTTGGAGACCAAATTTTACATTTGTTGAAATTGGTTTACTATTTTTTAAGATAAGTATCTATTGATTCTGAATTATAAAAAATAATTATTTTCTATCTACCTTAAAAAATAGTAAAATAATTCAAAAAAAAAATGTAAAATTTGGTCTCCAAGCACATTTTAATGTAGATATCATGTTGGACTGTTTGAATCGATTATTTGGACTTTTAAAATGCAAGAATGACTTATAAGTATATGGTATTGAAATATTTACATAAGCGGTTAGCCAGTCTAATTTTTTATTGATATGCCAATAGATTATATCTATTTATAGAAAAATTTTAGCCCTTTATATATGCAAAATTTGAACTCTAATATTTTATTTCTTTCTAATATATACAGATTATTATTTTTTATATTTACACAAACTATTTATTTTATATATATACAAACTATTTTTTTTTTATTGGACCCCTTGAATGTTGGAGTCCAGAGAGGTCACCCTGGATGCCCAACAACAGAGCCGATCATGCTGAATGCACCTCAATACAAAAACTCAAAACATAATGGCAGGAATGTATGCCTAATGACTTGCCACATAGTGTACGGTTACGTGTATGCAACAAAGGATCCAAATAATATGATTAATATGATTATAGTGATTATTTTATTTGAGAGAAGCTGTAGGTAATATGATTATAGGCGCTGATCGGTAAGGCTTTCTTAAGCTTCTTTAAAATTAAAGTAGTTTTTTTAAATTTGTTTAGCTGCTTAATTCTATCGAATACCGATTCTTTAGCATGAATTAAAATTATATTCTTTAGTCTCTTTAGCTATCACTCACAGATTAAGACAACCGAATATCGATTCCTTAAGATTTAATTCTAAATAGAATTAAGAGGTATTGCCGAACAGCTCCATAATGATGCCGGTGAACTTTCTACTCCTGCTGGCACCCTTTCTAGAGGGTCTGGATCCCCTAAAGTAACTCAATATTTGGATTTTGGATCGAGACTGTTTGATTCGAAATCATCGATCGAGATTGTTTTGAGATTTGAATTCATGTTCCGGAATATGTACACTCCACTTTAGAGATTTAGCAACTATAATTTAAGCAACAAATAGTTTCAATTAGTACATGACTTAAAATTGACACAGCAAACTATCAATGTTGGGTTGATGCAGAATGTACATAAATCTCAAGGCTTGGATCTGAAAAGTTTTAGCTATTGTTTAATTAGCTGTTAATAATTTTTGGTTTCTAATTTGAACAAGTTTAACTCTGGAAACTTCCCATCCTCTCAAATGTAGTTGCTGGACGTACTCCAAATAATAGCTAAGGAGAACCATCACAAAGATTAAAGGCGGAAAAACAAAATAAAAAAAATAAAAAAAATACTTCTGAACAGGATGCACAGCTAAGCTTAGGAGTTAGGACTACATAAATCTCCACGCTGCAAGATATGACAAAGAACAACTTCAGCTATTTCAAATATTCCAAATTGCATTTGTCCTCCTTTCACCAACATCTCTCTGCGTCTCTGTTCATAAATGTAAATCTTACGGAAATTTAATTCAAAATAATACATGATTTGCATACGACAATAGCTTATGCCTTATGTGGAAGTTAGTTTTGCCAATGGCTTCACCATTCAAAATATGTGATTTTCTGTGCCCAAATTATTTAAGTTGGATAATTATATTTTCCCGTAGGACATAAATACGCCATCTAAAATCGGATTTTTCTGATAAACCATAGTTAAGAAAATGTTTTTTACTGATCCAACATGATTGTTTTTTTTTTTTTCAAAAACCAGAAGGATCGGAGGAGCTCTCCGGTCTCTCATAATTTTAACGATTTAATTCGGGAGTGTTACAGAAGATCTAAAATTTAAAATAAATCGAGACCGGATGGCCGGTTCGGTCTCTCCCTTTGGTCTGAATATGATGCGGGCGTATCCTCTGAGATATCTCATATTTTGTGTGACCGATGCGTCTGGTGCTTATTGGGGGATAGTGCAGGGGCCAGTATTATTAGAGCTTTGAGATTCGTGCAGAATGTATTTGAATGATTAAGATTTTCCAAAAAAGTCACACAAAATATGAGATATCTCATAGGATGCGAATTCGAATATTTTAATCAAGACCGGAGCCTTGGTCCGGTCTCAAATTTTTTTTTTTTTTTTACTTTTTCACTTTTTTTTTTTCTGTGCAGCTATCTGTGTAGCATTTCTTATTTTTCATATTTCATATTTTATATCTTTCCTTTCAAAGTTCAAATTGTCGATCCGAACCGTTCAACATAATTTTTATGCTAAAATATGCATGCAGATAAAATTTTATATTTTATGAAATTTTTTTTACTATTTTTTAAAATGAGTACAAAATTCAACAGTCTGGATATAGCGATTTTAATATACACACACATATATTATATATACATATATACACATATACTTATATACTTATATACATATATTATATTATATATACATATATATACACATACACATATATTATATAGATATACATACACATACACATATACATATATTATATATACATAAAAAATAGAGATGCTACACAGATCGTCGCACAGAAAAAAGTGAAAAAAGTAAAAAAGAAAAATTTTGAGACCGGATGGCTCCTCCGGTCTTGAGGAAAGAAAAAAAGTGAGACCGAAGGAGCCCTCGGTCTTTGTGATTTTTGAAAAAAAAAAAAAACAATCATGCAAATCATTTTTTTAATTATGGTTTATCAAAAAAAACCTCTAAAATCCGGGGTATTTCAACTGGTTCCCAGCCTACGGGCAGTGATAAAAAAAAAAACTGGTTCCCACGAGCTGACGTCAGACCTTTCCCTTTTTTTTTTTAATTTCAATTTTTCACGGCCGTTTCCAAATTTAATTCCCTCAGGTAATTCGAAGTTTCGAACCAAACAAATTCTCTTCATCGAACTCCTCGTGCACACCAATCAATTAAGGGTTAATTCACAGGCATAGACCAGCCCAAGAAATGACTTCCTTCGCTTCTCGGCCAATACTATCTCCTCTTCGCCTCCGCCTCGCCGTCGTCGGCGCCGGCGCGGCAGGTCTCGTGGCAGCGCGCGAACTCCGCCGGGAAGGCCACGGCGTGGTTGTCTTTGAGCGGGGCAATTCCGTAGGGGGTACCTGGGTCTATACCCCTGCGGTGGAATCCGACCCGCTCGGGCTCGATCCGGCCAGAAATATTGTCCATTCAAGCCTCTACCACTCTCTGCGCACAAACCTTCCGCGAGAATCCATGGGCTTTCTCGATTACCCATTCGTGCCACGAGGCGGCGGGGATGCGCGTCGGTTCCCGGGCCATGAAGAGGTGCTGAGATACCTGGAGAATTTCGCAGAGGAGTTCGGGCTGCTTGAGTTAATACGGTTTGGTACGGAGGTGGAGAGAGTAGAGAGGGAGGTCGATGGTAAGAGGTGGATTGTGAAATCGGGAGAGATGGGCAATAATGGTGACAAAAAGAGGGAAGTGTATGATGGTGTGGTGGTTTGCAATGGCCATTTTACTGAACCTCGCATTGCTGAGATTTCTGGTATTATTCCCTTTCTCTTTCTCTCTGTTTGTTTTTCTTTTCGCTGCATCTTATTAACCTCTGTGTTGCAAAGATTTGATTTTTTTTAGTTTAGTTTGTATTAGAGGCCTAGTATGCTTTCGCTAAATCATGAATTGGCAAGTACCCTGCGATACATTAAGGGCGAAATTGGGTGTGTATCTGTAAATGCTTGATTAATTGGAATAGTGTTTTTTAAAAAACAGTAAAAAGAAAAAGAAGAATAAAAGAAGATTTTTTTTATTATTATATTATTTCAAAGTTGCCAGCCCATAATTGATATATTTCAAAATGATATGTGGCATTATGTGTGAAAATTATACTCCAGAAACTGGAAATTGCAATGAAAGTATGTACTCCATTCAAATTGACAAATTTACCCAAAATTCCCAAGAGCGTTTTCTTCCTCCTCTCTCTTGATGTGCGAATTGAATTAAAATTTAGTAAAGCCATTATGGTGTTGGGATCAAAATCATATAAAGCAATCTTGAGGTGGCTTAGTTGAGTTAACATAAAGAAGGGGGGTGGCTTTGACATTTTTGTGTTTGTTTTATTTGTCCTTCATTTTACAATTGGGGTTCAATTATAAAATTACAAATGTTGGGCTAATATGCTCATGGATGTTTTCCATGTTAATAAAAAAACAAGAATTGATGGCTGAATGTACTTAATATGGATTTATTCAGGCATTGAGGCATGGCCAGGGAAGCAAATGCATAGCCACAATTACCGCGAACCAGAGCCATTTCTTGACCAGGCATGTCTATAAATTCAACCTCACGTCAACCATACATCTTGATACCAGTAAATACTGGCCAAAACGAATATTAGTACTGGCTGGTAGTACTGGTGCTATTGAGAGTTTTGTCTCCTAAACTCATTGTGGTACAGGTCGTAATAATCATTGGAAGTTCTGCTAGTGCAGTAGATATTTCAAGGGATGTTGCCCGATTTGCTAAGGAGGTCCACATTGCTAGTCGTTCTACAACTGGTACCATACCTTCTAAGGTTCCAAGCTATGAAAACATGTGGTTTCATTCTAGGGTAAAGACCTTTCTATTCTGGTGAGTACATTTTTAAGGATTTCATGGACAATTTCGTGATTAACCCTTCGTGAATCCATTATGTTGTATGCATCCTTGAGTGACCAGATAGTATCACATTTCTGCTAAGAAGGATGGCACCCCATATATACCTTCTCCCTCTTTCTCACTGTATGGATTTGAAAAAAGGAGGATATTTGGGGTATGTAAAACAAAATCTTAGGGAAAAAAAGGGGTGGGCGGGGATACTTTGTATTAAGGTTTTGAAATGGTGCCTGACAAACTTCTTTTCAGTTAACCAATTTATAGAAATATTTATTGTGATTTGCAATATTAATTTCTGAGATTAACTCCAGATTGAGAGAGCAGAAGCAGATGGTTCTGTTGTATTTTGTGATGGAAGTTTGGTTTATGCTGATGTCATCATGCATTGTACTGGGTAAGCACCCAAACTCGTACTGTTATAATCTAACTTTCTTTACTTACAATGAACCACCACATCCTGAAAACACATAAAAAATATCCTTTGGGAGAGCATAATTTAAGGCTTTACTTTAGACAGAATTGTGTATAGTTGGGGTTTGATTGATGAACTTTTTGTTACGTATTAGAGCTCTCTTTGTGATTGCTATCATTGTTTCATATTTGTAATTTACCAGTTTGCGGGGGGATTGTGGCAAGTCAATTAGAAATATAACAATATGCAGTGGTTAATTGAAAAAACTTGAAATCCCTTGGGGTTCTGCTGTTTTTACCTTTTTTTGTATTATTCATCATATTTAAGCATAAGAAATATTTTGTCCTATGATATATGCATCTTCGTTTCTCGTCCTTGTGACAATTTAAAAATTATCCTGCCATGCTTATCTGATGGACATCTTTGTCTTCGTTTTAATATGACCGAACTAGTTACAAGTACCATTTTCCTTTCCTGGAGACAAATGGAGTTCTGACTGTGGATGACAATTGTGTTGGCCCACTGTACAAGCATGTTTTTCCGCCGCAACTTGCTCCTTTTCTTTCATTCATAGGTATACCTTGGAAGGTTAGTGCAGGCATACATCTTCTCTTTACCTGATTAGAGAAGCTATGCCCCTTGCGATATTTGGGCATTGAAGTTCATTATTGTTGTTGTTTTATATTTTCTTTAAATTCATTAAAGAAATTTGCTGGGAATTTTAAAAAATTGATAATACAAGTAGGACTTCTTTTTCAATCACTGCCTTATTGAAAGTTTTATATTTTTTATTGCAAATTTCCTTATTTGAAATGGATCTTTTATTGATCTAAAAGCATAAATCGAGGGATTAGAATACCAAGTAAATCTCAGTCCAAAATTTAGACACTGCTGCTGTGGAATCTTGATTTACTTTTCTTTTTCACTGTAGCTAACAGCAAAACCATAATATGACAACCGACTTTTTGCACTAAATTCAACATTTGTATCTGAAGGGACCAAATTGACAATTCCTTATCAATAGGTAACTAAGTCTTGTTGACTTTTGTACTAAAGTAAATACTTATTACTTCATAGGTGATTCCTTTTCCATTGCTTGAACTTCAAAGCAAATGGGTGGCAGGTATTTTGTCGGGTCGAATTGAACTACCATCAGAAGAAGAGATGATTAAAGATGTGAAAGCTGATTATGATAAGGTGGAGATGAAAGGATGGCCCAAGAGATATACCCATAACTTCTCAGATTTTCAGGTACCTCTCCATGTACAAAAATGAAACCTCATCATTTCTCCTAGGGATCTAACAGGAACCTATTTTAGGTTATTTACCAATTAATACAATGGCGTACTACGAAATGTCCAATAAATTCAGTTTTTTACTTAATCAGACAAGAAGTTTCTTATTCAAACAACCTGGCAGTCACAAACAGCATCAACAGGGGCGGATCTATGTATAGCCCGTGGGATGCTCAGCCACCCCTATAATTACAATTTTTTTAATCATTTGTATTGCAATTTAGTTGAATGTTTATTTTTCTTTAAGTTTTATAATAGTCCAGTCCTCATAAATGATCATATGTGTGCTTGTAGCCTAGTGGTTAGAATTCTAATTTGTTATTGGGAAGACCTGGGTTTAAGCTTCGGCCATGCATTATGCATTTTAAACATTAGTCCACCCTATCTAATTTTTCTAGTTGCGCCTCCGAGCCTCTGGATTCCTTTCTTAAATATGGAATGCTATCAAGTACTTGGCTCTAATTTCATATATATATCCTGAACGCAGCACATATTAGTACATGGTAATTGATCCCAGAAAAACCAACCTTAGTTGTGTTTAGAAGTGCACTAGTTGCTGTTAAGAATAAATATTAATGTTTAGGTGGTGTAGAGTGGACAGGGACAAAGATTGCTTGGGGTTGTTCAGTAGAAATATTGCAAACATCATGTATTTTCTGTTTAATTATCCTTCTATCAATATCCTAATAGCAATGATAAAGAAGTAAAAAATATTAGCAGCTTTAATGCTTCCTCATTTTACTATGATAGTTTGAGTATGATGATTGGTTGGCCGAGCAGTGTGGCGTACCACCAGTGGAGGATTGGAGAAAAGAGATGTATGTTGCAGCAAGTGAGAACAGAGCTGCCAAACCTGAAACATACCGCAACGAATGGGATGACGACCATTTGGTTGAGCTAGCATACAACTCTTTTGAGAAGATAGTTTAATTATCATGTTTTCTTAGTTTTCTCCGTAAATAATTACACGCAAACATCTATTTATCATTTGTTGGTTGTAATAAGTGGCAAGCTGTTCCCAAGCTTTATAGTGCTAGCATTCATATAATTTTAATTATTGTTTTGTTTATTTCAAGGTTCTTTAGCATTGATATTTTGAAGTTATTTGTTGATTAAATTAGGGTTAACCTTCTCTCATGGAAATGCCCCTCTTTTATATTAATACATTCTTACAAATAGATTCTTACAACATTAACTAATTAACTTAGGATAGCTAAATAACTCAATCCTCCCTTTCAAGATGGATGATGTCAATCATCTCCATCTTGTTACAAAAGATATCATACCTTTTAGAATCTAATCCTTTTGTTACATAATTAGCTATTTGCTTTTGTGATTTCACATAGCTCAAAGTCAAAACTCCTCTATTCAGTTGCTCCTTGATAAAGAACTGATCAATTTCTACATGTTTGCTGTGATCATGTTGAACTTGATTGTTTGCAATATTAATTACCAATTTGTTGTCATATCAAAGTTGTAGGGAGTCTCTTCTAAACAAGCATAGCTCACATAACATGTTTCTCACCCACATCAACTCATACAGACTAACTGTCATAGCCTCAACTGTAGACCTAACCACAACATCTTGTTTCTTGCTACGCCGAGATACGAGATTACCTCCAACAAATACACAGTTGCCTGTAGTGGACCTATGATCATCCATACAAACCGCCCAATCAGCATCACTTGCAAACATTCAAACCTCTATTTGCAAGCATTAAAATTCTAAATCTGTATAATTTTAACTCCTAGCTACTTTTGTTTTCAAGCCAAAAACGAAAAGATTTCTTTCACTCACTTTTTATTTTTATTTTTTTCTCTTATCATTCTCATTCATTTTATTGATGATCCGTGATGAATTTTGTAAATCTAAAAATATGAACGTTTCTTATCTGATTTTCTCTTTCAAATGAGATACATGAAGAATAACTTTTGAGTTATATTTGCATTGTAATTTTTTTTATCACTTTAAATCTATGTGATTTTCATTTTTTTTTTTGCTTCAAAAATAATATAAACCTCATGTACAACCATATAAATCTCATTAATAACACTTTAAATCTCTAGAATAAAACATATAAACCTCATATACAAAGAATTTAAATCTTAACAATAACACTTCAAAACATATAAACCTCCGCGATAACACTGCATTTACAAAGCATATAAATCTCATGTACAAAGCTTTGAAAATTTTAATGGTTGTAGACTGAGATTTAAAAACTAAAAAATTGAAAGTGCTCATGAGTTTTACTTTAAAAAACAAATAAATGACTTTAAATTTACTCAAAATTATTTCTTCATGGATCTTATTTGAAGGATAAAGTCAAATAGAAAACGTTTGTAAAATTCATTACAGATTGTCGGAAAAATAAATTATAATGATCAGAAAAAAATAAAAAGAGTGGGTAAAAAAATCTTTCCTTTTTTAGCTTGAAGACAAAAGTAGTTAAGAGTTAAAACTAACTATAAATGCTTTCAGACAGAGGTTTATATGCTTACGAGTAACATTTTAAAATGTTATAATCATAGCTTTAAATGTTTGGATATTAGCACTGAAAATAAAAATTAGACAATATTAGAAAATTTTTCTATTAAAATAACTTGAAGAACACGCTTAGATATAATATCTCGGTACCAGAACATTTCTTGAAAAAAATTTGGGATTTGGAACTTGATAGGGCGAAGAGATTTGACATGAACATAGACGATAAAAACTTTATTCAGTTTCTTTTTATTAAAATACGAATACGACCCAATATCAACTGCCGATATTTTTATTTTTACCAAAAAAAATATATTTTATTTATTAATAACCACGGTTTAGCAAAATTTATAAAAATATCCAAACCACACAAAATATTTGCGGTCCGTTTTTTTTTATTTGAAATTCCAAACCGTATATATTATATGCGGTCCGGATTTTTTTTTTTTTGAATTTTTGTTTTTTTCAAATGGCTGAGGCAATTTTTGAGTGATGATATTTCACGATCTGTTTAGAGATTTTGTATGAAATTTTAGAGTCTTGTTCTACGGTGTCAAGACTACATGTCGGTCAATTTTCATGATTTTTGAAAATGTTTTTCTATGATAACCAGAGATGCAAAGTTTGACTCAGAAACACTCCTTTAGCAGTTTGGGCAATTTTTGAGAGATGACTCACGATCTGTTTGGAGATTTTAAATAAAACTTCAATCTTGTTATATGATGTCAAGATTACATGTCGGTTAATTTTGATGATTTTTGAAAATGTTTTTATATGATAATTAGAGATGCAAAGTTGGACTCAGAATCACTCTTTTAGCAGTTCGGACAATTTTGGAGATATGATATCTCACGATCTATTTGGAGATTTTAAATAAAACTTCAAAATCTTATTCTACGATGTCAAGACTATATGTCAGTCAATTTTCATGATTTTTAAAGATATTTTCATATGTTAACCAGAGATGCGAAGTTGGACTCAGAAACACTCCTTCAGCAGTTCGAGTAATTTTTGAGTGATGATATCTCACGATATGTTTGAAGATTTTATATGAAACTTCATAGTCTTGTTCTACAATGTCAAGACTACATGTTAGTCAATTTTCATGATTTTTGAAGATGTTTTGCTATGTTAACCAGAGGTGCAAATTTGGACTGAGAAGCACTCCTTCAGCAGTTTGGGCAATTTTTGAGTCTTGATATCGTAGAACAAGACTGTGAAGTTTCATACAAAATATCTAAATAGATCGTAAGATATCACCACTCAAAAATTGCCCGAACTGCTGAAGGAGTGTTTCTGAGTCCAACTTTGTATCTCTAGTTAACATAGGAAAACATCTTCAAAAATAATGAAAATTGATCGACATGTAGTATTGAGACATTGTAGAACAAGATTGTGAAGTTTTATTCAAAATCTCCAAACAGATCGTGAGATATCATCACTCAAAAATTACCCGAACTGCTAAAGGAGTGCTTTTGAGTCCAACTTTGCATCTCTGATTAATATAGAAAAACATCTTCAAAAATCATGAAAATTGACTGACATGTAGTCTTGACATTGGAAAACAAGCCTGTGAAGTTTCATACAAAATCTCTAAATAGATCGTGAGATATCATTACTCAAAAATTGCCTTGGTCATTTGAGAAAAGCAAAAATTCAAAAAAAAAAAATCCTGACCGCATATAATATATGCGGTTTGGAATTTTAAATCAAAAAAAAAAAACCGGACTACAAATATTCTATACGGTCTGGAATTTTAAATCCGGATCACAAATATTCTGTGCAGTTTGGACATTTTTATAAATTTTGCTAAACCGTGGTTATTTATAATAAAAAATATATTTTTGGATAAAAATAAAAATCTCGGTATCAACTGTGTTTTGTATGATATCAACACAAATACGACTCAATATCAACTGTGCTATTGTCTGAACCCTCTATTTTTAATATCTCTATCGTGTTTTTATTTTGTATTTTTTAATAGCATAAAATTATAAAACGTATATGTCAAAATAAAATTTTTAGATATGATCTATATTATTTTCTCTATGTGCACATAAAAACTTATCACTTTTCAATTTTCTTTTTATATAAATCAACAAATTGAAAAATCAACTTTCATAACTTATTCATATAAATATATTTTTGCAAGCTTTTGATACCGATCAAAACAAAATCAAAATATCGTAATCTTTTATATGTACATAAAAAGAATAATATATATCAAATTTAATGATTTTATTTTAAAATTTGAGTTTCAAATTTTAATTAATTAATATTTAAAAATTAAAAACATAATAGAGATATAAAAATAGTGATATTTAAAACCTGCTCAATTACTATAACAAAAAAAAAAAATCAAAGAATTGATACAACCCAAAGTCAAATTTTGAGTTTCACCGAATAATGAATAATGGAGACATCCAGTCCGTTAAAAGAACCATACTGTCTTAAATTCAACAGTGACGGGTCGTTCTTCTCCGTTTCAACCACCTCGCCATCATTGGTAGCGCAGATCTCTCTTTCTTCCACATAATCAAGACAAAGCTCCTGCTGCTGCTGCTAAGTTAATTGCTACTTAATTCTCTCTTTTTCTCTTCTCATCTCGGTGGGGTTCGATCTACGATGCAAACGGCTCAGGCGTGGTTCACCGGCGGTCCGAGCGCCGCCACCGAGGAAACGAAACCAGGTTCGTCTTCATCACTCCTCTCCGACTGGAACAATTACGCGGCGTCAAAATCTGGCGAAGAGAGCTCAGCCCTTGGATTTGATCTCGAGGCAGCTGTACGGACGGCTAATGATAAGGTCACGGGCACCTTCAGCGTGTAAGATCTTGTACCAGATCTGAGTTCTTTATTTCGTTTGAATTCCTGGTTAATTATGTCCTTCAACATAGTTTTGTTGGATATTTGGCATTTTATTTGGTACATTGATGTAACAAACTGTAATCCAGAAATGAGGTGCCTATATGAATACTTATTCAGTATTTTTGTTAACAATCTGAGAACATAGAGATTTCTGGAAAACAAATGTTCCATATTATGAAAATAACAAAAGGGTACTTCGTTTTAGAAAAAGATTTTCAAGGATCTATGAGAGCAAAGCATGAAAAGTACCAAAGAAACACAATTAGTGATAAATTTACACAGTATCTACATCTACCTTCTTGTCCCCACCTTTCTTCATGTGTTAACGGATTCTCATTTTGGCAGCATGTCAAAAGGTGTGAGGGAAATACCTGGAAGCTTTCAGACTGCCACGAGCAACTTCCCATCTGGGAAAGCACTTATGTATTTTGGATTGCTTCTAGCCAGTGGAATTTTCTTTGTTTTTGTCGCTTTTGTCATGTTTCTCCCTGTCATGGTGCTAATGCCTCAGAAATTTGCAATTTCCTTCACACTTGGGTGTGCTTTCATTATTGCATCCCTCTTTGCTCTCAAAGGGCCAGCAAATCAGCTCTCTCATATGACTTCAAAAGAGGTCCTTCCTCTCTCTCTCTCTCTCACATGCACACACACACACACACACTTTTAGGTCAGTTGCTCACATTTGCATATTAAATTATCATAAGCAGTATTGCAAATGCCAGCCTGTTACCGGTATATGTACATGGTACAGTACCTGCTTGTTTCATTAAAAAGCCAAAATGATGAGGACTTGTTGGCAAACATATTTAGCATTTTGAAGTATTTGCAGATCCCACAATTGTTCCCCATTTCCAACTAATTTCTTCATTATCAAGGCATTGTCTGAACAAATTGACCATTGCATTGATATAATGGACAACGTAAATCTAATAAACATTGACTACAAATTTTGTTTCATAAACCCAAGTTAGGCTGAAATTAAACAGATAGCTTAAGATATTGGATTGGAATTAGTATGAACTGCTCGTGAACTTTAAAATGATATGGTTAGGAGTGATTCAAGCGTTATATGTTCAAGTTGTTAATTACAACTTTTTGTTGAGATGTCAGGCTAAGCAGACAAAAGAAATTATGTTAGGTAATCAATTCTAAGCTTTAGAGGGCTATCAGTACATACATGTATTTCAAGATTATTGTAGTCAAGGAAACTGACATGAATTAACTTTAAAAACAGAAACTGTGATTGTTTCCTTCTTTTATTGTTTTGATCATATCATTAAAGGGGTGATATTTGTATTGCAGCGACTTCCATTTACACTGGGTTTTGTTGGGTGCATGGCTGGGACCATTTATGTTTCAATGGTGCTTCATAGCTATCTTCTCTCGGTGCTCTTTTCTGCCCTTCAGGTAAAACTTTCTCACAATTCCTTTTACGTGATTTCATTTAACTAATTAGTGAAATCATGTTTGTAGATTTGGGCACCTTTACCCACCGTTGGGTTCTGTAAATATCCGGTTTTAATTTATTATTTGTAGTACAATCTAGGCATGCTTATATTTTGGTAATTTATTATCTGAAGCATTAGCTATCATGTAAGACTTTTAATTGGATACATGGTAATTTCCCAGCTTGTTGTACACCGAGGTTAACATCACTCAAACTGCCACATTTTGAAGTACCTTGTGCAAGCTCATGATTTAAGTGGACTAATTTAGAACTAAACTGAAATTTCAGAGTATAAAATAAAGTGAACATTTTTTTGAATTGCATTTGACAATTGATTTAGTGGTTATTGAAGTGTTTGAATGTGCCAACTGCCAAGGCACCAAAGGAATATGCTTCGAGGCAGTTTAAAGTGGAGTGATGCTAAAGCCTCCATAAAGTTACATTGAACTTGAAGCATCAAAATCTCTAACTTTGATTCTTTTTACCCTTGCTGCTTAATTTGTTAACATAGTTCACAAGGGCAACTTGATATTTTTATTCAAGGAAACTTCATCTACTTGGAAACTACTACAGAACATTAACACCTTAAATATCTACTTGGAACGAAACACTTGTACCCAAAATTAAAGTAGTATGTTCTCGCACCCAAATTCAACCTATGCCAATTTACATTACTTGGAAATTCCTTGTATCATTGAATGCCTTGTAAGATTCAGTAATTTGCTATTTTTCAGGTTCTTGCATTGGGATATTACACAATATCATATTTCCCTGGAGGGTCGACCGGGTTGAAGTTCCTCTCATCAAGCCTTACCTCTACTGTGCTCAAATTATTTGGTCGGTGAAGGAGGCCTCTTTTTGCAGCTAGTGATATATATTTGTTTGTTTTTTTTTTTTTTTTTCTTTTCATGTATATTGTCGAGTAAAGGACTAGCCTGTTCACAGTCCTCTGGTTGGTTCAATTTGACAAAATGTTGGTGTTGATCAGATTAGATCATACATTTTGAAAATGGTACAAATTTGTTACTGTCTCGCTCCACTTAAAAACTGAGTTTGATTAACATGTTTTTATTGGGAAGTAAAAAAAAAATGTTAGCTAATACTGTTAAAATGGACAAATTTCATATTTTCATTGTAATATGCCACTAATAAACTCAGGACTGAACACAGCACATGCATAGAATATACGATTTAGCCATAGCTAATCTTCACCCGTAATTGTTAAAGACTTGTATAAAATCTCAAATAGAATAATGTAATACAAACGTCACACAATATTGTTTTCCGATTCTGCTTGTGGGAAATCAATTCTATCTTCTGATTTGAAGTTCACTGTATCATTTATTCCACCATCTGAAACTCTATCATGATACAAAGCCTTCTCTAAATTTCCAAATCGCCACCTAAAACTAGGTATCCTTGCCATGTTAGCTACTATCCCTTACAACATGTTAGAGAAATTAAAAGAGTACGCGCTGATTGCAGACATTGAATTTCGCAAGTTACGATCTCTTATAGATCTAAACCATATAGTTCTCAATTTTTTCCCCCAATTTTACATACTGCGCATTTTATATACTTATCTAAGCATTAGTTAAAATATCAGTACAGTACATTTAAGTTAGTAACCTATAGATTGATCCTAGATATGTCTAGATAGATAGTACTTTATCAATTATATCATAACTATTGCTGTTATCGTTCTAGATTATATTTCACTATTTCTTGCTCTCGATTACAGTTAAACACACCTAAAAAAAAACATTTTTTTATATAGTTTTTTCTATTAACTTAATAATTTGAATTTTATGTTATTTTCTCATTTCTAGTTTGAATTTGCTCAATTTTCTGTGTTTTTCTGAAGCATAGAATTGCCTAAACAAAAGCTCTACTTGTTCTCGACTGTTGCTAAATTGTTAATAAGTTTTTGTGGAACCAACTCTAGATGCCTTGCTTAATAGTTTGTTTAACAAACTACTAAGGATAGCTTATCTTTGTTTTTGTTAAAGAGGTTCAAAGATCACAATACAGATCTTTTGATTAGAAATATAATGCTTATCAAATTTGAAAGGATATCTAAACCAATCGATATTGGTATGGAACTATTTCAATTAATAATGTAGCATTTTTTATAAATTCATGAGAAGAGCAAGGTTCGTTCCTTCCTCTTTGGCTTGCTCATTACTAAAGCTTTGTTGTTTAATTTTAGTTTTGATTACTAGATTAAGGTCATAGGTCTCTATGTTTGGTTTTTCATAGTTCAAATCTTATAGAATAAAATTGGAAGAAATGATATTTTTTCTTGAAGAATAATCACTACTTTAAAATGGCCCAAATTTTTTAGATCAAATAATTTTCTACCTATCTAAAAAATAATAAAATAATTTTGAAAAAAAATGTTAAATTTGATCTCTAATTACATATTTATATAAGATCATGTTTAATGACTCGGATCAACTGTTTAAACTTTAAAATAGAGATATAAATTCAGATTGATCCGTAGTACACATATTACCATAGCTATGCTTGAAAATATATACTGGTGAGTTGCTAGACACTGTAAGACTCTTACAAACCTCTGAGGTAACATAATATTTGAGTTTAGATATAGATTGGTCTGAAATAAAAACAGCGGTCCCTTCAATATTTGTGCCAAACCGAATGGGACAACCAGTATCAAAATCAAAATTTCTGATACCTCAGGTGATATGTTTTTTTTTGTTGAAAAAGTGGGTTTTCCCCACTAATTTTATTAGAAATCATAATAGTTCAAATTGTTGCTAATTCCAAAAAACTGAAATTAGAACAGATACAAAAACTAAATCTACCAGCAACATTCAACAACAACTAATAGTTCTACAAAAATCACTCATCCAACAATCTATCTAGATACTCTAATCCAAGAATAGAGGTTGTACCTCCTATGCCCTGTGTTGGTGCCCCTACCACTTCCACTCCCTCTAATGAAACCTCCTCGGCCTCTATTGGAATCAAATCCTGACATGGCATATCATTAGTAGTTAAAGGTAATATTAAAGATAAATGTAATAAATAACCATTATATAAAGATTTACATCAAAAAGTAGTTAAAAAGATTATCTTTGACCCCACCATATGCAAAGTAGGAATTGATGAATTTTGAAAACAAATTTTTATTCTTCTCAAGCCATATACACCATAATACTACACCTCTGACAAGCTCTTCCAAGGCACTGTCTTTTAAATGGATTAGAGCATTTATGTACCATATGTCTTCCATAGTATGACCATCAAAATGGAAATTATTGTGGATAGCAATCCAACTCCATATTTGGAAAGTAAAAGGACAATGAACAAAAAAGGTGATTTATTAATTCAAAAGCTCCACAAAAACAACAAGCTATGTTACCCTGCCAACCTTTAATTATAAGATTTTTCTTTGTAAGAAGCTTATTTCTTTAATGCATTCCACTCAACAAATAAAACTCCAGTAAACTGCCTTGTAAAAGAAATCTGTAAAGGACCATTATGAAATGCCTCAATAACAAGTAAGTCAGGATCAACTGCAATTTGAAATAAATTTGGATATAAACAAACAAAAGTATTATCACAGAGTAATGCATTATTGCCTCGTTGGATGGCTGGAACCAGTCAATATCTAGGAACGGATTGAAATATCAAAGGCCCAAATGTCAAATGTTTACATCTAATTATCGGCCTAGCCTAATTGAAGCAAAGCTGGAGAGAAATGCACTGGAATCACTAGAGTTGTTTATGAGTTGAGCTGAGTTCGAATTGAGAGCAATTTGAATTCAATTTATAAACTCATGAGTTGAGTTAAATCCGAGTTGTTAATTCAATTTTGAGTTAGAAATTCTAATTTGGATTCAACTTGCAAAGTCGACTCGTAACTCATAAATAGTACAAAATTTATCAAATCAAAGTCTAACAAAATAAATAGTATATAGTTTATCGAAATAGTATACAATTTAAAACTTACATAATGCAACCGTTACAATACATAATTAAATTGTACAAAATTTATCACATTACTAAATAGTACAAAGTCTAACAAAAAAATTACATAATTTACTGAGTTAATGAGTCAACCGAGTTAATTCCAAACAAAATGGGATGCAACTTGAATTCAACTTGTGAGGTAACTGAATCAATAAATTCGAGTCAGTTTCAAATCAAGTTATTGACAAATCGAATCATCAATTCCGAATAAGCCATGAATTATGAATTTTTTTGATCCCTTCACAAACACATGACTGAACGAAAAACGAAAACGGGCCATCATGGGTCGCGAGTACTATTCGGATCCGATTTCAATAGTCTCTCTTTTGCTCTTTTGAACTGTCTGCGACTGAAGATGATCCGTGCACCGCTGTTTAACTGGTCGCCACTCGCCTGGACCGACTACACATCCACTGAGATATCTTATATGTTGCGTGACTTTTTGGAAAATCTCAACCGTTCAAATACGTTCTGCACGTATTTCAAAGCTCAAATAATACTGCCACCTGCGCTCTCCCCGGACCGGACACGTCTTACGCAAAATATGAGATATTGAGAATACGCACTCGTCTGGACCCCATTTCTGACAAATTAATTGCCTTGTCATAGAAAAAAAAAAATGAAAAACCAAGCGGAAGTAAAGCATTAGCTCCCCCATCTCTCTCATCCTAATTCCCCCTCTTGCTCAGTACAGTAGTCCGATCGATCCGATTTTCCCTAATCTAAGGTGCAATTATTTCTACAGTTCGTGTGACTTTCTTTTCATTTCCCCTTATTGAATCATCTTAGGGTATCAAAAAAATTCTACAGTTCGTGTAAATTTCTTTCCATTTCCCCTTTTTGAATCGTCGTAGGTTGTGGATACTGTCACTGCGTGTTGCACACCCTGTCATCCTGGAGTATTTGCATTTATTTAGGATATAGAGTGGCTATCTAGGTCGAGAGTTTTATCCATTACATCTTTGTCTAATTTTTGTTTTGTATTCTTTCTTGTAATATTATTTTGAACGTGTCAGGATGTCTGATGATATGTCTAGAGAGGCTACCAGCTTAAGTCTTGGAAGCGGTGAACAGACATTTGAAATAAATATCAAACTGATAGATAATCAAGTTCATAAAGTTCATGTCACTAAAGATGTACTCTCTCTCTCTCTCTGTCAGATCTGTGTTCTTCATACTAGACAGTAATTGGATGTGTGTCCAACCACTGGTGAGTGCACACCACACCTAATGGGTGGTTTCTTCCACTTCCCAATAAAAGCTAATTCATGTACCCTCTTGATTTTAATGGGCTGGGGCCTGGAACTTAAATTTTCTTTCGTTATTCTGAGACTAAAGAGGCACAAGGAAATGCTAGGAATCTAAAATTAGCTCATTTCTTTTACCTTATTCTAATCCCATTAGGAGCCAGGGATATTCCATGTTATTAGAAAGCAACAGGAGATAAACTTTTTGTGTTTGACTCCTACAACTTCGATTAATTTAATCCCTTCTATTTTTCTTTCTTTACTTCTCAAGTAACCATTTGCAACTTTGCATATAAACAACGTTTCATGATGTATTGTAATGTCTGATATACGTGTTACTTTGCATGTTCTTACATGTATTTTATTGAAACTGAAGCTTTATATTCAAATTTCTAAAATTAAAATTTCATTGCATTGATTTGTTTGCGCTATGAAAATCTGATAAAATTTATTCACATAAATGTATATAATGTATTGTATTTGGAGAATTTGAAATATGCCATATCGGCATATGTATATTGCATCAGATACGGTATTCATATCTATATCTGTGCAACAGTGGTTTATGACAAAACCAGTTCTATAGATAATAAGTTAGAATCAACTTTGCATCATTTTATAGAATCTGGCTAGTATGATATTGATGTCATATGACACCAATTCTCGAACTTATTGGATAGACACTTCAAATGACTAATCCAAACTGATTTACTTTATGAGTGATGTGTATACATGCAAAAAATTTATTTTTTCGAGTTATTGAAGAGGTCAAAAATGTTAAAAAATGAATGCATTAAAATTAACTATAAAACTCCCACATTTGACCACTTGACTTGATAAAAAAACTCAAAAAAATTATAAATTTTGCATGTAAAATCTCCATTTTACAGGTTCAAATGTCCCATATACCCTCGCAAAATAAGAGTAACTAGTTAGTACCCATATAGTTCTCATTTTTTATCCCCAATTTTACATACTGCGCACTTCATATACTAATCTAAGCATTAGTGTAAAGCAGATGAAACAAAGTACAATCCCAACACGGTCCTAACTTTGAAAAGATGGATAACTAGGTTTGAGTTTTACAATTCAATGGTCACAATGTACATGTACCACAATAGATCATTGATAATTGATTGAGGCCTAACTGAGTAGCACTGATTGTTTCGAAATTTTTATAACTAACCTAAAAATAAATAAATTAGACAAAATGATCTGGTTTTCAATTAATTTATCCAGCGGAAATTCAGCGCAATTCTGCTGGACTATCCAGCGAAAATGTCTATTTCGTTGGATAATCCAGCAGAATTGGGATTTCAGCACCCAGGCCTATAAATATGGATTTTTCTCTCACAATTTATTCTGCAGCTCAAGAGAAGAAGAGAGAATCTCAGCCCTTCTACCTTCTGTAAGTTTTTTTAATTTCTTTAATTTATAAATTATTTAGTATTTTCAATTTCTGTTGTAAATGCTTATATGGTTATTATTTTGAAATTGTAGTTTGTTATCCAGAGCAACCAAAGCCAAAAATGATTTGTGTGAAATTGTTTTATGGTGGAGAAATCCAATATGACTCTAACGGTGTTTTTTACAATATCTGTTCTAGATTTTCATTTCCGGTAACTGTGAACCATACATTTGACTATCTCCAAAATGAGATTTATAAACGGATTGGGTATACTATTAGTCAAGTCAATCTGGAAATTCAAGCCTGGTTCAATCTCGAGCAAGATGGCCAACGGGATTACCAATTGATCCCGGTAACAGACCAAGTGTCTTGGAAAATGATTTTAGATATTGTGACGTCCTTCCAACAAAGGTTATCGCTTCTAGAGTTATATGTAGAATTGACAACCAATTATGATGGTTTTAATTCTCAATTTAATGTGAACAGCCAGGTCCATGTACCCAGTTCTAGTCGGGTCCCTGGACTTCGAACTCAACCCAGTACTAGTTGTGTCCTTGAACCCAGAAGCCGACCTAGTTCCATTCAGGTCCATAAACCGGTACCTGATTATTTACATGTACAATCACAGTACAGTCACAGTCAAATTCATGGTCCTGCCAATCACAGTCACATTCATGGTTCTAACAAGGAGGTTCGACTGACCAGCCAGCCACACTCACATTCATGGTCCCGCCAATCACAGTGCCTGATCAATGGCTGGGACAATGTGAGACATCCGGGTGAGATTTTCAATGGCATATCAGCTTTCCAAGTAGCAAATGTCAGTGTTTTTGGCAGAGAACGAACATTCGATAACCCATTAGCAGTTGGCAAAGTGTAAGAGTCGAAAGCAGCTCTAAGGATAGCCATTAATGAGTTTCATTCAAAACACAATTTTGAGGGTAAGGTTCAACACAACGAACCTACTCGTTTGGTTGTGGTGTGTAAGGATGAACTATGCAAATTTAGGTTATCTGCAGAGCCTCACGATCAATCTGAATCCTGGATTATCAAGCAATCAACCCCTCATGCATGCAAAGTACCGTCCTCAACTTCTTGGCCTCAAGGATCGTCTTCAAAAGGAAGCCAACGTTGATGTGTTTTAATTTTTATGTTATTCCTATTTCATTTTGTAGTGAAAATTAACATTTATGCTTAGGGCTTTAATTTATGGCATTTATTATTAGTGGTTTAATTAATGTCTTATTTGCTGGAGCAATTTAATTTGTTTGGTATGCTTTAATTTTTCTTATCTTTATTCAGTTGTCAGTAATTTAATCCTGTATGTCTTATTTCTTTTAAATCGTCAATAATTTAAACAATTAAATTAAAATTACCAACATATTCAAATATTTCAACAGTTAACAAATCAAATTTTACACAACATATTTGCAGTGGAGCAGCTTCAATTTGGGGACGACCGTTAGAAAGGCAATTTCAATTGAAGAAGAAAGAAAGGGCTGTTCGGTCAACAGATTTGGGCAGGGTGCGTTTAATGAGTCTGTTGCTGCAGATGGGTCCTCATCAAAGGAATTAGAGGAGGGGCCAGTTATAACCGGTGCCACTGACACTGGTGGTCAAGAGGCAGAACTGGAGATAGGGAAGAAGGCGTTTGAACTGGAGGCGATACTCTAAAGAATTGTCGCTGACAGCTCTAGAGTTTGTTAGAGTTGTTATGCCAGGTCAGCGAGTTGTTATTTCATTTCAGCGTTTCCTGCTGTGGTGTCGTCTCGCGAATAAATCTTATGTTTTCTGTAATCTTTAGATTTACTTTCTTTTACGTTTCTGATAGCCTTATAAGGCCATTTCGTTGTGGAGAGAGACTTATGCATTTTTGTTGTTAATGAAATTGAAGGAATTGCTGTTTGCTTTCCTCTTCTGTTATCTACTGTTCTTTACTCTTTCGATCTCATTGCTCTAACCTCTTACTGAGAATCGATTATATTCGATTCGACCTGCATTTTAGACTAAGGTCGTTGCAGTTCTGGTATCAGAGCTTCCCGATTACAGCTGGGAAGACATCAGCTCTATCGACGATGCCACCGAAATCACGTATTAATGATCCACCAGAGGAGCTTTCGCTAGATCTTATGGCGATGAATGATCGGCTAACACAATACACTCGTGAGGCTCAGTTATCTCAGCAGACATGCGATGATCAGATCCATGCTCAGTTTCAAGACCAAGCTAACCAGTTGAATGCGTTGCGAACTGAGTTCAGAGAGTGTATGGGGATGATCCGATCAATGTTGTTGGATAAAAGTGGTGACATGGGTCAGCACAGTAACCAGGCGCATCGAACAGATCTGGTGTTTCCTAATCGCGAAGTCGAAGTTCCTGATCCAAATCCTGAGTTGGAGCCCGGGGATTACAATGATACTAGGCGGCCAAACCAGCAGCCAAGGAGATTCATGCCTCACATTGATCTTCCCGTTTTTGATGGGAGTAAGGCCAGTGAATGGCTCGAGCATAGTAATTTTTACTTTAACTACTATCAAACTGCAGACATGTACAAGGTGGGGATGGCAACAAGGTGTTTCACAGGGGATGCTGAGGAATGGTATAGTTGTTATCGGGTTGAACATCCGAATCCAACATGGCAGGCACTGGTAAATGCAGTTTTTGAACGTTTCAAGAGAAGAAGTCACCAAAATCCGGTAGTGCAATTTAAAAATGTCAAACAGGTCAGTTCAGTCGATGATTATATTAGGGAGTATCAACGGGCTAAGGCTAGATTGCTGATTGAGACTGGTATTAAGAATGAATACTTTTTTGTATGGAGTTTCATTTGTGGTTTGAAGGAGGAAATCCAAAATTCTATGAATTTGTTTAAGCCCGAGACCTTAAATGAAGCCTTTAACCTAGCTTTGGAGCTGGAAGTAGTGGTGGGGACCTCTGACAAAAAATCAAATTTCCTCAAATCACCCATTCAACCAGCTTACAAACCTCAGAATAGCACCAGCTATAGACCTGTCAGAACAATTGAAGGGAATTTGAGAAAAAATTCAGAAACTCCACCAATTTACAAACCTCCACAAAAAAATCAGACAACTCTGACTTTGGACCAAAAAAGAGCTCTGGGCCTTTGTTTCCGATGTAATGAAAAATGGGTTCAAGGGCATAAGTGTAGTAAGGGGTTGCATACTCTTGAAGGGGTAGAAGGAGAGGAGATGGAAGAAAGGGAAGTAGAGGAAGAAAACCAGTTGGTAAATTACTCGAACACTGTAGTTGAAGAGGAAGAGGAGTTATCTACACTCAGTGTGAGCAGTAGTGCAGGAAGTGGCAAAACTCCAAAGTACAAAGGGCAGATTGGTCATATTACCATGTTGCTGCTAGTGGACACAGGGGCCACTCATTCCTTCATTCATCCTCTCATTGTTCAACAATTGAACTTACCTACAACACCCACCTCAACCTTATTGGTGCGAAGTGCAAGTGGGGAAAAGTTGGTCACCGATCAAATTTGTAAGAATGTTTACTTTAATATTCAAGGGCATCCATTTTGCAATGATTTCAGAATTTTGGAGGTACAGGGTTATGATATGATCCTTGGTGTTGATTGGATTGCTAAATTAGGAGATATTCGGATGAATCTCATGAAGGGCATTTTTGTGGTGGAATATGAAGGAAAAAAGGTGGAATTGTTGAATGAGAACAAGGAGTCTGAGTTAAAGGTGAGTGAAGGACTTATTAATCTGGAGAAGGAGAATAAGAATGGCAACCAAGTTTTTCTGGCACATCTGTACAAAATGGAAGAGGTCAATGGGGTGATGACAGTAGAAATGGAACCAAAATTGACTGAGGTGTTGAAAGAATTTCAGGAGGTGTTTGAAGAACCAACACAGTTACCACCAAGAAGACCAGTTGACCATAAGATACACTTAACCCCTGATGCCAAGCCCGTCAACCTAAGACCTTACCGAATGTCTTACCATCAGAAAGGGGAGGTGGAGAAAATTGTGCAGGATTTGTTGCAGAAATCGTTTATACAACCCAGTGTCAGCTCCTATTCTTCTCCAATACTGTTGGTAAAGAAAAAAGATGATTCATGGAGGATGTGTGTGGATTATAGGCAGCTGAATGAGAGAACAGTTAAGAACAAATTCCCAATTCCAATAATTGAGGATTTGCTAGATGAGTTGAATGGGGCCCATTATTTCTCTAAGCTGGATCTAAGGGCAGGATACCATCAAATTAGAATGGAGGAGCGAGATATTCACAAAACTGCTTTTCAAACTCATGAAGGTCTATATGAATTTACTGTCATGCCCTTTGGGTTGACTAACGCTCCTGCCACATTTCAAGCACTGATGAACAACATATTTAAACCCTTCTTGCGAAAGTTTGTGTTAGTTTTTTTTGATGATATTTTGGTTTACAGTAGGGACCTGGAGAGTCATATTGTACAACTCAAACAAGTGATGCAAGTCCTCAAGGACCAACAGCTGTATGTGAAAAGATCAAAATGTGAATTTGGGGTTCATAAAATAGAGTATTTGGGACATATTATTTCTAGGGATGGGGTAGCCACAGATCCTAAAAAAATAGAGGCTATGATCGATTGGCCAGTTCCAAAGAGTGTCAAAGGGTTGAGGGGATTCCTAGGGCTCACGGGTTACTACAGAAAATTCATACAAGGGTATGGTATTATTTCCAAACCTTTAACAAATCTTTTGAAGAAGAATGCTTTTAGGTGGGATCTTACAGCTCATCAAGCTTTTGATCACTTAAAGAGGGCAATGGTGCACGCTCTTGTGCTCAAGTTACCTGACTTCAAGTCACCTTTCGTGGTGGAGACTGATGCCAGTCATGATGGGATAGGGGCTGTACTCATGCAATCCAAGAGGCCAGTAGCATTTTTGAGTAAGAAGTTAGGAGTGAAGAGTCAAAATTTATCCACATATGAAAAAGAGCTGCTAGCCTTGTTCACAGCTGTCACCAAGTGGAGACACTACCTCATGGGTCAAGAGTTTACCATAAAAACTGACCAGATCAGTCTCAAGTACCTGTTAGAGCAACGGGTAAACACTCCAATGCAACACAAAGGCCTAAGTAAGTTGTTGGGGTTAAACTACAAGATTGAATACAAAAGGGGTGTTGAAAATAAAGTTGCTGATGCACTTTCAAGAAAAGAGGTTAGGGAAGGAAAAGGAGTTGGGGTTACAGCTGAATTGAATGTGGTTAGTGTATTAGTGCCTAGATGGGTTGAGGATTTGAAGGAAAGTTATGTGGGAGATGACTGGGTAAAGGAGTTGAGGTCGAAAATGATGAATAAAGATGAAAAAAATGAAAATCAGCATCTAACGGAATACCAAGGGTTGGTTAGATACAAGGGCAGGATTTGTGTGGGCTCTAAAGCTGAGTGGAGAGAGAAGATACTGAAGGAATTACATGGGTCAAGTTTAGGAGGGCACTCGGGCATTACTGCTACCTATCAGAGGGCAAAAAAGTCATTTTTTTGGCCCATGATGAAAGAGTCTGTGCATGAGTATGTGCAGAATTGCCCAAACTGTCAGATAAACAAAGGTGAGCATGTAGCAAGTCCTGGTCTCATACAACCATTACCAATTCCAAGAGAAGCCTGGTGTAGTATAGGGATGGATTTCATTACTGGCTTACCAAAATCTAGTGGGTTTGAAGTCATAATGGTAGTCGTTGATAGGTTGACTAAGTACGCACACTTCATTCCCTTGAAGCACCCCTATTCAGCTGCAAGTGTAGCCCAAGTGTTCATGGATAACATCTACAAATTACATGGATTACCCACTGATATTGTGTCTGATAGAGACCCAGTATTTACCAGTAAGTTTTGGTGTGAGCTGATGGAGAAAATAGGGGTGAAATTGAACATGGGTACTGCATACCACCCGCAAACTGATGGACAAACCGAAAAGGTGAACCAGTGCTTGGAACAATACCTTAGAGGGATGGTTTTTGATAAGCAAACGAAGTGGAAGGAGTATCTAACTTTGGCAGAATGGTGGTACAACTCTAACTGGCACAGTGCCATTAAATCCACTCCTTTTGAGGCCTTGTATGGTTATCCTCCTCCCCAACTTGCTCTGGGCAGCATACCTCGTAGCCGAGTAGAAGCTGTGAATCATTTCCTAAGGGATAGGCAAACATCAATGTCTCAATTGAAGTTGAATCTGAAAAAAGCTCAAGATCGAATGAGGAAGAATGAAAATAAGCATAGGAGTGAAAGGAAGTTTGCTAAAGGAGACTGGGTGTACTTAAAGTTACAACCTTACCGACAGATTTCAATAGGAGGCATGAGAAACCAGAAACTGAGTTCAAAATTTTATGGCCCATTTGAGATTCTGAAGAAGATTGGTGATGTAGCTTATCTGTTGAATTTACCCCCGAATTCCCAAATTCATCCAGTTTTTCATGTTTCTCAATTAAAAAAGAAATTGGGTGATAGTCAGTTACCAGTCCCAACATTGCCAATCAATGGTCCCTATTTGAAGGGGAAGCTGGAACCTCAGCTAATTTTGGCCAGACGTATGGTGAAGAAGAAGAATGTTGCGCAGACTCAATTGCTGATTCAGTGGCGAGATCAAACTCCTGATGACGCTACATGGGAAGACTATGAGGAAATAGTGCGAAGGTTTCCTGATTTCATTCATGAGGACATGAATGTACTTAAGGGAGAGGGAGTGCAGTGGAGCAGCTTCAATTTGGGGACGACCGTTAGAAAGGCAATTTCAATTGAAGAAGAAAGAAAGGGCTGTTCGGTCAACAGATTTGGGCAGGGTGCGTTTAATGAGTCTGTTGCTGCAGATGGGTCCTCATCAAAGGAATTAGAGGAGGGGCCAGTTATAACCGGTGCCACTGACACTGGTGGTCAAGAGGCAGAACTGGAGATAGGGAAGAAGGCGTTTGAACTGGAGGCGATACTCTAAAGAATTGTCGCTGACAGCTCTAGAGTTTGTTAGAGTTGTTATGCCAGGTCAGCGAGTTGTTATTTCATTTCAGCGTTTCCTGCTGTGGTGTCGTCTCGCGAATAAATCTTATGTTTTCTGTAATCTTTAGATTTACTTTCTTTTACGTTTCTGATAGCCTTATAAGGCCATTTCGTTGTGGAGAGAGACTTATGCATTTTTGTTGTTAATGAAATTGAAGGAATTGCTGTTTGCTTTCCTCTTCTGTTATCTACTGTTCTTTACTCTTTCGATCTCATTGCTCTAACCTCTTACTGAGAATCGATTATATTCGATTCGACCTGCATTTTAGACTAAGGTCGTTGCAATATTCAAAACATTTAAACATTTGTTTCCTGGAAAAAGAAATCTGCATTATCCAGCGAAAATGTTATTTCCGGAAATTGGTTGAAAATCAGATTATTTTGTTTAATTTGATTATTTCTTTTAAGTTATAAAAAATTTCGGTTGATTGCTGATACCTCTGGCCAAAACGATAAAACAGAAGAGAAGTTAACTAGTTGCTCTTATTCAACGAAGGTTATTTTAAGGGTATTTATGAGGCGACACCACCACCACATGTTCAAACAGAAATGCAAATGCATGTAAAACTGTGCACCGATATTCTCACAACAGAGTCGGCCTTGAGCTCCGAATTTGCTGCGACCATCGGTTATCACTGTATTTCCACTTGCTGTATATATTCTACTGCTTTACATGACAAATACTCTGATATTTTTTGTGATATTACGGATCTGATTCATCATTTGAACTTGAAGCAGTCTATGTAGGATCTTAGTTTAAGAGATCGAGTGCCTTTATGTAATGTTACTATTAAGTTCCAACTAGGGGTCAGCCTTGCTTTGTTTCGGCAAGGGCAGCCGTGATATATATGAAAGCATAGAATTGAGTTTGAATATATTTCCTCAATTTGCTGTGTTTTTCCGAAGCATAGAATTGCCTGAAGCTCTACTTGTTATCAACTGTTGCTAAATTCTTAATAACTTTTGCTGGAACCAACTCTAGATGCCTTGCTTAATAGTTTGTTTAACAATTAAACCACTAACGAGAGCTTATCTTTAATTGTTTTTGTTAAAGAGGTTCAAAGATCAGAATCAAGATCTTTTGATGAGAAATACAATGCTTATTTAATTTGGAAGGATATCTAAACCAATTAATGTCATGGAACTATTTCAATTTTCAATTAATAGTGTAGCATTTTTTATAAATTCATAAGAAGAGCAAGGTTCGTTCCTTTCTCTTTGGCTCTTGCTCCTAATTAAGCTTTGTTGTTTAATTTTGGTTTTGATTACTAGATTAAGGTCATAGGTTTCTATCTTTGGTTTCTCATAGTTCAAAGCTTGTAAAGGAAGATCGGAAGAGATGATATTTTTTTTTTTCTTGAAGAACTTGATTTCCAGACAACTAAATGCGCTTACCACAAACGTTTAGAAACCAAATGTTACAATTTTTTAAGAATTTTTTTATTATTTGTTCGGATAGGTAGAAAATCACTGCTTTTAAATGATCCAAAAAATTTAAATCAAATGATTGTCTACCTATCTAAAAAATAACAAAATAATTTTGAAAAAATATAACATTTGATCTCCAATTACATATTCAGATCAATTGTTTAAAGTTTAAAAATAAAAATATGAATTCATAGTACATACATATTCAGATCAATTGTTTAAACTTTAAAAATAAAAATATGAATTCGCAGTGCAGACTGATTCGTAATAAATATATTACTATAACCGCACTCGAAAATATATACTAGTGCGTTACTGGACACAGTAAGTAAGAGGCCAAAACCTCTGAGGTAACATAATTAATGTGACCAATCTAGTACGTGATAAAATACACTGATCCCTTTTAAATTTTTGTGGCAAAACGAATGGGCCAAGCAGTATTAAAAAAATCAAAATTTCTGATACCTCAGGTTCAGGTGATATCATTGGCCTCGTTGAATGGCTGGAAGGCTGGAAGGCTGGAACCAATCAATATCCATGAATATATTGGCAGATGAAACAGTAAAATTTCAACACGGTCCAAACTTTGAAAAGATATATATAGATAACTAGGTTTGAGTTTTATAATTCAGTGGTCCCGTACGTTGTTCATTGTTGTAAATGTACTTGTACCACATGCAATAGATTATTGACATTGATTGAGGCCTAATTAAGTGAACATGAATAAATGCAATAAATAAATAAATAACTAACAAATATTTGTCAGAGTAGCCCTGATTGTTGATATAGTGGACATATAGACATATACTAGTGGACTTAGTCATCTCTTAATAGAATTATAGGCAATCAATAGTAATGATACTTTTTTTCCTGGTCGAACAGATGACTTGATGAATGTGCTTTATATTGTATTTATCCTAATTTTTGTGTCTAGGGCTCTTAATTCTTCTCATCTGTACGTCTATTCAATTCAATAGACAACTTACTGCATTTTTTTTAATTAATAGAGTGGAAGCAACTTCTTTCTACTATATCCTCACCTACTATTTTTAGTAATCCCTATGAGCAATGTTGAAAAAAATGTTGTTCACACCAATTGATTGATTGATTAATTATTGGCAACAATCAAACTGTTACATTTTTTTTTCCACTAATCAACCAATTATTTCTGACCATAGCCGAATATTCTCGATTAATTACTTTACGGTATGTTGTCCGTCTGACGAGCAAATACCGTTATTTACAACACTGCATATGAAGAACAAGATTCAATTTAAAGTATTATCAATAAGGTCAATGTAATGAATATAAAAAAAAAAAAAGGTGATATTTAATATTGATGACAATCTTCTTCTTCTTTTTCTTTTTTACAAATGTAATAATTGACGTAACTCACATGATGAGAATTCAATAATTGAAATAAGAGATGTATATTTTCTTCATGAGTCTAGCAACTTCAAAATAATAATTTAATTTTAGAGATTTCCAGGATGTCCATATGAACTTTTGAAGTAGTCTATTTTCTCATAAAATTAAAAAGTCAGTACATTTCTAGCGTTCGAGATCAGAAACTTCTGTAGCCTGTAGGGTTGATGTTTGTTCAGCATTTGATGAACACGTACGAGATCAGAAAGCCAGTAATATACTAATTAATATGCATCTGGCATGGTTAACAATAACTCCGCGTCTCCACGATAACCCGCAATTTGTTGAATAAAGTATATTATTATGAGGATTTTCGAAATGGAGATGAGTAGTAACTATAAGAATGGAGATGAGCAATAAACTTCTAATAAACTTCATATTTTCAATGGAATATACTTCTAATAAACTCAGGCCTGAACACTGCACATGCACAAAATATACGAACTGCCTCTAGCTAATCTTCACCGTAATTTTTAAGAAATAGCATAAAATCTCAAATAGAATTTATCTAATACAAACATCACACAATATCGCCGTTGTTGACTGAATCGCCCAACAGGTCCTGTATATGGTTGTTGTTTTCAGATTCTGCTTGTGTGAAATCAATTCTATCTCCTAATTCTAAGCTCACTGTTTCCTTTGTTCCACCATCTGAAACTATATCATGATACAAAGCCTTCACCAAATTTCCAAATCGCCTTCTAAAACTAGGTATCCTAGTCATGTTAGCTACTATCCCTTTCAACCTGTTTAGAAAATTAAAATATTATGTCCTGATTGTACACATTTGACTTTCAAAAGTTACGATCTCTTATAGATCTAAACCAAAATCATACCATATAGTTCTCATTTTATTCCCCAATTGTACATGCAGCGCACTTTATTACTAATCTAAGCATTACTTTTAGCATAAACTAACAGATTGAATAGATCGGCTTATCCTCACTTTATCTAATCCAACTAATGAAGAGCAACTCCTGGCAGCAGTAAACATTTTGCATCATTTCATGGTTTTACCACTTAAACCAGTGAATCACTATTCATTTTTCTTCCTTGGTTAAAAGCTTCACCACACAAAGTGGTGCTCTCAAGTATATACTAGAGCTGAACAAAAGGTACAGACTTATTCACAAAAAAATAAAAAAAAGAACAGCAACTTGGTGTACCTTCTAATAATTGCTTGTAACTGAGCTCTCCTCACATTGTCACACGACGGATACCCTGTCTCGTCCCAATCCTCTGGTATTGCGTTTTTGTTTATCATAATTAGTTTCCTCAAGCATGCCTCCTCTTCTTCGGTCAACTCCATGCTTCTTATTTGTTCCTTTATGATCAATAGAGGCCCAAATATCCAATTGAGTACCTTATCCTTTGGCCAGCTGGAATTGGTCACCTCAACTTCATCAGCTGTAAGTAAAAAGCAGATGAAACAAAGTAAAATTCCAAAACGGTCCAAACTTTTGAGGATAACTAGGTTTTAAGTTCAAAACTCAATGGTCCCATTGTTGTACCACAACAGAAGTCAAAAATTGCTTCTCTGAGTTCTACATGGTCATTATCTTGCAGGATTTCAGTTTCATGTGTAACTAGATCATTGATAATTGATTGAGGCCTAACTGAACCATGAACAAATAAATAACAAATATTTGTCAATTTCCAATCCCCCCCCCAACACACACACACACACACCAAAACAAAAGCTACCATTAACCCTGTAATATTTCACACCTGTACTTATTCGGATAACATTGCAATATGGGTAGTATGAGTATTTTAAATTACTCTTGACATGTCATCAACTTTATTACTATCATTATTCCATACAAATCAGTAGTCCATAGGAGTTGCATCTTGCCGATCTTATTAAACACTGAAAAATACACCAGGCAGGAAGGCTTAAACTCAATTTCTTGCATTTGCCTTTATTGACACAAGCATTTATATCCTCCGCATTTATTAGCCCCTCACTAAGCAAAACCTTTCCATTTAACTCGCATGATCTGAAGAGCCAATCCCAAACCTACAATAAGTAAAATATTTTATTTCCAATCAGGAAGAAGGAAAAAGAGAGATGTTCGACTGGTAAAGTTTTCAGGGCATGCAAACAACAGAAAATTTAAACAACAACTTAATGTTGATCTTCAAACATAGCATTCTTTTGCAAACAGCTTAAAATAAAGATAATACATCTAGTAAGATTCATTTTAACAATCCACTTTTTAATTAAAAGGACATGAGTATTAAAAGATTACTTGGATGGGTTTTAACTCTTGGATAGAATTCTTAATTGTCGACCTTGTTCGGTCTGGGCCCAGCCTCTTTCTATTGGTTGCCTTTGTAGCATTATCATTTTCTTTTCTGGTATTTTGTTCATTTCTGTCCTCCTTGTTGTTCCCAATACCTTCCTTATTTTCCACAATTTGAGCTTTGCGGTATGCAGGCCTGGCTGTCAAAAAATAATTAGTGAGTTCATTCAATCTGACCATAATTTGGATTTGTCTCAACTAAACCTTCAGTGAATTTAACAACTCCAAAAATAATACCTTGGAAGGCAAGAGCCCTCTCTTAGGTCAAGCAAATCATTTGTGTACTCATCAAACAGTGATACAATAGAGACCATATATGCAAGCCCCAACCTCAGAGAATCCTCCTTAAAAGGAAAATAATATATGCTCAATATAACAAGTAGCGGAGTGACAAATCTCTGAGCTTTTTAAGTAGATACGAGATATGCAATGGCCCCAAGCCTAGTTCTTAACATGCTCATTTTTCATTGCCCCAAAAATAATAGAAAAGTCACCATCTACTAAGGGAAAAGGTTGCTTTCCTTCAAAACAAGCAATTGCCCTTTTCAGGAACCATTTGTAAAATAAAAAAAGTACTTAAACGGGATTGTTCTTACAAGTACATCTAATATCATGTTCTATTATCACTTGTAGAACAAAAAAATTTAAACACCATTGTTCTATTATCATGTTCTGACAAACAAAAGATAGACGCCATTGTTCTAATATCATGTTCTAAAAGAAAAATACACATCATGTACCTGGTAGGCAATGGCTCCAGCATAAAACCCTAGAAAAAAGCTACAGATAAATGCCGCGATCACAGATCCTAGCACTGCTAGTGGCCAAAGAAGAATGGCCAGACCAGCAAAAGGTACACAAACAGACTCAAGAAAAGGCCCCTCTCTACCAATTAGGTCAAGGAAGAGCCTCTGCCATCCTTTCAATAACATGATCAGGCTTTTCCATAACGCAACACCAGTTATCATAATCACATCTAATGGCATGGCAAGAACTGAAACTAGAAAACTCGTGGGTAGCACTGATAACCTTCATTGAAGAGAAAAATCTATAAGCCAAAGCAAATAAGAACAAAAAGCAAGCAGGACATAAAGTAATTGTCCTGAACTTGTTTATAAGACCATGAACTTGTTGTTTGACCAGGAGATAATGAACCAATTCTCAACTGGTACACGAGATTATTTGACCTAGTGTTTTCCTGTATCTTGTGTTTGTATGTTTGTTCGGGAGTGAGACTATGATACTATGCATAGCACATATTGGCCCGCGCTATGGACTAAAATCTTCAATTTCAAAGTCCTAACGATCAATCCGAACCGTTCAACATGGTCTCCATATGAACATGTACTCGTAAACTAAATTTTACAATTTTTAGAATTTTTTTACTATCTTTTTAGATGGGTAGAAAATCACTTGATCTGAAAATTCTGGACCATCCACAAACAGTGATTTAAACCCATCTAAAAAGATAGTAAAAAAATTATAAAAAATGTAAAATTTAGTTTACGAGTACATGTTCATATGGAGACCATGTTAAACGGTTTGGATCAATCATTAGGATTTTGAAAACAAAAATATTAATCTGTAGTACAGACCAATCTGTGTTATGCATAGTACCATAGCCTCAATCTTTGTCTGGAATCAAACTCTATATGACTAAAATTGGGTTCAATCAATGAAATATCCAATAAAGGATGATTATTGGGATAAACATACAGAAATCACTATAGTTTGTTTGGCACTACTATAATATAATTCAATTTCAGTTTATTTGATTTGTTTGGTTAATTTGTTTTTAAATTAGCAAACCGAGCCAATATCCCAAAACTAAAGTTGAATGAATTTAAAACGAATTAAACCAAATAAACCAAAATACCTCACCACTTTAATACTCCTGTTGACATGTATGCTAGAACATTAGTGTCTAAATACGAGTAACAATAATTTGGATGAAGCAAGCAAGTGAAAAAATGGATACTCAAAAATATTGAAATTAAGTTGCTAATAGTAGCAGAGCACAAAAAGGTCTATTATAAATCGCATACTTGACATCTATTGGAGTTTCTTCATCACTAACTGCCTCACTCAGTTCATCCATCAGTGAGAAATAAGAATGAAAACTGAAGTCTGTGAAATCACGAACCAATGTGCATGAACCCTTGATGGTACTAACACATCCATCCTATCAAAGAATCATCATATGCTTTTAATATAAGATGAGAATATAGGCATTAAGCCAAGACTCTGATTACTTGGGTGCTTTCAAGTCAAGAATCATAATTTCATCTCAGCACCCAAAATGGGATCAAAATATATCATTCCAAGTAACAAATCCCCTGATTAAATTCAATTTATGCAAATTAAAAGGTGAAACTATTGATGTCAACCAAAAAGAATCAAACTTAAAAATATAGAATTAAGTAGAATTTTCTTCTTAAAAAAAATGCAAAAGCTTGTCAAAAAACTATTACCAAGAAGTAATGCGACAGCTTGTCAATAGCATTCTCCCCAGCTGCTTCAAAAGTAGCAATTAAGGGGACAAAGAAACCATATCCAACTCCCACCAGAAGACTCCCAAGAGCACCAAATGGGAGCCAAAGAAGAAGCGGTACCGGCAAGCACACCAACATAAGGATCTTCAATACCATCCCAATTCTCTTTGTTCTGAATTTAAATTATCAAATTGGACAAGATTTAGTAAATTTAGCTCCTACATTGTGGCTTTGATAGTTATAAGAGATAAAGTTAGACATGAGGTGAAAGATGAAATACTTCAGCACACAGTAGTACGTCCAAACGTAATGTGCGGGCCACAGACCAATAATTACAGCACAATTTCCAAAGAAAATAATTGAAGCCGCCACCGGACCAATAACAGCAGCTGAAAACAATGCATAGGTGCTATTAAGAGGCCCTACTTATTATTCAATATTTTTTTTAAGAATCCTTCAATTTATTCAAAATTAACTACATATGCACCGGTTACAAAAGAAAAATAAATATCCGAGGAAGAATAGTTTTAATAGTACAACCTGGTGTGAAAATGCTGAATAAAACATATATAAATGAAATCATCAATTTAAGGATGTATGCAATATGCAGTGGATCCCAGACTGCTATTCTGCTAAAGCAGGAAAAATGGTTACTTCTTTATTGTAGTTTTTATTTCGTTCCAAGTTTTTTCTTTTGTTTATGAACTTGTTTTTTGAGAGAAATTGTTTATGAACTTGTTGATAGCATTTTTCATCTTATTTTAAAAACAAAAGAAAATTTATAGTCACTACATATTTAAAGATCATAAAACTAGCGCCAAATCACATTAATTCAATATCAGCGTACAAAGTACCTTTGATTATGCCAAGCAGAAGAAGCAAGAGAAAGAAAGGAAGGAAAGAGAGAAGGCTCCATAGCTTGGCGAAGAAACCAATGGGCACCTCCATTCCAACTCTTTTGAAATTCTGATTTCTATTTTTTTTTTTTTTAGGGACGAAAGCTCACACAGTTCTTTCCTATAATTAGTAAAAATGTAAAATAGTCATTGAAAACTGAGGTGTTCAGAGAAGAATCAGGCGAAAGGGCTTGAGAGGCAGAGAGGCGCATGCCCATGTGGGAAATAGTGACGTGGCAGGAGAGGGGCGGACGTGTCCTCCCACCAAGAGTCGTGTCAAAAGTAAAGTCGCTTTATATGGTGCTTCAGGAAATGAATTCTGTTTCTTTTCTCGAGAAAAGGAGGACCTTCTGTTCTCTAATTTGAACCGTTCAAAATTAATTAAATAATTTTAATTAAATTTGTTTCATTTTAATAAATTATATTGATATAAAAAACTATATATAATTAAAACCGTTAAAATTATATTGATATAAAAAACTATATATAATTAAAACCGTTTAATTAATTTTGAACGATTGGGATTGAAGAAAAGGATCTCAACAAAAGGAACAGATTTGCTTCCGTGGTTCAGGGGATTTCTATTTTCTAGTTGCTCTCCTTTTCATAGAAACTGGAATTTTCCAGCCCTCATTTTCCGAGCGTTTTTAAGTTCGTAATCGCCAAAATCAAAGTAGCGACATTTTCAGGGTTAAAAAAGTTACACAACTTCATAACAACCTTTGGTTATTCGATTTCAATTTATCCTTCTTTTTCAATGTGCTGCAGCTCAAATAAATGAATTAGACCAGCTTTAATTCAAACAAGTCGTAAAGAATGAAAGCTAAAATTAAACAGCCAAGAAATTGAAGAATGACTAAAAGTAGATCAGCTTCAAAAAGGTTCAAATAGGTCACAGTTTGAAGCTCATGTAATACTCGAAGTAAAAAGAATCAAAAGAAATTAAAATAAAATAAAAGTCTATCAAAATCACAAGAAGAGATGAGCTCTCTAGCCACCTACCTCCCAATGGTATTATTACAATGCTAAATAGGAGCTCTCTAGCTACTACTACAAATTGCAAGGAAACAAAACAACAGCTACTTGATGTGAATAATCATCTTATCAAAGAGGGAGGCATGCTCAGGAAAATACTCGAGCAATTCTTCCTTTGTAACCCATGCATAGTCCTTGCATTTTTTACTGATGTCAAATTTATTGGTACCAATTACTTGCGACTTGAAAAAGAACCTCTGAAAAACAATTTTGCATAAAGTCAGCACAGTGACATCAAAATATCCGATCCTTGTGTCATTTGGTGTTAATCCTCAGTTAGTTCCCCAGGTCACTTGTAAGCACTATCTTGCCCTTGATTCATTTAAAATTTAATCTATTATATCTCTTTTTGGTAAAATCCACTCTCCAGTCATATATAACCTTTGCATTCTAAATTTGGTAATTCCTATTGCAAATGTAATAGGAAAAATACACTGTTTTTTGCTCAAACTGAGAAATGCAGCATTCAAACTTCAAAGGTCATACTGAAATAGGTACCAAGGATAAAAAGTAGAAGTGCAATTAAATCTTCTCCTTAGTTCTTCATATTTTAAAACAAAAGAAAATTAAAGTTACCTTGAATGATTGGGAAGACGAGATGTTCTCTTTTGGTTCTGCAACCATGTGTGCCATGGGTGCATTACCGACAAAATAAGTATTATGAAGGCTTCCTATCACAGATTTCAAAGCTGACTCTGCACACTGGAAGATATAAATTGGAGAAAAATTAGAACATGTGATAGCAAGGTTTCACAGTACTGCAACAGTATAGTTTCCTCCAATAGTGAATTTAATAGTAAATGATTCAAGTAATCATCACTGTGCAATTAAAATGAACTATGCTCAGATTGCATGATCAAATCCTCATTATTTTGCCTCAATAAAAATCTAAACTGTGCAATCAAACCAAAAAAGGTACTTTCAGTTAATCCCAAATCTCCATTTAGGCCTCGATGAACCCAATTGATAAGCCCCCAAATTGTTTTCTTTGTCCTCAATTAAGCAACCAACTTTCAGAATAACTCGACCTAACACCAATCTACATATGGAATTAATGCAAGTATGCTGGTTCATACCAGTACACTAATGAACTTGGAAGGTTAATTCTGGAAACCTACCAACCGCAGAGTGTCTTCATTTTCATAGACTTTCTCAGGGAAATGCCAGACTGGTCTGTCATCAGGAGCCCCATACCCGCTACCATATATGAGAAGATAGAGCCTCTGATCCAGTGCTCTCTGTAATGATCTAACATATAAAATATTAAGCTATAAGTAATCATAAGGCCTCTGACAGCAGCAAATACACATTAAATGTTGAACATTAATAGTAAAATAACAGAGGATAGAGACCATACTCACTTGATGTCCTTTGTTTTATCAGCTTCTGTAATTCGTGGAGCTGGTACATAGTCAATATGAAAACCAGTTTTTTCCCTATAACAAAATTTAAATGGTGTACAGTAAAAACAAGTACAGATCAATTAGTCATTTTTTTAAGCGCTTGAAACTAGCGCTAACCACAAGCTCAGTATAGTGCCATAAGTACCTCTTCATTAAATAGTGATAACGAAGTATATAGTTGGTTAAGTATATAAGAAAGTAGTTACAGGGGCCAGGGGATATAACCCTAAAAATTTATAGCTTCGAAATTAGAATTGACCCTATTGTAGACCAGTTTGGACATAAAAGGAAGTTTTGCATAAATGAATAGGCCTGCTTCAAATTACTTTCTTCACTAACGAAACTGTTATAAAGAATTTCAATATAGTCAAACAATTTACTTCTTATTAGCCTTCTCTAACACCTCGTCAGGATACTTTCTCCTGTACTGCTGCCTCCACTGAAACCTACACTTCCAATCAAATTTTCTGAGTTCCCACAGATAAAAGTGAACAGACAAATGCAAAACACACTGAATTTAGAAAATATAAGTATTTACTTACGAAAATTCATTAAAAGCATAGACGACGGGGTCGATTTTGGGCACAACCACTGGCAACCGCTCGAATAGCACCGCCGCCACGATCTTCTCTGGCTGATCACCGGACGAACTGAAGCCACGTCGGATTGGGGTTCCGATGGATCGAGAGAGGGAGGAAGAAGCCGATCGGATCATTTTCTTTTCTTTATTTTGAGCGAGACCTTTTGTCAAGCTCAGTGTTTTGGTTTCGTTGTGTTAAGCGAAAACCCTGCTAAACCCTTTCCAAAGGAAACACGCAATTGGGCCCAGGAAGTTGATATAGAGAAAGGAGCCGTGTCAGTGGGCTAATTGAGCCATTTAAGCTCTTCTAAACTTTACAGGGGGACTCAGCAGAAGGCCCCAGTTAATTTGGCAAGCTTATTTACTAATCTAGTTAAACTTACAAGATTAAAAATTGTAGGCATTTTTCTATAGTATGAACTTAATGTAATTTAAAAATCATTTGATCATGATTACGTATCGATAAAAAACTGAACTATATAGAAGATATATATATATATTTTTTTTATTCTATAACCATTGTAAAATAATTTTATTGTTAATAGATATCCATAATTTTGTAATTCAATATAAATCCGCATGAATTATTTTGTACACAGTTCTCAAATGTGGACCCAGTATCTCATTATTTATTCGATTTGCATATGGATTTAAAAAAAAAAAGAAGGCATATAGTTATTCCGATAAGGATAATAAAAACAGGAGGTTTGCTGGTGTTGATGTTGAAACAAATTTGGGTTATTTCAATAAAAAGCAAAAGGACAATCCTAAGTTTTTTTCCCACAGAGACGGAAGGTAACATAATTGTTCATAACATACTTTGGATTGATGGCAGGGCGAGGCAAGCATATGCTAAATTTGAAGATGTGGTGATATTTGATATAACATACAACACTAACAAATATCGCATGCCATTGGGGATGTTTATCGGGGTTAACCACCACTGGCATAGCATTATTTTTGGTTGTTGTCTTCTTAGAAATGAGCAGGCCACGAACTTCACATGGTTGTTTCAGACATGGAGGCAAGCGATGTTCGATAAGGTACCAAACTCGATAATTACTAATCAAGATCTAGCGATGAAAGCTGCCATGAAAGTGGTTTTTTCCAAAACTGTTCACCGATGTTGCCAATGGCATGTAATGGTGAAAGAAAAGGATAAATTGTTGGTGTACTGTGGTAGCAAGGAAGGTTTTCAGCAAGAGTTGAAATCAATTGTTGATTGAAGGTTGACAGAGGCAGATTTTGAAAGCTCTTGGAAAAAGATGCTACAAAAATACAAACTAGAAGATAACAGTCATCTCAAGACAATGTATGAAAAACGAGAGGAATGGGTCCCAATCTTCTTTTGAGGCACTTTTTGAAAAGGAAGTGAATGAATGAATACGGTTACGAAACTGTTGGTGGATAATCATACTTCTATCTACAGTTTTGTTCTACAACATGAGAAATTGGTCGAGGGAATTTAGCAAAGGGAGAGTGATGAGAATTGCAGAACAATGAATGAAACCCCTCAATTATGGTCAACAAATAACATGAAGGTAGAGGTACGCCGGGTTTATACTGTAAGGATTTTATGTGTATTCCTATGTGGTGAGAATTTAAAATTTTTCAATCACCACTTGGCTCAATACACAAAGGACGTTATTTATATGACAATAGCAAACAAGAAACTTCTTAATAGTTTCATTAAGCACCTAATGTGTACTAAATAAAAATAAATAAATTTATTTATTTCTTATACAAGAGGAGATAATAATTTATACCTAAAGAGATTATCAAATCTCTTGTTAGAGGAAAGTTGATTTCCCTTATAGATCTCTTGGAACCGCCGTTCTTTTGGAAACACCTCTTGGTTCACCTTGAACCTAAACAATAAATTACCACACCTCTTAGATAGATAGATGTGGAGTTCAAGGCTTAGATACAACCACCTCTTGATCTTTAAATCAACAAACTATTTGATTTCTTGATGGCTAAACCTAACAAGAGAAGATGAGAGAGCAACCTTCTCAACATTTTAGTCAAGGAGAAAGGAAAAACGTGGCTACTCAAATGGGCTGATTTTGACAAGTATTATAGGCAGAAAATTAGCATGTTTTTCTCCAAAATGAGCCCACTTAAATAGACAAGGGTTAGGGCAATCATTTGTGTAAGGTTTGAATCAATTATACAAATGCTACTAGCCTTGTTTAGTCATCTCATACTCTCTTTAATCTCATCTTATGGTTGGTTCAATAAATTAATTTATGAACAAATAATATTATTCATATTATTCTATTATACAATATTTATATTATTCTTATAATGTATTCAAACATTATACCAAATAATATTTGCATAACTTCATAAATTTATTTATGGTCTAAGCATGTCATATTATGACATTTTATTTTAGTATTTCATCACATGTATTTTATCTTATACATCATTATGAAATGTAAAATACTTGTTGTTTCTCTTCAGTTGGTGTGACCGTATAGAGGATCTATGTCATCTTGGCAATAATATAAAACTTTATATTATTGACTATAAGAGGTTCTATCATTACATTATAGTTATCCAAATGACATAGTAATCATTTACTCAATCCACTAATTTTGTGTTTATCCTTGTCACATGATATTGTGAATAATATGCAAAATAGGATCGTGTTATTTTTGCATTATATTCGTTTTCTTGGTCTCTCAAGTGAATTATAGTTATAACTACATCAGTTATATTGCATGCGATATAATTTCACTTTACCAAGGAGCCAAGTAATATCATAACTCAAATTGAGGAACAATGATAATATTAACATATAGATTTCTCCCGCACAAGTTTTACACAACGAACTGTTATTTTGTTCATATCATAAGATAGTATTTAAATAGCAATCACATTATATGTTTCTCATGTGAAAAACCTACACATCTCATATCTAAGATTCTAAAGACACAATGGAAACATTAATGACACAAAACACAATCCATATAATGTTCCATTCATTTAGGTCATGTTCAATATATAAAATACACATTTTATATATTCATGTAATTAAATGATAATCCTTTATCAACATTTATAGAACTTCAATGTACTTTAATCTACATGACAATCTTCCTCGGTAATTAATGTTCCTCCTTAATTATCACGATTGTGAACTTATTTAGTGATTAAATGTTTCTCATCTTAGGAGTTCTATGATTCAAGACTAAGAGCATCTTCTTAAATACTTCCAAAGATATAACATATAAATCTTAAGGAACAATAATAATAATATTCGTAATAAAATCATGAACAACTCATAAATTATTATTAAAATATAACTTTCAAAATACACATCCTTCATATACTAGAAAAATCTTATTTTTTATTTAAAAAGATTTTGAAGGAGAGTAGCAATGATATTGTTGTTGAGGTTGAGCGAGATAGATATTACAAGGTTAAGACTACATGCCATCCAAATTTTACCAATTGGGTCCCTAAAAGCCACAGGGTTTATATAAATAAAGTTGATGATACTGTCTCATGCAGTTGCAAAGGGTATGAATTTATCAGTATTTTGTGTGCGCGTGCTATCAAGGTGATGCAATATCTCGGAATGCAAAACCTCCCTCATAAGTACATAGTCAAGCGCTAGACCAAAGGTGCTAACGAGAGTGTCAAGAGATCAATCCGTGAAGGAGTATGGATATGGGACAATCAGTTGAGCTTGAATCTATGCGTGATGCAACAATAAAGTCCAAATCGGAAGAGATTAGGAAGTTGACTATAAAATCTAGTCAAGCATTCAAATATGTGGATGGTATCCTTGATGAAATAAAGGAAAAACTTATTTCAATGACAAGCTCAAAGTGTAGTGTACAAGGAGGTGTTGCAACAGGTGCAATTTCAGCAGGTACTCTCCTTTCAAACGAAGAGAAGACATCATTGATTGAGAGGTACATCAATCCACCATTGTCATAATGCAAGGGAAGAAAAAGAAAGCCACAGCGGCTGAAACCTATTATTGAAAAAAACACTCCCAAAAAGCTTACTCATAGGTATTGCAATAAGTAAGATGGTCATAATTGTTAGTTAAGGCGCTAAACTCTAAATTTGGAAAGCGAGCTCTCCAAGTAATTGATTGGCGCTCGTATAAAGAGCTGATGTGCATCTCCAACCTATTGAAGAAGAATGCAAACTTCCACTGTGAGTTTAAAGGCAGAAGAGAAACCCAAGAGGCCCATCTCCTGGCCAATCTGGCATAATCAGGCCAATTTGATTATTAGGGATTTACGTACCCTTTGTTCGTTAATCATTAGCCCGAGATGCAATAGACTAATAGGGGCAGCAAGCATTGTTTTATTTTATTTTCTCCTAATGTACTACATGATGTATCAGTATCTGTTATTAATGAAGCCTACGGGCATTTTCAACCAAAAAAAAAAAAAATTATACAACGTGTCCCAAGGTATGTCATCCTCCACTATATTAGAGATCAAATGTAAGGTTTTATTTTATTTCCATGAGTACCTAACAAGTAACAACAATCTGTTTTGTAACGCCAACAAGATTATGCTAAAGTGAATAATTTACAAGTTGGTGGCTATGATGAAATGTGATGTGAATGATGTAAGACTTGAATTGTCATTTAAGGGTATTTTGGTCAAAATTATTACCGCCAAGTTTTCTGTTGATATGGTTTGTAATGTCATTTTTAGAATTTTAGCCCATCTGTTATATGTTCATAATAAGAATTATTGAATTAGTGTTATAAAAATGACTTTTTGTAAACTGTTTCATTTATAGTGTATTTAGTGTTACTGCACAATTTAGAGTGAGACACTTGTAATTTGAGTTAAATTGATACCAATGAAGCTTAACTACAAAGTGAAGGTTAAATTGGTAGAGAATTGCTATTAAATTACATAGAATGTATAAGGATGTACTGGTATTGTACCAAAGAATTTGGCTGCTGAGTTTAATTAAGTAGCTTTTGATTCATTTTGTTTTGTTCATTTTTGCTTTCAGGTAGAAGGCAATTTTGCTGCTAACTCGTAGAAGACTTATCACGATATTTTCAGATAGATTTTATTGTAATACGTTATAGATGTTGTGTATGTTTTTTCTGTATACGACTAGTACTCGTACTAGTACCAAGGCAAGTTTACTATGGTGGCTGTGTACGGACACGTGGTTTGGTGCTGTATTCCCTGAAATGACAAATACTCTCCAAATGCCCTATTGGTGTACTCGGTCCCATTGTCAAACCTCAATACCTCCACATCTGCCTCGTATTGAGTCTAAACCTCTTTGTGAAAGTCTTTGAAATAAGCAAACACATCACTCTTGTTTTTAATCAGGTAAATCCAAGTCACATGATAAAAACAATCAATAAAAGAAACAAAGTATCTAAATTCATTCACAATAGTTGTGGGACAAGGTCCCCATACATCAGTGTAAATCAAATCAAGGATACAAGTACTCCTATTACCAGAGCTAGCATAAGAGCTCGTGATATGTTTACCCAACTCACAAGCATCACAAACAAGTTTATCTTTATTCGTCTTTTCAAATAAAATGGGATACAAATGACTCAAAAGGCTAAAAGAAGGGTGGCCCAATCGCTTGTGGTTGAGTAGCAACAAGTCTTCCACACTACTCCCAACTCCTCCAGTCTTTTCCACTATGAATGAGAGAGCCGAGTCCATACTCTTCCTATCCATATACCACAGCCCATTATGCCAACTCCCAGTCTCAAGTCTCCTGCCAATCTCCTTCTCTTGGAAGATCACCTTAGGAATATCAAACACAACAACACAATTTAGTTGTGATATAATAACACTTATGGATAAGATATTCACAAGAAAAGAAAAAGTATGCAATACATTAGACAAAGTCAAAGTGTTGATACATTTTACAGTACCCTTACTAGCATTATAGAATATGTTGCATGTGTGTGTGTGTGTTTTTTTTTATAGTAAGATGCTATTGATATTTTTTTTTTCTTTTATTGCCAAAATAATAAAAAAAAAAAAACGAAATTTGAGTATGTCGATATATGGCAAAAATAGAGAATAAATATACTCCATTTTGACATGTAGCAGGACAGTCTTTTTAGTGTGATTTTTTAATGTTATTGTTTTCTTTTTTTTCATTGCTTTGTAATATCGCAGTAGTTAGCAACTTTTAGTTTAATTGCAAGTGCAAAATTAAGAACATTTTTGACATGCAACAGGAAAGGTGATTGAACTTGGAGCTTTTTTACTATAAAGGAATAAAATGGAAGTGAATGAATTAAATGTTTGAGCGGACTCTATTGGATCATATCAACAAGATTGATAATTTTTACCACAATCAACTTGAAATGACGCATATAAAAATCTAACAGTAACAATAACAATAGGAATTGAAATAAACCAAAACATAAGAACCAGAAATAGTACACAAAGAAATAGAACCAGTATCCTACCCCACTTAACAAAATTACATAAAAGAGAACTAGAAATCTTAAAGTAAAACCAGCCTAAAAATCACTGAGCAAACAGTACTGGTATTTCATTTCTACTGGTCTTATTCGCTTCTCATGGAGATAGCTGCATAGAGATGGTAATACAGGAGGTTCCCATGACACACACTTTCGCACACAAGCGCTCCTCCATGTCCATTGTTACGGCGCTTGTGCACTCATCAAAAATTGCAAATTTTGGTTTATGACAAAGGGAGCCATGCCAAGCCTCTGTTGCTCACCAAGAGACAACTCCTCGCCCCAGTTGACTTCCTTGTCAAGAGAATACCGGTCCAGCAGGTACTCTAGGTCAACCTGAAAAGTCGGAAACAAATTCAGCATTTTATAGTTAACATCTTTGTTATACATAATCACATAAACGTTTTTTCTAATAAAAAATTCTGCCCCCTAATTTGTAGTATTTCATATTTTCTAGAAGAAAAGTCTTGGTGTGATTTTGTCCTGAAACCATTTCTAAAATGAGATAAGATCTACATCAAATGGCATAGTTTCAATTTTTCTTCTTATCATTTGTATACTAAATATAGTAACAGATGCTACCATATAAACACCTCGTCTTCAACTCTGTGTACTCATACAATACAATAATTAGTGAGGAATTCATGTTATTCAAACTCATTTGAGTTTCTCACCAATTATTTCTAGTATGCCAAAATCCATTAGTCTCTATACTGCAAATTTTAGAAGGAAGTAAGAATTAAAACAAGTACAGTACCACCGCCATTAATGAACCAGTTATTGCAATTTTGCACAAAAAAAAAAAACTTAAATTTCAAAATCCAAATTAAATATTACAAAGGGCATATCATAAAATTTATTGGTATTTTCAACTAAAAATTTTTCATTTCAATTTAGTATATTTCAACACCGCGAGAGGGAGAGGGAAAGAGACTTACATGCATGGTACTTTTTAATTCTTGAACAAGGCAGAGGAGAGATGGTCATCGGAATGAGCCAAGCCTGACACGATACCGAATGAGAGAAACAGAACGAAGACGCGAGGGAGAGATAGGGTTTCGTCGGGTTGCGCATAGGGAGAGAAAGGGCGACATGAGAGAGAAGGGATCCGTAGATGAATAAAGTCATTAACGGAGAGAGATGAGAGGTGTATTCCGTGTCCGTTAATTTTTTAAGGGCTCGTCACTAGCGCGAATTTCAAAGCAAATTCAATGCTTCAAAATGAGGCAGCAGATATATCAATTAGTTACTATCTTAGATTTTTAACTAAAATATTTAATGCAATCCGAATTCAATTTAAAATTCGCAATAATGAATATGGATCACGTGTGTATCCCCAAATTCTATTTCATTATATCCCCCCCCCAGCCCCCCTCAAATATTGAAATTACCTATTTCCTCCCGTAAAATTCATAATATCATATTTCCATTCTAAATTTTCACAAATAATCCTAATTTATTGATTTTTCTATTAAAACTCATTTTAAATTTATAAAGTATCCATTTTATCCTTTATTAAAAAATTAAAATATGTAGTGTGTTAAAAAAATGTAAAGTCTTGTAAGTTCTAACTGATTGATTCTCAAGGAAAATTGATTCTTTCATATGCTTATGACGCATATACGGTGACAATTTAGGCATATGCTTGTGTTAAGAAAATAAACAATTTGCTTCCAAAACTTACTAATTAGAAGAATAAGTATTTCTCTTAAGCATATTGCATTTTTTTTAATCAAGGGTAAATTGGATATTTTATAAACTTAAAATTATTTTTAATATAATAAATTGTATAAATTTGTGGGTTTTTGAAATTTAGAAGGATATGTCTGATATTAAGAATTTTAGAAGGAAATACGTAATTTCAAGTTTCTGAGGGGTACACATGAAACTTCCCAAATTTTGAGGTTCCGAGGGGTATACATGAAATTCCACCAAATTTTAATTGGATTTTCGCAGATCTTGTAAAATCCGATCCTCACGCGGCCGCCGGCCGGTCACATATGCACCTTTGGTTCAAGAATAGGTACAGTACTTCATATCTTTTAAAACAATCCTCTCCAAACTTCCTCTCTTTTCTGTTTCTGAGTTGCCTTTTTCGCTGGTGTTCTTGAGCTCCTCTCCAGTTCCGAATCTTACCTCGCCTCTCTGCTCTGTTCCGGCGTATTCTCTATTATCTACGCCCCCATAAACCCTGGTAATATTTCATTTTTGTTTTTCTCCTTTTGAAAATGTTCACAATGATCGGCAATAATATAAGTACTGTATTTTTTAAAATCGAATTAAGCATCTATTTGTGGCGTAAATTTCTGAAAAGAAGTAATTACTTTTCACGCACGTAGTACTTTTATTGCTCTCGCGTCTTGTTTGTGTAAATCTGTTTAAGGATTTGATTTAAGTACCTCCATGAAATTTGCAACTGTGGGTACCTGATTGGAATTTAGCTCTGAAAGCTCTATTTCTTGGAGTCTAAGGTGACAATTTCAGATTCAGCGATTTAATTTAAATTGAGAGATTAAGCTTCAACTGGCCTTTTTGTTTATTGTGTATTTAGGTGTCTAATTATTTGATAACTCTAGTAAGTTTAGAACAATTGGCCCTTTCGGTAATTTTGAGTAATTATGTCTTTCTGTATTGGTCAAAATCTCATGAGTATGTAGTGTGGAATTTTGTAATAAACAGGCAGAAATTGACTTCTATTTTCCCACATTCCATACCCAATCCTATTTGAATTTGCCAATTTTGATTGAAGGAGTTGATTATTCCGAGCAAAAATCTCTTTCTAACAAATTATTTCCCCATATTTCCTACCAAATGAATAATTGAAGAATTGCATATCAGCTGACCGAAACAAATGGAGACAGAAGTAGAGGTGACAAATTCGGAACCAACTGAGCTCATTTCATGTAATGTGAATCAGCCAACTGACGATATGGGCCCACAAAATTCAAATCATGAGTAAGCACTGTGCACTGATGTGTATTTTTAAGCTTTTAAAATGTAGGTGGATCAGACTCATCAGTTGTCGTATCTAGCCATCATGCCACCATGTCTAAAGGAGAACTGTCAATTGGCCCACTATTTTTTCGTTAAAACTATTCAGAAAAAGGAGAACATCCAATCAAATTTTCACATTTTGGCAATGCTGCCCCCATTGGTTTACTCCGCTGATAAAATTTAAACAGTACATATCAGTATTTCTTGACCTATCAGCTGAAGTAGGACCTGATTCTATTAGTTTTTAAATTGAGAAAGAGTGCTAAACATACCTGTGCTAAGTGTAATAGTTGAATTCAAGGTGTTGGGGCCCTAGGAAAGCTCTGTTAGTTTTTGTATTTTTTATTTTTGCTTAGGGAACAATGACGAGGCAAAACCAAGCAAAGAAAATTATTTACTTATTACTCTTGTGAACTTTGTATTATTTAACTATAGGGAGGCAGAGCCAGAGCCAGAACCAGAGCCAAAGCTTCAGGTGAGTCCAGAAGAAATGAGAAACATCATCACGGTCATGGCCGCAACTGGGAAGTTTTGGTAATATATTCTCTGAATTATATACTTGTGTAGGATTATATTTTGCAAATAAGGGGCCGCCTCGGATGTAGGATTATATTTTCCTCTCTAGATTGAAGTCAGTTGGATGTAAAGTTGGGTTTTTTTATTCTAGAAGCTAGAGAGTGGAAATAGTTTAGTCCAAAATATGAAATTGCTATTTGGTAAACACAAAGCCAGAATAAAGCTACTTCTCCTTCACTCGCTCAAAAGTCCAGATCAGTCATTAAAATGAGTTGAATTGGCCTACTTTTATGGAAATGGTCTGAGAAACTATTCAAATCTCTTACTAAACAATAGTATACATGAGCTAAAACTTAAAAGTCATGTATCTGACTCTTGTGTATTTCTTCTGTCACCTTATCAGGCATGATTGGCTCTTTCTCAGAAACCTTTTATCTGATCAACTGAAGCAGGTATGGTGAGGTATGCTCACATTGATTTATAGGGTTTTGAGGAGGATACCATTTATAACCTGGAAGAATTTTGCATGGTAGTTCCTGCAAAACATATAATATTACAAATACCCTTACAAAGAAAAAAATGTGACCACCCTTCAAAATACAAAATGTGACAGATTCCTCTACTAAACTAGAAAAATATCACCAATATTCCCTCTCTTACTTGGTTGTCAAGCTCTATTACACTTGAATCCTGCAATATTGTTTTCCTTGGTTAATAAGGTGAGAAATATATATAGAGGAAGAGAGATTTTTTTTATCAAGGGGCAGTTTTGAAATATTGTTTCCCTCTCTTACCCCTAGGGTTTGATGGTTGTAGTGGTCTCGTCTGTTATATTAAGAAAAACATGTGACAGATTCCTCTACTAACTAGAAAAATATCACCAATATTCCCTCTCTTGGTTGTCAAGCTCTATTACACTTGAATCATGCAATATTGTTTTCCTTGGTTAATAAGGTGAGAAATATATATAGAGGAAGAGAGATTTTTTTATCAAGGGGCAGTTTTGAAATATTGTTTCCCTCTCTTACCCATATGGTTTGATGGTTGTAGTGGTCTCGTCTGTTATATTAAGTTGGTTTTGCAGCCTCTTGTAATAGTCTCATTTTGCTGATTTTTTTTCTGCAGCATTTGAAAAGAAGAAAATAAACTTGTGGTATTAAATCTATAAAATATCAATTTCCAGCACAAACACTATCACTTGTAGCGTTTCAGAGATGAGCTCAAACTATATCATTGACAGCATTTGGCAGGGTACCGAATGCTATCAATGACATTTGGAAGCTCCCAAATGCTATCATTGGTAATGTTTTAGAGTTGCACAGCGGCAATTACGAACGAACCTATCAACAGCCTCTGGCAATGCTTCTAACTTTTTTTTTTAATTATATCTACTCTTCTCATGCTTTAAACGGCAATAGATATTTCGCGTTTCACATAATAAGCAGAGCAACTTAGGATTCATCTTCTCATGCATTAAGCAGCAACAGATGTTTCTTATTTTTCAATTATCCTTCTTAGGTGGCAAGTTCGGTAACAGAACAAATTCGGGCTTAATGTACTGTTTTGTTATTATTTTTCTGTAGTTTTGCAATATTAGTTTCATAATTCAAAAATATAAGCCAAAATAGCATCTCCAATTAGTTTAGAAGTCTCCTGAAAACATAATACTAAAACACAACATCCAATGCTGAGCTCCACTAATTTGTAGACATGAAAGTAAGGTGGGAGGATTCAGTAGTCTTTTTCAGTCCCTCCATTCTTTATCGTTTCCCTCCATTCCTTCATGTTCCTAAAAAAAACTGGAGACCATTGCCAAGGAAACAAATTCTTTTTGTTTCCCTCCATTCTTTCATGCTCCTATAAAATCTGGAGATCATTCTACAGGACCTGAAGGTGAGCAATATCTGTTACTGCATAAGGCATGAGAAGATTAAATATATTTTAACCAAAAAGTTTGAAGAGTTGTTAGAGGCCATCAGCCTTTCGAAAGATTCATTCATAATTGTCGTTGTGCAACTGTGAAACACTATCAATGATAGCTTTGGGGAAGCTCCCAAACGGAGTCAATGATAGCGTTTGAGTTCATCTATGAAGCACTAGCTTTTGTACTGGAAATTGACATTTTACAGATTTGATGCCATAGATTTACTTCTTTTTTTAAATGCTACAGAAAAAATAACTGGATCATTTTGCTTAGGTAAAAGTAATGTGGTCAGCTTTTGCAAGGTTGGGTCTGATAAAATTGCAGCTTTTTAATTCTTTTTTTTTTCTGAATTGTTTTGAACAATAAAAGGTATTGGATGAGTATCCGGAAATGCAGCAGAGTTCTTTATCTGGAGAGACATATAATGAGTTGGTAGTTAGGCTTAATGAAGGTATTTTGTTCATTCGCTTTACGTTATGCAATTCAAAAGGGTGTTGCAGTTATTTTATCTAGGACACACTTGAAAGTTCATACTTCAAGCCTATATGCCCGATAGTAATCACATAAAATATGAGAAACATATTCATCCCATACTACCATCTCAGCATCTGGACTTCAACAGGCAAATTACAATCTCCCCATGTGACATGAAGTGAACATGATGGGAGGGTTAGTTTGGGATGTTGTTATTAGGATTTAGTGGAAACTAGTTATGACTTCAAGTATCCATGCCATTACTTATTTTTATTTTGCAAGGATATAATTGCAGAATTTTTGCCTAGTAAGTTTTGTCAGTCTCCGTTATTTGGTTAATCCTGTTGCTTCAAAGAAATGTGACTTATTCTTAGAACCTGTTTTACCATTTTTCAGCTCTTCTAAATTTTGAAGAAGGTCCTCCATTCACGCTCCAAAGGCTTTGTGAGGTCCGAATTTTTTTCAAAATTCAAGAGCTCAATCCTTTTTTGTGCAACGTACTTTCAGCTTTTTATTTTTTTATTTTTTTTTATTTGATTGTATTTTGTCTATCTGCATTTAACAGATCCTTTTGTCACCAAAAAGCACATACTCCAATCTTTCGAAGCTTGCCCTCGCTTTAGAGAAGGTTTATTTATTTACATTTAGTTATTTCTTTTTGCGTTTATCAAACATGGAAATAATAATATATACATTTTCTTAAAATGGTGAACAGAACTTATTAGTGACTTCCACTCTCTCAAAATGCACTGAACCATACCCTAAAATTCCCACCTCACCAGAACAACAACCAGAAGAAAGCACTGTACCAGTGCCGGTACCACCCCGTGTGGACCCAGCACCGCCACTTGCTACTAACCCAGAGCCTAAGCTGGAACCAAATGGTGTGGAGGCCACCTCTGAGGACCAGCCTGTTGCAGGTGATACAGATGAGGAAATGCCCGATGCTGATCCCGAAGCTGAACCAGAAGAAGAGCAAAACCCTAATCCTCCAGATGTAGAGATGCAAGACATGGATGAAAAGGAGGCTACCCAAGAGGAAGAAAAAACTGTGCAAAAGGAAGAGAAGGGTATAAATGATGAGAGCAGTGTGGCCCCCGCTTGTCAGTCGGAATTGGATTCGGTAAGTGCTCCAGTTGGAGAAGAGGCTGCTGCGGCTGACAAGGTGGACCTGCCTTCTGTTGAACCAGCAGTGGAGACGTGAATGAATTGTTTCCGTCGGTTAAGAATATATCTAGTTATAGTTGTTAGGAATTAAAGAATTGTTGTTCTGTGATATGACTTGCATCAGAAATTTTAAGTGGATTTTTTCTGTTGTGTTTTATTAACCTTTTAGATTTCTAGGCAGACATATGGAGAGAAAGTTTCGAAAGTTTCCGAAAATTTCACGTGTTATCCTTAATTGTGAAAAGAAAAGGTTCAACTTGGTCTTTAAAATTTCATTTGCTCAAAATTATTTCTCGAGTTTTTGAAATAAAAAACCAAGAAATTAGTTCTTAACTTTGAAATAGGAAAAGGATGGTTCCTGGAAGTTGCATCAAATCAATTTTTGGACTTCTTCGAAAAATGAAGTCGGTTCTTGAACTTTCAAAATATAACCTTTGGAATTCGCATCATTGGCGAGATATTGATGTCAAGTAATGTTGTCCTACTACTGTAATTTTGGTGAGATATTTGATCAACATCAAACGATCTAAATGACATTTTCAATTTTAGAGAGGACTTTTATATTGCGATGAAAACAATATGATGACTTTTTTATTTTGAGAAAATTTGGTTTCTTAAAGTTTGAAGGTGCAATCAAATTTCCAAAGTTCAGCTTTTAAAAAATTTTTAAATAGTCATAACTTTAGTTAGGAAAGTCGGATTTGTGCATATGATCACTTTTCACAAAGGGGGACAAGACAAATCCGAATTTCACCCCAGAATTTTTTCTGGAGTATTATTAAAAAGGGATCGAGTAACAGTCCCCCTACTTCAATCTCCTATCTGTCCCCGCACTAAAAGACAAAAAAATAGTTAAAACGTGCTAACTACCACCAAAGAGCAAGATTAATGATATTTTATTAATAGTCAAAATGTATAGTATTCATAACTACGAATTTATAGTATTCATACTTATTATCAAAATCATTCGTCATATGTAAACACAAGCTGGAGGGGATCAGTAACGACCAGGGGGACGTTGACGTCTTGTGACAGCCTGGATTAGGGACCGCAATCGTCTGAAAACTACATTTGCCAAGATTGGGGACCACTACAGTGAATCTATATATTATTCATATCTAAATAAAGAAGTATTCATATCTAAACAGATAAATTATTTATACTGACGATTATGAAGTATTCATACATGTTCGAAATAATTTATACAATTCAAAATTCAAAGTCAGATTCATCTCTCTCATCCCACTTCTTTCAAGAAGTATTCATATGTAACATAAAGTATGCATATCTAATAACTGAAGTATTCATATGTAACATAAAGTATGCATATCTAATAATTGAAGTATTCATATGTTGCACTGTGACAACCTTCGCTGGGCTAGCATGGACCCCCTCCAATGGTGCACCACGCTCTCTCCGACGAATCTCGACAGTGCACCACTCTCTCCTCGCCGGATCTCGACCGTGCACCATGCTCTCCTCATCAAATCTCGATGGTGCACCATGCTCTCCTCGCCGGATCTCGACGGTGCACCACGCTCTACTCGCCGGATCTCGACGGTGTACCACGCTCCCCTCGCCGGATCTCGACGGTGTACCACGCTCCCCTCGTCGAATCTCGACCGCCATCACAACCATCGGCGTGGGTAGCTGATGACAAGCAGTAAAGGAGAAGAACAGAGTGGGTTTTGAGCTGTGTTGAATTTTTTTTTTTTAAGAGAAGACTGAAGAGGGATTTTGACCACGTGAGGGAACAAAAAAAGGAAGGTTGTTAGGGGGACAGATAGGGGACAGATTCAAGGGGGACAACATCTTTACTCTATTAAAAATTCAGTTTAAGTTTTTTTTATCAACAGTAGACACGCAATGATCGGTGTTTTGTTTAGTCAAAAGTTTAAGAGATTATTCAAAAATTATCTATATAATTATTTTAAAATACATTTACTATTTATTGTGTGTGTTTGTTTATTCAAGCAAATGATATATGTTGACAATAATCAAATAATTCAATTATTCTCTCTCTCGCTCTTCAATTATTCTCTAAAAAAAAATTGACATCATTGATACAATTTAACCATATTTTTTTATGTATATTTGAATAAAATAAATTATTAAGATTCAAGGCCAAGTCCTTAATTAGTGTTATCTTTAAACTTGTGATATCTAACTGATAAATCAAATCAAAGTTATAAAGAGTTACGACATTATTCATAAATATATCAAATGTCTTATTTTTTAGCATACACCCTAAACAAAAAAATAAAAATTATTTAAATGAAAATATTAAGATCTCTCTAAAAAATAAAAATAGAGAACTGTCCAGCAGAGAGAGTCAGGTCCCTAGTGGACCACTCGGGCTGTTGGGGCTGCTTTGAAAAAAATCTGAATCTGAGAGCATTTTTGTAAAAAAAAAAAAAAAAAAAAAAGGGTTTTAATAAAAATGCCCGGTAGTTATGTGTTTTAGTCCTTACCAATGCAGTAGGCAATGCCTGTATAGTTTATCGTCGCTCTCCAGTGTCACCGACGATCGGCTCTTTCATTGTATTTCTCAAAAGTGACAGCAGATGCCTGGGAATTTGGTATCCATCAATCCATGCATGCCTCCTTACAGTACAGGAGAGCTCATGGTTTCACAGTTTCACTGGCTGAGATTGCATGAATATCTGTTCCCGTGATTATTTAATCGATGTGTACATAAGCGACAAGCCTTTTTCAGAAGATATATTATAACGATATGATGAAATTGATGATTGAATACTGGATCATCTAGTTCTAGTCTGACCAACATAATTCAAGTAGTCTGATTTTATAAATAAAAGAGGGTAGATTAATATGAAATTCTAGAGGTATGGAGTTTGATGCGGGAGAATAAAATTAATCTTTTATTTGTGTTCATGTTCAAAGAAGTCAGAATTGATATGACTGACAAACTGGCGAAGCAAGGAAGGATCAATGGTTGGAATTGATATGAAATTTAAACAGTGAAGTATCTGCATCAGGAAAATAGAAATTGGAACAGTTTAAAACTGTGTTTCTTTTGATTAAATTTTATGTTAAAGTGTAATGCGCCTACGACACACACAAAAAAAATGGGTAGGCGATCAAATCATCTTATTTTAATCGCAAGGCATATTGAAAAAAAATATAATATTGGGGTACCAGTTTCCGTGAAATAGTGACAGCAGATGTAAGTTGCATAGCTTGATGCCTTGATCCTATATATAAATGTTCTTAATACATTTTAACTATATATATTAAGATATCAAACGCGCATGTATTTTCTTCAGCGTTGAATTTTTGCAACACAGATCCACAATTCAAGAGCAATTGGTAAGATACTGCGTAAATTTTGAGATCCGCAACGTGAATTTTGAGAAAGGGAAGTTTTGAAATGCACACAAACACGAATCTCATAACAGAGCAACTGATCAAATCTATGCTGAAAATTTACAGCGTAGAATAGGATTATGAAACTATTCTTTAACATAGCAAGAACGGTTAGGCAAAATTTCAGTGTAGATAAAAATTGGAAATTGGCCTGCGCAATAAAAAAAAAAAAAAGACTTGACTGAACAAAATTAAAATGTAAAGTAGGCAAAAACCACATACATTTAAATATAGGCTTAATTCAAAAGTAGACAATTATTCTGATGTTAATAGGGAACCTTTTTTATTTATTAATTTTTGTCTTACTAATGATTCAATCATTACCTCTCAATCTAAAAAAATACTTTCAAAACAATTATGAAGGACTCAAAATTATTTTATTTTATTGTTATAGAGAATTGACAGTATTTTTTTTTTTGGGAAAAAAGTTGAAATTTTAATCTTCATCTTTGAGATAGAAATTCGTACATAATTACTCCAGTATTTGTTTAAGATAAAATTAAAAAAAAAACATTTTTAAATATTTATACATAATATTTCATTCGAATTTTAAATAGACGATCTTTCACATTAAAAAATATTATTTTTAATCACAAGATTAAAAATTATTTCTCGACCGCATATGTTCTTTTACATGATAATTTTCTATCAAGAACGTATACTACGAAGCTCTCCTAGGATTCTCCGTCGAGCCACATAAAAGAAAAAAAAAAGGCGATATGTTTAACGAAGCTGAAGGTTTGAGAGTCGGACGGCTCCACTGCACCTCTCCACCACGCCCCTCCATCCACCTCTCTGTCTTCTTGGTTCAATTTGCTACTTTTTAATTGAGCGGATGGATTCGTTCAAGAATTTCGTCGCTTGTTGTATTTTTTGTTTGTCTCGACTTGTTGGGTTTGACTGAGGGTTTGTAAATTCATTCTACTCTGTAGTATCTACTATATTTATATATGAATAAGATATGTGTTTTGGTTGTTGCCGATGACGAGAATGCGATGAGCTATCTCCTTTCTTCTCTCTTTCTTCTTCTTCCTCCTCTCTCAATGGTGACTGTTCCAGTCCGATTGATTTAGTTTCTAATTCCGGTTTGATTCAGTGTCCTCTTATTTCCTCCTCTCAAGTGGTGACTGTCCCGATCTGGTTTGATTTAATGCCTCTCGGCTGTGAACTCCTCTGAGCAACATTGAATTCAGACATTTCGTCATCAAAAAAGGGTTCGATGTGGCATAGTCCATGGGATATGCAACTCGAATAAATTACTACTGTGTCTACATTATCAGAGAAAAAAATCGGAAGGCCCACTTGTTATTCGGACGCGAATAGATCAATTCACATTCTCTAACTTCACATATCTTTTATTTTCTGACATAGCAAATTAGATTATTGTACAAGTAGCTCAATGTATAGGTTTTAATGTTTCTTAATTTTAATAAAAGAAACCTGTGTAATAGCTACTTTGTAAATCATTAGATCAATGCAATTGCCTACGAACTTCAAACCCAAAAAAAAATAAAAAATAAAAATTCTATCAAGAACAATGATGGGTGTTGACGTATTGCGTTTGTTTGTGGGTTAGTTGGGATGATACCTCGCTTATGCTTCACTTATGCATGATAATGACCTTCTCATGTTAATTAGAACTATGGATCAATTAAACAAGTATTTGCAAACTTGACCTTCTTGCCTTGGTAACATACAATAACTGTTTTGAAATGGAACGCTGCCAAATTAAGTTGCGTAGCCAAAATTGAGTCAACGGAGACTTCCAATCCAGGATGAATTTCATTTTTTTTAATGATATTATTAAGTTATATATTTGTTTAGAGGCAGGATCAGACTATTAAATTATGAAATCAAATATGAATAGAGATCAATCATATAAAAATTTGTATTATGAGAATTGTGATCAATTTAAGAGTATATTATTTTATCATAAATTATATCGAAAAATACATATAAATATAAAAATAAATTGAAAAAAAAATAGATTAATGTCAAAATCATATGATTTATTCGATAGTAGGCTAATAGGTCTTTATTTGTATTGAAACTAGTCAACTGAATTTGGATATAATAAAATAAATACTACACAAATAATTATTCAAATTAGTGCATAAGAATAGTATACAAAAGTTATAATTTAAATAACATGACAAAATTGCTGATTTTGTGCTATCCGAGTTCAAATATTGTCAAAATTGTATAAGTTGGAATAATATAATTAAAAAAAAATTGAACATGGGTCTATTTGTGATAAGCATATATTATCATAGTCTCGCTCTCAAAATACACACACATCGAACTTAATTATTTTTGAACAGTGAATAAAAGTTAGTAAAAAAATGATTTGAAATGAAATGACAGTACTCCTTGAGAAGAGTAGGCCGGTGAGAGGCAACAAGTCGACTCGACTCGACTGGTTGCTTCTTGAATTACAGATATAAAATATAGATTGATGTGAACAACCACAAGTCCACAAGCAGTCACAAAATATTGATAAAAGAAAGCATTTATTTCTTTCTCCTCTGCTAGTCTGCTGTCCCACTTCCACATCATCATTCATCAGTGGAGGTGAAATTGGGATGTAACATGATTACAAAACTCTGTACGTCTAGTTGTATTAAGCTGCATTACAAAAATGACGAATCAGTAAGAGTAATTAATGGTATTGGGTGAAGGGGTGTTCATCGGTTTTCGGTTCAAATCCAACCGAATTAGACAAACTAAGGGCCTGTTCGATCAACTTTTTCAACGTCGCTGTTGATGTGGGAAAACAAAAATTCAGTTGGACTGAAATTTTTTTTTTTCCACGTGAACAGTAAAAATCAGTTCAATTTTTGCATAGCCCATACCTGTATCCGTATTCATGCAACATAGCCAGTTATCAAACAACTGGATTTTCAATTTCTTTCCAGTGATTCAATTCTTGAAAATTGGAAAAATGCCCAGTTACTTGGTAATTGAAAATATGAAGAGTGTCTGGTTATCCAATAACCAGTTTTAATATTTCACATTGTTTATTATTAATAATATATAATAATATTGATTTATTTAATTATAATTTATGTTTTGAAAATAATGGAATAAAAATTATAATTTTTAATATTGAGTTATATTATATACATGACTATTTTATGTATATATTTATTTGATATATTTTTTAATTAAATTATATAAAAACAAAGAATATGAAAAGAGAAAGGAAGAGAGAAAGAAAAAAAGGTAATATTTTTTATAATTAATTTGTAAATTATTTAATTTATGAAATTATGTTACCTTTTTTTTCGGTCCCCGCCGCTATTTCCCTCTCGATTTTCTATCTCCCTTTCTCACTTTCAATTTTTTTTATAAACCATAATTAATTAAATTAAATTTAGCAAATCAGTATAATTAGTTTTTTTTTTCAAAAACTACAAAGACCGAAATGACAATTCGGTCTCCACATTTGCTTTTCCCCCAGATCGAATTGCCAATTTGGTCTGCAGGTTTTTTTCACTTTTCGTGCGACTAACTATGCGGAAATCTATTTTTCTTGAGACCGAATTGGAAATTTTGTCTCCAATTTTTTTTTATAAACTCATTTTTTTTAAAATATATGTATAATATATACATGTATTATATTATATGATGAGGGTTCAAATGCCTCCATTTTTTGTGCCTCCATCATGCCTCCATTTTTAAAAACTTTAATAACTCAAAATTTAATTCTTAAAATTCAAAATAAAACTGTTGGATATGAACTACATCATTTTATCTATGCACATGTAAAAAATTATGGTATTTCAACTTTGTTTTGGTTGTCATCTTGAGCTTGTAAAAATGTATACTAATGTGGATAATTTATAGACGTTGATTTTTTAACTTATTGATTCACATAAAAACAAAATCAAAATGTGATAATTTTTTATGATGCATAGAGAAAATAATATAGATCACATCTAACGGTTTTATTTTGAGGTTTAAGTTTTAAATTTTGAGTTATTAAAGTTTTTAAAAATGAAGGCATGATGGAGGCATTTGAACCCTCCTCTACATATATATCTACGTCTACGTCTACGTCTACGTCTACGTCTACATCTACATCTACATCTACATCTACATATACATATACATATACATATACATATACATATACATATACATATACATATACATATACATATATTATACTATATATACATATATTATATAAAAAATGAATTTATATAAAAAAAAAACAAAACGACATTTATAAATAAAATATCGATCGTTGTATGTCTACCGTTGAACGAATACTTAAATTGAATTTTTGAAGTACTCAACGATATTTTTTTAAATTATGATACTTCAAATGTCCAGGGCTGATCCCCGAGCGATATTCAGATTCTTCTCGCCCCCCCCTTCCAAAAAGTGGTCATATGTTCAAATCTGACCTTCCTAGCCAAAGTTATGGTTGTTTAAATTTTTTTTCGAAAGTTGAACTTTGAAAATTCATAACTAGCTGTAGAAAAATCCAAATAAATTGAAATTTATGTTAATTTTGTGTATTTTTTAATGCTCTACATGCTGGTGTAATCACTTTGCAGTTTAGTCCCTGTATCAGTCCAGACTTGTTGATTTATCAACATAGGTCGAATTTGATATACATATACATATATTATATATACATATACATGTATTATATTGTATACATATATACATATATTATATTATGAGGAGGGTTCAAATGCCTCCATGTTTTTGTGCCTCTATCGTGCCTCCATCTCTTGATACACGCAAAAGCGTATGCACAAAGTTTCAGTACAATGATGTACTTTTAAAACCTTTAACATGCGTTTGAGTTGAATTGCAAGTGCACAATTCTATCAAAGTAGTATTTGAGGTATCGAACCACAGGGAGTATGATAAAAACTTAGTTTAAACTTCAATATTAAATTTCAGAAAATAAAATAAAGTAAAGTGCAGTAAAAGTAAATTGGGGGGGTTTGTTCTAACAATTCCTAAATTTGGGTTCAATACCCGAATAGGGAGTTTAAAACAATAAAAGTAAATGAATGAAAGAAAGATTGGTTTGCTTTCTAGATGAGAAGATCCAGGGGTGTTCGGTCTACAATCCCTTGCTAACTCTATTAATTCGGTATTTGTTTGAATTCATGTATGATTTGACGATGTTTCTAACAAAATATGTTACTAAGGGTTACTTTCATAAATTAATAACGTGCCTAGGTAATTCGGACTTCACGGTTAGGTCTTTCACCATAGCTACCTAGACCATAAGCTCTTGTTAGTCTCTCTTCTCCTCAAATATTGATACTTCACGATTAAGTCCTTCATACCAATACCCGATTTGATTTGAGATGTCCTAATTAGGGTTTGTCTTCACGGTTAGGTCCTTCACCAAATTCCTAACCTTAATTTCTGTAGTTTCGACTTAGATTAAATTGGTTACAATCTTAATCTAAACCTAAGGTATTTGCATTCATAATTTGGTACTATCCTGTTGATCACAGTCAATTTTGGTTCTTTTGAATCCAAAACGGGATACTACAATTCAAGTACTAACTATGTAATTAACACAAATTATTAAATCACAGAAATTAACATCAAATCCCATAAAACAATCATAATAAAAACAAATAACCGAATAAAATAGAATTAAACAAGTTCATGCATTGACATAAACCCCTAGAGAGAGAATTACTCCCTCATGGAGATATCAATTACAAAAGTTGTCAAAAGTAAGAAGAAATGAAATAAAGAAATGATTACACCCTTCTTCTCCTTGCTTGAAAGCTTTCCTTACTTCAGAATTTATCGCTAAGTATTGTGTGTGTGGAGGGAGAGAGAATGAGATAATGGATGTATGGGAAGAGATGATGGATGGGATGAGATGGCTTGAATGGAGAATGAACCCCCTCTTTTATAACTAAAGACCATGTCCAATTTAGAGGCTAGAAAGTGGAGTTAGTGGGTGCTATATTTGAATTATTTCTCAGGATTTCCTTGTCCACATTCAGCTGTAAAAACGTGTCCTTGGTGCGCCAAAAATAGAAACCGTGTTGAAAACGTGTAATTTTGGCTGTCCGCGAGTTTAGTGCGTCCGACTAATTCCAAATTTTATTCTTTAGTTTCTCATGTTGTAGATCTTCTTCCTAGCTTTCCAAAAAGTGGTCGCAAGCCTTAATCGGAGTTACGAGTCAAAAGTTATGGCCGTTTTAATTTCAGGCTGCAGTTATGCATTCAGCTACAGTGCGGCCGGACCACCTGCACTGCTACAGTACCATCTGCTATATTGCTACAGTGCGTCCGCACTGCGTCTGCACTAGGCTCGAACTTTTCCTATGCGACTAGAGTCCGACTGCATCGATATCTGTGCATCCGCATGGATTTTGATAAATAGCTTATTATACATTTTTAAAATTGGCGCACGTCCAGAAATTCATCTAAGTATTTATTGCAGTCATATCACAAACCGTGTGTCCGCACTGGGTATTTTTCTTCGATTTTTTTCATTTCTTGCAAGTTAAAACCAAGCAAACGCAGTAACTTGATCCGAGATGTATTCTATTCACTTTATATTCAAAATACAAGATATTTGGTATTATTTTGTGATAAAAATCAGATCAAATATGTATATAATTTAGGCCTATCATCTCTCTTCATCATTTTCAAAGTTCAAATAGTTGATTCGAACCGCTCAACCTAACCTCCATACTAAAATATGTTTGGAGACCAAATTTTATATTTTTAGGAATTTTTTTACTATTTTCTTAGATAGGTACAAAATCAGTAAATTTGAACGATCTAAAAACAGTATTTTTTTACCTATCTAAAAATATAGTAAAAAAATTCCTAAAAATATAAAATTTGGTCTCCAAACATATTTTAGTATGGAGGTTAGATTGAGCAGTTCAGATTGACTGTTTGAACTTTGAAAATGATGAAGAGAGATGATAGCATGATGGAGGCACAAAAACATAGAGGCATTTGAACCCTCCTCTTATATTATATATACATAAAAAAACCAACTTTTCGATTTCTAAATAACCGAACTCATTTTCAGTTACTCAATAACCGAACATTCCCCAAATCCGGACAGTTTTTTAAGTTCTAAGAATTGGCTAACTGGAAATATATTTCAAATCTGATTATTTGATAACTGGAAGAGGTATTTTTTGAGATTCTTTAAAAATAGAGTAGATTTTATAATTTTGTTTTGTTTTTAGGTATTTATAAATACTTCAGAAGATATTGTAACCATGGTATATATTTTTTGAAAATCAACTCAGTTTCTTCACTTTTCAGTAGAAAATAATATTTTATATCTATATTAAGAAATCCAAAGTATATAGTGTGCCGATATGACATGTGATTGATGGGAATTTAAAGTGACTTTTGAATCAGAATCAATAACTTATATTTTAAGCATTTTTATTTTTAATAATATATGAAGAAATATATTAATTTTTTTTTATTGCCGTAAAAATTCCGGTTTGAAAAATATTAATCCGGGTTACTTGTCGTAGTCTCTTTAATAAATCAAATTATATTGTATCCAATCTATCTCACCAGAAAAAAAAAATTATAGAACCGGTGAGATCCTCACCGGTTTAGACATTTTCCGAGATCATGCTGAAAAGTGAGTATAATTTGAATTTTTTTTATTTTTTTTAATATTAATAAAAATTCGACAATTATTCAAGCCCAGAGAGATTATGGACAGTCCAAGATCCATTGCATAGTATTTTACTATTTATATTTTAAGCTTAAAAAATAGTGATAAATGTTAGTTTTTGATCGATACTATGCGAAAATCTTGATATTGATCAATGGTAGAGTGGTAAGAAGTTGTAAGCTTCAATCACTACGAAAATTGTAGATTTATAAAGTACACAAAATGGAGACCGAATTTTTTATTAATAACCAAAAATATATATGAAATTTTAGAAACTAGTTAGGTGTTCGTGTTTTTTGAAATCTATCAAAACTGCAACTCTTTTTTTGTGGTAGTTCAATTTAAAACTGCAAAATAGAAATATTTTTTGAAATAGATACAACTTTTTAGAAATGAAATGTAACAAAAGAATCATAATATTTTATGTATTACCTAGAAGTGACTTTTAAGCCGGGATCAATAACTCAAAATTCAAACATTTTTTTTTGAAATAACTCATAAAGAAATATATTAATTTTTCTAACAACTGCAAAAAATCCGATAGAAAAAATGTTGATCCGAATTATTTGTAGCAGTCTTTCTAATAGATCAAACTATATACTATTCCATCTATTTTCAAGAAAATATATAAAATATTTCTAGTATTTAAATACAAAAAATAAATAAATTATAAATATTTCCATTTAACTAAAAAAATATGAAAAATACAAAAAAAATTGAAACCGCAAAAAATATAGCTTTTTTTTTTGAAATCACAATTTTTTGTGCTATTTGGAATTCCAAAACTGCAAATTTTTTTGCAGTAATTTAGTCTAAAATAACAAAAATTTTTTCCGATTTGAGTACATTTTGAAAAAATACAAAAACCTAGATAGTTTTTAAAATTTCATATGCTTTTTGGATATTAATAAAAATTTCGGTAATGGAAGTGAATTACTGAGATATTTGACTTCTCAATTGCCTTTTAGTGTATAATTATTATATGAAATGGACTTGTTCGTTGGACTTTGCTATAAAAGAACATCTATTCGAGAATATATTAAATTTATAATGATGATTAATATACAAGAACTTTCAGAAATGAATAAAAATGTGTAAACTCTAAAACTTATATGATAAATAAAAATAAATATAATAAACTGCGTTGAAATTTCTACATAGAAATATAAGGAAAATAAATATAATAAACTGCGTTAAAAATGTCGATGATGAAATAAAGATAAAAAGGAAAATTTAATTTAATCATAGTTATTAGTGTGTGGGCATTTTACCCATGTGTTATGTGTTGAGTTCACATTTTAATTGGCTGACTATTTGTAGTGACAAATGAATTACTTGGATTTGATTCGGTGAAGTTAAGAATTTGTGATTTTGAAATAATTAAGATATAATTTGAAATTATCTGGACCGGAGATTTCATTCCCACAATAGAGCAAAAAAAAAAAAAAATTCGGGAAAGATTTATGAATAATTCGGAAAATTTGAAAAAATGTTTGTAAAATTCACAAATTATTTGCGAATAATTAATTTGAAGTTCGGTTAACTGAATAATTCATAATTTGACATTAACTTCTCCATCACAAAAAAATAAATAAATATATTATTTGTGAATTTTGTGACTCTGACTATTTCTACATTTGATCAAAAAGCTTAATCCGCTGCATATACTTTAAACCACTGGTCACATGAGTTGGAAACTTTGAGATTGTGATCTTAAATCCAGTCCCATCATCTTTCTTCGCCTACAAACTCTGTGAAAATGATTTTCATTCATCATATTTAGCAAACTGACCCCTGCAAAGCTTCCTAATAACAAAACCTCCCTTAATTAAATCTTAAAGTTTAGCCCAAGTTTCTAAGATTTATTGCGAAACACATACATGAGCGATGAGCCTATTAGAGTATCTACATTCCTGAAACTCTTGAAATTTCTAAATAATTGTTAACTAATTTTTAAAAACTTTATCTCTAAAAGTTTCTAAATCCTCACATTCCTAAAACTCAAATTTAGAGTTTCTTAATTGCCACATCAGCAAATAAATTACAAGAGAAAATAATTTCAGCCAATTATTTGGCCACGTCAGAGTTTATAAACGGTTTCTTATTAAGAAACTTTGGAGCAAAGTTGCTAAATAAGAAACTCATCTGCATTCCTGAAATTGGTTTAGAAACTGCTACATCGTATTAGAAACTCAAAGAATTTCAGAGATGTAGATGCTCTTATAAGCACAGTGCATCATTTGTACATTACTAAATATGACGTACAATATTTTATGATACCTAACAACACAACTTCTTAAAGGTCCTACTTGGTTTTAGAAAAAAATATAAAAACTTTGCATTATCAGGAGAAGAGAAATATAAGCTATATGAAATTTTATTTATTTGTGAGAAGTTGTATGTTTAAAATTCAATTAAAATTATGAATGTTTAAAGTTAGAAAGTTTAACTTCAATTTTTATTTTATAAAGCTACACACGTGTGTATCAGTGTATATTTTTGCACAAGTGGAAGAATCCTTCTCTTTTTTGAAGTTATGTTGTTGTTATAATTGACTATACTACTAGCAAAAATAATCTTAAATTAAATTAAATTAAATTAAATTAAATTATAGAATGTTAATAGAACCGCAATATTTTCGTTCAAACAAGATTTCCAATTCACCAACTAGCGAAAAAGAACAAAAATCAGTCAAAACTTCACTTAAATTGGCATCGTCGTACAAAAAGCAGACAGCATATTTATTATGACTGGACTGCTCGACTTCCAATTAATATTCAATCGAAAAACAATTTTTAAGGTCCTGTTCAGTTGTATCAGTGAGAATAAAAATAAATACAAAAATTAAAAATTTGGAACTGAAAATTACTGTTTATTGTGAGAATAAAAACTTAAATCTGAACAATTTTTTTTTCCCACAATAAACAGTAATTCACCAAACGGGGCCTAAAAGGGTAAATCTGATAAAATCACTAGAAAACCCATCTCTGACTCTGATTCGGAGCTCTCTTTGCTTCGCTTTCATCCTCTCCAGTTCTGACAGTCTCCGTGTCGCTTTTCTCCTCTCAGACTCAACATCTCTCTCAGATCCACTCCTCTCTTCTCCTCCCCGCCTCTCCGGCGCAAGTTAGCAGTCGTCCATACAAGCTCTTCTTTTTCTCTTCGCCTTATCCATCCCTTTCACCGGTGCAATGGCCTCACCGACCGGTAACCCTAACCCCTCTCCCATCCCTCCCCAAACTTCCGCTCCCTTTGAGCTCGCAAAACTATTCAAACCGCCTAACGCCAATACCAACCCAAACCCTAACCCTAACCTTAATCAGCCTTCGGCTACCACCGCCGGATTCTACGGCGGCGCCACCTCTCCGTCTCCTACCGGTCCTTACTCATATCCTCCAGCCACTCCGCCGTATCACATCCGTCCGTTCATGCCCTACGTTCCTACTGAATCCCCCATACCCCGTCCCGTCATGTCTTATCCCCTCCAAAACCCTACTAATCCCATGGTTACTAACCCTAACCCTAGCCCCAGCCCCAACCCTGGCGCTCGCCTCATGCAATTACTTGGCAACACAGCTCCTTCCCACCTTGAATCAGCAGTTTCTATGCCCCCGCAAAACCCTAGCCCAAACCCTAACGCTGCACCAGCCTCAGCCATTTCAACCCCGATCCTCCCAGTGATTCCTTCAGTCCCGCCGACAGGGCCTGCGAGGATGCCAAGCACTAAGATGCCACGTGGCAGGTACTTAGGAGAGGGTGACCGTGCAGTGCATGATGTCGATTCGAGGTTGCCAGGAGAGGCCCAAGCGCCTCAACTGGAGGTTACACCTATTACAAAGTACACATCAGATCCTGGTTTGGTATTGGGTAGGCAGATTGCTGTAAATCGTAGCTATATAGTGTACGGCCTTAGGATGGGTAATATTCGGGTGCTCAATATCAACACTGCTCTTAGATCACTTCTTCGGGGTCATACTCAGGTATAAATCTCTCCCTCCCTCCCTCTCTCCCCTCTCTGTCTGTCTGTGCTGCTATCATTGTGGAATGTGTCATAACTTATTGCTGTGGTGGCTGATTCATATATGCGGGAACAGAGTCGCATGTATTCCTTGCGCAAATGAGAGCACTTTGAGTCCCTATTTTGCCTTTCAGGTGCTTTAAGATTTTACGGAAATACTGTTCAATCAAAGGTTGGAATGATTCTTATGCTCAGAAGTTGTATTAAATTTGGGTTTTCACGACAACATGTGAAAGTTGAGCCATTTGTGTGCATCTAAGTATTGCCTCAGATTAGACACTGGCCTTTTGAAGTGCAATTATTGTTTGATTGTGCCAACCTTTTTGTGTCCTGATTTGTCCCATGTTTTTTCAGATGCATTGGAACTTGGGTTAAGAAGGTAAACATTTGTCGTTATAGTTATGTATGTAGAAGGAAATATTTGTAAAAGTCAAATATTTTGGAGTCAATTGGCTACACGAAAAGTTTCTTCTAGTGTGCTTTATGTAGAATTTTCTTTTTTCATATTAATTATGGCTGTTGTCAGTTTTAGAAAATGTTAAGATATATGGACTAAATTTAAGATTCTCGTGTGCTTCCTTGCTATTCTTCTCTTTAATGATTTAGCCTTTTGTTCTTAACAGAGGGTCACAGATATGGCTTTCTTTGCTGAGGATGTTCACCTTTTGGCAAGGTAATTTTCTTTTAGGCATCCTCGGTGAGCTGATGAAACCCACATTGTCAAATTAAGCATCACTTAGACAAGTTCATATAATTTCTACTTTAAATAAGCAAGTATTTCTTGAGTTATCCTAGTTTAGCCTCAAAATCACTCACTTGTTCAAGAACCAAAAACATTGATTGATGCAACAAGGGACCGAGTTGTATTACAGTCGAGGTGGTGGTTTATACAGAAATCAGCTTCTTGATCTCACTTGTATAGGTCCAAAATGAGATATCAGATTCCACAATTACTTTGATTAAGGTCATCTTCTATTGTATATATTTCCAGTGCAAGTGTAGATGGAAGAGTTTTTGTGTGGAAAATTGACGAAGGATCTGACGAGGAAAATAGGCCCCAAATAACGGGCAAACTTGTAATTGCACTCCAGATTGTTGGGGACACCGAGTCATACCACCCACATATCTGCTGGCACTCCCATAAACAAGTACTTCTATTCTAGCACCATCCTTTTGTTTTCCTCTTTTCATGACCTGCCACCATTGATGCCAGGTACTGCCATTATGGTGAGGTTCCTGGTACAAGCTTGTACGAGACAATTACTGGGTTAATATCTGTGTGCTTTCTGTTCTTGATGTTCCTCAAAGATCATTGTATTTTTTTGGTTGACATTACAAGTTTTTCGCAGAAGGCACACCACCCAACAGGGTGCAGTACAATAACTTTAATCTTTGTGAAGTGGAGATCAATGCTAATTGTCTATATATTTTGTAATTATATAGGAGATCTTATATGTTGGTATTAGAAATCGTGTACTGAAAATTGACACCACAAAGGTGGGGAGAGGGAAGGATTTTACTGCAGAGGAGCCACTTAAGTGTCCGATCGACAAGCTGTTAGATGGGGTCCATTTTGTTGGGAAGCATGATGGTGATGTCACTGCTTTGTCCATTTCTCAGTGGATGACTACCCGCCTCGCCTCAGCATCAAATGATGGCATGGTTTGTTGCTTTCATTCTTAATTTTGCATTCATCATTGATAAGTTATATGTCTGTATTCCTTTTTAAAATATTTTTGTTGATTGCTCTGTTTTTGGTGGTACAGGTAAAGATATGGGATGACAGAAGACAAGTACCTCTTGCCACGTTAAGAGCGCATGATGGTCAGCCAGTCAACTGTGTTGCCTTCCTTACTGCACCTGAGCGTCCTGATCACATTAATCTTGTCACAGCAGTACAAATTCAGCTTTATTTTGCTATAATTTTTTGCTTTTAAGAGCACAAAACCTATTTTCTGCCTTGTATGTTACTGTAGTTACACCACATAACTCATGCCAGTATGCAATCAACGCTGTTGCATATCACACCGCTTATAATGAGTACTGTTGTGCATTTTTTTTATGTACATATTAAGGTCTTGTAAGTTCATTTTGGAATTTTTAAACTGCAATTATGAGATGTATCACCTTTCTTGTTGTTTTTAGCTTGGTGGATAATGTGTATATTGCTTTCCACTTCAGGGTCCTTTGAACCGAGAGATCAAGGTATGGTCGTCAACAAGTGAAGAAGGCTGGCTCTTACCTAGTGAGTCCGAAGTGTGGCAATGCACACAAACCTTGGATCTCAGAAGCTCGTCAGATCCCCAACTTGAGGAGGCCTTTTTCAACCAAGTGACTGTCATCCCCCAGGCAAGCCTCATAATTCTTGCAAATGCCAAGAAGAATGCCATTTATGCAGTCCACATAGACTACGGCCCCTTCCCTGCATCCACCCGCATGGACTATATTGCTGATTTCACCGTTGCCATGCCGATTCTGAGCTTAATCGGCACGTGTGAGTCGCAACCGAATGGAGAGCAGGTGGTGCAAGTGTACTGTGTGCAAACCATGGCAATACAGCAATACGCACTGGAATTGGCACTCTGTTTGCCTCCTGCTTTATCTGATAGTGGGGCTGGTGGGTTGGTCAGAGAACATTCTGTTTCACGTGCTGAAACACCAGTCTTAGAGCCGGTAAATGAGCTCACTACTGTGGAGGTAACCTCAGAGGCTCCTAGGAGCCTCAGCTCATTTGAAGTACCAGCAACAAATCCAGAGGTAAAACCATCTGCTCCTCCACTTGTTCACTCAGAAAGTGAGGTAACATTTCATCTGGATGCTGTGAAGAGCCCTCAGAGGACTTTAGAAAGAGGTCAATCGTCATCATCACATGGTGGTGACCATGATGTTGACAGGAGATCAGATACTGATTCAGTGAGCAGTAACCAACCAAAAGAAGAGATCCCAGTGCTGCCCAATCCTCGTTTGATCAACCCGACACACCTGATTACCCCGTCAGAGATCTTGTCAGGTGCAATCTCCAACTCTGCTTCTCCCTCAGCGGAAACCATTAGAAATGAGGAGTTCAAAGCTAAAGAAACAGAATTTGAAACCACAAAGGACCTCCAGAACATACCAGAAGAGGCCAATGACAGACTGAATAGGCCTTTAGAGCCCAGTATCGGAAATGCAAAGGCTCAAAGTGTGGAGGAATTGAAAACCCTAGAAGACAGTGGGGTTGTGGAGTTGTCCGGACAACGTGATTTGGAACCCAAAGAGGGATCAAAGGATGGGTGTGAGAAAATGGAAGAATCGACGGTTTTGATGGAGTCGCTGTCAATTTTTCCTGGGAAAGGGAAGGAGAAGGAGAAGGAGAAGGCAAAGGAGCCATTGCAAGCAGCAGACCTTCCATCTCCATCTTTTGTCACTTTGAACCCTTCAGATTCTAATGGACCTAGTGAGGTAGTAGGCCAGACCAGTTCAGCTAATGCATTGGCCTCTACTGATCAAATTTCGGTTATGCAAGATATGCTCCAGCAGGTACTGTTGGTTTTTTTCATTGTTGTACTTGAATTATTTCAGGTTTGCTTTTACAAAGTATGAATTGCATTTCATTTGCATACTTTAGTGTTTTTCATTATAAGAACATGTCAGTATAAATACATTGAAAGAGACCAAGTCTATACTATTCTCTTAAGTTGTTTGACAGTTGCTATTTTCTTGTGTACTTCTGGTTAGTACCCCCACAACAATAACATGTATAAACTAAATGTTTTGATTGGTTTTACATGGTATAAGAGATGTTCAGAAAATGTTTATGAATTATCAAAAATATTTTATGTAACACGTGTTATCTACGGTTTCTTTCCATTTAACTTCTTCATGTAATTCTGAGTGAAAGTTGTGGGGATGTTTGTTTTTTTTGTAAAATGCATGTTTTAATGTTATCCAGAATGTGCACAAGTACTTTTTGATGTCTTATTTATCCACAATTTTGATATAAAGCTGGTCACTTGGGAGATTTTTGCTCTTGGTTTTCTTTACTAAAATTAACTTCAATTTTTTTTGTGTCAGGTCATGACGATGCAAAAGGACTTGCAAAAGCAAATGAGCTCAATAGTCACTGCCCCAGTAGCAAAGGAAGGCAAGAGAGTGGAGGCTGCACTGGGACGCAACATGGAGAAGTCTATCAAGGCTAACGTGGATGCACTTTGGGCCCGCAATTTGGAGGAGAGTGCAAAACGTGAGAAGGCCGAGCGCGACCGTGTGCAGCAGCTGACAAATCTGATTACAAATTCCTTTAGCAAGGAGCTCCCAGCCATAATTGAAAGAACACTCAAGAAGGAAATAACGGCCTTAGGCCCAGCTGTTGCACGTGCTGTCACACCAGTTGTCGAGAAGGCTATTTCTTCTATAGTTGCTGAGTCGGTTCAGGTCTGTCATAGCTTTCTGTCATTCTGTTGGTAGTATTTCAGAAATGAGCTTTAAGAATTAAGCATCGTTTTATACTGACTCTAGTTCTACTTTATTAGGAAAAGAAAAAAAAAAAGAGTCATCTTTTTTGCACTCAAATAAATTTGTTCAACTTAATTTAATCAGTAATTGTAGTGATTCTTGTGAGTAGTTTACCTGGTAGAAAGTGTTTAAAAATTAGACTGTACCAAGGCCTAGTATCATGCATATTTCCACTCAGAGTTAAATACCGTAGTCCAATGTCTAAAAATTTGGTTTTCCTTTTGTGTGGTGATGGAATTAAATTATAATTAGTAAAACAATAGTAAAGTTTACTTATTTGGCTGCTTTTCTTTTCTTCTCTATAAATGGCGGTGGTGCACTCGGTTACACAAGCTGAGATCAATCTGTGCTATATAAATATCCAGCTAATGCAGTTTTTCTCTTTTATTCCAGAAAGGAGTAGGTGACAAGGTGATGAATCAGTTGGATAAATCTATTGGCTCCAAGCTAGAAGGATGTATTGCAAGGCAACTACAATTGCACTTTCAATCTAGCGGCAACAAAGCTCTCCAGGTTCTGTTCTGTTGCAATAATTCTAAAACCCTCATTTGGTATCAGTTTTCCTAGTTTTGACTTGGTGACATATATAACTATAAGCAGGAGGCTATGCGGGCAAGTCTGGATACCTCAATCATTCCAGCATTTGAGCGCTCATGCAAGGCGATGTTCGACCAAGTTGATAACACATTCCACAAAGGCATGGCTGAGCATACTACTGCTATTCAGCAACAAATCGAGGCTGCACATACTCCTCTTGCTCTTACTTTAAGGGTACTTGATATGTTACAAGCTATTCAAGTACATTTATTTTAGTTTATGGTATTCTGTTGGAGAGATTACTGACTGATTTGTTTTTGTTATGGGCTGTTGAACTGGTTAAACAATTTCATTTTTGTACCCCTATAAAACATTAAAAAATCATCTGTCCCTGAAAAAATGAGGAACATTCTATTTGAGTCTTCAAAGCAACATGAATTCCACTGTAACTCTCTTCAGTTTTTTGTTATGGGCCTTTTTTTGAATATCTAAAAGGTTGGGCATGGAAGATGCCTTTTGCCTTAAGTACAGTAGTTTACATGATCATGTTCATTGACAATCTTCATTTTGGGCCATAAACAGGAGACAATCAGCTCAGCCTCATCAATCACGCAGAGCCTGACGAGCGAGCTATTGGACGGGCAGCGCAAACTTCTTGCCATGTTTGCTGCTGGAAACCCCAAGGCATTTAATCCAGTTACCATGCAGGCTACCAATGGCCTCATGCCTGGTCTTCCTAATATGGTACCTTATCATGCCCATTAAACTAAAACTTTATCTTTTGCTGTAACTTTTTTTTAAAGGACTTGCCTCTATAGTAATATTGAAACTTGCAAAATGAGATGTCTCACAAATACCCTTCTAAACATGGAATATCTTCATTTGTTTCTATACTTGGTGGTTTCTTTACCACAGATTCTGTGATTTCTGGCATATATGGACAGAAGCTGGGAGGAATATAGTTTATTTTGCGTGTCTTTTGAGTGAATATGTAGAGGTCTAGGATTTTAGTTCCGAGTTATTTTGTAGAGCATGTGCATGCAGGTTCCTAAATTAGTCACTAGGTTTTGTTGGCATAGGTATATGCTTTTATTTCTTTTATTTTACTTGTGAAAAAAGGTTTCTGATTATTGATCAGAAGATATCATCCTGACTATAAATTACATTTGTGGAGGTTCAACAATGCTTCTCTTGCACCTTTCGGTGCATTCTAATGTTATCTTGTCTGTTCACAGGTTGAGGCACCTATGGATCCTACAAAGGAGCTGACTCGGTTGATATCTGAGAGGAAATATGAGGAGGCATTTAACGCGGCACTGCAATTGACTGACGTCTCTATTGTTTCTTGGTTATGCTCCCAGGTATGAATATTATAAACAAAAAGGAGAATCTTAATCAATTGATGATATACTGATATGGCTACCGTGCCTAGTGAGAGTCCTTGACATTTATGCTTCCAACTATACAGGTGGATTTACATGGACTATGCACAATGGTACCAATTCCCCTTAGTCAAGGGGTACTGCTTGCGCTTCTTCAGCAGCTAGCCTGTGACATAGCCAATGATACTGCACGAAAGGCCACATGGATGACAGATGTGGCAGTCACAATCAATCCAAGTGACCCATCGATAGCAGTGCATGTGAGACCAATTTTCGATCAGGTATACAAGATAGTTTCTAATCATCGAGCCTCCTCGGCCTCTGATGCTGCTAGTATTAAGCTTGTTATCCATGTAATCAATTCAGTTCTTGTGGGTTTTAAATGATTGTCCAATTTCTATGTTTGGTTTTTGTCGAAACTTCTTTTAAAAAAAAAATCATGTCCAGAGTCAGCAACTGTTTTGTCTGTGAATGTTGTACAGATAAAATTTTGGAAAAAGGACAAAAAAATGGTATAGAGGATAGTGGGGACTCTGGATCGTGATGTTAGATTGTTTGGGGTTGTCTAGTAAATTAGGAGTTGGTGTGTCTGTGTCATATTAGATTGTTGTTTAGTCTATTGGACTTAATTTCTTTTCTTAGCATGCTCTTTTGATGAATTTGGTTCTTGGTTTCTTGTCTGCTGGCATTTGGTAATAATTAAATTGGTTCTCCTCCCATTTCCTCGTTTCATGAAATAATCTTAATAAATAAAATTTCTCATACACTCTGCACTAGTCTCAATAGATGGATTCATATTCCAGCATAACAGGGAGCTGGCACATATTGTAGCTTGTAACATTTCACTATAGTGATGTGTAGGTTTTTTTTTTGACAATCAACTATTTGATAATCTTGATAATATATTTTTTTTTTGCAAATCATGCCAAAAAATATTTAACAGAAAATTTAGACACGTTATTTTTTATGGATCGATGGTTTATGAAGTTTCATGTAATTTAAATGTTTCGTGGCGGTTTGTAAAATGTTGTTAAAAGTACACCGTTGTAAATTTTATTTTGGTTAATGATATTCGAAACTCGTGTAAATTTTCAATATTTTTTTATGTAAGTGCTAATGAATAAAATATTCATTATTATTTTACTAGTCAAATTTAAAAATGAAAAATATTTTTGACAGTAGTTGAAATTGTCAATAGATCTCCTCCAATAATAATAATGCGGTTGTGCACGCAGTCAACAGAAGATCAGTTTTCTTTTTGTAAAAGCCAACTCTCTGTTAAATAACATAACATTATTTACTGTTTACTATTCTTCACATTGACATAAAATATTATTTATTCTGCTATCCAGATATGCTCATATCTATATTTTGCCTAATAATGGATAATGACATTGACAGCAGCGGATATATAACGCAGGAAACCAAATTGAGAAAAAGCTACACACAAGTTCATCTTGCGTTATTTAAACTTCAAGATCGTTTGATTTTGAACAGTAACTTGGAAGATAATTACTTGTTTACAGGGCTGCTACATGAACAGGACGGCCCGTGAACAAATGGGCTGAGCACTCAATATTTGAATGTTGAACGAGCTGTGGTCTGAACAAGGCTCAATGTTCGGTCCCGGTTCAACTTAAAATTTTCAGGCGAACCAGATTTGGTTGATTACCGAACAGCCCGTTGAGCAGCCCGTTAAGCTGTCCATTGAGTTGTTCATGGACAAGCCCGTTTGAGCAGCCATCGATCTCACTTTCCTTTGCTCGCCAAATCTCTCGTTTAATCCTAATCTGTTGGTTCGCCACTTTGCTCGCTCGCGCCGGCGCCGCCTCTACTCCGTCCGACACCTCTTCTTGCCTCGCCGTCTCTACTCCAGTCAGTCTTCCTCGCCTCGTCCTTCTTATCGATCTTCCACCTGACTGACCTCAACGCCATCCTCCTCTCTCCCTCCTCGGTCTTCCTTCCCCCCGTCCACTAAGTTACTCTGCACTTTATAGCTACACAAGCCCCATTTATTTGAGCAATTGCAAATATTTTTTTAGTGATTTCAATTTCTACTCTTAATGGAATCTATTTGTTGCAAAAATTTATATTTGGGTTTTTAATTGGAATTATGAATGCACGTCTGCAATTTGGGTATTTAATTTGGCAATGACTTTTCACCTAATATGGCACCGACATTGATCTTGAAGATTTGCAAAGTAAAAAATTAAAGATTTTCTCCATTGTCTTGCATAATTACCTTGCTGTTACCAAAGTTTGCCAATTTGATTGTTAAATTAAAACCATGTTGTTATCAAAGTTTGCCAATTTGGCAGCGACTGAGAGTAATTTCTATACTATAGCTCACTGGGACAGTATTGCTCCAAGTCTCCCATAAGAAGAATAATTTAATATGACTTCACCAATTTTGTTATACTAGGAGAGATTTGAACTCGATATTATAAGATTAGATGGATGAACCTATATATAATTCCTAGGAGAGATTTGAACTCGATATTCTGACACTAGGCAATTGCCCTTGTATGACTGTGAGCTGATTTGTTATGGATTTCTTTCAGTAATAAACTTATTGACCTACCGACTCATATGGATTTTGGTTGTGACTTCTTGGATAATTAGGTAATTTTCTGAATCTTCTACAATTCTGGATTATCTAAATGAATAAAATTAAATTAGTGGCGTTTTACCTGAAAGTTGGTTTATCACCTTTCTCCTTAATTCCACTGAGAACTTCACTTCTCTTTTATTGTGAAGCTAAATCTCTCTTGTTTTCTAGTCAAGGTGGTTTTATGTAGTTTTAGGTCAAATTTCGTAGTGGTATGCAGTTTGACACTTACAATTTTTATAGACTTGTTGGGTGCAGATCATGTATCCTCTCAAATTTGATCTCTTAAATGTGATCTTACTCAGAGGTACTTTGTGCCAGTACGTACCTGCTGATTAATTTCTTTGCAATTATGGGTGAATTATGCTCCATTTGGTAAAATTGAGGTTGGCTTAAATTTTTAGTTGAGCAAAATATCTCATATTCAAAGGGTAAGGTTTCTCCTAGTTTGAACGGAGCCCAAATATATAATTTAATTATAAATATATTTGTGCCATACTTGGTTGTTAGTTTGTTTCACATATTGATAATGAATTTTTGAATCTTATTTGATCTAGTGTTTTTAAATGTTTCAGGTACTACAGTTGATGCTAAGTTGATGCTTTTAAAAAATTAAATTTGATACTAAGTTGTCTAATTTTTAGATAGAATTGATTAATTATGCTCCAAAGTTGGGTGCTTAAGCTTGGATTTTGTCATGCTTGCTTTGCCATCTCAGAAGAGCATCTCATAGATTTTCTTTATTGAGAATATTTTTTCATAGATTTTCTTAGCTTTTATGTATTAAATGAAACAACTTTTACTTAAAAAATCTTAGATTAATACTAGTTGACTTGGTCCGTTTGCCTATCTCAAATTAATTTCAGCTTTCAGAATACGATATTGTATAAGGTCCGGTTGTCTATCTGAAATTCTACTCGGCCCGTTTGTTGTCCATATTTCGGCCCTGTTGGCTGAAATGGACTTTTTTTAAACTGGACAAGTAATGGTCATGGACAATTTATGGACAAATTTGGACGAACTGATCATGGACAAAATATTCTCCTATTCAGGCCGATCATGAACTGGACACTTCATGTTTAAATTTTGAACAGGGCCGGGTATGAACCGAAACCCGCTCATTAGCAGCCCTAGACTTTATAGTAACAAATATGATTGAGTGTACTCATAAAGTCATAAGTGTACCGACTGCTACTAACTAAAAAGTCAGTTCAGTTGCCAGACTTGCAAAAATGTTTCAAATCGTTTTTGTGTTTTGGTTTCTCTAAAGCAGGCTCCACAAGGAGTCCCTGATCGATGGGTCCCACAACAGCAATCGCATTTTAGAAAAAAATATAAGAAACAGAATCCAGGCTCAAAACGCTGTTACTAGTTAGTTACTACTTCCTACAGGCTACAGCACGAGAAATTTACAACAAAATTTTCCTAATTCTCTGTTAGCGAACTACAAAAGCAGATATCTCTCTGCATGCACTATTTACTTCACAAAAAGTGAGAAGAAAAATAAATAATCCATCAGAAACCCATCATCAGCAGCTATTTACAAACCCAAGAGGATCTCAACCGTCGCAATTGCGCCACCTGTCACTCCCTACCAGCATTGATCCGTTTCCCACCTTCTTGACCCCATCCGACCAGACCCGTTAAATCTGAACCCGAATCCATAACCGATCCCCAATATTTCAAATCCGATCCGATTAACCCGATTGAACTCCAGATCATACCTTGCTCTCTGTTGCGGATCTGACAAGGTCTCGTACGCCTGGCGAATCTCCAGAAAGTCAACTGCGCCGATTGGAGCCACGTCGGGGTGGGTCTGTTTCGCCAGGGAGCGGTACGCAGCCTTGATTTCTCGCACGGAAGCTGTGTCTTTCACTTGTAGCACTTCATACAGACTCTTGCTCCCTCCCTCGGTGGTTGGTGGGGGCGCCACCGCTGCAGTTGCTTTAACCAATGATCGGAGGCGGCGACGCGAGGCGGAAGGTCTATTGGCGACAAATTGAGACGAAATTAGGGTTAGGGTTGTAGCCATTGATAGCAAAAGGGGTTTTGATTTGTGGAGCTTGTATGCTTTGATAGGTGTATAGGCGTTTTCTCTGCTTTTTTTTAAGGGTTTTTGTTGTCCTTTGAGGTGGTTTGTTTATGGTGGAGTGGGGAAGAGGAGAAAGCGAATGCGATGATAAAAAAAAAAGCGTAAAGTGGTAGATAATATATAAAGTAAGATGGGACCCGCTCCAAATAGATGTAAAGTCTACATTTTTTTTTTTTTAATTTTTGTGCTTATTAGATGGGCCCACTGGGCAATTAACTTATCTGTGGTTGATCGCCTGCAAGCTGGAGTTTGTGAATTAGCACCAAGCCTGGAGGAGTAAGGCTTTTTTTTTTTTTTTTTTTTAAAAGCTTATACATTAAAACCGATAAAAAAAACCTTAAAATTGTACTAAATATGATATGCGGCCTACATGAACAAACTCAAGCTTTTATATTGGAATTGATATTTTTATTAAATTATACTGAATTTGATATACATATAAACAAATAAGACATAATTTAGTTTTTGTTATTGGCATATCATGACATAAGTTCTAACAATAGTTAAATAATTGGATTGTCACAGTAGTAGGAAAATATATTAAATAAGTTTGGTTGTGAATGATATTGGCATTTCATAACATAATTTTAAGTTTTTTTTATATTATTTTTCTTTAATAACAATTTACGATATATTTTTATTTAGATTTTTGCACCATTTTTTTTTCTATCTTTTTATATTTCAGCTTATTTTCATCTTATTTTATTATATTAAAGCTCTTAAATTACATAACAGTAATAGTATTGTATATTCACAATTTGCAGTTATAATTGAAGTAGGAGAAAAAGTTTATTGAGTAAAACTATATGTAGATATATATTTTTTTATTATTAATATGTCAATGATTTATTATACATATTTAACCCTTTTAGCCCATCATTACAATATTCAATTTAAATATTAGAAACTAAATATAAATTAAATTATATACTACATATAAAACATTTAAATTTAAATAGTATTGCACATCATAGACATAAAATATATTAGCAAAGACAGAAAAAAAAAAAATAACAATATGCATCCAATTTTGCAGGGGATCTGAGATGATATTTGTGTGGATACCTTGGTATTTAGTGTACGCTGGAGGCGGGACTGATATTTTGAGTTTGTGTTTCTAGAAGGACTCGGTTTTAGTTGTCCAGCCATTCATTCATTCATTCATTCATTCATTCATTCATTCATCTTTCTCTGTTTCTACCATTCTGAAGCGACAATTTATAAACTATCTTGTTAAACAAGTAACATGCTAATGCTGAAAAATACTATGGACACACTATCTAAAATATATATTTTGAAAGAAAAAAATCTATTCGATTTACAAATCTGGTCTTCAATACAAAAAATATTGTCTTTTATCACTTAATCATAAAACTGATTCTCATATGTTAAAAACTTAAAAAAAAAAAAAGTAACATCTACTGTCTTGCGCATTGTCCATTGAGTGTTACAGGTTTACCAATTCGTCAGTAAAGCCCCACTACCCTGGCAATGCATGTCTACTGAACACAGAAAAATAAAAGATGAAAAAGACAAATAAAAAAAAGAGAAATGTTCCTGTACCCCGAGCCACTAAACCCGAGCCCGTCCCCGAACTGGTTTAACTGGGTTTAACTGTCCGCTAATAATGGTAATTTATTAATTTTTCATTAATTAAGAAATTGCTGTTTTAACGCATTGTAGTTTTACATTGATTGCTTTAAATGTTAGCTTTGCATGCTTTTGTCTTGCGCTTTAATTTCGTAGACAGTCTGTTAGAAACAGTTGTAATCACCAATTCCCAAATTAGTCCCCCAGATTGTTAACGGTCCTCTATTCATTAATTAACTACTTACTTGAACGTACTTTAAAGTACTTTAAAGTACAATTTAAACCCAGTTAGCTCGGGAACGCGACGGGGGATTGGTTCTAATTTTAATTATGCAAATTAACAGCTTTTTTATATTTAATAACTAAAAATACAGTCTCCATTTTGAACAAGTAATTCATTAAATGAAGATTTTTCAATGTTTGTAAACACATGTTTATATGTTTTAAAATATATTTGAAGAATAAGTTTTAAAATGTGTTTGTAAACACAGGTTTATATATTTGTAATACAGATTTTTTAATTTTTGTAAACACTGGTTTATATGCTTTAAAATGTGTTTGTAAACACAGGTTTATATGCTTTACACATAGGTTTATATGCTTTAAAATGTTGTTTTCTTGCCAGTATATATTGGTTTACTTGCACAGGTTTATATGCTTTACACACAGGTTCATATGCTTTAAAATGTTATTTTCTTGCCAGTATATATTGGTTTACTTGCACAGGTTTATATGCTTTGCACACAGGTTTATATGCTTTAAAATGTTGTTTTCTTGCCAGGATATATTGGTTTACTTGCACAGGTTTATATGCTTTACACACAGGTTTATATGCTTTAAAATGTTGTTTTCTTGCCAGTATATATTTGTTTACTTGCACAGGTTTATATGCTTTACACACAGGTTTATATACTTTAAAATATTGTTTTCTTGCCAGTATATATCGGCTTACTTGCACAGGTTTATATGCTTTACACACATGTTTATATTGTTTTGTGAACAATTGTTGTTTCGAAGTAGTAGTTTCATTGTTATTTAATAGAGTTTTACATACTTAGAAATTGGCATTATTGGGACAAGTTCTAAATTTATGATTGTTTCGAAGTAGTAATTTTATTGTTATTTAACAGAGGTTTGCATGCTTAGAAATTGTAATTGTTGGAGTTTTGACTAACATAAAATAATTGATGAGGCTGCTAACAATTGTTGTTTCGAACCAGTAGTTTCATTGTTATTTAATAGAGCTTTGCTTGCTTAGAACTAGTAGTTTTGACTAACATAAAATTCAGAGCTGTAAACATTTTGGTGGGGGATACGCTCGGGTATTGGTACAAATTTAGAGCTTTAAATTTTATGCTCAGGGACGAATTCGGGGATTCGTTTTTATTTTAAAAAATGAAAAATTAACTCATTTATAATGAAAGTTAAACACTTGAACGCAGTTGTTTAAACGCTGATGCGTCCAAAGGGTATGGTGCAAAGTTTCAGTACAATGATGTACTTTTTAAACCTTTAACACATGTTTGAATTGAATTGCAAGTGCACAATTCTTATCAAAGTAGTATTTTAGGTATCGATCCACAGAGAGTACGATAAAAACTTAGTTCAAAATTTAGTAATAAATTTCAGAAAATAAAATAAAGTAAAGTGCAATAAAAGTAAATTGGGGGTTTGTTCTAACAATTCATAGATTTGGGTTCAATACCCGAATAGAGAGTTTAAAACAATAAAAGTAAATGAAAGTAAAAGAAAGGAATTTGTTTGCTTTTATGATGAGAAGATCTAGGGGTATTCGGTCTACAATCCCTTGCTAACTCTATTAATTCGATATTTGTTTGAATTCACGTATGATTTGACGAGGTTTCTAACCTAATATGTTATTAAGGGTTACTTTCATAAATTAACAACGTGCCTAGGTAATTCGGACTTCTCGATTAGGTTCCTCACCCTAGCTACCTAGACCCATTAAGCGCTTGTAGTCTCTCTTCTCCTCAAATATTGGTACTTCGCAATTAAGTCCATCATACCAATACCCGATTCAAAGTGAGATGTCCTAATTAGGGTTTCGCTTCTCGATTAGGTTCCTCACCAAGTTCCTAACCTTAATTTCTATAGTTCCGGCTTAGATTAAATTGGTTACAATCTTAACCTAAACCTAGGGTATTTGCATTCATAATTTGGTACTATCCTATTGATCACAGTCAATTTTGGTTCTTTCGAATCCAAAACGGGATACTGCAATTCAAGTACTAATTATGTAATTAACACAAATGATTAAATCACAGAAATTAACATCAAATCCCATAAAACAATCATAATAAAAACAAATAACAGAATAAAATAGAATTAAATAAGTTCATGCATTGACCTAAACCCCTAGAGAGAGAACTACTCTCTCATGGAGAGATCCATTACAAAAATTGGCAAAGTAAGAAAAAATGAAATAAAGGAAGTAATTACACCCTTTGACAAATCAAAAACCTCTATCTTGCCGACTTCTTGCTCAGGAAACTCTTTTTCTCCTTGAAAGCTTTCCTTTTCTCCAGAATTTATCGCTAAGAATTATGTGTGTGTGTAGAGAGAGAATGAAAGAATGAGGGTTGTTGAATGGAGAGTGAACCCCCTCTTTTATAGCCAAGGATCATGTCTAATTCAGAGCCTAGAAAGTGGAGTTAGTGGGCGCTATATTTGGATTGTTTCCCAGGATTCCCTGTCCACATTTAATTGCAATACACGTCCATGAGGTGCCAAAAATAGAAAAACTGTCAAAATCGTGCAATTTTTGGCTTTCTGAGGGTCCAGTGTGGCTTACCCAATCTGCAGTGCGGGTTGTTTGATCCGCACTGGCTCCAAGTTTCCTTATTTAGCACCTGTGAATTAGTTGAATGCGGATTGCTGACCCGCACTGCGGGTTAAAACTGCTTCTCTGAAGTCTCTAAAATCGGCCAAGTGTTGAGTGCGGCTTGACTAATCTGCACTGCGGGTTGGTATCAATCCGCACTACGCTCGGACTTTTTTCTGTGCAATGCTTGGATGTTGGAAATGCGGCTAAGTACTCAGTGCAGCTTAACTAATCCGCACTGTGGGTAGATTGATCCGCACTGAGGGATATTTTCGCCATTTTTCATCATTTCCTGCAATGAAAAGCCAAACAACCGAAGTAACTTGATTCTAGGTGTATTTAAATCACTTTATATTAAAAATACAAGATATTTAAGGTTGTTTTACGATAAAATCTAGATCGATTGTGTATATAATTTATGCTTATCAAACGCTTTCCTTTATATGTTTAAATTATCCTATTGTTTCGTTGCATTTGGTGGTGCCTTTGTTAATTTTTTTAACAGAGTGTTTTTCTCTTCATGCAGCAAAATTATGTATAATAAAGAAAGATTGATACTGTTATTGCGCTGTATAAAGTAAAACCTAATCTTTTTATCGCCGACATTCTAGAAGGTTGGGGGATGTGTGCAGGTACTTTGTTTGGGGTACAATTATCAGCTTCCTAAAAAAAAAGAAGGACGTGGGGAGTAAATTATTTGGTCAAGAGGATAAAAAAGTATATTTATTTGATGCTAGATGTTACGATAGTCACGAATAAATTATCGGGTTCAGTTAGGTAGAATTAAAAGTTCATGTTTCGGAATTAATTTGGTCCAATAAGAAAGTAAAAAATAAAAATCATTTTTTTTCACGAATAATTCGTAAAAAAACGTTTTATTCATTGTTCAGTTGAGAACTATAAAAGAAAATGTTTTATTTGTGAATAAAATATAAATAATGTTACTATAAATGTGACACCTCAAATTTCACCGCAAATAAAATTTCTATTGTTTATTATTTTTAAAAGTATAAAATATAATAATTCATTGAACCACAGCCTAGCAAACCAAACAATTTAAACCACTTTACTTGCTATATATTTATTTCTCATAGCTTTAAGAATTATTTTAATTAAAAGAATAATATATACTCTAGTATTTATTAAATTTTATTCTCAAGAATTAAACTTGTATTTTACCGAAAATAAAATGACAACTTGCACCACTGCACTAAGATTGCGTACTAAGTTTGTGGTTCCATATTTCCATAGCTTAGAATCCTAAATATATACACTAATTATGCCAATGAAAAAACACCTCTTAGAGCATCTATATTTCTGAAATTATTAGGGTTTCTAATTTGATGTGACAGTTTCTAATTCAGTTTTAGAGATGTGAGAGAGTTTCTTATTTAGAAACTATTCAGGAAAATTTCTTATTAAGAAACAGTTTATAAACTCTATGTTGGCTAAATGATTTGCTCAAATTATTTCTCTTTTTTTAATTTGTTGTTGACGTGACTTAATATAAACTCTAAAATGAGTTTCAGAGATGTAAGAGTTAGAAATTTTAAAAATTATAATTTCTAAAAAGTTGTTAACAGTTATTGAGAAATTTTTTTGAATTTTAAAGATGTAGATGCTATTAATGGTGATTAAAAATTCTCATTTTTATGAGTAGACAAATTTATCTTGCTTATTATCACCATATCCATATTAATGAATTTTTTAAAGCCGACCAAGTCTTCTAGAAGGATAGTGATGTTAGGACTTGAGTCTCACTTTTAGGGGAGATCCTCTGCGGCAGGATCAAATTTTGGTATTGTGGACCCTTTGAGTGACAAGTTTCAACTTATGAAATAATACAATATGACCTAAAATTGATGCCACACATATAATAAAAAAACTTTATTTATTCATAACTTGTATACACTCCTCTATTTTCATGAGAAAAAAAAATTACTATGATGTTTGTCCATGTACTTGTAAATTCTTTTAATTTTGCTTAAAAAAAATTTAAGTATATAAAAATATTTATTCAAAACCGATGTACCATTCAACCGGTGCTCTTTCTAAAATTTGGTTTTAATTTTTTCTAATTATCCAATATAAAATTATTTAAAAAGTATACACAACAATAATAACAATTACTTTTTAATTTTTTTTCAAATAAGTATGACAATATATAAACTTTTGAAAGTATTTAAGTTATATTGCTTAGGCCCAAAAGATAAAATAAAAAAAAAAAAGTTACTGCTGGCCGACTGTACTACAACTACAAGCGTAACGCAAAAAAAGCTACATTGGTTCAAGTTCCAGAAAATCTTACCGACAGTAGTCCAGAAGTATCAGAAAAAGTGGTTCAACTTAGGCACGTGATGAGACCTTCTAGAAGACTGTGGACCCTTCCCTAATTCCCTTTTTATTTTAGTGGCATTGTGCTAATAACAATATAATTTTCTTCTAGAACTCTTTCCTGTTTCTTCCTTTTTGAGCATTATAGCTCGGAAAAAGTGGTGGCCCCCCGACATTGCTTTTTGTTGCAGATACCTTTTTTTTATTTATTTTGTTTTATAGAGAAGAAGATATTAAAGTAAAACCAAAAGGCTAGATTAAAAAAAATTCTACCACTTTTAGCTAAGATGTCGCTTGCATTTTAATATCCTGGACTCTTTGAAAAAGATGTGCGCATTTTTTTTTAATCATATCTGAAGCATACGTGAACAGACAGGCGTGAGGCGTCTATGTGTAATGACATATTTCAATCAGATCTAGGCTTTTACATGTCACATTCTGAGCTGGCTCTTTGCTTTATTTTTCATATATGTTCTTCACAAACACCAACTGTATATAATGTTAATTTAGGATTATAACATTGGGTTGTAGTTTTCATATTAATATTTGTAATTGATATCACATTTTCAATATGTTACAGTATTGCATGAGTCTCAACAATTTAAAATTGAAACTAGAATGATATGATTTTTAGAAGTGACAATAATTTAGTATTAATTCTTAATGAAAATTTCTAAACTTCTAAGTTTGCTAATATTTCAGAAAATATCATCTATTATAAAATTGATTGCATTAAAAGTTCCTTATTCCGTTCAAATCGTTTACTCTTTTGCTTCAAAAATACGTATAGGATTCACTTTTTTAATTAATATACTTAATTGATTATTTTTCATGCGTTAAAATTGACGCCAGAGGCCACCAGAGCACCGGAGAATTAACCTTGAAAGATTTTTCATTCCTCTACTTTGTTTTCTTTTATCTAATTATTTAAGTTTGTTTTCTCCTTTTTTCGAGTTCCTTATATAATATAAAGTCGATGAATCAAAAGATGAGGCGGCCCAGATTGAAGATTGGACCTCAAGTCAATTTTCACAAAGGAAATGCCAACTCTTTATCTTAAATCTTAAAACTAATTAAAAGCGTACATTCCCTATTTGGTCCATATGTTTTTTTTCATTTATTTTCTAAAGCCAGCCAGCCAGCCCAATTGCATGCGTTCAATGTACTTCTCTGATTCGCTGGGTTGCATGCATGGTTCTGATCTACCAGGACCAGTCAGACGCCAGGCTGTAAAATTAGACTTAATTAATCAGGACCAGAACTTGATCCAAGTCTTTCAATTGAACCAAGCAATCTCTAAGGATTTAATTTGAGGACCTCGTTGCTTATATACATTCAAGACGACGGTGCCTCAAATGTCTCAAAATTAATAGCCTAGCTAGGTTACGTATGAATGTTTAGTTATAGCTTCTGTTCATGTATTCTATGGGGACTGTTGTTATGTTTATTGTATTAAGATAGTTTTGAGAACCTATCGGCGAATAGGTCATTATGAAATAGTTAAGGGGGTTAGTTGTAAATGTGCTTGTAAGGCTTATATAAGCCCCAATCATTAATCAATAAAGTAAGTTTGTTTTTGGCTAAAAACCTAGTTGGTATCAAAGCTACTTTTCAGATCTAGTTGAGGAGTTGGCCGTTGTAGAGTCGGCTGTTGTGCCTGTTGTGCCAGAACAGGGAGGGAATGGCGGAACTCAAGCTCAGGGGGAGCTGTGAGTGTACATGAGGAGAAGAAAGCATAATGAGGGAACCATGCCTACAGTGCCACTTGTGCCAAGTCCCGTGTCCCTGCCTATCCCGACTCTTGAGACACCTACACCATCCACAGACTTAGAATACACAGGTAATATGATTCCTCTCTCTTACTCCTCCCACTCCCCTATCGGTAAGGAGGACTTCTCGTGTCAATGCGGGAGTTCCCCCTGATCGATATGGTTTCCCAGGTGGTCCACATGATATTGCCCAGCTTGTTTCTTACTCTCACATATCACCTGCACATGGGGCATTCATTGCATCTTTGGACATTGTTTCTATCATAAGTATTGACAGGTTGCTCAAGAAGATCCAAAGTGGAAAGCTGCCATGCTTGAGGAACTTGAGACTCTCGCTAATAACAAAACCTAGAAGCTTGTGTCACTACCATAAGGCAAGAAGGCGGTTGGATGCAAGTGGGTCTTTACTGTGAAGCAAAGCCTAGAGGGTCAGGTTGAGCATTACAAGGCCCGATTGGTGGCGAAGGGGTACAGTTAGACTTATGGTATCGACTATGATGAGACCTTTGCACTTGTGGTAAAGATGAGTACAGTACAGACACTTGTTTCCTTAGCAGCGAATGAGGGGTGGAAGTTGCACCAGCTTGATGTGAAGAATGCCTTCCTTCATGGTGATTTGTCGGAGGAGGTGTACATGGAGGTCCCACCTGGTTTTGGCACAAAACAAACGGAGGGTAAGGTGTGCAGGCTCAAGAAATCTCTTTATGGGCTGAAACAGTCCCCTCAAGCCTGGTTTGATAGGTTTAGGAGGGCTATGGTAGGCATGGGATATCGGCAGACCAATGCAGACCATACAATGTTCTTCAGGCAACATAGAGTTCACATTACGATGCTTGCAGTGTATGTGGACGACATGATTATCACTGGTGATGATGAGGGTGAGATTGCCTCGCTGAAGGAGAGATTGGGTAAGGAGTTTGAGGTGAAGGACTTAGGGTAACTCAGATACTTTCTTGGAATTGAGATAGCTCGTGGTACAGAGTGGATTGTATTATCTCAAAGGAAGTACGTGTTAGATTTGCTGACCGAGACAGGTATGCTATGATGCAAGCCTGCGGTGGCTCCTATCGATCAGAAGTCTAATCTGAGTGCTGAGGCAAGTGAGCCAGTTGATAAGGAGAGATACCAGAGGTTAGTGGGTCGCTTGATCTACTTGAGCTACACTCGTCCTGACATCTCATTTGCGATGAGTGTCGTGAGTCGCTACATGCATGATCCTAGGAAGGGTCACATGGATGCTGTGTACCTGATCTTGAGATACCTGAAGAATGCACCAGGGAAGGGGTTGGTTTTCCATAAGAACAAGCATCTGAATATTGAGGGATATTGTGATTCAGACTGGGCTAGTTGTGCTGATGATAGGAAGTTCACGTTTGGATATTGCATGTTTGCAGGAGGCAATTTGGTCTTTTGGAAGAGCAAGAAGCAGTTGGTAGTTGTGAGATCCACAGCCGAGGCAGAGTACAGGGCCATGGCATTAGGTGTTGTTGAAATGCTGTGGTTGAGAGCGCTACTGGTGGAACTCAAGATGGACCGAGGGGCCCAAATGAAGTTGTGGTGCGACAACAAGTCAGCTATTAGTATTACCAATAATCTTGTATAGCATGATAAGACCAAGCATGTGGAGATCGATCGGTTCTTCATCAAGGAAAAGCTAAATAGTGGACTACTTGAGCTGGGACATGTAGCTACTAGAGAGCAAGTGGTTGACTGTCTCACTAAAGGGCTTAGTGCGTTAGATTTGTCGAGACTGTGACAAGATGGGTCTAGTGGATATTTTTTGTCCATAGGCTCATCTTGAGGGGGAGTGTTGTTATGTTTATCGTATTATGATAGTTTTGAGGACCTATCAGTGAATAGGCCATTATGAAATAGTTAAGGGAGTTAGTTGTAAGTGTGCATGTAAGGCTTATATAAGCTTCAATCATTAATCAATGAAGTAAGCTTGTTTTTGACTAAAAATCTAGTGGGACTATTTTTCTCAATCCTCAAAAGAATTACAAAATTGATAGCTAGCTTACTAATCACATTTAGTAAATTGGTACTATTTTAATATTTTTAGATTAATCTATTGAAAATGATCAAACACAGACCATTAGAATTCACAAATTGCTTAATATATTAATGTGGGAAAGCAAAGCATTAAGATTAACTCTCCTAGCATGGTTTATAAATAGAACAATCACATCCAAAGGGTCATGTTTTAAAAGCAAGATTCGGTTCATGATGATCGTGAGCTTTAATTAAATTCTTGGTCAAGTGACCAAATCATAAGACGTGCATTAACTTTCTATATAAATTCGTTACTTCATAAGTTTAATGCTATTACATTTGAACTAGTACAGTAGTACTTTGCTATAATCCATTGTTAGTACAAGCTAGATTTTCGCAATTAATTAACAAAAACATTTATATTTTACACAGTCCAATAGTGCAAAGCATGTATATTTCCTTCTATTGATTGAAGTAAAATAACTTGAATTACATTTCATGAAGTACTATGTAATTTCATGGGTAATGAATCTACTAATTACTAGTATCACTACTCATCTGCTGGTAATTTCTCGGACACGAAAAATTGTGGCCAATCGAAGAAATTTGACCAGTAGCATTTCAAAAATAAGCAGCTGCAACCTCAATGCTCACTTCTGTGAGCAGCAGTTGCACTATCAGATAAGAGTAACAATGATGAACAAAAACTCAAATTAAACACAACAAAATTGCAGAACTGATAGCATTTACTATCTACTTTCTCTTCTTTGTTGAAATATTAAAGCTACATGTCTCAGCTGTCGACCTCAAGTCATGTTGAGAAAGTAGATATTCCTCATGCGCCTGCTCGTCTCCTAGTTAGTAAAAGGCCACATCTTTCACTGAGTCTCCAAAAAGTCTATACATGATCACAACACCACAAAATAATGCTCAACAAGCAGAAACTAGCTAGCTAATAGTAATACTGTATGTTAATTTGATCGACGGTTGGTACTTAAATACTGTCAAGGTATTTTAGAAGGAAATGGAGGAGGGTCAAGGTTAATTGTACCAGAAAGGCAGTGCTCATTGATGGGGTCGACGATTTCAGGCAATAGGATATCTCTCTTATCGCCTTCTTGGCACTTTGGACTTGTGATTCGCCTTGAAATCTATCTGCAAGCATGTGGCACATCCACAAAACAAGTCACCTTGGGTCTAAGTGATGATGCTCTCTTCCTTTACAGAGAGCAATTGAGACAAGTTGTGCAGCCTTAGCCGCATTGCTTGCTGTAGAAACTGGCCGGCACACATGATACTCCACTCTTGGGAGATCTTTGGATCTTTGAGCCGCCTTCTTTGCTGCCTATTACAACAAATAATCAGAAAATTGCTAGTAAAATAATTAACTAATGAGAAAAATCAAGCTTAGAAACTCACAATTTTAGTCATTCAACACTAAACTATAAAAGCAATTCTCATGTATCAGTTTCTGTAGATTATAAAGTGCTACTGATAAGAAACCTTGACTGACTTTCAGATGAAAGGGAAAGCGGGAGGAATTCGGGACACCAAGGCTCCATCAACCCACATCCCCGATAGCATTTCCCCATCTCTCTTAGTGTATACTCCGTATCCAGTCATATGATTATCATGCCATGATCCTTGATAATAATCACCATTAGAGAAGTAGTAGACTCCAAAGCCATTGAGCTTGTCACAAAAGTATTCGCCTAGATACATATCAGCATTCCTATGAATCAAGCAACATCAGTTTTAACTAAGCAAGAAATACAAAGAGGACTTTTCAGAGTTAAATGAACATTAAAGAAATGTTTAATTCAAATCTTTCTCCACAGAAAGCAATACTTAACATGTTGTGACCAGTTAAAAGAAAATTATTTTGCTTCATAATTAATGTTTTTGATAGATCATAGCATAAAATCCATTCATCCATATTTTATATAGTGCAAATGTGCAATCACTTAGATCAAAGAAAGACATGACATTATTAAATTTTTCTGAACAAAAATATATAACACCCATAATAAATGAAAGAAAAATCAAACCTGAAGCAATAGATGCCCACACCATTTTTCAAGCCTTTCCTGAATTCACCGACATAAGAACTGCCACCAGCACAGATCTGTTCTCCCACGCCATCCCTCTCCCCATACTGCCACTCTCCATTGTATTGGTCCCTGTTATAGAACCACATTGAACCAAATCCGTGTCTTGCCCCTTTCCAGAACTTCCCCTTGTACTTACCGCATCCCGCCAACCTCTCAACTCCATACCCGTCATAAGCCCCATCAATCCAATCTCCCATGTAGGTGCTCTTTTCAGGTATCTTCATCACCCCTCTCCCTGTGCGGCTTCCCTTGTAGAATTCACCAGCATAGACTGCACCATCAAAGGAGTACTCGACACTGGGGCTGCTTAACAGCCTTCTAAATTGCTTGGTGTTGATATCTTCATTTCCAATGAAGAATGTTGGTTGTTTCTTCTTGAAAAACCAGGGAAGTGTCAATCTTGATCTATTCTTGAAAAGGAAATAGATGACAAAGAGAATGGTGAGATGGAGACATAGCATGGTGCAGTGGAGGGAGCAAGTTCGGTAGCAGAGAAAGAGAAGAATGAGAAAAAGGATAAGACCATGACTCGTAGTATATTTGGGGAGAGGGACCCGTGGCAATGGAAATGGGATGAGGAATGTCATCTTCTTCTGGGGTGGATCACGTAGGCTCTCTAGATCGGTAAAGCTACACCCGGCTGAGAAGAGGAAGCGAGAAGACATACTTCTTGCCATTGTTTGGAGAGGAGCGAAGAAGAGAAATGCTGATTCTCTTAAAGAAGAAGAAGAAAGACGAAGAGAAAGAGAGGAAAAGAGATCGATCAGTTAGAGTTGCATTGATAATTACAGTTAAAAAGGAATAAACCGATAACTAGCCGTAGAGATAAGAGACAATTCCATTGCATAGGCTCGGTGTTAAACTGAACAAGAGTAATACCCCGCTGGCTTGCTTGTCAAAGACACGGCTTTATTTTTCTTCAGTGAACGAGGTTCAACTGAAGTTTAATTTAGAGCTGAAAGTTCGCTAGCTTCCACTTTGACTAAAGGGATTATGCCCCACTGTCAGAGGACGAACTCTTTTATTTGACTCGGATACAGAGACTCAGAGAGGTTCCGTTAAATTAAAGACGAAACTTGGACTTCACTTCCGTTTATACTGTATGAGTGTATGAGTATGACCTAAATTTTATTTCTTACGCTGAACTTCCTAGTTTAGGCTTTTGTCTTTGTCAATTTGTCCTCTTTTATTCAAGTCTTGCTGGCCAGCGTAAGGATAAATTTACAATAAATTAATTTGATAAATTGATAGTAAATAATGAAAGTGGAAATTGAAATTTCTATATATCTCGTTATGTACAAATATATAGAGAAAGGAGAAACCTAAAAAAGGAAAATCTAAAACAGAAAACATATAAATCACAGCTATAACCTAATTACAACTATGCTTTAATTACTATGATTTCTTTCCTTTAACAAATTAAAAAAAAATTTAAAAAAAAGGCAGAAGCCCATTTCATTAGATTGAAATTGGTTAAATACAAAAGTGTCGATTTTTGTGAATTCCAACAAAAAAATCACACCGACTAAGTATCTAGGATCTTAAGCCACAAAAAACAAAAAAGAGCTCATACACCATCCACATAAGTACCATTACTAAATACAAAAAGTAAGACATAATAGCTAAGCCACTCTGATTGGGGCTAAAGGGAGGTTTATAACAAAAACTGTTAGCTTTCTTCATAGGTCGATCAAAGAGTCTCGGAGGGTGCATCTACATCTGGGTCAGCATACACCACCATCGGCAGTGGCATGAACTGGTTAAGAGGTATAGCGTCTTCTATCACAGGAAGCCAGTCCATCACAGCCTATTGAATGAGTTTCTTTATTCTACCTGTCCAATACAAGCAAGTAGATTTAATCAGCATAATTAACATTCGAGCAGAATTTTGGGAAACATGATTAAAGCACAAGTCATTCCTATGTTTCCATATCGTCCATGTAACAGCACAGAGTACAATTAAAAAACCAGCTCTATCAGAAGCGTCAAGTAGGGAAGCATACTGTATCAAATCATGCCAAGTATTCCATTGTTGCATTACATTTTGGTTTTTTCCTAACCAGAACCATATCTGTTGAGCTAACCTACATGTCAGAAATAAATGGTCTACCGTTTCGTGGTGATGACAAAATTGACACTGTGTATTACCTAACCAGCCCTTTCTGATCAAGTTATCCTTGGTCAAGATGAAATTATGCGCAACTAACCACATAAAGATTCTTATTTTAGGGGGTACAGGTAAATGCCACCATAGCATTGCATTATTTGGTCTTGACCCTCCAAAATTCAAAATATTGTAAATAGAATGAGTGAAAAACTCCTCTGATTGCTCCTATCTCCAAGCAAGTTTATCATGAGGCAAGGTGAATGAGATTGAGCTAATAATATCAAGCAGTTCTACCCATTCTTTATGATCTATTCCTACCAGCTCTATCCTAAATTTTAGCACCTGCTCTTGAGAATGAATGACATCAGCTAATATGACTGATTTATTAATGCATTTATTGAACAAGGAATAATATTTGATGTCTAAAGAACAGTTTTGGTACCACTGGTCTAACAAAAATCTGACCTGTGTTTGTATGCCGGGAGAATAAGAGGTACGCATATCCCCTATGTGACTGATTTTCAACAAAGATGACCAAAATGGTGAGAGAGAAGTGGGATTTGATACCATATATTTATGATTTATGAGTGTTTTCCAAAGGCCCAAATAATTAGGATTTTTAAGTTTCCACCAACAAATTATAAATTAATAGCTTACAAAACAATATATAAAAAATGCGCACTAGATAACATTGCACAATGAAGTCACTTTGTGAGCCTTGTTTAATTGCCAAATTCTTTTTCCTTTTTCAAACATAAATATTCACACAACGCAACACATTTCAGCATTGGACGCTAAATTTTTAAGGCATCAATTAATTATTAGAGACCATCATCTTCTTGCTTGATACCCCCCTGAGTAAATAAATGGCCTCTTTTCTGGACGAGTGATGTCAGGTTTATCTTCCAGTTGTCTGGAATAGAGGAACAGCATTTCAAATACCAGGTTATTATTTAAAATTGTGAGACTAATTATTTTTTAAAAAAGAAAGAAAGAGAACAAATAATAAAAAATGATAAAGTACAAAGAGAGTAAAACACAATTGTGTGCACATATGAGTTAGAAATTGAATGCCGGGGTAGGTATTGAGTGTGTATAAACCTTTGCGCTGGCAAGCTTTCATCTACTTTTCGCTTGCCTTTGTCACGTGCAGCATGACCTGAGCTTTCTGCAATATCTCTTCTAGGAAGAGGTAGAGGAGTCGCAAGAACTGGTAGCAGCGGTGCTTCCTGAGCAGGAAATTGCGCATTGGCGGGCACAACATCTGTTCTACAATCTTTGAAGGCCACACATCCTTGGCGAAGTGAAACCAAGTCAAACTTCACAGTAAACGTTACTGTCTTCCCTATTACTTCTCCAATGGTCGGAGGTAACAAATACCCGTTAGGATTCGGTTCATGCCTGACCCTACTTGCTGGTACACCAACAATCTCCTCAGCTTGCTTTCCAATGAGTATAAATTCTGTAGTCGTTGTTTCATCAGAAACATGGAGAGAGAGGAAATACCTGTCGAAGGCTAGCAATGAGAAAGTAGTTATTGAGGGAATCAAATAATTATGAGAAAGATGTACAAGTAAGACATACCATAATACTGGTCCTTCGCGCCACTTTCTGCAGTAGGAGCACCAGTACCACTGATGGGCTCCATCCCTTTTTGAGTTTCTTGTGGCAATTGAAACAGCTGTCATAGAACCAATTGTATGGGTTATTGACATTGACAATCTGTGCTGTGCATTGGAATAGCTTGTCCTGCAACATAACAAAAATAGAACAACAAAAAAAAATTAAAATTATAAAAAAAAGAAATGCAGGGAAAACATATAGGTGGTACAGCCGTACAGGTTGACTGAAGGTACAGTATTATTTGAAAAATAAAAGAAAAAGAAATAAACAGTCCATTGTGTATATATGTTGCACAGTACATGAGTTTTCGGTGAAGAGCAGAATGGTCTTTTGACACCCAGGGAATTTTGACAACAGTTAAGAGTAGTAACAGAATATAACAGTATCAGATGAGTAATAAATGATCTAATAATATTAGTGTCCTTTGGATTATTTCCTGTTGAATGATCAGAATTACTTTCATTTCTCTTAATAATAAAAAAGATGTCATTCTAAAGTTGTTTACAAAATATGCAGTATATAAGGACTTCGTTTGTTTGTTACTTTGTTATGTAGTAAATATGAAGAATGGGACTGGATACCAGTTCATACTAGTATCAAGCCAGTAGAATGAACTTGAGTTCAGATGGAAAGTTTATTGTTGTGTATATTTTAATGACTATAGAAAGATAATTCATAATTGTTGTAAAAATGGTAAAAGAATTCTAAAAGCCTTACAGTATTGTTATAGCCATAGGAACTCAGAAGCTCTGAAATTGTTACCCTCAATGGCTGTGAGTTCGTCATTCCAGACGAAGAACCGATATTTTGCACAGTCAGGGGTTGAGCCATTATTGGATTGAACTGTCCTTGTAGACTGCTGAATGAGTGTGCTGGTTAGCAGCATTTTGGTTTCATTTTCATGAATACGAAAAAGGTATAATCTAAGTACATGTAAAGGGAAGCAGAAAGGGTGCATGAGGAAATTGTACAATTGGAAATCAGAGTAGTTTTATGATGTGTACCTTGCACGGAATCTAGCTATGAAAGGCAAATTCTGATGGAAGTGAAATCGTGTACCACTATAAGTTTTTAGAGTTGTCCTGCCTAGATAATAAAAATCAAATGAGATATTATTATAGTGGAATTAGATGGTATGTTGTTCTGAAAGCGCACACTAAAAGGGAAACTTGGATAGATGGCTATTCTTTATATTTACCCAGGAGTTTTTCTCAGGTTATGAGTGCAGATTAGTAGTAGTGTATCATGCATGTTTGCTATTTGACAGGACAAATTAATGAACAGAGTTTTGAAATAGAAATATACTATTCGTGCATGTACTATATATAGTTAAGTAGGTGTAGGTCCTAAGTAGTTTGAAAACAAATGAGAAAGTCAAGGACATTTGACAAAATAAAAATTTGCTCAAAAGGACTTGAGGTATACTGAAAGAAGAGTTTATGTTTAAACAAAAAAAAAATTGAAGGTTTTTTTTTATTAAATAATATACCTCTATTGGTCCTTAGCTGTAGCGAATTGCAGGCTAGAACAACAGGGCCTTCTTTTGATAGCTCAATGAGTACCTCTAGAGGTAAAACATGAAGCATATGTTCCCATATTGTAATTTCCACAGGGAAATCCCTGTATATAATGAAGGAACACACAAAGGTTAGTTTTTGTACGGAAAGAGAAAATATAATATTTATGTACAATACATTGATTTTCTATGCTAGATTGGTTTCCCTTTATTACATACACACCTTTCATTTACGAGGTGTATGCATTGTATGCGCATAGGCCAACCACCATTTTGGATTGTCCTGACTGGATCGATTGCCACCAGCCTTCCAATTATATCTTATATGTCAGAATTAAGAAAAGTAAAATTTTTCATTAATCCATATTGCTGAAGTCTAGTGTTGACAATTTGAATGAAGAATTCAGTTACCTAAACAATTATATCAATGTAGGAATGCAAGTCAAAAGAATAATAATATATTTTTATTGAGAGTGAAGAATAATAAATATGTAACTTTCAAGCATGCACATCAGTAACATGAGTTGTATCAAATTCTTGGTACTTGGCTCAGGTAGCAGCACCACACGAACCTTCATAGATTGCTGAATTTCTATATAATAGTAGCACTGCTATATACATAGTAGAGACATGCATATTTTAGGGGTAAATTGGTGAGTTTATAAATTCATTCATGTTAAGGACAGATATTTTAAGAGAGACGTGTTTTACACACACCTGTGCTATGCAGCATAGGTAACATATGAGTAATAGATTATATGATGATTTTAATATTCTTCTGTTGTGTTAATATATAAGCTCATTATACTGCACCTCAAATGTGACTGCTAATATTAAATTTTTATTTACCTTTGTCCAAGGTGTAGCATGATAGAAACTATTTTTGATATAAATAATGTAATAGAGATTAACAAAAAAAAATTAAAAGAAAGAAACTTACTGACAACTGTAGTGTTGCCTGTAATTGATGTGCCGATATCCTCGAAGCAAGCTAATTCAAAGTAGTAGAAGGGAATTTCCTGTGAGGAATTGGGTAGTGGTGTGATGGTGGTATCATCGGTGAAGTTTATGCTGAATCTGTGTGCCACTGTGCGATATTTAGTGTGACATTCCTTGATTTTAAACTGCGCAAACTCATATATTATCCCTTCCACAAAATACTGCGAAAAAACATTGATACTGTGTGAGCAGCATCTGCCCTTCTATGGCTGTGCCCTACATTTTTACAGTTAGAATTGCAAACTTGACTGTCAGTGGGTATTTCTGAAAAACAATTTGCTGTCAGTGCTATATTAGTTTTATGATCGATCGAGAAGCCCAGCTGCTGGAAAGATTGGTAACAAGCAAGTATGTGTGTGTGTATGTGTAGTTATGTGTTTTTAAATTATAAAAAAGAAGAAAAATTGCATTATTTTAGCAGAAAGTAAAAGATGGGGCATTTTTGTATCAAAAATCAAACCTGAGAATCAAGGAGAACAAAGTTCATTGCCCAAGCTTCACCAGTGGCAATATTTGATGCACACCATAGCCTGATAACCCTTGCGACAATACGTGCAAACTTAGCCTGCTGGTTCAATCCTGCTATTGTTGCTATGACCTCTGGCGCCATTAAAAGGTCATCACAGCAACTATGAGCAGAATGTTTTTTACGATGACAACAAAATTTGAGGGGGGGGGGGGGGGGGGGGGGTGGGCTGGGGTAAGGAAATCTTTTAAAAGTTTATGCAATAAAAATATTGACAAAGAAAAATAAAAGTAATATCTGGATGGATTGGAAATTGGTAATAAGGATAACCCTAGTTAAACCGTAATAAAGAACAGAGGAAGATTTTGTTGTGTACTTTGGATAGAAAATAGTAAGTTTGGTGAGCAAAAAATAAAGTGTTGCCGACTCAGACAATTTTTTCTATCCTACATTTTTTTTTTCGAGGAAATAGACTTCGACTATTATCATTTTATTTTACCATCATAAAGAGTTATATGAGTACATGAGATAATGTACAATCTTTTTCTCATCTTATAATGTAAGTATACCTGGTTAATGGAGAGTGAGCTGCCTCTGGACTCATTAGAGAACTTGTTTTCCTCCCTTGACTCTGGCGGTGGGACCAAAGGTTCATCTTCCCTTGCTTCTGAAGGAATATGAGCTTTAAATTGCCAAGCTTCCTGTTTGTTTTCAGCTTCTTCAGCTCTCTTCAAGCAGCTTCTCGTCTTGCGCTTCCAAAAGAGGCCCCACAAGAAGAGCTCTCCTCCTAGCCCTGAAAATAGTAGCAGCTTGCCTAGTAAGTCTCAAGTCAAACAGATAACAACAAATTTAAAGAAAGGCAAGCAAGTGTACTTTGACAATTCTCCTCAAGTAATTGAGATGAATAAATAACCAACTCAACAGATGAAGTAATTTGCATCTGTAATGCGTATCTTCTAGAATCCAACTGCCTGATAAGAGATGTACACTTCAAGCTAGACCTGTACAACAGTTAAAAAAAGATTATGCACCAACCAGTCTAGGTTCGGTACCACCCACCAATCTAAGCACTGCACCATCCAAAGTAGTACCAAAAATATAATTTGTACCTCCTATCCGATGGTAAGAGAAAAACTCCGATATCATCATAGCTCGGAGAATCAGTCTGGAATTTCTTAGGCCATGCAAGGGAGCATGCTACCATCTTCATCTCCAGCTTTGCGGACAGTGTTTGGGTTGTGTTGTAAACTCTCTTAGAAACTTGGAGAGGTAAAAAGGCAGCCAACTCAACACTCAGGTATCCTGCCAGTTGATACACTTTGAGAACCCCCTGAAATTGAAATTAAAATTAAATTAGTATGACCACAAAAGCAAAACAGAGGTACTCTGCTTTGTAATTGGTTTCCAATTTTCTACTTAATTTATGTAGACTCGAGGGGCGTAAAATACCCAAACATGCACTACGGAATCCATATGAGGCTTCTAGTTCATTTTTGCCGAAATTTAAGCTATCATGCTATAAATATATACTTACTTCCAAGCAAGAGGAGCAGATCGATAAGGGAGTTGCCCATTCAAGCTGCTCAAGTTTTTACCAGTTGAACCTACAAATATTATTTGATTTAGTACTCTTCATGATGAATATATATTTGAAATATAAAATGCTAAGTTCTTTTAGTAAATCAATTTGAGAAATGAATAAAAATTAACGAAGCATGGCCAATTGAGCTAATGAATTTGCAAACCCAAAGCATTATGTAAAAAATAAGAAAAGCCCCACCAGTTATAACAGTGGAAATTTCAAAAATCTAATAGTCTAATACATATACCTAATTTTCTTTTTCTTGAATTTACCTTGTTCCCTTGAGCAGCTTTCGCAGAACCAAGCTCCTCGTTGATTTGGAAATGGAGGAAGTTGTGCACAATATCTTGAAAAAAAATAAATATTGGATGTTAAATTGAAATTGGAATAACTTAACTTGTTACAAACATTCAAACAGACACAGAATTTTCAGAAGGCATAATCGTCAGTACCTAAATATGATTATGATATGAATTTCAATTGAAATACCGGTAGCACTTGTAAGATAATTTACACCATAGGCACTCCAAATTGTTTGCTGTAGTTATTTAATTATTTTTTACTTTAAAGATAAGTTGGTTTATATAATTATTATTTAGATTAATCAAACTAATACAAAGAAGACGAACCAAGAGAAAATTAAGATTAAGAAATTCATACGTGTGCTCACAAGCTGATCTGCAACCAGCACAAGTAATTAAATTTTTGATTTGTCCTGCAGAACCACACACCTGACAAACCTGGCTCTGCAATAGAATTATTCAAAAATTGGATCAAATGGACCAGAAATTTTAATAAAAAAATAAATTAAACCATACATTAATAAATTGAGAAATTATCTTACTGCTTAAAATCCATCTACAAGTTCAAGTACGAAATACCCGAACAAGTACCAGTCAATTTTCATTAGCTAGTTCTAGTTCATAAGAGTGTTCCTTCACCCATATAGATATATACCCAGATAATCTGTTCTAGTACATCTGTTTATACCAGTACTAGTAAGATTCTTACACTCATAAATTATGAAATTGTTTATATCTAGCACAACTTCAAGTGTCACATTGTACAATTTTCTATTATGTGTGATTATAAAAGTTTTAGTCTGTGCAGGGTTGATATCCAGGGACATATATTTAATTAGGATAATGTGTCACATTTTGGTTAGTGGACAATGTGGGGGTTAAAAGTTCCCTGACAACAATTAGCAACCCTCAAATATTATGGCTTAGAGTTAAACTGAAGGCTTCAAAAGAGTTGAGCTCCAGAGAGTCAAAATTCAATCAAACTATCGAGCAAAGACTAATTTGAAGTCAAATTGAAGAACTGTACCCGAGCTTAACTATTTGGTTTAATTATTTTACTATATCTTAAAAATATAATTTTAAAGATAAAATTTGGTTAACAATCTATTTATTGTTATTATTATATATACAATTAAAAAATAATTTGATATATTGAGTTATTTCACATTGATGTCGAGCTTCACATAATATAATTGAACAAGCTAGCTAGGCTCGAGATAGATTTGAATTCATCAGCACAAACAATCGATGAGTTAAGAGTTAAACCTAGTTAAACCTAGGATAAGAGCCTAGATTTACAAATAGAATATAGAAGATACAACAAAGGGGGTAAAGAAAGGAAAGCCGGGAGATTAGGAAGACTTTAAAAGCACTCCCTGCAACAAAGGCCAGTGTGAAATAACCTGCATTGAAGGGGAACGAGAAGATGAGACTGAGGCACGTCCCATTTTGTGGTTGTACACGATTGCGGTTGCTTGATTAGCCGAGAATCTCACTGTCTTCCTTGCAATTTTTTAGAACCCTAAATCGCATTCAATCTTGATCATCTGATCTTAATCAAACTAATCTGTTTAAGCCAGAAAATTCCCAGTTCACATAGAATCACTGAAATTTGCTTTTTGTTAGAACCACTAATTAGCAATATTTAATGTCACTACATTTATCTCGCTTACAAACAATGTGATCCGATATTCTGTTTCCGACTGAATAATTCAAAAACAGAGGACCTGAGATATTTTTCTTTCATTCTTTCAAAAAAGTTCAATTGAAATTTGCTTTTCCGAAAAAGGAAGTCTTTCATTACTGGTTTATTGCCAAATTACAATACAAATACAACTAAAGAATGGTAGGATTTTTCCCACCGTGTTGAGTCATAATGTCGAGTTGTTAATGATTTTACAATCAATAGCTTTGTAGCTGCGACCAGCGTTCTAAATAGCGCGCTATAGCGTTTTTGGAACCTAAACGCTAAGCTATACAATTAAAACACACTATTTGAGCTACAAACGCTATAGCGGTAATAGCGGTCCGCTATAGCACATAGTGTGTAGCGCAGATAGCGCCCACTATACAATATGTTTTTTTTTTTTTCAATTTATATGGGCTTTAAATAAATGCTCGGATTGGATTTTAACCATGATTTTTTTTTATAATTGACGTACTAAGCTTTATATTAAATTATTAATTATTAAATGAGATCAAATAAGGAAGTTATAGCGCACTATGCAACATGAGCTGTTTTTTTTTTTAATTTATATGGGTGATATCACCATATTTGATCTATTGTTCTGACCAATTTCCGTACCAAAATCTGCATTTTAAACCATCAAATAGCGTCTATTACATTGAATATCCTTAGAATTTGGTACTGCTGAGAGTTTGTTTGTTTTCTGCAGGATTGGAGCAAAATACACGAAGAAACGGTGTTTTTAAACTCTCTGGTACGGCCCTTACCAGGCTTGGTACAGGCCATACCAGACTTAGCCGATCCAGCCTCTCTCCCATCTTGTACTGCCTGGCCGTACCACCTTGGTACGGGCCATACATAGATGCCGCCTGACATAATTCAAATCTTAGCAGAGGCTATTTAAAGCGAGGGATCTCTCCATTTTTGGGGATTCACATTTCATTCTAGATTGAGAGCTCAGAGAAAGAGAGAAGAAGAAGGAAGAGGAAGAGGCGAAAATCGACGGATCAACCCCTTCTCCACTCCCGATCTTCGATCTAGTTCTATCATGCCTCTCTTTATCTCTTTACTTGTATTTCTGGACAGATCTATGACTTGTAAGTAGTAGATCATTGTTTCTAGGGTTTGTAGATGAATTTTCTTGATTTGTGTTGTTTTTCTTGATTTGGATCTTGTATGAACTCTTTTGATTGTATTGATTGTGTATTTGCTTGTCTTGATTGTTTTGTCTTTCTGTGATTGCATGCGGTGTGCCTATAGTGGTAGATCAACCCTAACAAGGTTATGTGACCATTGTCTTCTCTCAACCAAATCAATCCTTTTAGGTATACTTGTTCGAATTGAAGCCGAAAGGTTGAATTCTCCCCTAATTGACAGATTAGAGGATACCTTAGATCTCCAATCAATCAACTAGAAGATCTGGACCAAAACACGAGAGTTGAGGTTTAGAAACCCTAGAAGGTGAAGAATTGACTCTAAAACCTAGATCTTGAACCAACAAACGAGAGTTGAGATTTAGGAACCTTAGGTATGGTCAATTGAACCTTTCTCAAGAGTTTAATACAAGGTACCAGCAATAAATGCATCAACTCGAACTTGTAAGCTCTATTCTGGTAAATCAATACGGGTCTTACAAGAGTGGTGCGGCCTACCCATACCAAGCCCACACGGCTTGGTGGAACAAGGTTGTTACGGTCTAGTCGTACCAACTTGGTAAGATCCGTACCACTAAAGGCAAATTAGAGATGAAGTCTGAAATCCTTGAAACATCTTTTATCCTAAATCAAAACACAGTTTATACCTTTCCTTGCACAGTTACTATTCTATTGCATTGTTTGATTGCTTGAGTTGATTCTTTAGGAAGATTAAGTACTAAAACTCCATTTTTCTCACTTCTAGTCTTTAGTCAAGATAAGTAGATTCTAGATAAAGAAACTGTCCCTATGGATCGACACCCGATTATACTCCTCGATAGGGTTGTGCACTTGCAACCCTAATCGGACGGTGTAATCGCGGTTTTAAAAGGTACGCTCCCAAGCGTACCGAAACTTGCGTTGCGCTTTCACGCGAACAATGGGCTTTAAATAAAGGCTCATATTAAATATATTAAGATATTTCTTGAAGTAACAAAATGATACTTACTATATGGTAGTTTGAATATTTTGAATAGATTAAGATAATTAATTATACCATGATGTCTAGGTTATTTTGAAATTTAAATAGAAAAAAGATAGATTACGTCATAATGCTGAATATATTTTGAATAGAAAAAGATCGATAGTTTATGATATTAGTAATACTATGGATATTTTGAGTCGCAATTTGGACTTTGTATTGGTTCAATATGAATACTATAATTTTTTAATCAATTTGATGTTATTTATTATTCTATGAGACTTAGATAATGTTGATATGTAGTACAAATATATGATATAATTTTTATAAAAAAAGAAAAAACCGCTATGTGGCATAACTTTCGCTATAGCTTTTTTTTCGGCTTCCCGCTATGACGCAATAAACGCTATTTAGAATCTTGACTGCAACTACATATATTTTGTGCTCTTATATTACACAAAATCTATATGTTTGCAAAAGCTTATTGCATTAATACATTTGGGCTATTATTAATAAAAAAGTGGATAATTTTATTTGGATTAAAATACATTTACAATTGATAAACCTCATGATTCTAACAATTATAAAAAAAAATATCATAAACTTAAAAAACAACTTTAAGAAGACACCAACCTTCAAAAAAGAACTTATATTCATGAAAATGCAAAAAAAATGGGTAGATAACAAACTAGCTAGTGGTGCAGGGGGAAGGAGAATGAAATAGGCGGCAAAAATAAGAAGACACCAACCTTAAACAAAAAAAATAAGAAGACACCATTATTGACTTCATGCTCCTGCTTTGCCATTTATTTTCTTTCTTCAAATCAAAATGTCTAAAAGAAGAGCAGCAACGGTCTTGCCAATACAGCGGAATTTGAGTATTGAGCATATATATATGTACGATCAAATTGAACATATGCACGCTTGTTGATCAGGATAAAACTAATTAAAGCTTTATTATGATTTGATTTTCTTTGATATATGAAATAAGTAAATGAGATATATCCACATCTTAATCTCTCTCTCTCTCTCACACACACACATACACGTGTGTGTGTGTGTGTGAAACAATAAATTTGTTGTGGATGGTGCTCAATATATCAATTTTCTTAGTATATCATGGAAATATATTGTTGGGTAACGATTTCTTAGAATATAAGAATAGAAAATTCGGAAGAGAGTTTGGTACTAGTTAGATACGTCATTTGATTAGCATGAACAAGCATCTAAAAGGTAGAAAGAGTGTGAAACAAAAATAATAATTTCAATGAAAATAATACCCGCTTTCATATATATATGCTTAATTGTTGTGAGATTTAGGTCCATAATCGGCTCAAGAAGCCTAACACATGGAGGAGTCTTCTCTGAAAGTTCGTTTCCACTTGGACTAAACGGATTCATGCATGCCCCACTTTCAGAGAGAGAGCTATTTGTTTTGACCTAGATACATAGATAGAGCTATAGTACAATACGGTTAAGATTATCAAAGTAATACCAGACAGATAACAAATATTACTAATATAAAAGCTAGTTTTATTATTTTTTACAAATAGAAAATCAAATTACTAGTTTACTACCCATATTTATGATTGAGGAAAAGGTAACAAAACAAAGAAGAAAGAAAGAAAAAATATACGATATCAGAAATTTGAAAGTTAAAAGAATCTGGTTTATATTATCGGTTTGCTTGTTTCCAGTTCTTTGTTTCGATAGAGCTCTTAAAATAAAAACCTCTACATAGAGCTCTTTAAATTAAGACGAAACTTGGACTTCACTTCCGTTTATAATATATGATTTAACCTAAATTTTGTTTGCTACGCTCAAGTTTGTAGTTTAGTCTCTGTCTTTGTCGTTTTTTCTAAGTCTTGCTGTCAGTGAAGCTGCCCTAAGTAGCTTGCATGTGTAGGCCATGGGTAATTAAGGATGAAATTAAAATAAATTAAATTGATAAATTTATAATAAATTAATTTTATATTAATGCATTACAAAACAATGTATTGGATGGAGTTAGTCAACAAGTCAATGGAGCAGCATGATTTGAATTGTAACAATATATACTTAGGAGATTAATTAATTAAAGCTAATTAATTGTATAGCTGTAAACGATGCCTATATATACTGGCATTTGTATCAGACAATGATCAAGGAAAAATACATGATTCATTTTCAATCTTAGACAATGCATAAATTAAAAAATATGCGCCCTAGGTAACATTGCACAATGAATTCACTTTGCAAGCCTTTTTGGCAAACTCCTTAGTTGTCCTTTTTCAAACATAAATATATACAATTATACACACAACACATTTCATAGACGCTAAATTTTTTAAAGCATTATTAGAGACCATTATCTTCTTGCTTGATATCTCTGAGAGGAAATAAATGACCTCTTTGCTGGACGAGTGCTGTCAGGTTCATCTTCCAGTTGCCTGCAATAGAGTAACAGAATAAGAATACCCAGTTATCTAAAATTGTCAGACTATTTATAAAAAGGAAGAAATAAAGAGAAATGAAATAATAAAAAAAGGCATAACTAAAGTACAAAGAGAGCATACCTACAAGTGTGTGCACATATGAACCAAAAAATTGAATGCTGGTGTATTGAATGTGTACAAACCTTTGTGCGGGTAAAACTCTCATCTACATTCTTGCTTGTCTTTGTCTCGTGCAGCATGCGTTGGGCTTTCTGCAATATCTCTCCCAGTTTCTTGAGGCAGAGGAGTCACATGAACTGGTAGCCGCAGTGCTTCCTGAGCAGGAAGTTGCACATCGGGTGGTACCACATCTAATTAATCTACAGACTTTGAAGGTCTTTTGTCCTTTGCAAAGTGATACCAAGTCAGACTTCACAGTAAACGTTGCTCTCTTTCTGATTAATGCTCTCAAGCTCGGAGGCAACAAATACCCGTTAGGATTTGGCTCTTGCCAGACCTGACTCACTAGTACACCGACAATTGGCTTTGCTTGATTTCCAATGAGTTCAAATTTTGTAGATGCGATATTATCAGTAACCTTGAGAACAAGGAAATACCTGTCCAAGACGAGCAATGAGAATGTCTTTTTTTGAGGGTAGGGTGACAACTTGCCATCCTACATTTTGATTAATAAGAAAGTTTTTTATAGAAGCCCAAGTGGACTTATAGTAACAGCAACATATACATTATTTATATCTCTCTCTTATGCTCCTACTGATATTATCAGAGCAATGAGAATGTCACTCAGGGAATCAAACAATTGAAGATGGGCAAGTAAGCCATACGATAATACTGATCCTAGGCGCCAATTTATGCAGCTGTCGCGCCAGTACCATGGATAGGCACCTCCCTTTTGCAGTTTCTTGTGGCAAGTAAAAGAGACTTCATAGAACCAATTGTACGGGTTTTTGATAGCGACAATCTGTTTGCTTCACACTGGAATTCCTGGAGAGCCACGAAAAAGATTAAAATTATTAAATAATAATAATAATAATAATAATAATAATAATAATAATAATAATAATACAATTAGATGTTAATAGTTCAGTATATGTTTAAAAAAAATATATAAATCACTTTGTTTCTTTGTTATGTTGGAAATATGAAGACCTGGGACTAGCACTTGGGAACCAGTTCATACTAGTATCAAGTCATTAAAATGAACTTGAGTTCGGGTGGAAAGCTTACTGTTGTGTATATTTTAATGACTATAGAAGGATGATTCATATAATTATTTTAATAATGGTGAAAGATCAAAGAATTTAACAGGGAATAAAAGCAAGAGCCTTACAGGATTATTGTAGCCATTAATTGTATCTCAGAAGCTCCTCAATTGTGACGCTCAATGGCTGTGAGTTCGTCATTCCAGATGAAAACAATTATGGTTAAAAAGGAATAAGCCGACAACTAGCCGTAGAGATCAGCGACAATTCCATTGCATAGGGTCGGTGTAAAATTGAACGGGAGTACTACGTACCCCGCTTGTCAGAGAAGCCGCTATATTTTTCTTTAGCGAACGAGGTTTGACTGAAGTTTGAATTCGAGCTGAAAGTTCGCTTCCGCTTGGATTGAACGGATACATACCCCACTGTCAGAGGTAGAGAGAGCTCTTTGTTTGACTGGGATGCATAGAGGTCCCGTTAAATTAAGACTAAACTTGACTTCATTTCCGTTAATATTTACAATTTCAAAACTTTACTGACCAAACCTAAAACGTCAACTAGTCTTACCTTCCTATACTATATGATTAAACCTAAAGTTTGTTTTCTACGCTGAACTTTATTTGTAGTTTAAATTTTGTCTGTGTCCCTTGTTTTTTTTTAAGGGAGTTTGTTTATTCAGTGACAGATCTAGTATACATTAGAGGGCATGCTTCTCTGCATTTTGAAAAATAAGTTTGATAAAATAGGTCCTGATAATTTGCCCCCATGAAAGTTAATTCCCCCCATTTTTTGTTGTTTTTAATTTGTAAATATATATATATATATATGAACATGCTAGCGTGCTATGCATAGTATAGAACCCTTCTATGTAACGGCTTGGATTTTGAGTTTTCAAAATCCTAATGGTCGATCCGAACCGTTCATCTTGTTCTCCATATTAATATGTGTTTGGAGACCAAATTTTACATTTTTTGGAATTTTTTTACTATTTCTTTAGATTTATTGAAAATCGCTGTTTTCAGCAAATCTGTACCATAAAAAAACAGCTATTTTCAATAAATCTAAAGAAATAGTAAAAAAATTTCAAAAAATATAAAATTTGGTCTCCAAACACATATTAATATGGAGAACAAGATGAACGGTTCAGATCGACCATTAGGATTTTGAAAACTCGAAATCCAAGCCGTTGCATGAAGGAGTTCTATGCTATGCATAGCACGCTAGCATGTTCCTATATATATATATATATATATATATATATATACTTTTTTGTTTTTTTTATTATGTTAGATACTATTTTTGTTATTTTTTGTTCAAGTATCCGATTTGTTAATGAATTTAAATTCGGAAAACTATTTAAACCCAATTAATTAATGTGTTAAAACTCAAAAAGCTATTTCAGTCTGATTTTTCTGCTCCCACTACCATAGCCGAAATACTAGATCTATCCTTGTTTTTAGTGTATCCGTATAAACTTGTAAAATAATCAACTTTCCTATAAAAACACTATACCAATAGGGGTGTCAACAGTACAGTAAGGATTAGATGGAAGCAATTTCATACCTGTACCCATCACAAATTATTCTTACCCATTACAAATTGCCTTATCTGTACCCTACCCTTATCCGTTGTAGTTGTCAGATAACAAAACGATAGTAGGTAAATAACGGTTAATACTTGTATAGTAATTATTTTTATTATTTATTAAATAAAATACTAAGCAAATTTATTTATTTGTGTAATAATTATTTTGATTAACATTTATACATTTATTTATTACATATATAATCACATTACTAATATGAAAATTAATTAATTCCAACTAATTTTTTTTTATCAAAACACAAATTCAAAAATACAAATATCAAATTTAATTGAATATATATATTTTTTTAAGTTTTATATAATTTAGTTCTCCTCATAAAATGCTAAATATGTGCTTATAATTTTACAATTAAGATTATTTTGTGTTTGAGAGGTTATGAATTTAACTTCTATTAACCACAAATTAATAATTATACATTTTAAGTTTAAATTTGTGTTGTTGACTGTGTATACTGTACAATCCAATAAGTAATGCAAGTCACTAAAATTTCAACCACAACTACATCATTATCATTGTTATTATTTATTTTTTTTATTTTTTTTTGAGATCTCTTGACAATTTCAACAACTGTCAAAATTAACTTTCATTTTTAAATCTGATAAGTAAAATATATTATATATTTTGTACATTATCATTTACATAAAAAATAATGAAAATTTATACAACTTTCCCGGATCATCGATCAACCAAAGTTTTTTTTACAACGATATATTTTAGACACATTTTACAAACCATTAACAATTAATATTTAAATTACATGAATATTAATATACGGTCAATCCATAAAAATAACATTTTTTTTCTATTGTTATTTTATTTTGCATGATTTGCAAAATATATTATCAACATTATCAAAATAATTGGTTGTCACAAAACACACCTACCCAATCACTATACTGAAATGTTACAATCAAGCTACAATACGTGCAGCTCCCTCTTGTACTGGAATTTTGACAAATTACATTTTATTTTGAGATACCTATTGCCGAGTATATGAGAAAGTTTATTTATTGAGATTATTTAATTAAACGAGCAAAACGGAGGAGAACCAATTAATTACTCCCCAAGCGCCAACAAACAAGAAACCAATGCAAGAACCAAAAGAACCAATAGACTAAACAACAATCTAATTAATATCACGGTCCAGACAGAACAGTTGCTGTTTCTCAAAGAAGTTTTAGAAATTAGACAATAATCGATCATTTGAAGCCCACAAGAACTGAATTGATTACATGGATAACAAGCTTAATATTGACAGCATCAGAGGCCGAAGTGGCTCGATGACTAGAGACTATCCTGTATACCTCATCGAAAATTGGTCTCACGTGCACTGCTATCAACGGGTCACTTGGATTGATCGTGATTGCTACATATGTCATCCATGTGGCCTTTCGTGCAGTATCATTGGCTATGTCACAGGCTAACTGCTGAAGAAGCGCAAGCAGTACCCCTTGACTAAGGGGTATTGGTACCATTGTGCATAGTGCATATAAATCCACCTGTATAATATATATTGAAGGCATAGCATTATATAGGCACGCTCGGTAGCCAATATCATTATATCATCAGTTGATTAATATTCTCTTTTTTGTTTGTATATCATTAAGATTCTCCTTTTTGTTTATAATATTCATACCTGGGAGCATAACCAAGAAATAATAGAGACGTCAGTCAATTGCAGCGCTGCATTAAATGCCTCCTCATATTTCCTCTCAGATATCAATTGAGCGAGCTCTTTTGTAGGATCCATAGGTGCCTCAACCTGTGACCAGACAAGTTAACATTAGAATGCAAGGAAAGGTGTTAATTGAAGTTCTGTTGAACCTCCACAAGTGTAATTAATAGTCAGGATGATACCAATGCCAGAAAAACCTAGCGATTAATTAATTTAGGAACTTGCTATGCACGTGCTGTACAAATAACTTGCGATTCAAAAGATACTATATTAGAACCAACATCCTAATTAAACCTCAACATATTCACTTAAAGGCACCCAAAACAAAATTATAGTCCTCCCAGCTTCTATCCATATATGCCAGAAAACACAGATAATTTGTGGTAAAGAAAACTACAGAGTATAGAAACAAATTAAGAAAGATATTCCATGTTTAGGAGGGTATTCATGAGGCATCTCATTTTGCAAGTTTTAGTTTAATGGGCATGATAAGGTTACCATATTACGAAGACCAGGCATGAGGCCATTGTTGGTAGCTTGCATGGCAACTGAATTAAATGCCTCAGGGTTTCCTGCAGCAACCATGGCAAGGAGTGTGCGCTGCCCGTCCAATAGCTCACTCGTCAGGTTCTGTGTGATTGATGAGGCTGAGCTGATTGTCTCCTGTTTATGGCCAAAAACAAATCTAATGGTCCACATTTTTCAGGGGCAAAGATGATAATTTAATGCCATAAACTCAAAAGTCCCTCCAACAGAATACCATAAACTAAAATAAATGCACTTAAATAACTTGTAACATATCATGTACCCTTAAAGTTAGAGCAAGAGGAGAATGTGCAGCCTCGATCTGTTGCTGAATAGCAGAAGTATGCTCAGCCATGCCTTTGTGGAATGTGTTATCAACTTGGTCTAACAGCACATTGCATGAGCGCTCAAATGTTGGAATGATTGAGGACCTTGAGTTATCCAGACTTGCCCGCATATCATCCTGCTTATTGTTGTATGTATATATATATCACCAAGTCAAAACTAGGAAAACCAATACCAAATGAGGGGGTTAAATTTATTTCAACAGAACAGAACCTTGAGAGCTTTTTTGCCGCTAAATTGAAACTGATGTTCTAGTTGTCTTGCAATATATTCTTCTAGCTTGGACCCAATAGATTTATCTAACTGATTCGTCACCTTGTCACCTACTCCTTTCTGGAATAAAAGAGACAACACTGCATTAGCTGGGTATTTATTTAGCACAGATTGATCTCAGCTTGTGTAACCGAGTGCAGCACCACCTTTTATAGAGAAGAAAAGAAAAGCAGCCAAATAAGTAAAATAAAGATCATTTCTTACTACCAACAGAATGACAGAAAGCTATGACAGACCTGAACGGACTCAGCAACTACAGAAGAAATAGTCTTCTCAACAACTGGTCCGATGGTATGTGCAACAACTGGGCCTAAGGCCGTTATTTCCTTCTTCAGTGTTCTCTCAAATATGGCTGGGAGCTCCTTGCTAAAGGAGTTTGTAATCAGATGTGTCAGCTGCTGCATGCGGTCCCGCTCGGCCTTCTCACGTTTTGCACTCTCTTCCAAGTTGCGGGCCCAAAGTGCATCCATATTAGCCTTGATAGACTTCTCCATGTTGTGTCCCAGTGAAGCCTCCACTCTCTTGCCTTCCTTCGCTACTGGGGCAGTAACTATTGAGCTTATTTGCTTTTGCAAGTCCTTTTGCGTCATTGTGAGCTGACAGAAAAAAAGAAAATTAGGTTAATTATAGTAAAGAAAACCAAGAGCAAAAAAATCTCCGAGTGACTAGCTTTATATTAAAATTGTGGAAGAATAAAACCTGAACCAATACTGATTCACATTCTGTATAACATTAAAACATGCAATTTTATAAAAAATAACAAGCATCCTCCACAACTTCCACTCAGAAGTACATGAAGTTAGACGGAAAGAATCTGTAGACAACTCATGTGGTACACAAAATATTTTTTATAATTGTATAAACATTTTCTGAACATTTCTTATGCCATATAAAACCAATCAAAACAGTTAGTTTATACTGTTATTGCATGTTGTGGAGGTACTAACCAGAAGTACACAAGAAAATAACAAGTAGCAACTATCAAACAACTTCAGAGAATATTATTTACTTGGTCTCTTTCATGCTTTGTAAAAAGCAAACCTGAAAAGATGCAAGTACAACAATAAAAAATAAAAATAAAAAGTACCTGCTGGAGTATATCCTGCACAGCATAAATTTGATCAGTAGGGGCCACTGCATTAGCTGAATTTGTCCGATCTACTACCTCCGTAGGTTCATTAGAATCAGAAGGGTTCAAAGTGACAAAAGACGGAGATGGAAGGTCTGCTGCTTGAAATGGCTCCTTTGCCTTCTCCTTCTCCTTCTCCTTCCCTTTCCCAAGAGAAACTGACAGCGACTCCACCAAAACTGCCATTGATTCTTCCATTTTCTCATTCCCATCCTTTAATCCCTCTTTGGGTTCCAAATCATGTTGTGAGTTCGTCATTCCAGATGAAGAGCTGACGTTTTGCACAACTGTTATAGATGACTATTCTTTAAATTAACCCATATTTTACTTGGTGAAATCTCTTTTTTTGTGCAGTAGTTTTCTGGTTATGAGTGCAGATTTCACTAGTGGTGTGTATGTTTGCTAATTGACAGGACAAATTAATTAACAGAGTTTTAAAATAGATGCGTACTATTCGTGTACTTTAGTTTAAGCAAGTCCTTAGCAGTTTGTTAACAAATGGAAAAGTGAAGGACATTCAACAAAAAAAAAGGTTTGCAAAAGCACTTGAGGTATACTGAAAGGCGAGCGAGTATAAATTTAAACAATTAAAGAGTAAAAAAAAATGTGTGCGGGAAGGAAAATAAGGATCACGTATGATGTATCTACAACACAGGGGATGGTATGTAAGAAGAAGGGACCTTTAAAAACAGGGAAGTGTCAATCTTGATCTGTTCTTGAAGAGGAAATAGATGACGAAGAGAATGACAAGAGGGAGACAGTGCATGCCAGGTAAGAAGAAGGTACCTTTAATGTATGCAGAATGTCGGTCACTTCTTCTTGAACAACCAGGGAAGTGTGAATCTTGATCTGTTCTTGAAGAGAAACTAGGTGATGAAGAGATCCAGTGGAGGGAGTAAGTCCAATAGCAGAGAAAGAGACGAATGAGAAAAAGAATGAGAGCACAGGCTGCACGGCTAATAGTAAATTTGGGGAGAGGACAGGTGACAATAGAAACCAGATGAGGAACGTCGTCTTCTTCTGTGGTGGATGACGTGGGCTTTCTAGATCAGTAAAGCTATACGGCTGAGATGAGGAAGCGAGGAGACATACTTCATGCCATTGTTGGAGAGGAGAAAAGAAGAGAAATGCTGATTCTTATGAAGAAGAAGAAGACGAAGAGAACAAAAGGAAAAGAGATAGTTTAGAGTTGGATTGACAATTATGGCTAAAAAGGAACTAGCCGTAGAGATCAACAACAATTCCATTAGGCTCGGTGTTAAATTGAACAGGAGTACTACTATACCCCGCTTGTCAGAGAAACAGCTTTATTTTTTTGCTAATGAATGGGGTTCTATTGAAGTTTGAATCAGAGCTGAAAGTTCTCTTACGCTTAGGGAACCGGATCACCTGCTTCCTGGGGGCAGGAAATTCATGTCTCCAGAATCACTACGGAGTGGGACCGGTTACTGTTAAAGGGTTTAAGTACTGTTATTATTTTTAAATGAAAGCCCATCAGCAGTGACTCTGGGGTAGTGTTTGGTAAAAACCCGAATCAGGTATACCCGCCCGTACCTGCTGCCCGGGGTACCCGTACCCGAGCTCGGGTATGGGTCGGGTACTCTGGTACGCGGGTACGGACAAAAATCGGACCGAACCCGTTATTTTGGACCAATACCCGACCATACCCTACCCGAGTTTACCCGTACCCGACTACCCGTACCCGTATACCCGAGTTACTGTTCATCTATTTCAAAATTCAAAAATTCTGATTTTTCTCCCCCGAACCAGCAAAAAAAAACAAAAAACAGCAAAAAAAAAAAATACCCTACTCGCCCTATCCGTACCCGTACCCGCCATACCCGTCTAGGGTACACGGGTAAGGGTATAACTCGAGTAGGGTATGGATTTTGAAAATTATACCCGCCATACCCATACCCGAATACCCTTGTACCCGAGTATACCCGGGGTACCCGTACCCGCCTGAGTATAAATACTCTACTCTGAGGGCAATAATTTCCTACCTCCCGGGAGGCAAACGATTTGGTCTCCACGATTAGGAGTGTTACCGATACCTATTTATCCCTTTACCTACCCGTATCGCATTCTATATATAAGACGGGTATAAGTGAAATTTTTTTTGTTAGCTTATTGAGTATGGATATAAATAAGGAATTTTTTTCGTTATATAAATGGGTATGGGTATGGATAAATGCTATTTCGTGTCCGTTAGATAACGGGTCATTATGTAAAATAAATTATACCATGAGAAAATATGTGCATGTTATTTTAAGAATAATATTGTCCTAAACATATTATTTTCTTATTTTAATGCTTTGTTATTTAGTGAATGAATTGAATTTGTTAGAAGAGTTATTTGTGATTTTGATTTGTTTTACTCATAAAAAAAGTATAAGTTAGAATTGATTGTATGTTCTATTTTAATTTTATATACTAGTAAGTGGTTGCATATGTATGACATGATAAGTTCTGATAGTTTATTTGTAAAAATAATAAAACTATTATATTTATATTATTCGTTATTCACCACTACTTTTCATTACCTGCTAATCTTAACATGTATGGGTAGAGTAGAGTAAAGCAAATTTTTAGTGGATATGGGTACGAAAATGGTTCCACCTCACCCATATCATACCCATTGACACCCATACTTCTGCTTGGATTGAATGGATTCATGCCTCACTGTCAGAGGTCCCATTAAATTAAGATGGAACATGGAATTAATTCACTTTTGTTAATATTTAGAAATCCAAAACTTTAAAGGTCACAAACCTAAAATGTCAACTACTCCTATTTTGCTATATGATTGAACCTAAAATTTGCTTGTTACGCTGAACTTTATAGTTCAGAGTTTTTCTTTCTTTTTCCTTTCAGATAGTGCTATATTCAGGACTATTATTCTAATTTTGAGAGCTTAGAAGATATTTGTTAAAGTTCAGCATTTTTCTTTCTTTTTTCTTTTGGATAGCCTATAACGCTATATTCAGAACTATTATTCTAATTTTGAGAGCTCAGAAGATATTTGTTACTCTTTCATTCTCTCTCTTTTATCTAATTAATAACAAAACTAATAAAGGAAAGGAATCATGTCTTCCAGTTTTCCTTAGAGCATTTCCATCGGCTTGCAATTATGCTTGCAAAGTCTGACGTGTCATTTCAAATCCGCAAGACATCAACGGAGAGAATTTTAGAAACATAAGCTTTCGAGATTTGCAAGCTTGCAAAATCCTTGTAAATCACTAAAAATAACAAATCGCGTGCACTCAACGGAAAGATATTCTCGCTGCTCTTCCCCTACCTATCCCTATTTCATCCTCTACCAAGCTTCCGTTGTCTCTCATTTTCACCATCGTTCTTCCCCTCATCAATCACCTACATCCGCGCTCCTCCCTAACCATTCACTTCCATTACGTGAAACTGACAAAAGAGGTGTGTTTCTATCAGCTCGATTTTCCTTGGACAAGCACAAAATTTCTCAGCACAACAAAGCACTGCCTAGCCTCGCAGCTCCAATTGGTATCTCACTTTTCCTTCTGTTGACCTCTTTTCTCATATCCAAATTGGATCCGTTAGATCATATTTGATTAAGAAATGTGAATTGGCATTTCAGTAGTGGTGAAGAATCGAATTACCTCTTGTTCAACAGTTATCTTTAGTGAGTTCCAAATTTTTTGAACAAACCTTGCATTAATTCTATCTGGACCAGCTGCGCGGTCCGGTCCCAAGCTGAAAATCACCATCCTTATCTCTTTTTGAGATGGTATCGCATCCATGCCTACCAATAGCTTTTGTTGCAGTGTTGGCAGAGTGCGTTGTACACTGTGTACAATCCCATTTGGCTACACCTGAGGCGAGTTGTCTGGATCACAGTAAATCCCTTTAAAGTGCTAGATTAAAGCTGTTCTAATTTTCCTTAGATCACTTTTTCAGCTTTCATCTTACAGCTGCAACATGTGAATGGTATTTTGCCTTCTTCTAAAGCAGACAGTGGCGTGAAAAAATACCGTGTTTAAGTCTCCATCACTTTCTCATCTTAGTCTTGATCTTTGCCACCAATATTCATTAATTTCTTACAGACATGTGTTGTATTCAACTTGCAATTCTCGTTCCTCTTAGATTTGACTGTTAGTTGATTGAATGGACTGCTTCTCCAACATTTTCTCTTCCAAAGAGACAAGGTTTTTATCTGGCCTTAGTTGCTTTTTGATCCATATCTGGACTTTCGATTGAATAGCAACAATAGATTTCTTCTAGCTGCTTGTGTGCTAGTTCAATGCTTGTTGGCAAACATATTCGAATTATAGATGGAAAAACCACCAGTTCTCAACTCGAAATCTCGAAATAGCTTTTGGTGGAGGCGGAGAAGTGCGCAACAGTATCAAGTGATGATCACTATTAAATCTTGATAGGTGATAAACCGATACAAAGGGAAAGAGAATGGTCCGTGATGTTATTGCCAAAACTCGATCAAGCCTTTGTTTGATTAATGTACTGCTATGTTGATTATTAGACCATGTAAATGCCGACTCTCTATAGCCAAGGTCTAGCAATGCCACTCTTTGCACCATACGTTGAAAACTACACATGTGAGTTGTTTGATTTTTACTATAATCCATTTTTTCATTTGACATCAAAACTGACTTAAAATCACCAATCAAACAAAGCAATAAAGAAGAAGAAGAGTAAAATAAACGTGATATCATATATAGTTGGTTACAACATGGTGAGGGTCACCATAAATAAAACCCAAAATGCATGACTTTATTACACTTTCTACTTTAACAAATATAATATAAAAAGAAGTCTCTAATATAGATAATCTAATGTCATTAGACCACAAAAGCCATAGTCCACCACTTTTGTCAAAAGATAAGATGATTTTAGATTACGGAAGGGGAAGTTGAGTTATGCGATCTAAGGCCTTTGTAACATTGAATTTAGTTTTGAATATGAAAGCAATATGAGCTCTCGTGGCTTGGAGGTACTATTGCATAGTTTGTAAAGTTGCGAGTCCTCCACTCCCGCGACAGTTCCAACTAATGATATTCATTTATCACCCGATGGCAATTCTAGGTTCGTCGTCCTAAGTTTTTTGTGGTAACTCGAGGATGGAGAGATACTGTTGCGGCACCCCCTCAAGGTCACAGATGGTGAGTTGCCAGGTTTGATTGGAGAGAGAGATGGCTTGCCATATTGCTTCTATAGTGTGTTAGTTTGTAATAATCTAGAAGTCAATAATACGATAATTTATCATAAAGCTTTGTTCATGAATTGGATGATTAATATCATTTTGTTGCCTTGAGTATTATTGCATTTATGAATCATTTCGAGTTCATGACTGAAATTGTGAAACTCCATAATATAGATGATATATACTCTTAAAAGGTCACTAACCAAGGTAATTAGCAGGAACACTAATTACCACGAAAATGTTAGTATGTGGATTAAAAGATGGTTAAGTTTTACAAACCACCTGACACGAGATGTCATTTTAATCACATAGATACATGTTCTAGGAACATGGAATTTGACAGACCCCTAATGAGACATTAAATAGAATTGTGTTCGTGTCATTAATGTTTCTCATTCAGTGTCACGTTCTAAAGTATGAGGTATTTATCGTTCCCACTAAGAAATATGTATGTGTGATTGCTATCTACCGCTGTCCGTAAAAAGCAGCCATAACGGTAGCATTCCCATATGTATAGCTTAGTTGAGGAAGTGATAGTCTACCAAAAGTACTATTTGTCACTCGTATCTCTATACGAGCTATAGCATCACTGGGCCTCTTGATAGAGTTAGATTATCTGCTAGCGGTATAATTACAAGAGTAATTATATTTGATAATCTGCTCAAGATCAAGAAAAGATTCAGTTAGCAAAGATGACACACATCTACCTTGAAACTGATCTGATAGCTATGAGACAGAAGAACAGACACAAGTAAATTGTTTACTGGATCGTGATATTGTACAGTACAGCATCATCTGTGTAATTGGATGGTCATGATGTGTTGCCAGACGCCACCCATGATTATAGAAGTTAAAACAGTTTTAACTCTATTTACCAACATAACACAGATCCTATTGGGTCACGTCATATAGGAGTTAATTGGATAATCTTATTTTAATTGATTATAAATTGGTTATGATCAATGATAAGATGGTTATAATTAATTATACGTGTTATAATTAAATTATAAATGTTATGTAAAAATAACAAGCAAAAAACATTGGTTAATTTATAAACGTGTGTGACACGTTGTATAAAAGTTAACCGGTTAATTTATAAATGTGCAGGACACATTGTATAAGTTACCGAAACAACAACCGCAAGAAAAATATATATAATTATTCAGAATAATTATACAAATATTATTTGTGTTCGGGCCGAGGGCATTCGGATTTTTTCAGATTTGTCCTTATTCGCATGACATGTCATCGATCCTATCCAGATGACATGTCATCAATCCTATCCACAAGGGCAAAATGGTGATTTCACACCTATGCCACCTTGCATGTGTAGAAACATGGAGAAGAGTGTGGAAGGGTGTGGAAGGGGTATTTTGGTCATTTCACATATAAAAGGATGAGGTGTCAATGGCATACCTTGTAAATAGGCATATGTTGAGGGGTATTTCGGTCTTTTGCGAACCTCCTCAAAAGCCTATAAATAGAGGGGTGCATGTAGAGAGAAAAATCACTAATTCACTTGTATCATTTCATGCAGAATCGAATCGGTTTTTCTCTCTTTCTCGGTTTCTCTCCCAAATAGTGTCTCGGTTGAGAAAAGAAAGTTATACGTAGTTGACGTATAATCTTGCGGGTTGTTGTGGAGTATATTTACGGGATTGATGAATAGTGCTTTACCGAATTTCGCGGTATGTCAGTTTTGCTCATTGATAAAACTGAGTAACCGAAAATTCGTGTTTACGGGTTTTCGTCTTTTTCTATGAATAGTGTTTTTGCAAAATTCCGCGGTTTACGGTATTTCTGGCAGAAGAAATAAACCGCTCTCCGGTTAGTCCTGGTGGATAACCAATAGAGGTATCACACATATGATACTCCGAGTCGATTCCTTCCCTGGTGAGGCTTTACTCGCTCGGTCTGCATTCCAACTGTGATTTGGAAACAAGGTATAAATATGTTATATTAATCTATTTAATAGGTAAGTAGATTAAAGTTTTAGAAATCAATCATGGAGTAGATCTGTAAAAGGATTAAATTGGGTTTTGATGCCAAATGAATACTGAAGGTGGACCGCCTTGGAAAGTTTCCTGACATACCCCGTTTAATCCTGAGCTTAAGTTGGCCGTAGAAATTTTTGTTCTATGGCCATTCCGCACCTTAAGCCTAAACGGTTTCCGGTTAGCTACCCCGAAACCCCAACATAGTGGTGGTCGGGTTGGGACAGGAAAGTGGCGAGGCCTATTGAGAGTTGGAGGGCTGGTGTCAGAGGTGCGCAAGTTACCGGAGAGGTGCGGCAGTTCACTAGCTTGTGGGTTCTGGTCAGCTATGGCCTGTTCTTCAGTGGGTCTGGGTTCATTTCATAATGGGTCGAGTTCACTTGCAGTGGTGGTTCTAATACGTAAGAAGAGATATCGAATCTAGATTGGTAGTGTTTGGATAAGTGGTGAGATGGAGGTGAGGTTATAGCCAATTCAGATTCATCTAGAGTATCCCTCGTAGCAGCAGTAATTCATGTCTTTTGGCATTAATCGGGTTAGCACAGAGTTGCAATACTCTATTCTTCTTAGCATAGCCAGAGAAACATGGCCAACAAATCCACAGTAATTGATAGCCGTACAGCTCTCTCATACACAAGGTGGATTGAGATTGGCCCAAGAGTAGGATGGTCCAGAGGCAAAGAGTCCTCGAGTTTTTTCATTATTGAGTAAGAGGTCTTGACCTTCATGAACAACCTTCCCGCATAATATCCCTATTTCACTTCCGATATCGATGTGCCAACTTGTGATGCTAAGTAGTAGATACTCTCTACGGTTAACATTTCCAGAGGGACATCATGAAATTGCGTCCAAAATGCCACATGATTGACAAACTCGGGTTTCAATTGGGCTGACTCATGTACTTTCCGCATGGAGACCACATCTGTGCGATAAAACCATGGTTCCTTCTCAAGAACTTCATGCATTTCTTCGGAAGTTGCAAAGTCCACAAGGTAGAGAAATTCTAGTTCTTGGCAAAGTCCACAAGGTTGGTGCATGCAACCTTGGTTATGCTTGGGGGAGGAAGACAAAGCATGGTGCTGCAGTGGTTCTGGTATGCCACGTGATGCAAGAACAAATGTAAAGACGTCGTGCTAGCAACGAAGCCAGAAATGCGTACTCTGGAAAGATAACAACATCCCTAATCTTAAACACCGCCTTAAGAAGGATAAAATCATATAATTTCTTTTGAGGCTATATGTAACTATTGAACTGGTGCATGAGGGGAAATTTCATCCAAGATAAACACTAGTCTCAGCCCTTATTGGTGATAATATATCAGCCTCAGTTGGACTATCTCCGTAGGGATTCTTTAGATCAGCAAAGTCTAGTAAGGTCTCAACCTGAACAGTATGTGCGCGTAATCATCCCATTCTCGAACATGCACATGAACATCAGCCCAAAATCTTGCAAAGTGTAGTGCCACGTACCTTGGCACCGCTTGAGAGTCCAATAATTGGATGACTATCATTATGTAGGATTTGTCATGTCCAAATAGATTATCACCATTGACAAAAACAACTACCCCTAGAACCGATAAGAGCCAGATTATAAAGTATTCATGCCAAAGAGGGAGTGGAAACCCCATCACTATAATGTCAAGGCGGTAACCAAAGGTCGATTGACATGGGAGATAAAGATTTGGGTCCCATAGAGTGAGCAGAATGTGTCTATCAATGCACCACAACAAGAACTCCATTATGACTTGATACCAGTTTAGAAATGCTGGCAGTCGAATAAGAAAAGAGTTGGACTCCCAAGGTGTAATGGATACAATAAAGTGGAACTGCCATAAGTGTTAGAAAGTTGGTGCTGTACAACTAGAATATTGCCATGCATGTGTAGATTTGGGCTCTACAGAACTATGGATTGCGCTAAGCCATCATTGACCTCTTCAAAAGTAGGAATATCATAAGTAGAAAGGCAGAGTGACACTCTTTTCTACAGGTAAATTGACAGATCGGTATGGATAAGGTAACTCCGTAACTGCTAGTATAAATGACAGTGAGTAAAGGAAGAAGTTATCATGTAGAGGTTTATGGAGTTAAGGTAGAAAGTGACATAAGGTTTTATGGAGAGGAAGAGCAATCTTTTTGTGGAAAAATGAAATGTTATTAAGTAATTTTAGCTTGGAAAATAGAAAAGGTTGTTGTGGGGATCAAAAGGGCAGGTGTTTTGATTGGATAAACATGAGGTGTTGAGGGAGGACTAGAAAGAACAGTGGGAGATGAGGGGTCATTTGAGTAATCACCTAATTCACTAGTAAGTCGTCATGATAACGGGTCTCTATATTAATGGGTTTCATTTTTTTACATAAGTTTCTATGTTCTTTCATAACTGACCTACTATTCATATTTAGACTCCAATTTGATCAATTGGTCGGTATAGTAGTACATGCTAGCTTCATTTATATTTTAATGTCTATATATTTATATAATGTAATAATTTTATTTTAGTATCCAACCTATATTCATATTTGCATCCATATTCGTTTATTAACATCCAAATGGATATAAATGCAATTTACCTATTATTTATTGGTATCATATCTTATATTTGATCCGTTAACACTAGTTGAACTATTTCAATCCTTCCAATTACCTTTGATGGATTAATGATACAGGAGGGTTTAGAGGTGGCTATTCAGGAGGAAGAGGTCTTGTCTCTTTTAGGTGAAAGAGGCCAAGAGGAGATATAAACCAGGAGTAATACATATCCTAAAAGATGAAAGACTTTTATGGTTTTTTTGTTCACTTTCTAATTTTCTGAGTTGTTGGATTATGCTATGGTGTTTTGTACTACATTTTTTAGTTGTTTTGTTAATTGACTTTTCTTTAGGAAGGCTTATATGATGTAATCTTATGTTGATTTTTGTAAGAAGTGTGGTACCAGTAGTTTGATATCAATCCCCAAACACAAAGCTTAATTTATATGCATTGTTAATTACTATTGTGTTTTCATGTAATTAAAAATAAATAATAACCTAAAGTCATTAAATTAAAAAGTGAAGAAAAACTAATCAACATTTGTCGTATTATATTCTCTAAGCTGCTGAGTACAAAATATCCAGATAAATGTGTATTAAATTAGATTTATTTTTCTAATAAATATTACAATCATTGGCCATTGCATCAAATGAGTTTTTTGTTTTTTTTTTTTTTTCCTTCTTGTTTGCTCTTTTGCCTTTGTACAATGTATCTGAATTTGAATGTGTATATCTTGGTATTAAATTAGATATGTTGCTAACAAATATTAATTACAATCATTGTATCAAATTGAGTAAATATTTTATAATTTTCTATTATTCGTGTGGAATGCATTGCTAGTAAACGAATTCGATTATATCTTTATGTGTGCATTGTGCAACGTATTGCCAGTGAAAGAGTTTGATTTTTATCTTTTGCGGAGAAACAATATCTTCATTTCAGTCACAGTAACAAGACTTTTCAAATATATATAGCATTCTTTTTGTAGCATATCTTCTAATTATATTTGAATTTGCCAAATTATATTACATACTTTTTATCTAATATTATTAATGAAATTTTCTATATTATTGAAATTTTCTCTATTAATGAAATTCGTTAGTTGTTACACTGATTTCTTTTAATAGAACATTATTCTCACTTTCTAACTATTTCCACTTCGAGATGAAGTTGTTAAAAATAATTTAAGAAAGGATAACATGCAAAATTCTCCAGGCCGAAACGGCAAAACTACCGAAACCTCGTTTGTTCTGTTGAGTCTGTATCTCAAGTAATTAAATATTTGAGTTTAAATAAAGACCGTCCGATCACAATTCGGTCAATCTAGTCAGAAGTAAGATCCACGTGGACGGTAAGCGTTCAAACTCAAATTTTGGGTTACTTTAGGATTTGATTCTCTTTTGTTTGGGTTTCTTGTTCCCAACATCAAGTAAAAAAAAAATAGAAGTTGGCATCGTCATCAAATTGAAGCCCCGAAAAGAGAGAAAACCCCCAAATTAAATTCCGACACCTCACTAACCTTCTCTTTCCTTTTTCTCCCCTTCGCCTCTCTTTAAAACATCCCCCTTCCTTCCTCCTCACCTCTCTCTGTCACTAAGCTCAAATCAAACCCACCACTTCTCCTCTTCTCACTCTCCGTCTCTCTGAAACCCTAACCCTAGCATCCGCTCTCATTCGATGGAGCAGAAGAACCCCAACTCAGCTTCCACCCCTACCGGACCTCCCCCTGTGCTTGCCTACCCTGCCGCCGCCACGGCCGCGCCGTTCGCTCCGTATGCGCACCTCTATCCGCCCCAGCCTCACCTCCCGCAACCTCACCAGCCAGCTCAGCCCAATCAACAGCTCCAGCTCTTCTGGGCTGATCAGTACCGCGAGATCGAGCAAGTCGCTGATTTTAAGAACCACAATCTTCCCTTGGCTCGCATCAAGAAGATTATGAAGGTTTCTTTTCTTACTGAATTTTTGTAGTTTTTTCTTTTATTTTTTTATTTTTACGAATTAAGGCCTTACATTATACTGTATTTACAAGTAGAACCAGGGTTGTCTAAAATAAAATATTACTTATGTGCTGTTTTTTCACGGTGGCTCCTCTGGAAATTTCCTTCACATGTTTGTATAGCCTACATGAACAAACAATGACTTTTATCATGCTTGACTTTAGTTCAATTTGAGTTATATAAAAGGAAAATAAGTGAAAGCAGAAATTACCAAAAAAAAAAAAAAAAGATAGTCAGTTACTCAGTTATGATCAAGTGCTGATTTGCAACATAATTATTGCTGCGTTGTTTGTGTCTGCAATGTTTTTTTGCAAAAGACAAACATACATATCATACAATTGTAACTGCCAGCCTTTATTTTGTGTGGGATTATTTTTTGAGTTTCGCAACTCCTTTTTGCGGATCTTTACTTAATGTCAGTTTCAAGTTATTAAATGCTGTATATTTTGCAGACAATTTAGAATAGAGGATCTTTTTTTTAAGAAAAAAGGGACAGTTGTTAGTGTCAACCAATCAGGAGAAAAACTGTCTACTATAATTGGTACTTCATTTATTACACAATTATAACAGTTTACTATCTTTTTTGTTGGGAACTTCATTGATCATGCATCTCTTTGTTTTTATCATGCTAACTGTAAGTTACTAAATGATGTGTAATAAGTAAATTCTTTAGAATAGATTATATTTTGCAACCAAAAAAATTGACAATTGTTAGGATCAGGACGAAATTGCAACCATAAAGGATGCCTTTTCTATCACTCAATTTTATAGTTGAGGGCTTTTTGTTGGGAACTTCATTTATTGTGCATCCTTTTGTTTTTATCATGCTAACTGTAAGTTACTAAATGATGCGTAATTTGTAAATTCTTTAGAATAGATTAAATTTTGCAACCAAAAAAATTGACAGTTGTTAGTATCAGGACGAAATTGCAACCATAAAGGATACCTTTCTATCACTCAATTTTATAGTTGAGGGTTTTTTGTTTGGTGCCAACTGCAAGTTACTAAATGCCGTGTCATTTGGAAACACTTTAGTTTCCCTGGTGCATTTGCAAAAGAAAAAAAAAAAAAGTTGACAGGTATTTCGTCTTGTTACTAGAGACTGCCACATCTGCTAAACATATTAGGATAGAGGATATATTTGAAAGATAAGAAACAGTAGCACTTCTTCGGATCAGGAGCCATTTTGTTAACCATAATGCATACCGTTTCTATATCAGAATTCTTAAGTCAATCAATGTTTTCTCCAGTACTTATTACAAGGAGAGTAAATCCTGTCTTGTTTACATGTATGTTATAAATACTTTGTATATTTTCAAATAGTAGTAGTACAATCTTCAAAGGTCAACTTCCTATTATACTCTCCCACATTATGGTTTGTGCACAAACCTTAATTGTTTTCATTGTTTAACATGTTAAATAGGCTGATGAGGACGTTCGCATGATCGCAGCTGAAGCACCAGTAGTTTTTGCTCGTGCATGCGAGATGTTCATCCTGGAGTTGACTCACCGTGGCTGGGCCCATGCTGAAGAGAACAAGCGCCGCACGCTCCAGAAGAGTGACATTGCCGCAGCAATATCTCGTACTGATGTTTTTGACTTCCTGGTCGACATTGTGCCGAGAGAAGAGGGGAAGGAGGAGGGGCTGACACCCAGGGCCCACATGGCTGCTGCCGCCTCAGTCCCCACCCCTGATCAGCTTGGTGCGTACTACTATGTGCCGCAGTGAGAGGTTGGTTGGCCTGCTATTTGCTTTGCTAAGTGGTGCTCTATTAAATATCTCTGTATTTTGTTTGTTTAGGGTCGGGTTTAGGTTGTGTGCGTTATAATATAAATTGTGGTCTCATGTCTTAGTTGCTAACATGCGCATAGTATCTGTAATCGGTCAATTGAGGCCTATTTGCCATGGTTGTGTTGTGATTTGTGGGGATTGTGGAACTATTGAATAATTAAGCTTATGATTTATTAGATTATTGTCCTTGATGCAAAGTTTTGTTTTGTGCTTGTTCTGTGGCCCTAATTTTTTTCTTCAAGTTCAAAAAACATTTGAATTAGAGATCTGAGCCATCTTGTGAGGAATTATGATTTGGATACAAAAATTAGGAACCCATGTATCCAAAGTCCAAACTGGATCCTGCATTTCCAGAACTCCTGGTAATAGTGGACTCATCATTTTGTTGGTGTCCTGGGTTGGCTTTGGAAAAAAAAAAAAGAATGTGGGGAGTAGCCGAACTGAGTTCAGGCATTTGACTACCTTTCGTCTCTTTGGATGCTATGAGGTACCCTTCCATGTTAACCTAGTTTAATTCATGCATAGGTACAAGCAGAGTTTACCATTGGGTTGGTGGAGTTGCTAAGATGTGGATGAATTTTATGGGGAGGCCCAACAAAATTTCTTTTTGTTTTGATTTACCCAGACTCCTGGATATTGAAATGCTCACACCATTGGGTGCTGGAATCTTGAATCGACCACTTAAGGGGTGCTACTTATTCTGAGCATCCTTCTTTCTTCACTGGATGCTCAGAATAGGTGGGCTCACTTATTTTTATAGATGCTATTATCCAACTTAGCTTTCCTCGTATGGTGACTCTGATCTCTTATTCAGATCTTTTTGGGGCTTAACTTAAAAAAAATAAAAAATTGGCTGTGGCTGATGGTTTGTTTGCTCATCTGTGCATGCAGTTTCCTAATATAGTTGCAGCATGCACATGGTGTTTTACTTGCTGCGATGTCTTAGCCTTGTTGGTGGAACTTTATTTCTTATATTCAGCTTAAGTTAATGCTCTGTATTGATTACTTGTGTTTTGTCAAATACTTCACTTCTGTAGATTAATTAGGCTGAAATCTTTTACATTAACAAATCTTTATGTCAAGGAATTTAGACACGAGACATTAAGGCCATAGGTAATTAGTGCTAATGTTATACCTATTCTAATTTTTATTTTATTTTTGTTTCTACTCTCTTCTTTGCAGTTTGCTGTCTAAGCAAGCCAGATTTTTTTTCAAAAAAAAAAAAGCATGAAAAACCAAAACACTGTATGAAATCAGGTCAAATCAGTAAAATAGTGTATAGATACTAGACAGTTCAGTCACTGCTGCAATCTGTAGCAAACCTGAATTTATGGTCATCTTGTCTGGTTTTTGTTGTTATGGCTATTTTGATTTTTTTTTCACTATAGATGTTGTAATGTTTTAACTCAGCTTAATTTGGGCTTACTGCACCTTACAAGTAACCATGTCCTGAACTGTACCTCTTCTTGCGAAATCGTGTAATGTATTGCATGTAAATCAATGTTAAATAAATAAAAATTAAAAAAATGCATCAATCCGGTAAATCTCTGGTTTAATTGTTTACTAAACTGATGGGTCAACCTATTCGACTGTTGATTCTTTTAAATACTTTTTTTTTTATGAGATAAAAAGATATTGTATGGAAAATAGTCATTTTTTCATAGCATTTGTGACAATTTGCCCGTATGTATTGAATCAAAACATCAATCCTTGAGCCTATTTTAAAAAATAAAAATTAGATACCTACCTATATTAGGCTTACCAAAAGAATCAAAACATCAATTCACTTGTGAATTTCCATGAGCTAAGCAAAGTAACAGCAAGTTTGCTTTTCTTTTACCAGTTTCGTGGTTAAGGTACATTTATGCATTAATATTTGATTACTTGCATATGCTAATGATGAATTAATTATGAAAAATAGGTGACAATAAATGTTGAGGAACAACATATTGAATTATAATGATACAACTGAGTTAAATTACAATTTACATAAGACCAATACAGCACAACAATATTGGATTTACGATAAGTAAAGGTTATAATTAACTTAATCATTTAGTTTTGATGTGAAACGACCTATACAATTTGGTTTGATCATAATCAATGTTATCGGAACAGGACCGGACATTGATCCGGTAAATATTCAGATCAACAGTTACTGGTCGGACCGTCGGATTGATGGATCAACCAGTTCAACTGCTCATTTTTCATATCTTATATATTCACCAGATATATGAATATTGTGTACATTAATACGCATATGTTTCATAATATATGTCAGGCTAAATTTATCGATTGATATACTATCAAGCTAAATATATTGATTAATATACTATCGAACTAATCTTATGTATAAATTTAGAAAAACTTTCATCAAGAGGAAAAACACAAGGTTTTTTTGAAAAATTAAAATAGGGGAGGGGCGGCAAATGAAGAACACCAGTATTACTGTAATTTTAGATATAATTACGAAAAATATAATAACAAAACGTACGAGAACCAACCTTTGATCTAGTGGCAAGAGCAACACTTTATGTGTGAGAAGTCATGGGTTCAAACTCCGGACAGAGATTCTTTATAAACAATTAATTAAACATAAATTGATAGGCTTGACCTTCATCTTTCGATTTAAAAATATATATATAACAAAACATACAAATAATCAAGCATGTTTAATATTAAAAGTTAGCTTTAGACTAATATACTATTAAACTCCACTGCATTGCAAAAGAAATCATGATACGAGTTATCAAACTGGAAAGTGTTTTAATTGAGTAGGACTTATTTAAGCATTTCAGCAATACTTTAATAGCAGTGAACTTCACAATAGGCAGGGGCAGAACAAGAATTTAAATTTGAGGGGTTTTGGGGGTGCTATACACTATTTTAATACTATATATACATGCAATATATGTACTCATCATGGTTGATGGGGGTTGCCTGGCCCCGCTCGCACCCCCTTGGTTCCACCCCTGACAATAGGAGCAAATCAAATACCTTAAATTCAAGTGCTAGTGTGCTACATACAAATTCAAATTCACTGATTAGATGAGAATGAAAGTTGAAATTAAGCAACTTTTCTTCATGTAATTTGAAGCTTGAACCTTCAGGTGTTGGGTTGGTGGCCATTTGTAAGCAAATGAGATGAAAGGAGTCTAAGGAAAAGGCAAGAGATATGATGTTTTTCTAATTCTCTCAGCTAATTAGGTGATTTGGTTGATTTTTATGCATGGTTGAAGGATGGGGAAAGAACTTCAATGAAAAGATAGATCGGGGGAGGGGAGAAAAGAAGTTAACTTTGAGAGTGAATCAAATCCCTTTGGGAACCGATTTATTTTGCTATACGTACGGTTCACTGGTTTTCTATTAAAAACCGACAATAACTTGGTTTTGACCACCCGGCCCGGTCCTCTTTCTATAACACTGCCTTAATCAGTGAATTTGAGTATTTTATCAAACATCTTGATAGCGTAAACTATACAAACTTGTCAAACTTTCAGATTCCAAATACTACTTTAATCCATGAAGAATGATAAACTATTTGCATCCATAATGTCTTGCAAATCACATAATATCATATAGCCATATGCTCAAAGTGCTAGGCTGCTACGCATGCAGAATTACTTAAAGCAACAGCTTGATTTTGGAGCTTGGGACCAATCAAGTTGAAGTTGAGGATTCTCTTTTCATATTTTGGTTTGAACTCTTTTTAAGTTTGGAGCCATTTGTGCAAAGGAGATTAATGGTGAAAATAAAATAGTAAGAGATTGGATCGATTCCATAATCAGTTACGACTAATCATAGAAGTAGGTTATTTCCATTTATTTAGGCAAACAAAGGGAAACAAAGCAATGACAGATCGGTGGAGAAGGAGATATACCACTGAATCAAATATGTAATGAACTGGGTTTTGGGTTTTTTTTTTCTGAACCGTTTTAGTGATTTAAATGAACCGAACTGTAATAATGTCCGGGCCGGTATGTTTTTTCTGCTTCAACCACCCGGTCTGGTCTTAGTTGTATAACACTGGTGTATATATTTTGCATCAATGTACACCATCGATGCATAACAGTATTGGTCATTAGCGATGCCCTGCTAAGTCTTTTTTCTGCAGTCTAAGTTGAGACCAAGTAATTAAACAACAAAATAGAAAATCAAGCAATCCAAGTGAAATAAATGGGATTATGCATCTGTAACAGAGATGGAAATTCCAGCAAATCCAACATAAAAATCAGCTTGGTCTCCCTTTGCATTCTACTTGTGCCTATTTTGGTGTACTGTACACTTAGATTTTTCCACCATGTGCATAATTGGTATGGTGTGCAACTGTGCATAAAAGAAACATTGAATTATTTACTTGCTTAGTCTTGTCTTCAAATTTCTCAGCACGACATTATATGGGTTTAGTCCGGCAATCATTGGTATTGAATTGCTTCCTGTTGAAGTTAGTCGACCTTTTAAAGTTTTCAACATAGAGGTGGTGCTTGATTGAGGTCTAATTAAGAAAGTTTAAGTTGGTTGTTCAAAGAGTTGTGCGGCCATTTTTATTAAAACCCTACAAAAAAAAAAAAAAGTTTTTTACATATCTGCCCCTGCATTCGGGTTTTCTTTAAAATTGCCCCGACCGTCTGGTCCACGGGCAGCCCACCCCTCCAAGAAGAGCGCCTAGGGTCCAGGCGGTTTTTTTTTTTTTTTTTTTTAGAGAGATCTTAATATTTTGATTTAAATAATAATTTTGTGAAGGAAAAGTTTTATTGTTTAGAGTGTATGCCAAAAAATAAGACATTTGATATATTTATGAAGTGATGTTGTAATTCTTCATAACTTTGATTTAATTTGTTAGTTTGATATCACAAGTCTAAAGATAACAACACTAAGGACTTGGCATTTATTCTTGTCAACATATATCATTTGCTTAGTGTCAACATATATCTTTTTTTAGAGAATAATTGGATTATTTAATTATTGTCAACATAAACCATTTGGTCGAAGATAGACAAACAAACACAATAAATAGTAAATACATTTTAAAATAATTATATGAATAATTCTTGAATAATCTTTTAGGCTTTTGACTAAACAAAATACCGATCGTTGTATGTTTACTATTGAACGAAAATTTAAACTGAATTTTGAGGCACTAAACGATGTTTTTCAAAATTATGATGCTTCGGATGCCCGGGGGGTCGCCCTCGGATGATATTTGGATCCGTCTCATCCCCCCTTTTGGAAAAGTTATGGCTGTTTAAAGTTTTTTCAAAAACCGAACTTTGGAAATTCATAACTAATTGTAGAAAAATCCAAATAAATTAAAATTTGTGTCAACTCTATGTATTTTTGAATGCTCTGCACGCTACACTTTTGCAATTTGATCCCTATATCAGTCAAGACTTACTGATTTACCAGAAGAGGTCAAATTTGATATTTTTAGTGCATTGCACTATACCAATGGCCTTAATTAGTATTATCTTTAAACTTGTGATATTCAACTGACAAACCAAATCAAAGTTATAAAGAGTTACGACATCACTTCATAAATATATCAAATGTCTTATTTTTTGGCATACACTCTAAATAAATAAAAAATTCTTCACAAAATTATTTAAATCAAAATATTAAGATCTCTCTAAAAAAAAAAAAAAAAAAGAGGATCACCCCTGGCCCGGGCAGTTTGCTAGGAGGGGTGGGCTGCCCGTGGGCCAAGCAGTCGGAGTAATTTTAAAGAAAAAAAACAAATGCAAGGGCAGATCTATAAAAAAAAAAATTTTAGGATTTTAATAAAAATGACTGAAGAGTTGTGTGTGTTTAATTGAGGTCTAAAATTATTTTGTGAAGAAATACAATGCCTCAGGTTCAGATGCATCACACTTTTGGAAAAGTATTTTAAACCTTAGACATGTATTTGATTTAAGAATTAATAGAATTGTCCAAAATGGCCAATCAACGGCATTTTGGCTTGACATATGACATGGAGAATGCAGTTTATACTGTTTATACCCTAACTTATTCAAAATAGTTTATGATCCAAACATTACTGTTGCAAATGCTTTTATACCCTCCTCTACTAATCCTTAGATCTTACATCTCCCTTTGCACTTTACTAGGCAGTTAACTAGTATTCTTATGGTAGAATGGACTAACTTGAAAAATTTCATCTCCTTTAACCCTAATTACTCATCTCCAGATCTTATCCAATGGAGATGGACAAATTCTGGTCTCTTCACAGTGCACTCCTTATACATCTGGTTAGAATATGGAAATTTTCACAATACTCAACACATCACCATCTGGAATGCAAATATACCCCTAAAAATCAAAGTTTTCCTTTAATTATTAAAACAAGACAAGATACTTACCAAATCCAATTTATTACAAAAAGGTTGGCAAGGTAATCCAAATTGCCTCTTCTGTGGAGCCCTTGAAACAGCTGATCACTTATTTGCCCAATGTCCTTTCACATATAATTGCAATTGATAGATTCTTGTATCCCCTTGAAGGATATACTTTTAGTTGAATATTTCGTGCAGCCACCCTTTGGAACATCTGGTTAACCAGAAATAAACTATGCTTTAATGACTCAGCAATGCCCTCATTAGCTAATATAGGTTCTTCTATCATATCTCTTGTTTCTTATTCGTGCAAAATTAGGAATGATGACTCTTACTTTAAACTAACATTAATATTGTCTATGGATGTCTTTGATCTGACCTAGGTAGGCACTTTGATAACTCTGTCAGGTTCAAGTACTCAAGAAGAGGAAAATTCCCAAACTTCAGAGGAAGAACTTGGATCCGCAAGTATGGACCTATCACACTATCTGCAAGTATGGATAGAGTAGCGGGGGAGGTTTGACACTTACAGAGAAAAGAACTCAAGCAAACTAAAAAGGCCGAAGGATATAATGGTCAATATATTATTACTTAATATTGTAAAATAAATTTTAAAGTTTAAAAAATATTATTTAATTATTTTTGGAGATATTTGATATGTTATAGAGTTAGATTGGACAAATATGTGAATTTGTACAATTTTCAAGAATAAATATGCAATTACTTATTTTGGAGAGATAAATACGTAATATTAAAACTTTCGATGGATATATATGAAATTCCCCCTTAAAATTAAATTGTCCTTAACAGCAAAGAATATAACATAGAGATATTACTTGCAGTCATCGCTGATAACAGAATAATTTTAAAATAAAATAAAAATTATTATCATAACAAAAAGATAATTTTATATTTCCAAATTAATTTATAATATAATATAGTTTGCTTGCTCAAGAAAGAGTAAGTGAAAAAATATATCAATAAAAAATCAGAAATGCACGAGTTAAGCAGATCTAGCTATTTATTGTTTGGTGACTAACTGAAGCCTAAAACGGTAAAACCAAATCATTGAGCCCTGCTGGGTGCAACTCTCGCTTTCAAACCAAATCATCGAGCAATTAGCTCTATAAAAATTATAATCAAGCATGCAAAACAGAATAGAACATATTTATACTAACATAAACAGTTTTTTTTCATTTTTTTGAATTAATAACATTACACAGCAACGTCCCTATAATAATAATAATAATAATAATAATACAAGAACTACAACTCTACAAGCCCATTTAAACAAAATCTCACTATCTTTGTAATTCTTTTTTTCCCCCCTTTTTTTCATTTTTACTTGACTAAAAAATTAACACTACTACCACAAACCCAACACTAGGGGCTTGTGTCATACAGAAACATACATAACAATGACCAAAGTAAACACAAAATTGGCTCAGTTTCACTACCCCACAAAAATAATAAATGAACCAGCAACAAACCATAAACATATATCATCCAGTTCACATAATTTGTATTAAGTTAGCACGGCACCAGGTTCCAGTGCCCCGCTAGCTAGGCATGACATCACTCAGCATATCATACCAACCAAAGGAAGGTTAGACCCAGATACGTACCGGTCTGAATACAAGGCCTAACCATATAATTACTCTTTCACACTTTATTTTATGTCAGTTTTAGCCCCTTGTCTTCGCTCTCTTCATGCCGAGGCTGTTATTGAAGGGAGAGGCTGAGCCTGATCTCTGCATCCCATCATCACGAAGTGTGCCATTGAGCATGGCCAGTTCTCTCAGCTGTTGCTTCTTGAAGAAATCTTGTGATTCATCCTAAAATAAGGGTAGAAAAAACACTGAGTATGCCTGAATCAAAGTCACTAGTTGGAACATTTGGCTTGTATGATCAGAACTGAGAATATTACATTGTGAGCATATACTTGCAATTCTTTCAAAAAAAACCATAGCAAAAGCATATTTTGCAACTTGGCCCATGAAAATGTGGTAGAAAGAGAAACAGAAGGGACAAGGATGGTACTTACCACAGGTTTGAGAAGGTCTTCCAAGATCTCACGAGCTTGCATGAGTCGTGCATCAATAATTTCAACAGGAAGCTCGGCCTCAACTAAAATGTGGAGGGGTTCATTCAGGTGTTCATACCCTGGTTTCCCTCTCATCATCTCTTCCTATAATATGGAGTTACAAATAGAATTAATAAAGTAATTAATCTCTTTTTTCCAGAGCATTTTTTTCTTATAACTTTCCTCTTTTAGAAGCATATTACGATATGCAGGACAGGAAGACCAAATATTTTGATAAGGTCTGTATAGAGTAAGTGTACCAAGCGTACCCGGGCAGGGTCTTTAATGCTTCCCCGGCCTCTGATAAGAACACGGCAATCGGTGGTTGCCTCCACGCGCTTCAGAGAATTACCTCTTGGACCCAGGATTCGTCCAACAAAATTGTACTGCTAGAAACAAACAAAAAAAGACACGAAGAGAAAAGAATCATCAGGTGTTTGTTAATAGTCACATTAACCATACCATGGGTGTGGTACCTTCACATAATCTACAGAGATGAGTTCTAAATGACATGGTACCTCTCCGACATGAATCGAGATTCAACCATCCGACCAAACCCCAATTGACACAATTAAACTGTGATGAACACCCTCAAGAGTGCAAATGCCCACAAAGATTAATGAAACCTCAACAGACCCAATATACTGGCACTGAGTCCGAATTTTAACCCAGCAAAACATCTATTTAGAAAAATCAAACCCTCCATCAAGCAATTGATACCCAATTCTATCTCAATTTGTTGTCAATATTGATCCAAGCTGTGCAATAAACAAACAGATAGGCACACAATAGAAATTTGGAAAACAGAGACCGGTACCACACTGTCTGACATGTAGGGAATATAGTACTGTGTGATATGAGATGTAAACATCAAAAAACTTACAGTGGGGTATTGGTCAATAGGGATGTCAACTTTGATGGTTTTCTTGACAACAAGACCAGATGAACTGCCTTGAGATCCAAGCCAGCTATGACCAGATGACTGCTGCAATAATACAAATAAAATACAAATACCAAAAAATTATAGAGTAGTGATACAGAGGAACTTATACACAACTTTAGCCAAACTTAATACAGAACTGCCTTTTTATTTGTAGCAAATGAAATACTGAAATTACAGATAGCTTTACATGCCACCAAAAGGGGAAAAAAAAGGTGCAATTGCACAAGTAATCACACAAAACAAGAATGCCAAGATAAGTTACAATATAAGGTCATGGGTTCGAAACCCAGATGGGGGAAATCCTTTATTGTATTACAAGGGTATTAAATAGTTAGGTGGCTTGACCTCCAACCTTTACTCAAAAAAAAAAAAGTTACAATATAAGGGTTAGGGCTATCTCATGTTAGCACAACAGTTAAGCAGATTGTGTTAAAAGCATTAGAGGTTAAGTCTGAACCCAAGTTAGGTCGATCGGTTAAAGTTAAATTGAGTTAGAATAAGATCTACCAAAATTAGACTCCAATTAAGTTAATAATGGTTAATGAGTTAGTAAGAAAGCCGTACTTCAGATTGGAAAGAGGAGCCCCATCCATTTAAGTCAGCATTGCCACCATTAGAAAAGAGGCCTCCAGTTGTTAGTGGGCTACCATGTTCTAATAGTTGTGATGCATTCTCCAATACTGCTGACACACGCAATATTTCTGCTTCAAAATAAATTTCAATTCCAAACCAATAACAATTCCGAAGTTAGCATTTGTCAGTGGTAAATTAAGAGACATTAGTGCTACTACAGGTTATGTCAAAGTTAGCATAACTATCACATGAATAACAATCCAAATTATAACATGTAAATTATCATGGCCATTGTTTGGAGGAAAAGATAAAAATATGCATGGCATACTGAGACTTCTGAATCTTAAAATGAGTATTTGAGAAGAGACTTGAGGGAAGAACTGAGGGAAGAACTTTTTGAGGCCTATTCACCAAAGTGGAAAATCATTAAAATGATATAAGAGGAAGCTCTTACAGTTTAGTCATCCCTGTATAATTTATATATCAGATCATAATCAGAGAATATGTTGTTAGACTCTTAAGTTAGCACTTGGTAAAGCATCAGGGTACAAGATAGAAGAGGAGGCAAAAATGGTCATTCTTTATCCCTTATCTCTGAAACTCATTACCTCCCCAGGGTTAGTCTGTTCATAAAACTTTTGCAACACTGTTCAGGTAGTCATGAAGGATTTTGCATGTAATCTACAATGATTTTTTTTCTTCTTTTCTTCCTTTCTATTTCAACGTCCCAAACAGGTTTCTAATGTTTTTAATAAAGGCAAAGGCTTCTGCTCACAGTTGCCGTATATAATCAACGTCATTTGGTGGATTTTAGAAAAAGTGCATGGATCCCATTTCTACCAATATTATAAATAAATGGTCAGACAACTAGGTTAATGTGCAATTAAAGAGGTTTAAAGTTATTAGACAGTTAAACTGCATCTTTAAGTGGAAAATGCCGACATAAATAGCTGACTATATCTTACGGTAAGTTTTAGCAATTGTCAAATGAGAAGATAGAAACATAATAATACAATTTTTATTGTCCCGGTAAAAGATAAACATCATTACATATTATTAAAATAGAAGTTAAAAAAAATAGCAACTGCCAATACATGTCACCATAACCAGTGCATTTTAAATGCCCAAAAAAGAAAAAGGAAAAGGAAAGATTCCCCAATAGTTACGCTATATATATCCGGTCCAATGAATTTATTAGACCTTGATAAAGTAACTTCACTAAATTGATGATGTGATAACTATACCACTACCACCACACAAAAATAAAAGTACATTCATTAGTATAATTAGGAAATCTAGTGCTTTTGCAACCGGCCTTCGAATGAGTGACATACAGGTAACAAAACAACAACAAAAAAGGAAAAGAAAAGCAAATCCTAAACAAAATTTGATATCAAACATCAAGTCAGTAATTCAAAGATGCTCTATATCACACCAATGGAAAAATTTAGCACAGAGGAATAGAGAGAATACTCTTGCCAGGTTAGCTATGAATAATTGCAGTCAGCAATGTGTACTTAATGTACAAACCTGGAATAACAATATCGCAATCTATTGCAGAAAGATAGGCCTCACTTTAATCAAAGTATATCAGTGTAGACAAAAAGGATTATACCAAATTTTGTAAGTCTGTAGACATGAATTGATCGTTAAATTCTTTTCATTCTGCATACAAGCTTCTAGCCATAATTGTTTATAATGAAAAAACAGCATCTATTATCTATCTAATCTAATATAAAAAGGGAAAAACATATAAAAGAACAGAATCTGACCTTGATTCAGTAACCTGTAGCAATGGGGAAGGACTGGAAGAAAAGGACTGAGCTTCTGTCTTTCTGCAAGCAGTTCTGTAAGATATCTGTTGTAGCAAATCGATAATACAACGAAGTTAGTAAAAAAAACAGCACACATGTGCAAAAAATTGCAAACGAATTTAATGCGCCACGTAAAAAGCAGATCTCAAAAAGAATCGGAAGTAGGAGAATTGAATAAAAGGATCTGAAATGAAAGATAAAGATCTTTTATACCACGTCAAGACAAATGAATCGTTGATGCATATTAACAGTTTACAAATTGGATCTGAAAGTTCATGATACGATGATAATAGCTTAAAAAATATATATACAGACAGCAACATATTCCAAAATGAACAAATTGGGATCACACAGAGACACGGAGGAAAATTCAGATTATCAGTACAAATCTAAGAAGAAAGCAGATCGAAGAAAAGCACAAACGGAGCAAGAAGATATAACTTGGTTATTAATGCGGAGAATTTCTAGTCTCAGTACTGTAAAAGCAACTAAACAAAAGAGTAAAAGGAGAATTAAATCGTAAATTCGTACTTCTCTTGATCTGTGATCGGGGCCCTGAGACCAGGGAGGTGTGGCGAGTGAGGCGTGGTGGAGGGAGAAGGGGAATACGCCATGTACCGGCCTGACGACATATCTCCGGCGATCTGTACCTTGACTTGTCAGCTTTCAGCAGGTGGTTGCGAGTCAGGTGTGTGTTCGAGTGTGTGTGTGAGAGCTGGAGATAGAGAGGGAGGCTAGGATTAGGGTTTGGATGGGAGAAGAGAGTGGGAGGCGGGGGGGAGAAGGAGAGAAGAGGTGGAGTGGTTTATAAGGGGAAGGTAAGTAGTGAGCGAGAAATGGACAGAGAGAAGACAAGGGGGACGACTCTTCTAGAATTTGGTTGGTAAAATTATCTAAAATACTTACCTCATTTAACATTTTCTAGTAAACGGTAAACAATATATAATTTAAAATATTTACCCTCGTTTTATATTTTATAGTGAATTGTGAAAAAAAAAAACATAATTATTTAAAATACTCTTCCTCATTAAACATTTTGCAGTGAACGGTAAACACAAGTTATACAAAAAAAACGTATTCGTATTTAACATTTGTAGTGAATGGTAAATTTGGGAGCTTAAATATGATGATATTAAAACCTTATTTTGGTGATGTTAACATAAGTATAATCACGTTGTTATCATAAAATGTAAATGATGCAAGAGCGATAAATCTCTCTGCCATTTTAATTCATAAAAAATTAACAGTAACAATTTTATATAATAATTATAAATAAAGAGTATTAATTGGGAAGCTTTATTTGTTAAATATAATGATTAAAATTTATATTAAAATCTAAATACAATTTGAATGTACTCAAAGGTAAAGGTTACAACAAATATAAGAATATAATTAATATTTCTTTAATATCGAAAGTCATTATGAAGTGATTATTTGAACTGTATATGTCAAATTCGTAATCTATAGATGTAAATACATAAAACACTTTAACAAATAAATATTGTAGAAAAGAACGACCTAAGTATTTTGAAAGCTACACAGACCTATAATTTTTCAAAGAGGAGGGATCAAGTTACAACATTTTTTGAGTTACAACAAGTTACAATAAGCATTATTTATATTTTCAAAGTTTAAATGGTCGATCCAAATCGTTAGATGTGATCTCTACAGTAAAATGTGCTTGGAGACCAAATTTTACATTTTTCGAAATTTTTTTACTATTTATCAAGGTGGGTACAAAAACTAGTCAAATTCATACCATTAAATTTTGTACCCATCTTAATAAATAGTAAAAAAAAATTTAAAAATGTAAAATTTGGTCTCTAAGCACATTTTATTGTAGAGATAGTAAAAAATAGTAAATAATGCTTGTTGTAAAATTTGGTCTCTAAGCACATTTTATTGAATTTTGTACCCATCTTAATAAATAGTAAAAAAATTCATACCATTGAATTTTGTACCCAAATTTTCAACGATTTGGACTTTGAAAATGTAAATAATGCTTGTTGTAACTCAAAAAATGTTGTAACTTGATCCCTCTCCTTTTTCAAATCCCAATGATTGTGGTTTCTTAACTTTAAAAAAATAATCACAACTACCCTAAGTTTAGTGCTTCTAAATGCGGCCGCATATATTTATGAAATGTTATTTTGTTATACAGAATCTAATGCAGTCAAGTTTATACGATTTTGAATATGCAGACACATATATGGTCCATACGAACTTAAAAAAAAAACTAAAATTTTTTTTGTGGTGAAAGATATTATAATCCATAACCTTTATAATATAGTAAAAAAACACAAACCACTAGACTAGACAAGTCATTAAATATAAATTAGTTTATTTTATCTATACCAAAACATACTAAATCGCATATATATTTATGTATACAAATTTGCATACATGGCCACATACCGCATATGCAGTATGTAGTGACTTTTCGCATGCATGAACAAAATTACATTTTAAAACACTCAACCTAACACACAAGGATAATCCAATTTTATTTTCAAATATTGTACAGTTTCACACCTATGTTCACTAAATTAATGAAATGTCTTAAAGCACTTCCATATATTTAATAATAGAAGTGTTTTATTGGATACAAAATAGGTCTGACAAGTTGTTCTTAGGCCATTTTTATTAATATCCTTAAAAAAAAAGATTTTTTTAAAACTGCTCCCGCATTCTGTTTTTTTTTTTAAACTGCCTCGACTGCCAGATTCACAGGCAGCTTAGATCCTCTAGTAGACCGTCCGGGTTAGGAGCGGTCTGCTAGAGACCAGACTGCCTAGGGGCCGGCGGTCCTCTATTTTTTTATTTAGAGAGATCTTAATATTTTGATTTAAATAATTATGTGAAGAAATTTTTTTCTTGTATTCCAAAAAATAAGACATTTGATATATTTATGAAGTGATGTCGTAACTCTTTATAACTTTGATTTGGTTTGTCAGTTGAATATCACAAGTTTAAAGATAACACTAATTAAGGACTTGTCCTCTGACTGCTTATTGTATTCTTCTCTTTATTTCTGATACTAAAACAGTAGTTTAGAGCTACTAAAACATATTAAAATCTCAAATTAGATCTCTGTTCATGCACAATGCACCATAGACTGACATCTGGTATGGTACCAAGTCCAAACTCAGCAGTCAAGCACTAAGCAAATGCCACTGATATAGTGCAATGCACTAAAAACATCAAATTTGACTTTTGCTGGTAAATCAACAAGTATGGATTGATACCAGCATGTAAAGCATTCAAAAATACACAGCATTGACATAAATTTCAAAAATACAAAGCATTCAAAAATACACAAAATTGACATAAATTTCAATTTATTTGGATTTTTCTACAGTTAGTTATGAATTTTCAAAATTCAACTTTCGAAAAAACTTTAAGCAGCCATAACTTTGGCTAGGAGAGTCGGATTTGCGCGTATGACCACTTTTCGGAAAGAGGGGGACGAGACGAATCCGAATATCGCCCCGAGGGAAATCTCCGGGCATGCAAAGCATCAAAATTAAAAAAAAAATGTCGTTTAGTGCCTCAAAAATTCAGTTTAAGTTTTCGTTTTACAGTAGGCATACAACGATCAGTATTTCATTTAGTCAAAAGCCTAAGAGATTATTCAAGAATCATCCAAATAATTATTTTAAATGCATTTATGATACCTCGCATATTTAGCCTATATTTGACTTGATTTCGTACCAAATTCACGTTCTAAATTGTCAAAATCACGTGCATTTCATTGATATATCTTTAGAATTTGGTACTGCTGAGAGTTTGTTTGTTTTCTGTAGGATTGGAGCAAAATACACGAAGAAACGGCGTTTTTGGACTCTCTGGTACGGCCCTTACCAGGCTTGGTACGGCCCTTACCAGACTTGGTACGGCCCTTACCAGATTTGGTACGGCCCTTACCAGGCTTAGCCGATCCAGCCTCCCTTCCATCTTGTACGGCCTACCCGTACCACCTTGGTACGGGCCGTACATAGGTGCCGCCTGACAGAATTCAAATCTTGGCCGAGGCTATATATAGCGGGGGATCTCTCCATTTTCGAGGAGGCCACTTCATTCCAGATTGAGAGCTCAGTGAAAGAGAGAAAGAGAGCAAAGGAGCAAGGAGAGAAGATCAAGGAAGAGGAAGAGGCGAGAATCGACGGATCTACACCTTCTCCATTCCCGATCTTCAATCTAGTTCTTTCATGACTTTCTCTATCTCTTTTCTTGTATTTCTGGACAGATCCATGACTTGTGAGTAGTAGACTTTCGTTTCTAGGGTTTGTAGATGGATTTTCTTGATTTGTGTTGTTTTTCTTGATTTGGATCTTGTATGAACTCTTGTGATTGATTTGATTGTGAATTTGCTTGTTTTGATTGCTTTGTGTTTCTGTGATTGCATGTGGTGTGCCTATAGTGGTAGATCAACCCTAACAAGGTCATGTGACCATTGCCTTCTCTCAACCAAACCAATCCCTTTAGGTAGACTTGATCGAATTGAAGCCGAAAGGTTGAATTCTCCTCTAATCGACAGATTAGAGGTTACCTTAGATCTCCAATCAATCAACTAGAGGATCTGGACCAAAACACGAGAGTTGAGGTTTAGAAACCCTAAAAGGTGAAGAATTGACTCCAAAACCTAGATCTTGAGCCAACAAACGAGAGTTGAGGTTTAGGAACCTTAGGTATGGTCAATTGAACCTTTATCAAGAGTTTAATACGAGGTACCAGCAAGAAATGCATCAACTCGAACTTGTAAGCTCTGTTCTGGTAAACCAGTACGGCCCTTACAAGAGTGGTGCGGCCTACCCGTACCAAGCCCCATACGGCTTGGTCTTACTAGGTTGGTGCGGCCTGGCCGTACCAACTTGGTAAGGGCCGTACCACTAGAGGCAAATCAGAGATGAAGTCTGAAACCCTTGAAACACCTTTTATCCCAAATCAAAACACAGTTTATACCTTTTCTTGCACATTTACTATTCTATATCATTGTGTGATTGCTTGAGTTGATTCTTTCGGAAAATTAAACACCAAAAACCCTTTTTTTCTCACTTCTAGTCTTTGGCTAAGCTAAGTAAAATTCTAGATAAAGAAACCGTCCCTGTGGATCGATACCCGATTATACTCCTCGATAAGGTTGTGCACTTGCAACCCTAATCGGAAGGTGTAACCGAGGTTTAAAAGGTACGCTCCCAAGCGTACCGAAACTTGCGTTGCGCTTTACGCCGATCAATTTATATTTATTGTGTTTGTTTGCTTATCTCTGAGCAAATGGTATATGTTAACAATAATTAAATAATTCAATTATTCTCTCTCGCTCTCTAATTATTCTCTAAAAAAATAAAGAAGTTGACATCATTGATGCAATCTAACCATATTTTCTTGTGTATATTTGAATACAATAAATTATTAAGAATCAAGGCAAAGTCCTTAATTAGTAGTATCTTTAGACTTGTGATATCCAACTGACAAATCAAATCAAAGTTATAAATAGTTACGACATCTCACTCATAAATATATCAAATGTCTTATTTTTTGGTCTACTAGAGGATCTGGGCCGCCCGTGGACCTGGCAGTCGAAGTAGTTTTAAAAAAAAAAACAAATTGTGGGGTAATTAAAATATCTTTTTTTAGAGTATTAATAAAAATGGCCGGTTTTTCTTTATTATATTTTGTGCTATTATGGATCTCCGAAAGTTGTTTTTGTTTTATAAGTGTAAGTTTTTCAATAAGTAGATTAGAACTTGTCAAATGACAAATGTTACATAAATATAGTAAATATGGAGTAGAACTAGGGTGTTCTTAAGCTCATCAAAGTGTTTAGTGAACTTAACTCTAAAATCCATCAAATCGATTTCAAATGACGAATCCGAACCGTTGGAATCCGCCTATCTTACGTGTGATGCGTCTACATGTGAATTTTTTAAACATTCAAATTAGTTTAGTATAAAATCAATCAGTCAAAATTAGAAGGTTAATAAATTAATTTTAGTGCATTCATTTTTTGGATGTTTTTTGACCGCTTGACTTTATACTAAATTAATTTGAATGTTTAAAATATTCACATGTAGACTCATTACTTGTAAGGTAGGCAAATTTCAACGGTTTGAATTCATCATTTGAAACAGATTTAATGAGTTTTGGAGTTAAACTCACCAAACACTTTAGTGAACTTAAGAACACTCTAGTTCTACTCGTAAATATGATTGTCAATTTAATGTGTCACGTGGATGGCCAGTCATGTCTCTCAAATTTACAACGTTACATATGAAATATAATACCTTAGTCAATTATATAAATACGAACAGAGTTTGAATTTTAAAAATTTGCAAATTAACTGACCTCTCTTGGCTCTTTTTCCATTGAATTGTAGAGTGGAGGGGGCTAGGATTGCAGAGGAGACATAGCAGGGCATTTGGACCAGAAGGGAAGTTTACCGCTCATTTTTCACAGTGTCACCAAGGATCTAAATGAAGGAACTTTTTTTTTAACTTGTTCCCCTGGCCTGATTAGATAAAATAATCCAACTAATAGCCTCCACCTCATCGTTTGTAAGATATGCGTAAACTGCAGGTCCCAAGGACCTAAATTATTTCGGCAATTCGTGGTCAATTTGGTTTGGGGTAATGATTTTAACAGTGTATCTTTCACTTCATGCAGCGCAAGAATCACATGCAGCGGTTGTTTTGATTTTATTGTATGTGCGCTGCAGGAAGACAAAATTGCTCTTTTAAGATCTTTACCCGTCTATTTGGCTGATTTTTTTTTTCTGATGGCTTTATTTTATTTATGAGAACAAATGAAATGACACCTTCAATTTTGGAGACATTACTTGGAGAGAAGAAACACGCGGGGCCAACTAAAAGTCTCTACCACATTCACACTGAAATGGAGCTGTAAACATGGTCCACCGCGTGTCGTACATTCCGACCGCAGAGGAAGGATTCGCCATTATAGCAACTGGATGAGGTGCACGTGAACCATCGTCTACAGCAGAATGAATGAATATAAATCACGGTTTCAATAACCAGGTCCATAGAAATCATCCCTTCAAAGTTCAAAACCAGCGGGAATTAGTGGGTCCCGCGCAACAGATGGACATTATAGCAACTGGTTGGAGGAGCAGTATCGACCATTGAATTTTGGATCAACAGTTAATATTTTATCTAGAGGTATCCTGTCACGGATCAAACCATCATTAATTGGAGAGGATCTCGATCGGCGACAACTACCAGTACCAGAGGTTACGGCCAGGATGGAGAGAGACGTGGAAAAGTTAACTCTACTCTCCTCTCCTCTCTTAACAAACTTTGAGAAATACCTCTCTCTCTCTCTCTTAAACCCTTTTCTCCATTTTTTTTTTATTTGGGAAATTTCAGGCCTGCATATTTAGCAGCGTAATTAATAAGCTTTCAAGTGGGGAAAAATATTTTCTTTATAAAAGTAGATTCTAATTAGGCGTTGTTAGGTTATGCCATAGCTTTCAAATTTTGGAAAGATAAAAAGAGTGAAATAAAAAAATATATAAAAGACTAGTTTTTATGTGAGCGGATAATTTTAATTAAGGCTATTTCTTGACTGGCCCACTAATAAAGTGCACCATATAATACAGAACACAGTTAATACTTATGTAACACTTAGTCAACAACAATATATATATATAGAGGAGGGATCAAATGACATCATTTTTTGGTGATATCGGATGACACCGTCCATTTTCAAAGTCCAAACAGTTGATCCAAACCGTTCAACTTGATGGATATGTTAAAATGTGCTTGCAGATCAAATTTTACATTTTTCTGAATTTTTTTTGGGTTTATTTAGAGGGGTTCAAAAATTCAACGGTCTGAATATAGCGATTTTGTTAAATACTTAATAAATAGTAAAAAAATTCAAAAAAATGTAAAATTTGATTTCCAAGTTACTCTTAATATATTCATCATATTGAACGGTTTGGATTGACTATTTGGATTTTGAAATTTCGAAAATGGACATTGTCACACAATGTCACCAAAAAAGTGGTGTAATCCGATCCCTCTTCATATATATATATATATACAAACAAAATTATTAAACCTTTTCAAATCATATCGATTGAAAGGATAGATTTTCAATCTCATGGTTGGATATATGAGTAGAACTAGTGTATTTCAATTACTTATTGTAAACTCAACTCTAAAATATTTCAGATTTTACTTCAAATGATGAATATGAATTGTTGAAATTCGTCTATTTTACGTAAGTGATGCGTTTATATACAAAAAATTAAAATTTTGAATTAATTTTGTATATAGTCAAGTGGTAAAAAAAACGTTCAAAAAATGAATGTGTTAAAATTAATTTATAAATCTTCTAATTTTGAACGCTTGATTTTATACTAAATTAATTAAAAAAAAAAATTATGTAGGTGTATCACTCATAATGTAGATAAGTTTTAACGGTTTAGATTCGTCATTTGAAATCAATATGATAGATTTTAGAGTTGACTTCACAAAAAAACACTTGATAAACTTAAGAACACCCTAGTTCTACTCTGAATATATTGATCCTAGGAAATCTTAAGGCTGCATTAAGCGCATCTTATAAGGATTTACTACAACCATCAAGTTGTTTCCACAAAAAAAAAAAAAAAAAAATCTCTAATTACCAGTGGAATATTATAATTTAATGTCAACCTTTTGTGAATTATTTGTTTGGTCCAGGACTTTCAAATATATTATGATAAGGAATATAAATATAATTAATTTTTTTTATCAATCATTAAATCATCTTATTATCAAATAATTTTGTTGTTATTATAACCGATTACAAATTTAAATTAATATTTTTTTATTAAATTTATTATGAAGACTCTATATCGTAGGTATATATTTTAAAAGAAAATTACCGTTGATCGTTGACCATTGAATCATTGAATGAATATCTCTTAAAAAAATATTTTTCCTTATATTCAAATAATCAGTCTCCTATCCCAGGTCTAAGTGCATGCACACAAACCCAAAAAAAAAAAAAGGAAAAATGGAATACAACCACTTGATTTCGTTTGCGAAATAAAAATGTGGAATATAAATAAAATCTGGTTCTTTCATAAATCCGTTACTTCAAACTAAAGTTTATAGTAAAGAAAATAAGATATCAATTATTCTAACTTTTACGCTGTCGCACGGAACTAGCAATTAAATTCAACCGTACATCAAATCCAAATTATTGAATGTGTTCAACAAACACAGTTATGTGCGCGCGCGCACACACACACATAAAAATCACTTTTTGTTATGTTTAGAGGCATAGCTTCCGTCAGCTGCGTGTTATGTCGATTTGTGAGGTTAATTATATGATTTATTGTATTGGTTTTGAATCATAGGCGGATTCAAGAAGAGGCAATGAGGTCAATTAATTTTTTTTTTTTTTTTTTGTAGTTATGTATAATTTTTTTATATAATTTAAAATAAAATGTAATGTTACTGTAAAATTGATCTCTATTTTTTTAGAAAAAAAATTATATAATTAATTTTTTAAGTTTGAAAGTCTGACTTTGTCTCTATTTTGAATGATAATTTTAAATTGTTAAACTGATATAATTTACAAGTGAACTGAATTTTTATTTTTATTTAATACAAAGTCAAACGATGAAAGTTAAATAAAAATAAAATAATTAAAATAATTTCTTAAGCCTTCATTTGTTTATATGCTTCGGTTTACATTTGATGAACTGAAAAAAGTTACAAATTTAGTATGTGAATGTCTAGCTCGTGAATAAAATTGGATTGAACATTTAGGATTCGTATGTTTAAATTGATTCTATAGATTTCGAGATTAAATTCGCAAACTATCTTTCTGAACTTAAGCTCGTGTAATATTAAGTTGATTATTTTCTTTAGCCGTTGGTTTTACATCGCGTACGTTGCATAACATACTCATAAGGTTTATTTATGATTTAAAGTTCGAAAGATTGAATTTGAAGGTGAAAATTTCCTAGCACGGTTTATGCAAATAAAAAATATATATATTTCACAATAATGGTTCAGATAGCACTTTACTTTGTGTTTCTTTGTCAAGTCTCTATTTTTTTAGAGAAAAGGTAATGTACCGTGGGCTACAGTCTCTCAAAAATTTCCGTGTATAAAAACATTTTTTTTTAGCTTAGTTCTGATGCATTTTTAACTGCTACAACTATCATAATTTAAACTGCTATAGTTTCAAGTACAATATGTATGTTTTAATAGCTTTCACGCGTTTTTATGTTTACAGGATTTGTTGAATTAGTTTACAGAATTTAGTATTGATGTTTATATGGTTTAGTATTGATGTTTATATGGTTTAGTTGAAAATATCTGAGAATTTTTTAGAGACTGGAGTTGAAAGATTGTTAGCTGCTTCTATTTTTTTAAGAGTACAATAAGAGCTTTTGCTAAAAACAAAAGTATAATAAGAGTTCTAATATTCAAATAGACAAACATTTTGGAGACAAATATTGTAGACAGTTTAAAACTCCCAATGTTTTATCCCTCCAAAGTTCAAACTAAGAGTAGAACTAGGATGTTCTCAAGTTCACCAAGTTTCTTGGAAAACTCAAGTCTAAAACTGAATTTGAACCGTTCAGACCCGTCTATCTTATGAGTGATGCGTTTACATGTGAAAATTTAAAACATTCGAATTAATTTAGTATAAAGTTAATAGGGCAAAATTAGAAAGTTAATAAATTAATTTTAATACATTTATTTTTTGAACGTTTTTTGACCGCTTCACTTTATACTAAATGAATTCGAATGTTTAAAATTTTTATATGTAAATGCATCACTCGTAATGTAGGTAGATTTCAACTATTTGGATTCGTCATTTGAAGCCGATTTAACGAATTTTAGACTTGAGTTCATCAAAGACCCTGGTGAACTTAAGAACACCCTAGTTCTACTCCCAAACTAAATAAACGGGCAAATATTTTAACAGAGCAGTTTTGACTTCATGCATCACATGCAGTGTTGTTTTGATTCTATAATATGTGCTTTGCATGAAGCCAAAACTGCCATCTTAAAATCTTTACCCTAAATATACACACGCAAGGTTGTGACGATTTATAAACAGAACCAGAGAAATAAAATCACATCCAAATTAAATTTTAGCCAAGTATTAATTAAATGTATCATAATTGGCCATCATAATCAAGCTTCTTGATTTTTAGAGAGAGAGACAGAAGGAGACCAATTCAAATTCAAATAAAGGATAGATAGGAGGGGAGGGGAGGGGAGCTGTCTAGAGAGAGAAAAATTGGTGGAGAATCAGAGTTGGTGGGTCTCAATCAGACAGGCTGTAAATTGAGAAATAGGGGTCCCTTTTTTTTATTACTAATGCACAAAACATAAGAGAGAATCCAGGCAGTGGCAATCACATATTTAATTTATTTTAAATCTTGTGTATCATTTAAGGCTGTTTTGGTTGTTACAAACCTTTCCAGGACCATCACACTTGTAATTAGCTGCAAATTTGCAATGCTTAACAACTAATACACAACTGAAAAAAACAAAAATATAAAAAATCAAGCCACTAAACCATTTAAAAATATAATTAGATTTAGATTGATTGTGGTCACAATATATTTATTTATAGTTTGAAAGAAAAGACAAACGCCGCATGATTATTAATCTAATAATTTATACAATTTGAATTGATTCGTTTTTCATGGATAAATTGGAAAAATTAACAATTTGAGTTCATCATTGTTTGATCAATAAGATAATGACAACATGTTTATTCAAAATTTCAAATTGAATAAAATTATTTGATATGAAATAAATAAATTAGGGACAGACAAATAACACATTTCTGATGTTACTATTTTTTCAAGAATTTTAAAACAAACTGTCACAATTGTCAATATTTTATTCCCAAATACGCATGGTTGATTGAATTCTTCAATCAATGATAGCATAGTCGTTTCTTAAATATGATTTTATCGAATTATCTTAAACAAATAAATAAGTACTATTGATCTTAATTAGATCATAATCAATGTTGAACCGAGTCCTTGTAGTTTTCTTCATTTTCTAAGAGATATTTGGATGTGTATTGGCAGGAATTTTAAAACGGACGAATAATGTGGATTTGCACAGGAATACCGAATATCCCACATGGAGGACGAGACAAATTCCATTTAGGTAATCTCATTCATATTAATTACTTAAATCAAAGCTCAATTAAGTCTTTATTCAAACTAAGATTATCTTTCAAACTTCACTATGAGAAGAATAATATTTATTCTATAATAATTGATTTTTTTTTAAAGAATTTCATAATAAAGTGTTTTTTTAACATATATAATACTTTTTTTAACTCGATTAATTTTAAAATTCATGTAGAGAAATTCAAACTTTTTTTTATTTTTGAGGAGAAAAGGTATGAAAAAATGAGCGCTCCGATCATAATAAATAAGGAGGGATAATAAAGTGTAAATTAAGTTCATTAACCAATACACTCAAAAAAAATATGTAAACTTTCTGACATAGCAACCTAGCTTTTGAGATGAAGTTTCTGACTCTCTCAAAAGATTGAGGATTAAAAATGTTTTGTATCCCTCTCGGTTCTATCTTGAGCGGAAAGGTGAATAAGAAGGGAGGGGAGAAACCGGAGTCAAGTGGTGCTGAAAGTGCAATTTCATCGAAGCTCGGAGCGTAGAGTTTATATCTCCATAAAAACACGACGGTAAGTAGGTTCGATCTTCGTCGGAGCGCGGCGGCGATTGAAGAAGCGGATCCGGTTGTGGAGTGAGATAGCATTAGGGTGATTAACATCTCGATTGGAGTGCGATGGTGAGTAGATTCTATCATTGTCGGAGCGCAGAGGCGGTCGAAGAAGCGGATCCAGTCGTAGAGCGAGATGGCGATTAAAGTATTATGGTGATCAACATCTCGATTGGAGCGTGACGGTAAGTAGATTCGGTCACCATTGGAGTGCGATAGAGATCAAAGAAGCGGATTCAGTTGTGAAGCGAGATGAAAATTATAATACTTTGTTAGATTTTATGAGAATAAAAGAGTAAATTTAGAAATTACAGTAATTTGACTTATTATAAATACATTTTTTATTAATGAAATTATTAGATGGTATTTAAAACCACTAATTTTCAAAAAGAAATGTTTTGTATCTTTCATATTTTATCGTATTTCATATTTTTTTTTTCAAAATTTGCAATTGTCTCAAACTATTTAACATGATCTCCATATTAAAATGTACTTGATAACAAAATTTTATATTTATTTGGAATCTATTTATTGTATCTATCTAAAAAAAATATAATTTGGTTTCCAAGTACATTCTAACATGGAGATTATGTAGAGTGGTTTGAATTGATTATTTGAATTTAAAAAACAGAGATAATAAATATGAATATGAGGTGAATATATATATATATATATATATATATATATATATATATATATATATAGTTTTCGATTGAATATTTTGTGCAAAACTAGGGTCGTATTTAAGAAGATGGAATGTGATTTAATTGACTCCGTTACTTTAAAGTTTTTTTGTATTTATATATGATTTTAGTGTAAAATATTCTGTACTATAAAATTGACTTCATTCTCCACAAAATAAATTAATATGACTGACCTCATATGTGTTTGTTACTCATAGTTTGAAAATCTAATTTCACTCTGACACAAATAATATGTATGTTTTTCATCGTAGATAAAAAAAGTTTTAGATTTTATTTCCATTGATCCGGACTTTTTGTGTTACAACAGATAAAAAGAACTGTTATGGAAATGTAGTCCTTGCAATCTTAGTCTTAGCAGGGTACAAAATTAAATGTGCAATAGAGAAAATGATGGTATTATCGTTACCAGAGAAAATTGATTACCCACTAATTAACTTAATTGGATTCTTAATGTTTAATTATGATATGTGTTCAACAAATTAGCAACATAATCAATATATCGTTGCACTAAGCAATCTTATTCGTTACATATATATGTCACATCATTGTCGTCCTTATCCGTTTAATTATGCTAGCTTCTTTACTTATTTATCACGGTTCTCATACTTATATTATTCTTTTCGATCTCAACGAAAGGAAGGGATGTGCATTGTTTGATGTGTCCAGGATGAAACAAAAATCGTAATTAAACATCATACAATTCTTGTAGGAAATCAATCTCATGCAAATTATTGTGTTATGTTTCATTATACTATACAAGTCTTTCATATTTCGAAAAAGAAATATTTATCTGCATCCAAAGTTTGTTAAAATTAACTTGATTAGAAGCGTACGTAGTGTAATTTTACTGAAAAGTATTGATATATGCAAAATATTATAAACTACAAATAATTCATAAATTGTCAATTTATGAAGGAGATTGAGACTCGTTTCTTCAGTTCTGTCATCCGATCCGCACTTGAATGGGTGGATGCCGGTACCAGTTAGAAATTTATGTAATTAATTGTAGCAAGTACTGAAGAGTGGTTTAGAGAATTATTGTAGCATTTTCTGGTACATTATGCAATTGTACTATATATAATTCACTGTAAGAATTATTTGTAGTTTCAACTATATATAATACATGGAGATGGTTCAATTAATATTTGTATTTTAATAAATATTTCACCGATTCTCACAGCTATACAATGTATTGTATGAATCAGAGGGCTAGAATTAGGTGCAGAATTATGAAGTTCAAGAGCTGTTAGTTGTTGGCAGCTAGAAATTTCCATTTTGTTTTTTCTTTTCTTTAATTTGTAGATGAGAACAAAACAATCAGTTTGTTTTGTTGTAATTGTATACTGATGTGTATCTCTGTCTACAGACTATTAAAGCACCTGCCTCGCATGAAAAATGGAGATCTCCGTTCCCTCACTCCCTTGTTCCCGCTATCCGCCATGTTACATTATTGGTAAGTTTAACAGTTAAAGAATGAACCGTATTATTTCATATCCACCTTCTCATTTCCAATATATTTTATAATGTTATTTAATTGAATTTAGCTCAGCTCAAAATAAAAAATGAATACAAATAATGAAAACAGAGCGGATAATACCGATATGTATTAGAAAATTAGATACAGATATTCAATATCTTAATATCTATGCGAATACGGATACATATATGGTTTTAAATTTTAATTACCAATATCCGAATAGTAGATATATACTATGTAATTTAATATATATTATAAAAGAGTTCAATTATTCACCATTATAAACTTTGATATTTTTAAATAATATTTATTTATTTTTTAATAAATACCCGATCCAATATATATATGTATCAGTCTAATATCCGATCCTATATATTCAAAAAATTAAAATAAATACGGATATGATTTTATCACTATCCATGACTGTTTCCACTCCTGATTTTAAATATTAATATATTTTTTTATAATTTTGCAATTGCTCTTTCGAAATATCTACAAAAGATTCCTCAGTCAAATTTTCAAACCTAAAATCTCCTATAAAAAAATAAATTGTCTTAGTCACTAGGTCAAAAATTGTTTCTCTCTCTATACAATCTTGCTAGTTATTGTGGTTAAGAATGTTTTTCTGGTAAAGAGTTGGGCACACAACTACATTTTTGCATTGTGATTGCTACCTTATATGATCAGTATCTGTTTGCTTTTTTTTGTATTTGATGCTTAGAAAACCCAATTTGAGAATGGAACACTTGTGATTTTTATTTTTATTTTTATTTTTATTTTTGTAAGATAGCATGATCATAGATGTTGTCCCCGAACACTTAATGATAATTTGAGAGTATTTGTTTGGGATTTCAGTATTAATTCTCCAACAACCAATCTAACAGTTTTAAATATCTATGAGAGATTCTCCGTCTAATTTTAAATACGAAATATCTAAAACAAACTAATTATCTTAATCAATATATCTCGTATTTTTAAATATCTATGAGAGATTTTTCAGTTGAATTTTAAATATAAAAAAATTAAATGAAAATAATTATCTTAGTCACTAGATCTCGTTTTTTTTTTTAAATATCTATGAGAGATTTTTCAGCTAAAAATCTAAACAAAAATAATTATCTTGGTCTCTAAATTAAACGCTCTTTTCTCTGTATGCAATCTTTCTAGCACACGAATCACGATTAAAATATATTTTTAAATTTTCGTAGGAAGCTAATAAAGAGTGAGGCCCACTATTGCTCTACATTTCTGCAAAGTGATTGCTATCATGTCACGAATTAATTAATAGCAATCTTCTTTTTAATCTCTATTCTAAAGTTAATATCTGCTTGCTTTTTTTGTATTGATTTAGGAAATTCAATTTGAGAAAGTAACACCAAATGAAAATGATTCTAGAATACAGTTGTCAGCTGGTATTGTTGGTGACCACATAACGAGAATTTGAGGGCAGGGGAGGGGACGGGAGGAAGCGGTTTGCGAATTCGCATTCTCTGTTAATGAATCTTTTGAGTTAATGAATTTGAAATGTCTAATTTTCTTTAATATATGTGCGAATTATATCCACACTAATATTAAAGGATAGGTTGTGATTGAATTGGCTTTATTTAAAATTAGACGGTTAAAATGTGTTAATTTAAAAAAAATGCTCTTTTGAGTTAGTGCAGACAATGCGGACTCAGGGTTTGCTAGGAGTTTCAGTCCAATTCTTCAATATGCAATCTCCTAACTTCAAATATCTACAGAAAAATTCCTCAGCTAAATTTTAAACATACAATTTTCTACACAAGAAAAATATCTTAGTCATTATATCCGTAAGTAGCCTCTACACACGTTTGCAAAATGATTGCTAATGTGCCATGAATTAGCAGCAATTTTTTTTTTTTTTTTGCATCTGTATTCTAAGGTCAGTATTACTTTTCTTTTGTATTTAATTTAGGAAACCCAATTTGAGGATGAAACACTAAATGTATTTTTTTCGCTCAAATAGAAAAAAAGTCATAAATTTTGTTGACGAATGCTAACTATCACCTACAAGTCATCGCCTAACGCTTGTCCGAGTGCTACCATGCAAATTGAGCTTCATGCGCACAAATTTGCACATGCTTCGTCATTTTCAACGCATTAAAAGTTTATATAAGGATTAGAATTATTTTGATTTAGAGAAACTGCTAAAAATCTCCGGCGTGCTTTTTAATTTGATGCATCAGAAACGATTAATCATGTATAAATTTCATAGATGCAAATTGCGATCGTATTGCGAAATTTAGGTGATCGCTTCTAGTCGATCAAAATAATTTCTCTTTGTAATTAATTCAATGGTCACATTTGGAGGCTACTACCAAATACCGGGACATGTTTCTTTCAAGACAAGGATGAGTGCACTAAAGATTAAATTGTCAATGCTAGAGAAAGTTGACATAGCCTAAATTGGCGCAACCAATAATTCTGATGTAGACATAATTATTTGCCCAAAGAATAATTAAATTAGTTTTTTTCTGCATTGTATAGACATCATGTTTACTGTATAGAGTATACACATCGACATATCCTTGCATGCCTTGTTGCTGTTTTCAACGAGAACTTGATTAAAAAAAACATAATTTCTGGCCATTACCTATTTGATTGTTCCCTCTGTCTTTTGTTATTTTTACAAGCCCATTATTTTTTCCCCTTAAAACTGCTCATGCCCCATTGTTTAAATTAAAGTACAACATCTTGAACAAAAACTGGGCTCTTTTCATTTTCATTTTTTTTGTAATATAGAAAACACGAAGTTCGATATTATTTTAAACACACCTCATTTTAAACACACCTCCTTTTTCAAATCAGTCTAAAAGATTATCTTAACCTATGACCTCACCTTTGTGAGAATTCACCTCTATATTTGACAATGAGGCGTTTAATTCATATAAAAGCTATTATTGTCTTTAACCATTGCCCCCATTTGGCAGCAAACTTTTAAGAGGACCGAATATCAAAAATATGAACAGCAACTGTCAGTCACAGAAAACAGGCAACTGGTGTAAACGTTAACAATATTTAGCATAAAAAAAAAAAAAAAAGCAATTGCTACACATAACCCAAAAGAGAGTATATCCAAGGATGCTACCACAAGAACCACGTAATACATTAGTCAAAACCTTCGAACAGGACTTTTATTACCTAAGTTTCAGATTTCCTTCTGTATAGATGGTTCTCTCTATAATTTTGCTGTACTGATGTTTCAAGACTATCCCGTGTGACTGTTTGTTTCTAACTTCAGATTTGGTGCACTGTCAGAGTTCGGTGTAATTACAGCTTTTCCCTTTTTGTCTCCGTGCTGCTCTAGAACTTGCAGCCTGGTTTGTAGAAGCTGGAAAGAACAAAATACATAGAATTCAATTAGCCTTTTTGTTTTAATTTTTTTCTCTCCATTATATTTTTTTATATTCCTTTTATTTATTTGCAAGGAGAGGGAGTCTGATCTGGAAATGGAGAGAGAATATTTGCTTCTACATCAGAATTAAGAATTACCAAAAAGATCTTGGAATGCATAAACAACAATTTAAATTACAAGAAAATAGCACAAGTAAATTTGAAAGAAATGCCAATGCAAAAACAAACAGATCTCATGCACAGAAAACATTGAACAATATCGTATATATCCCTGAAAAAAAAATATATCTATATACACCTGCTCTCCCAGTTTGTTCTAAGATGCCATCGAAGGACCCTTAGTTAATGCGGGAGGGGGGTAGGGATGAGGAGGGTTGCATACTTCACAGGTATAACTGTGAAATTATTATGGAAAGGTACCTTGAGGTGCGTCTGAAGTGAACCCAGTTCAGCCTTTATCCGAGCAACCTCTTGTGTAGGGTTCGAAAATGCAACACTATTATAAGAGCCTGCTCCATCAACTGACAGTTGGGGTTCACTTCCTGATACATCCGTCTCTGATGTACCGGTCTGAGGTTGTGCCTGTCTGCATATGCAACACAAAAGCACATAGTTAGAACTTAGAACAAAAGATCGTTATATATTCAAATGAATACATGCAGAAGTGCATCCTTTTTCTGTCCTTCTCTTTCTAAATAACAGTTAATTTAGTGTTGATATTATCACATTTTATTATCCTTCAGTTTTGGGTGATATAATGCACCTCTTCTCTTTTGTTCTTGGTTTGCTCTTTGCATAACACTCAGAACTTAGCACATAAATTGGAATTTCAGGGACATCAAATGGGAGAATGGCCTTCATATGATAAAATTTCAAGTGGGACCTCTACATCATATCTGACCCAACAAACTCCCCCAAGTTTCTAACTAAAATCTGCAACTTTCGTCTTCATTTTTCATCAAAATACCGAAATTGCCCTCTTCTTTTCCATCCAATATGAGATAAACAGTAGGTGTACCCTTTTAAATCACTAATAAAAAATCTTCATAAGAGTCATCATCATCAAAATGGAACACATTCAAAATTAGTTCTGCTTTTAATTTTATACACAAAATTTAACAGTACAAGATGCATACTTTGAGAATAGGTTTTGTGTGGGGTAAACAAATGATTGCGCACATAAGGCCATAGCTTGTGCATGAGCTTGTAGTGCTCTCTTTGTCTGGCTAATGGGTCCATTTGTCGCGCCATCTGGGTCTTGAGTAGCAGATCCTGAAGCTCCTGAATTTACCGAAAAGAGAAAAAAATTGGACCATACATTAAAAATACAAAACATAATTTACAAAGGTGATTACCTTAATTAGAGGGTAGTATGACAAGCAAACAAATCATGTAAAATTGGACCATACAGAGACCAGATATAGTGGTTCAGCCAGCTTGCAATTGAATGTTTTCAAATAGTAAATCGAAGTTGTAACTTCTTACAATGGCACATGGCATATACCACCACATCTGTTATCTTATATTGATATATCTATGTATACTGTCAGTATTTAAAATGAGCTTTTAATTGGAATTTGTGATTTTCTTTACCAAATAAGTGCGCCATACCACCCAGTATAACTTCTAGAATACACTTTATACCCAAAATAAAGCTACAAATTCAAGTAATATGAATAATCTCATAATTACCAGGTTGAGAAGACTCAGCAGGCGTGCCTTGTTGCCTGGCAGCTGAGCCCCCAGAAGTTCCATTGTCAGCCGGTACAATGAAAGCCCGGCAGGTGGGGCAGGTATGCTGTCTCTCAAGCCAAGACCTCAAACAATGCACATGGAACAGATGTCCACATAGCAACTTCTTAGCTGTTGTCATCTCCTCTCGGCATATAATACATGTAGCATCGCTTCTGCATTTCCACAAAATTTGCTTAATAGAAAGGTCATATCAGAAATCTAAAACCCTTTACAGGATTAAACCATCCATGCTTCATTCACACAATGTTATCATCCTACTGTTTTATGTCTCCTTGGAGAATTTTAGTGTGATAAATTATTCTAAACCCGACTAGTGCAGATGTGCAAAAAGTTCTCTAGTACTGCTCAAAACCAGACACTACCTGAACAGATTAACAGGTTGAGATCAGTTTACTGATGTGAAACAAATAGACAACTATCTGGGAGAAAATGTTTCACCAGTCATATCATTTTTCTTTTATTTTTCTAAAAATTCATAATCCAGGACAAAATATGGAAACATTGTAAGAAAGGGATTATATCCTCACCAATTTCATATAGAAACTGGAAATGTTTATGTCCTCTCAACAACCATTTAATACAAGAAAGAGAAGGGACCTCTCCAACTTCTTACGAAGTAGGAGAAGCACTCAAATCTAAAAAAAAAAAAAAATTAAAAAAAAAAGAAGACTAAATGAATGATGAAAACAGAAAAACAATAAAAAGCTTACGCCTCAAGTTCCTCAGGAGTTGCATCAGGGAACCGCTCATTCATATTGGATGTGATTTTCCGGTATCGGATGTAGTCAGAAACTCGAACTTTAAAATTCCGGAAAGTCTCATACAGCTCTCTGATCAAGTGAAGTGGAACACCATAGTTCCTGTTTCATTTTTATTTTTAATATAGGGTTAATATCAAGTTAAAAAAAAATTCAATTAGAGTATCTTACAACATATAGGCATGAACAAAAAACAAAATACTAATGTGCCGTTGTATTGGTGAATAAGGACAGGAATTAGCCATGTTCCTATAAAAAAAACAATCTATTTCAAAATGAGAAAAGAAGAGGATCAATAATGACTACACTTGACTAATTCCAAGTTTACAAAGACTAAAAAAATACTTCATTATTAATACATTTTGTTCCAAGTACCAATCAGAAAATGGATTATAAATTTATAAGAGTTCTGCAATATTCTCAAATCACAGGCAAAAAATAGACAAGGAAAATCAAAGGTGTCATTGGTCCTTAAGTAATATAACATGTACATACATGGTGTATGTCTTTATGGACAGTCTACAAAGATCAAGTCAATTTGATATTTGTGCTTATGTTTAATATGTGACTGAAAGACCTGATCAGCATATTTGGCTTGGCAAAATTTCTGTTCTCAGTATAGAAAAGATTTTTGATATGAAGTATAAAATATCTAATAACTAGGAAGTACAAACAAGCTCTACTGTTATCTAACAAAAGAAGGGGGGGTAAAGATTACTTACAAAAACACAATAATGAAGAAAAGCATGTACAAGGAGAGATGGAGAAGGTCGCTGACAAGTTCTAAATAAAATGTATAAACCGCCTTTTTCTCCCATTGACCTTCCATTAGCATGTCACTTACATAAAAGATGTACTTCACGAATGTTGACACTGTTGTTGTTGCCAGAATTGCATACCTGGCATCAATCATAGAAAAAAGAATGTCAGAACCACAACCAAGAGAAAAGAATATTAAGTTCTTCCTCATTTGAAATTCAATCAGAAATTCACACCACAGAAGATGTTTACACCAACACTGGAATTGTGTTTGAGAAGTCCTTGTTATGCCCTAGTTTACTTTGCCTCAGTTACAGGAGCATCTTGTGGCAAAAGAGAAGACTATAAGTTCAACAACAACAATTTGGTTTGGATACAGCTTTAATTGGATCAGAAGAAGGTACATAACTTGTAATGTTTGCCTATGTTTTCTTATTAACTGTCTGCATAAAATAAACAGCTCTTGATAATTGAAGCACAACTAGATGAAATTAAGCAAAGTTGACTTAAACTGAGAAAATATTACACAATTGTGGGATAAGTCATGAACAATTGGATTAAATTGTGGCTTGGTTGCAAAATTGAAACTTAATCAGGTACAACTGTGTTTTAACAGCAGCAGATTTAAAAAAAAAAAAAAAAATTGGTAAAAGCTTGTATCATTTGTCTACCAGTTAAGCAAATACTTGGTCCAACTTACTCAAATGAGAAGAAGATAGCAACAGAAGCCTGCCTAGTCTGAATAAGAGACTTAAGTGAGGTGGTGAGCAAAATACAGTCGATCGCAAAAAGGAAGACCATGAAAGAAACGATCCTCACATGTGACAGAGTTGGCACAGAAGGAGTTGTTTCAATGTACTCAACTCGCTTCTGAGCCAGCCAATGCAGTGTCTTGATAAGAAGAAGCGCTGTCACCATTGCTAGAAACGTCACTGAGAAATCCTGCCTGAAATAGCAAAGTCAGCGATTAACCTAAAATGGGAAGACTGGTATTTACAGATACCTTTTTTTAACTTGTATTTTACAAGATGCTCAGTTCAGCTAGATTTCCAACCAAAAAACAGTGAAGCTATTCTTCATTTAGGTTATGTAATGGTTCGTACCAAATAAGCATCTAAGATCTTTGTACTTGCTAGCTTTCGCAGAGCACCAATGGACATTCTGTTAACTATTGTAAATTTTACCCCACCTCAAGTAAGTCCTTTAAGTAGAACAAACTGAGATCAGGAAAAGAGGACTTCTGTTGGATGCTAAGTCCATAAGGACAAATTCTTAAGGTCACAACACAATTTAGTCATCTTTTTGCTTGAGCAAACATTGTTTTCAGCAGTCGGTCGTCACACTCAAATAAAGGATGTGGTTTAATATTTCCAAGAACCATCAAATATTGGGTTGGGTAATAGAAGGAAACTGACATGTGGCAAGATATCCAACCTGAAAATCGTGACTGCAAATAAAATCTCAACTATTTCTCGCCATGACTGTTCATTCAGCCTCTCAACCTCGGCCTCTCTTAAGGTCCCGAGAAAAATTTTCTTCAGGAGTTGCCATAAGATGCACATCAAGACGAAGCCAGTATTTAAAAGGAGAACAAAGCAGATTTTTGAGGTGGACAGGTAGACCATGGCAGGGTAGAATTGGCCGCGGCTGCTGAAGGCATAGTACACGGCCGAGATCGTTGCCAGGAAGCTGAACCCGGCATACGTCTGTAGCCTCATCATTTTGTCTGAAAAATAAGTGGGACCACTTGTCAGATACAGTGTTTATCTCTTTAGTATACACAGATTATACACCTGATATAAGAGAAGAATTGTTCAAGAGGTCTTCATTGTAAAAAAAAAAAAGGTTCAGATTGTTTATTATACCAACTGGAGTGGTACCAGTACAGGTCTGACCTTTAGTTTGGCACTATTCCTCGAGTTTTTGTAGTATACGGTCGCAGATGCACATCAATATAGAATTAGGCAGAGGAACATTGGGGCTCAATTGGGAAGTTCTGGAGTTAATTAAAGGATCAATTTGGTCTCAGACTTCAATTTGGACTTAATTTCACAAGTCACTGTTTCACTATAATCTGCTCTCACACTGTAGCTATCCCATAGGGCACAGCATATACTGCCTAAAATGCAATTTCAGGTCACAAACTACAGAACATTAAAAACACCACAGAAGAAACATTAGTTAAACAATCAGCGGCAAGCATCTCCTATATCGATACAAATTACTTAAAACCTATTATTGGAACTAGCAAAGATACTAACTTCAGGGTTTCCCGATTGCAGAAAAAAATCGAGCGGCGACCAAAGGCAAGGTTTGCGATTCTCAATCGCGAAGGAAATTGGTGCAGCGGTATCTCCAAACCGAGGGTTTAATCCGAAGACGACAGCGAGCAAAGCTCAATCGAGAAACATTGAGATCGGAAATGGTGCGCGAGGAAAAGAAAAGAAAAAAGAACAAAAAAGAAGAAGAGATACAGGGGCTGAACCAATTTGCGTGTAGCAACCAATTGCGTGCTGACACGTCAGTCAGATTTAGTTTTTTTATTTTTTTCGTCCGGTCTGGGTCGTAGAAACCGATACACGGAAGTTTATTTCCGTCGTTTTACACCCTGTTTGGTTTTTGCAAATGGTCAAGTGATGGCATCGCTAAGACATTGAATTCAGATCCAGTGAAATACTAATTTTCAGTTCTAAACCAGTGTTGCAAGTAATTAATGTGTGCGTTTGTCAAATAGGTAGGGTAACGTTATACTTCTGATTAATCAAAATTTTACAGATAATTTTACGCTTTTATTAAAGGATTATGATAACAATTTCTGCAGGTCTATCCTCGCAAAAAATCCCGCACAAACTGCCAAAAAAAATTATAGGGAGGACCACTCAAATCATTAATACTTTGCAGAAATTGTTAATATTTAACTTGAAATATCAAAGTATTTATCGTGGATTTGCAAAGTATTAATCTCTATGCAATGATCTCCATTTATGACTGAATAAATCAATTCATTAATTGTTCCTGCACAAAATTTTTTTTTTTTTGAATTGTCCCCGCACAACTGGGGACCATTAAATAAACAATCCCCTTATAAATACTTGTCAGTTATCCCCGTACAAAATTTTCTTTAATACCAATCCCCGCATTAAATTAGACTATCATTTAATACCAATCCCCGTATTAATTATGTTTTCCTCTAAAAACAATTCCTGCATTAATTATTCCTTTAAAAACAATTCTCGCATTAATTATACTGTTATCTAATAACAATCCCCGTTAATAAATGTTTATTTGTTATTTCTGAGAAGTATTTATCCATGTAACATAAAGTATTTATTCATATAACATAAAGTATTTATCATTGATGTTTATTATAAGTTGCAATTATGTTTGAGAAGTATTTATCCATGTAACATAAAGTATTTATCATTATACATGAGAGTATTTATCATTGATGTTTTACTGTAAGTGCAATTATGTTTAAGAAGTATTTATCTATATAACATAAAATATTTATCTTTGTAACATGGAGTATTTATTCATGTAATATATAGTATTTATCATTAATGTTTTACTGAAAAATTGTAATTATGTCTGAGAAATTTTTATCTATGTAACATAAAGTATTTATCATTATGTGTGAGAAGTATTTATCATTGGATGAGGGAATTATTTATTTAATGGTCCTCAGTTGTGTGGAGACAATCCAAAAAAGAAAAAAAGAAAATTTTGTGTGGGATAACTGACAAGTATTTATGAGGGGATTGTTTATTTAATGGTCCCCAGTTGTGCGGGGACAATTAAAAAAAAATTGTGTATGGACAATTAATGGATTGATTTATTCAGTCATAAATATAGATCATTGCATAGGGATTAATACTTTGCAAATCCACGATAAATACTTTGATGTTTCAAGTCAAATACTAACAGTTTCTGCGGAGTATTAATGATTTGAGCGGTCCCCCCCCATAACTTTTTTTGACAGTTTGTGCGGGATTTTTTGCGGGGATTGTTATCATGATCCTAATAAAAAATGACTAATTAATTGGCAATATAAATAAAAACGGACGATTTATAACAACTTGATTACCGTCAATGATCAGTCAGCCGATTATCTAGATTAAATAGTCATTTGTTAAAACATTACTCTAAACAGTCTAAAAGAACTCAAGGCACCATGTCCGTATTGTTAGGTTATGACGGTTCAAACCCATTGATTTAGCTTAACAGCGGAAGTGTATAAAAACAAAATTTTACGGTTAAGTTAAGCTAAAAATTAAACAAGGTATGTCAGGAAACCTTCCAATGCGGTCCACCTTCAGTATTACTTTGGCATCAAAACCTCATTTAATTCATTTACAGATCTACTCCATAATTGATTTCTAAAAGCTTTAAATCTATTTACAAATTAAATAGATTAATATAACATGATTTATACCTTGTTTCCAAATCACAGTTGGAATGCAGAATAAGCGAGAAGAGCTACACCAAGGAAGGAATCGACTCGCAGTATCACACGTGTGATACCTCTATTGGTTATCCACCAGGACTAACCGGAGAGCGGTTTATTTCTTCTGCCAGAAATACCGTAAACCGCGGAATTCTGCAGAAACACTATTCACCGAGAAAAGGACGAAATAAATATATTTGTGTCCTGAGGTTACTTGGTATCACTTAAAAGCTAAACCGCAGGATTTCGCAAAATATATTATTTTTCTAATCTCGAAATAACCAAAATCAAGGAAGAGAGAAAAACCGATTAACGAAGTAATCAGATTAACACGTGAATTAGTGAGTCTTTCTCTCTACCCCTACTCCTCTATTTATAGACTTTTGAGGAGGTTTGCAAAAGACCAAAATACCCCTCAAAACAAATCTATTTACCAAAAGCCCTTGACACCTCATCCTTTTATCATGTGAAATGACCAAAATACCCTTGCCACCTCACATGACACATGTCAACACATGGGAAGTCGGCACCAAGGAAAAAAGACCATTTTGCCCTTGGCCCATTAAGGCATGAATAGTGTTGGGCTTTGATTTTGGGCCTTTAATTTTAATTAAGGCTTTGATTATTTTGGGCTTTTAAATCCATAATTCAAACCCATAATTAACAATTAAAATTCCAAATCATATATATATAATTGTCATGTACAATTATATTTCTTTTCGGTTATTGTTCGGTAACTTTTATACAATGTAACGTGTACGTTTATAAATTAACCGTTGTTTCTGCTTGTCATTCTTAATGACATTTATAATTTAATTATATCACGTATAATTAATTATAATCATCTTAATATTAATTATAATCAATTTATAATTAATCAGTAAGATTCTCCGAGTAACTCCTATATGGTGTGACCCAATAGGATCTGTGTTATGTTGGTAAACAGAGTTAAAACTGTTTTAACTTCTGTTAGTCATGGGTGGCATCTGGCAACACATCATGACCATCCAATTACACAGATGATGCTGTATTGTACAATATCACGATCTAGTAAACAATTTTCTTGTGTCAGTTCTTCTGTCTCATAGCTATCAGATCAGTTTTAAGGTAGATATGTGTCATCCTTGTTAACTGTATCTTTTCTTGATCTTGAGTAGATTATCAAATATAATTACTCTTGTAATTATACTACATGCAAATAATCTAACTCTACCAAGGGGTCCAGTGATGCTATAGCTCGTATAGAGATATGAGGGACAAGTAGTATTCTTGGTAGACTATCACTTCCTCAGCTAAGTTATACATATGGAAATGCTACCATTATGGCTGCTTTTTACGGACAGCGTTAGATAACACTCACTCATATATATTTCTTAGTAGGAACGATAAATACCTCATACTGTAGAACTTTGACACTGAATGAAAACATAAATGACACGAACACAATTATATTTAATGTTTCATTCGGGGTCTGTTAAATACCATGTTCCTAGAACATGTATCTATGTGATTAAAATGACATCTCGTGTCAGGTGGTTTGTAAAACTTAACCATCTTTTAATCCACATACTAACCTTATAGCGGTAATTAGTGTTCCTGCTAATTACCTTGGTCAGTGACCTTTTAAGAGTATATATATTATCTATATTATGGAGTTTCACAATTTCAGTCATGAACTCGAAATGATCCACAAATGCAATAATACTCAAGGCAACAAAATAATATATAAATAAACATTCAATTCATGAACAAAGCTTTATGATTAACTTATCGTATTATTGACTTCTAGATTATTACAAACTAACACGTATTTCATTTTTCTTCCAGTTTTTCTTTCATTCACGCCCGAAACAAGCAAACAGTCCAATAAATTATTTTTCTTTGTAAATATGGCTCTCTGATAAGAGAAAATTACGGGTATATTGGAATGAGGAGGTCACTAATTCAGAATAGCAAGAATATAACCCACTAATCCGAGATAGTGAGCTCACACTAATCTGAATTAGCAATGTCATTCAAACGCGAAATACAGAAAAAAACAAACAATAGCTCACGTTACTAACTTGGTTAGCGTGCTACTCTAAAAATATCTTGAAATAAAATGTTAAATATAGCCATTTTTCAAAAAAAAGAAAGAAGTAAAATGATTCTAAAATTAATAAAATTCTGTATTCTATCACATTTCGATATGTAGATACATTGAGTTACTCGGATTCATCGTTTGAACTTCAAAAATTAAGATTTGGAGTCGACTAATACGGTAATACCTCATCTTTACTTCATGAAGCAAAGTGGCATGACTTTCAATATATGTGGTATATCTTTCAACTCTTAAAATCCTTTCAAATTTAACTTTCAACTCTTTAAATTATTTAATATTTATTCATCAACTCATCAATTTATTATAATGTATCATTCAACCTTATTATAATATTTCATATTTACCAATGAAATTGAGGAAACATTTTGATATTGTTATTTAATGAGACAACACAATGGATTATCAAAATTATGTTCAACAGCAACAACAACCAAGTCTTCAATCTCAAACCACAAAATTATGTTCGGATTAGAAAAATAAATAAAAAAATACTAAATTACTAAGGAAGTTATATAGAAACCGCAAAAAATTGTCAAAAGCACTGGCATACATTACGAATTTGCGATCAATATAATTTTGGTCAGAAATAAAATTTTCTTCCTTGCGGCAAAATTTGTAGATAAATTTACAAGGTTTAAGATCAGAGCTTTATTGGGACAGGTGGATTCGGGTAACTTAAATTATCATTTTATTCCGTCTAAATTCGATGTACAATTAATCTCTAATGGTTTACTTAGAAAATTATCTTTCCCTAGAGTCTGTCCAAATTCGGTGCACAATAAATCTGATATGGTTTATGGTTTAAATTAAGAAGTGATCTTCAAAAAAATTTAGACGGCCTCTTTTCATTTTATTTTTTACGAGACCACTTAATTTTTATCTGCTTACTATTATCAGACCTCGCAAATTTTAGTTTTACAGTGTAAGGCCGATAAGAACCCTAATAGAACCCTGACAGATAAGATGCTTCTATGGTATATATATATATATATAATCCACCTCGCAAATTTAAGCAGATCTCACAAATAGTATCTTACCATGCTCATAATGACAGCACACGATTTGAAGGCGATATAAAACCAGACCTCACAATCAGTAACTTCTGAATCATACCCGCCAATTTGGTTCCAGTAAGGCCGATAAAAACAAGTCTCCAATACTAGTCAGTCAGATGTCTACGAAACTCTTACATAATGAACTTACTAAACAACTTCCATAGAACAAAATTACAGATGAACTTACAAAACAACTCAGAATCTGCAAAAGCTACATTACTTGTATGTTTCTATAAAAAGCTTCTCACTAACTCCTGAAATTTGATTAATGGTCTTGCATATTTTCCCAAAGCAGCAAAACTATCAAACACCCCCCCCACAAACCAACAATCCCCACAGTTTCTTTTTCAGAAAAGACCAAGCTGCACTAGTTTAGGGACAAAAATCTAAAAACAGTTATTTCTTTTGATGGGGGTACTGAAACTCAGACCATTTATTAAAAAAATTCATATGCACAACATCACATTATAATAGATGGAAATTCATTATCTATGATGAAGGTGCCACCATTGCCTTCTTTTTGGGAGGTGGATTTCCTCCACTAGCCATAACATATAAGTAGAAGCAAATCATCGCCGCACTGTAAGGAGGGTGTTTCAACCAGTTAGTACAAGACTTAGCAGAGAATTTGTTTCAAGGGATTTATATTTCAATCTATTTGTATCAGTGTAAAATTAATGCCATATCTTGTTGTCAAAAGAGATCAAATTGAAAGTTGCTTTTGCAGTGACCTTAAATCTTAGGTAATTATGTGGCCCCAAAAATGAATTAACATGTCAATGATTGAAAACAAAGCAATCGCAAGAATTAGAATATGAAAGTACCTTATAAAACCATAGAAGCCCCATGGAAGTAGCTTTTTAGTCTGCCCATATAGTAATAAAAAAAGTTACATCAGTATGGTCTGGCATTAATTGCACTGCATATATTGGTCCCCAAATTTGCCCCAAAACAAGTAATGAATAAAATTTAAAAATAAATGGTAGCTAAAACAATTAGCTTAAAAAGCAATTACAAAAGTTGCTTATATCACAATGCGAAGATGCAACATACATGGTTTTCCTTTCATGCAGGGCTAATTAGTATCAAGATAATAAACTCATTTAAAAAATGTGCTTATAATCCCTGATGTCATAAACATGATTTTACCTTACCTAAGCTGCTTATGAGTAAAAAATTCTGGAAAAAAAATAAAAAGAGTTTAATAACCACCTTACAAAACCCTACTATATGGATTTGCATTTCCATAAGGAAAATTAACAGAGACATCCAGAAAGTGAATTTGTAAGAAGTATGCCCATTACTGACAAATGCCTTTTCCTTCCTTTTTTTTTCTTTCAATAAAAATATTGTTCTTTGGAAAAAGATGGCGCAAGGGCATTGGGTGTCTAAAACAAACCTATCCCATTCCTCAGTTATAGGATTTTTAAATTTTTACAATTTAAATTGGTAGTGATTATCTAATAAAATTAGATTCCGTGTAAAAATTTGTTCAGCTGTAAGCTAACGATTTTGTGGCCACAGAAGAAGATGAAATACTAAAGAACTGAGTTATAATAGGAGTACATACCAAGTTGAAAGCCTGGGCATATTTCCACACAAGTACAGAAGCAATGGCTGTAAAGTATAATAATTATTAGAAAAATCTAGATAACTAATAAGACTAGAGTAATACATCCATGTCTCTCTAACAGCTAGAGCAATTACAGCAACATATTTGTTAATTCACAATCACAGTAACCCGATCATAGCATAGGCAACTGGGCATCTGTACATACTATTATATACAGATTCAAAAATTATAAAAAAAGTCAAATGTATTTTACCGTTTCATATTGTTATGAAATAACACTTTTGCTATATTAGAAAGCAACACCCATAAATATTCAAATTGCAGACAAAAACACAGCATTTTCAGGTTATTTGCAAACAAACCCTTTTTATACTCTTTAACCCATTAATGTCATGGAAAAGAGATTCAGTTAACAAATTTCTATAACTATGCACTTCCATACCTAATGGGTCTCATCTTCTCCCAAGCAACAACCAAGTCAAAACCAAGTCAACCAAATTCTAGCATCGATTTTGTAGAATAGTTATGAATTATTAAGCCTAACATCTAAATTTAAGGGTAGTTTAGATTTAATATATTATTTGCTTGAATAAGCTTCAACTTTACTGGTTGGATGCTAATAGCATAAATTATAAGCAAAATGTAGATTTGCAACAAACATAAGAAATGATGGGTGTTACTGCAATAAGGTACAAAAGCAGACACCATGTATTAAAATTTAAAAAGAGATAACCTGCTTGAGCCAGTATGAAAGGCACACTAGACTTGCCACCTCTCCAAACCTTGAGGCTGGTTATACCAAGGACAAAAATAGCAGCCCCTGGAGCAATGCCGAGGAACAAGCTCTCTGGGTTTCTCCAAATTAGAAATCCAATAATGCCCATTGCCAATAGAAACCCACCTATCAAAATAAATTGAAACAGCAATATTAGAATATAAAGATCTCAGAGACATTTCAAACCACACAGTATCTGTGTCAAGCAACAACTTCAACCACAAAGTACTACTTGAGCAACAGCTCTTACCTAAATTCTATGGTATTAGTAAGGAACATTGCTCAAAATTCAAGTATGTTATCACACTAGATTCCACAAATTTGTGATTTTGTTCAAAACATTGCATAAGCTCCAGTTGTGCAATCAACCCTTGTTATAGCATGACTTCTCCTATATTGTTCTCTAATTATGCAATTATAAAGCCTTGATGTTTAGTTTTTACATCCCAAATGCAAGACACTCAGTCCTGACCTCAAAATAAAAAAATTTACAAGGAGCGAGAGATTACCATAAGGAATGCCTAAGCAAAAATCATGGATTTTTGCATAATTCTTTGGTGGAGAGGAAAGTTCCTCATCTGATGCCTTCTGCACATCAATTTCTTCAACATTTGAAGCCGAAACTGTGTTATTTTGAGTTACATCATCAGTGTATTTTGAATCCATGCTAGGAGTCTGATCATCAGTGTACTTTATAGAGGTATTAGCATCAAAGGCTATTGTTAACAAACTATTCTTCTTTACAAATGTAGAAGTTGACATCTGCCATTAGAAAAGAAAAAAATGTCCCATGTCAAAGGAGAAAAAAAGAATGAGAATGAATAACTTTGTATACACTCAAACTCAGATGTTTGTTTCCAATTTGGTACTAGATGAGATGTGTTGTTACTGGACCCAAATTCTACATTACACAGCTAGAGTTTGCTGTCTGATTAATAGATTCTTGTAATATGTTGGTCATAAACCCCAGTTGACCACAAAAAAAAAAAAAAATTGAAATAAGACTCGGTGTGAAGGTCCTTCCAGCTGATAATTCCAATGCAACCTCCTCTTCAGAGCTAAAAATTCAATAACAATGTTAATAATAAATCCTATCCCAGGTTTCACAAATCCTGGATCGGTGTCCTAGTCCCAATTTGCTAATCTCCAAAATGTAACTTCGCAATTGGGATCACAGTATTAATATAAATATAAGGAATTCCTAAAAGAAAGCACCTTAGAGGCGATGAGAGTAGAGTTTCCGGACAGAGTAGAAACCCTGAAAGGAGGAAGCAGTGAGAAACGGAGACGTCCAGTGGAGTGGACGACGCATCTCTTGGGGGCCACCACTGATCCGTACAACTGCGCCACCGCTGCCATGGATGCGCAGGATTCTCTGAATGAAAATAAAGGTGAAATTCAGGAGAGGTTAAATTTCTCGAGAGACTGTCGAGGAGAAAAATTCCTCTCGTTTTTTCCTTTTTTTTTTTTTTCTCTCTTTTGGAGCGACGCGTCAGCTGGTGGAAACTAAAGGAAGCAGATTTCTAGCTAGACCTGGTCTAAGACTAGTACTTCTGTACTATGTTGTGAGCACGTTTCACATGTGATATAAAGTCAAAAAGGGATCTCAAAGGTCCGAAATTTTTATTAATAGAAAATATAATAAAAAAAATATTCAGATTAGAGTACGTTTTTTGTTATTTTTCAGATATAAGAAAAATGTTTTTAAATATCACGGTCACTGACCGTTGTGAATTATTACGGCCATACTTAGTGCCTTATTAACCATTTTAATTACATTAACAATTCTAATTGAACCGAAGAAAAAAATCGGAAAAAATCATGTCCGTTATGGATAGAAACGGCCAGGAAAAAAAAAAAAAAACAAAATTGCTGTCCATGATGGATGGCAATGGCCAGCAACGAAAAAAAAATTTCGAAAATTCTGTCATGCCTCAAAAGTGTCATTTTTGCCTTCTGCTGGTAAAACAGTGGTTCTGGACTGATACAGGGTCAAGTAATAAAAATAATTACACCATCACGTGGAGAATAAAAAAATATGCGAAATGGACTTAAATTTCATATTATTTGGATTTTTATTCAATTTATTATGAATTTTCAAGTTGTTCCCTGTTGTCAGTTCTCTAAGCCATAAAAATTTGAGGATTTAGGACATAGTGTACAGGACTCCACAAATGTTTCAAAACAGCAAGGCAATGCATTTTTCTGGTAAATGGTGCAACGGTATTTTTCTGACAGCTGATCTTTGGAGATTAATTCCCGCTAATTTGCTACATTAAATTTTGTGTTCTTCATATGAAAATTCTCCTAAAGTCATGGTTTATATGCATGTGAAACAGTTTTGTGAAATTCAGAACTATATGAAACAGGCATTTTTGTACAGGGAATTCTGCTGGTAAATAGCTGTTGCTACCATGCTGGTAACTAACTTCAGAGTTTAATTCCAAGAGTTCTGCTGGTCCAAATTTTATGTTTTTTATATGAAAATTCTCAAGACAAAATCTTTTATATTCTGGTAAAATTTCATGAACTTTGGAGCTACTTAGGTGTATCAAACAGGGAGTTGAACATAGGGGCAGATTCAAAACTGGTTCTAGTATTTGTTGATTTTCGGTATTTCAAAAGGCTGAACTTCGAAAGTTCATAATAAATTGAATAAAAATCCAAATAATATAAAATTTGAGTCCATTTCGCATATTTTTTTATTCTCCACGTGATGGTGTAATTATTTTTATTACTTGACCCCTGTATCAGTCCAGAACCACTGTTTTACCAGCAAAAGGCAAAAATGACACTTTTGAGGCATGACAGAATTTTCGAAATTTTTTTTTTTCGTTGCTGGCCTTTGCCATCCATCACGAACAGCAATTTTGTTTTTTTTGTTTTTTTTTCCTGGCCATTTCTATTCATAACGGACATGGTTTTTTTCGATTTTTTCCTCCGATTCAATTAGAATTGTTAATGTAATTGAAACGGTTAATAAGGCACTAAGTATGGCCGTGATAATTCACAACGGCCAGTGGCCGCGATATTTAAAAACGTTTTCCTTATATCTGAAAAATAACGAAAAGTGTACTCTAATCTAGATATTTGTTTATTATATTTTCTATTAATAAAAATTTCGGCCTCAAAGGCTCAAACCACAAAAAAGTTTGATTCTTACCAATAAAAAAAATACTTTTTTGGAAGAAGAAATATAGTAGAGGATTGCTTTCGTGTAGGGTACGGATACCTCGGATACATCAGGAACGGGTAACGGGTAGGACGGGTAGTCGGATAATTTTTTAAAAAATGTATCCCATTTGTTTCATACTCGTGCCCGCCTCAGGTAACAGCTACAGGTAACGGGTACCTCAGGTAGCGTACGGGTATTTTTTTTTTTTAGTTTTTTTTTTGTTTTTAATAATTTTTTTTTCTGTTTTTTTCGTTTTTTTTTTACTTTTTTTCTGTTTTTTTTTTCGTTTTTTTTTTACTTTTTTTTTTCCGTTTTTTTTCTTTTGTTTTAGTTTGTTTTTGCTGTTTTTTTTCGTTTTTTTTTTCTTTTTTTTTCTGTTTTTGTTTCTGTTTTTTGTTTCTGTTTTGTTTACTGTTTTTTTATCTGTTTTGTTGATAATTAAAAAAAAAAAAACTAGAATTTGACCCGGGTGGGTCCAGTCGGGTTTGATTTGACCAGTCCGGGCCCAGTTTGTTTGAACCGGCAGCAAAACAAATTTAAATTTTGAATCAATGATAAGCCTCAATTATATATACTTTCGGTTAGGGTTTTACCTCTAAAACTGCACCAAATCCCTTGTATTTTAGCTTAGTTTAATATATAATATACCAAAGAACCAAATTACTGCCTTTGCCTTGTTTAAATTGCAGAAATCGAGCAAAAGGAGCAATTATGTGGGTGTTTGTGTGGCCTGTAGGAATTATGTGCGGGCCACACAAAATAAATTCAAGCCGAAAATAAAATTCAGAATTTATCAAGTTTTCTCCTTTCAAAATAGAGAGTTGTGCAGGCCTTTGTGTGGCCTTAAGGAATTTTGTGTGGGCCACACAAAATCCTGCACGATCTCCAGCCAATTCTCCATTCTATGCAGGCCGCAGGAAATTTGCACTGGCCGCAGAGAATTTGTGAAGGCCACACAAGAGGCCGCATGAATGCCAGTCTGGCCAGATTTCACCATATCTCTTCAAATTTCCTTCCAGATTTCGGGGGGATTGTTTCCCAAGTCACAAAAATAGCTATATATTGACAAGGAGACACCAGGGGAGGACATCTTTCAACTTAGCTTTTATTCTACACATCTTTCCACATCTTTTCTATCTTCCCCAAGTGATTAAAGGCAACTGGAGTGAAGGATTGAAGGTTTTCTCGAGCGAGCAAAGGTGAAGACAAGGGGCAGCGAGCGAAGAGATTGGTGTTTTCTATTCTTTTTCTTCTTTTTCTTAGTTTTAATCATGTTTACTCTTATATTTCTTTTGGATGTTACCGCACCCGTGAAATGTTATATTTCCTCTCTAGAGGCTTAGGCTTATAACATGAACTTGTGTTAAAATCTACCTTATTTGGATATTTATTCTCTATGATGATTGTTTCCTTGCATGTTTGTTCTTGTTGATTTAATAATTCATGTGCTTGTATGATTTGTGTGCTCGTTAATTAGCGTCTCGTTTAGGTCTAACAAACTTAAAGTGCTAGGATCAAAGAATTGATGGTACCAAATTGTATACATGAATAACTTAAGGATTAAGATTAGAAATGACCAAATCTATTTCTTAGTTTGAAACCACAAGAAACAAAGGTTGAATTGAGGTGAAGGACTTAATCGTAAAGCCTCAGATTTGATTGGGACCTCTAGAATTGAACCAAATATTAGTATGAAGGACTTAATCGTGAAGTATTGATATTTAGGGATAAACTAGACTAACATGTGCTTATGGTATATATAGCTAGGGTGAAGGACTTAATCGTGAAATCCGAATTATCTAGGCACGTCATTAATTCACGAAAGTGACCCTTTTTGATATTTAAGGTTTAGAAACTCCATAATTGCAAACATAAATTTAGAAACCAACTAAGTATTGATTTGACCAAGTGATTGTATGCCAAAAGCCCATAGACTTCCATCTCATTAAATCACAAAACTCATTTTATTTGTTTGTTTAAATTGCTTTGTTTACTTTAGACTCTCAATCGAGTATTGAACCCACAAAACCAATTTTCAAACAAACCCCCCATTTACTTTTATTGCACTGTTTTAGAATTAATTAATTTAGTAAAAAGTAATATTTTTCATTGTCTTTGGATCGATACCTAAACTACCACAAAGATAAGTTGTATGCTTGCAACTAACCTATTATTGTGTACTAAGGTTTTATAAATTTAAAAGTGAAAAAGTGTATTAAATTGACCCATTATCCGATACCTAAAATACACAACAATTAAAAAAAACGAGTAAATGGGTAAAGTTGTTCGGGTAAATGGGTGCAGATACGGGTACAACGGGTGCGGGTAGGCGGGTTTCGAGTACGGGTTGGACGGTTTTTTTTCCCAAATATTGGTACCCTACCCGTCTCAAACCCGTACCTGTGTACCCGTTTACCCGCCTATACCCGAGCACAGATACGGTTACCTTGGATAACGGGTACGGGCTGGACAAAATGGGTACTACCCTTTCGGGTTTTAGCAAATGTCTAAAATATAGTATGGTTAAAGCTAACGATTTTCTACACTAATTGTATCTCACTTATTAATAAAAAAAATTGTATCTCACTTCTTTGTCTTTATTTTCAAAGCTAAAATAATCAATTCGAATCGTATAACATAATATTTATATTAAAATATACTTAGAAATCAAATTATATATTTTTTAAAATTTATTTACTATTTTTTAAAGATGAGGGTTCCAGTGTCTTCATTTTTTGTGCCTCTATCATGTTTTTATTTTTAAAAACTTTAATAATTCAAAATTTAAAACTTAAAAGTCAAAATAAAATGTTAGATATTTTCTACATCATTTTATCTATGCACATGTAAAAAATTATGACATTTCAACATTATTTTGATTGTCATCAAGAGCTTGTAAAAAAACACTAATGTGAATGATTTAGAAACGTTGATTTTCTAATTTATTGATTCGCATAAAAATAAAATTGAAATGTGATAATTTTTTTATGAGCACATAGAGTAAATTACATAGATCACATCTAATGATTTTTTTTTTTACTTTTAAGTTTTAAATTTTGAGTTATTAAAGTTTTTAAAAATAAAGGCACGATAGAGGCACAAAAAATAAAGCATTTGAACCATCCTCTTTTTAAAATACGTACAAATTCACTGTTTTGTTCAAAAACAATGATTTTGTATATATCTAAAATGTTAGTAAAAATATATAAAAAATATAAAATTTGTTCACTAAACATAATTTAATATAAATATCATATTGAACAGTTTGAATCGACTGTTTAAACTTCAAAAATAAAAATATGGAATATAATTAAAACACAAAACCTACAATAGATTTTAACCTCTCTTTGAAATATTAATATTTTTATTTGTAGGCAATGTTTAGGGTTTAGGGATTCATTTTCAATCACGAAAACTAACAGGCATTATGGAAATACTATCAACACGTAATACATGCATATGTATTGACTTGTGTTATAAGAAAATGCATCAAGTTTTACCTATCATCGATGACGATAGGGATTTTAATACATGATCAAATTTTATACATCAGTTAAAACGATGCAAACATAATATTGATTACATCATTTTGGAATTGTGCATGCACAAATACTCTGTCGAATCTTTGTTAGGAATTCTATATTTGATATACTTTTCGAGCCAACAATTATAATACAAAGAATACAAAAATACTGTACTTCTGCAATAATTGCTTTAGTTTCTGAAAAAAAAAAAGATCTCATATATCTCAAAAAATATTTTTTAGGACAGGTGAGCAGATGAGAACCGATTTGTTTTTTACAAACTAAAACTTAGCGGTCTCATTTAAACAACCAACTTGTTATTTGTGAAATTCTCATACATCTCACAAACTAAAAAAGAAATTGCTAGATTGAATTTTTAATTCGAAATAAAACGCCATTGTGGATGCACTCTTAAATCGTCACTCGTCAGGATTTTGTAATTTCTCAAACTCAAGGGTAGAGTTTAGGATTTCAGTCTCTACGATCTATAGTTTAAGTATAATCTAGTTAGTATCAATTAAGGTTTTAAATAGCAATTACTGCGTTATCACATAAAGGCTAAAATAAAGCTATCATGAAAGTTATCCTACATAGCATTTTTTTTTTCAAAAAATATTTTTATATTTATGCTAATTATCAACATTATCTAAAATGTCATAGAGCAATAAAGAACTCAAAATTGATTACAGAATTATAATATTAATATTGAATCAATACAAAATCTAAATTTTTATTCAAAATATTTCTAATAAAATCATAGACTATATATCATGAGGAGGGTTCAAATGCCTCCATTTTTTGTGCCTCCACCATGCCTCCATTTTTTAAAACTTTAATAACTCAAAATTTAAAACTTAAAAGTCAAAATAAAACCGTTAAATGTGATCTATATTATTTTATCTATATGCTCATAAAAAAATTATCACATTTCAATTTTGTTTTTATGTGAATCAATAAGTTTAAAAATTAACGTCTAGAAATCATTCACATTAGTGCACTTTTTACAAGCTCTTGATGACAATCAAAATCAAATTGAAATGCCATAATTTTTTGTACGTGCATAAATAAAATAATGTAGATCTTATCAAACAGTTTTATTTTAACTTTTAACTTTTAAATTTTGAATTATTAAAGTTTTAAAAAATGGAGGCATGATGGAGGCACAAAAAATAGAGACATTTAAACCCTCCTCGTATATCATTTACCATTCAAAATAGTTTAAGTATCATAACATAAACTATCCTCTTTTTTTTCTATTCAAAATAACCTACACATTATAACACAAACTATCTATTTTTTTCCTTATTTAAAAACAAAACAATCTGAACATTGAAAATATTTGATCCTTAAAATAAATTTGCACTATAGCAGACCGCTATTACCGTTATAACTGTAATAGCTGAAATAATGCACTTCTATGCTATAACATAGTATTTGAGATCTGCTATAGTGCCACTACAACACACTATTTAGAGCACTGGTATTAATATTAGTATTATTAGTATTATTGTTAGTACCATTATTACTATTAATATTACTAATACTATTATTGTTATTGTTATTTTATTGCTATTTACTTGATTATGTGACTTCGGCTGGGTTTAATTTCTAGCTAGTCCAACTTGTTTGGGATAAAGGCTTGGTGGTGGTGGTGGTGGTTTTATGGATAATAATATTTTGCAAATTGATCTAATAATGCATAAAAAGAAAGATGGAGACATCTAATTACTATACTTCTGTTTATACAAGACTATTGTTCTTTCTATTTTGAAGCAATGAATTATTAAGAATTATTTTACAACAAATGCACGCTTATCTATGCAAAGTATGATGAAGAGGAGGATGTATCTGCAAGAACCTGCAGCAGAAAAAAAGAATTTTAAACAATGCCGTGAAACCTAAAAAAGACAAATAATTGCAGTTTTGGTTGAGATACCAGTTGTGCTTGGTATACCAAAATTCTTACTGACACCTATCCTAGGATCCAGTTAAGCTCAACTAATCTCTGAACTGAGAAACTAAACCTTAATTAAGGTCCAATTAATTCTAAACTGTGCAACTATTTCTCATTATATCGCAGTTTTAAGCTAAATTAACCATTAAGAATGGAGCTATATGACTAATCAGTATTCAACCCCAAAAATATTCAAAAAGGTTGTCCAACCATTTATCAAACTGATATAATACTCGAGCAAAGAAAAAAAAAATTCAAAAGTGATCAGATCAGTGGCTAAACATATGTAATAATATCAAAAAGCACATCATGGCACCAAAAGCTCACATGCAGTAATGCTTGGTCAGGCTGAGAGAGAGAGAGAGAGAGAGAGATAGAGAGAGATAGAGGGAGGTTGTGGTGGTTACCTCTAGCTGCTCTTCAGAGAATGCATCCTTTTGTATGCTCCAGGTGTCAGCATGAGTTCGCCTGAACTCTGCAACTGCTTTTGTAACAGTTGATTTTACTGGTGAAGGCTCACTTACAAACCGTGCAAGTAAGGTCACATGATCAGGTAACCACCTGAGGCAGAACAAAGAGAAGGAAACCAAAGTATACAGTTAACAAAGAGGAAAGATTATATGGAATGACTACTAAAAATGACAATGCATAACATGGGTACCAGACCATATAAAGATCTCAAGTTAGTGATTTTTGGATGGATTTTGATGTTTTAGTGCCTAAACTAACCCAATTCATTCATACACACCAACAAAATGCAATGTAAGCTACTAATAGTTCACTGCATTTATAGTCAGACAGGAAGGAAAAGAGAGTGAAACCCAAAGGCAACACTTGTACAGCTGATGAAGACAAAAAAAGAAACAAGGGTATCCACAAATTACCAAAAGAAACTAGGGGAAAAAAGAGAAAAATAAGAAAAACATGAAGAAAGGTAATACCGAGGCATGTCGTATGGAACAGACAGCACAGAGGCTGTCAAAGCAAGGACTGTGCCATGAACAGTCACAATAGAGAGACCAGATGCCGATTTCCTACATCAAACATATTCAAACATGATTAACCTGCTGTTAGAAGAGCATGTCTATGGAAACAAAATATAATTTAAAAATGAAGTCCAGGGTGATAATTGTGAAAAACCTTTGTTTTCTTTTAGCCAGAATCTTCTCTGCCTCAGCATATGACCTATCACGAAAAGCTCTTGATAGCTCCTCATCTCCACCTTTCATCAAACTCGCAAGAACACCCGCTGTATGCTCTCTAACCTACATTTTAACCCACGACGTGATTGAGAACATGTTCATATCCTTGGGCTCTTCATGTGTTTTTTTCACAATTACATTCTGGAAAAAGCTTGACGTTTATGGCCTACTACAAGTCAACGGCATTCATAGATTTCATCAACAGAAAAATTTAACCAAATCAAGTTATGAAGATCCAACCATGCCACGGTGGTGCCAGACAATGGTAGAGTACAAAAAAACATAAAAGAAGAGAGTTCTTGCCTCAACTTGGTTGTCCACAAGTAGTTTCTCAACACCTTCCCACATTTGTGATTTCTCAGAATTGGAGAGAGTGAATGTATGCCTGTGGAATACAAATAGATTCAGTTTATTTGCAAACATAATCTACAAAGAAAAAAATATTCTAAAATTCTTACACAAGACCATACCTATACATAAAGGTTTGGATGTATCTGAGGGTGGCAGATCTGGTGCGCCAGTTGGGATCATTGAGCGAAGACAGAATAACTGTAACAGCATCTTGCAGGAAGGGCCGCCTCAAAATCCTCCATTTAAATAGTTCAAATGTAGCCTTCGCTAGAGTTGACAAATCTTTGTTCGATGTTTCCTAAATCCATCCAACAAACAGGTGTTATTGGCTGAGGTACATATAGTGCTGCATTGCTATTAGCCTGTTACTCTACAGGTCATATCAGTTTATTGCTTTTGCAACAATGTGTAAAAAAACACACTATGTGACCAGCAGTATAAAAAATGGCAATATCCCTTTTTTATTTAATTTTCTCCTTTCCAATTATTCTCCGAATTTCTACAAATTTCTGCAATTTATAATTTTCCTGTGTCGTCAACTCGTCATCTCTGTTGACTTTTTGTGTGGCAGTTCAATACAGTGATGTATGGGTTGACTTTTAAACAACCAGAGGCGTCACAAAAAATACTCAGATGGTCCCTGCATGCCTTTATCTGTTATTCTTGGTACTTGCTCTTTTATTTCCCTCTCTTTGTATCTATTCTTGCTTAAAACTGTTTTAGTGGCTAGTACTATAATAAATTTATAAAAAATTCAGCACCTGGTGCAGAAACCACAGTGACACACTTGACACAATATTCCATTACCAGGGAATCCAATGTTTAACAAAACTGAGAAATCTATTAACTAAATGAAATATGGAATAGGGTATTTCCAAAAATTTTGCAATTCTTCAAAGTACTAAATTTACCTGTAAAGAAAGTATGGGATTAATGAGCCCAACAAGTACATCTAACAAAACAGAAGATCTCCCAGATTTCAGAGAGGCTACAGCAAAATGAAATATCTGCATGCAACAATCAGATGAAGGAGTTAAGAGCATTAGAGGAAGGTAACATATAGAGAGAGCGAGAGGGAAGGAGGGAGGGAGAGAGAGAGAGAGAGTCCCTTGTAGTCACTGCCAAGTTTTCAAAAATCCATACTGGGCATCCGCTGCCAAGGTTTTGAAAGAGAGAGATGATCAAAGACATAGCATATAGCATAGGCATACCGTTTCCATTGTTTTTGCGTCTTCTGTCTCAGTATCCTTCAAGCCAGTTTCCTGAGCTGATTCAAGTGCGGAATCGATCTTGTTAGATTGATTTGTGTTTTGGATGTTAAGAGATAGCTCATGAGCCTTCTCTGTGATAAGTTTTGCCCAATTCTCGTATGCACTAGCTGTTGTATCAGACATCACAGTGTCTCCAGTGACTTCCCTCAATGGCTCACTAGTTTTAAAAAGTCGCATGTTTGAACATATCACCGATAGTGTAACACCAATAGCTTCCCTCACCTGCTCCACAGTTCACATAAATGAAATTGAATAATGGGATTAGAAAGAGTGCTGATTCCACCAATATAGCCCAATATGATCCTTTACAGCTCTGTTTAGTTATGTGACCATACAGTACAATTACTGTTAATAGTTATACCCAATATGAAATATTATTTGCACATTTGGCGCTTTCACATTATTGGGTTTGAACTGCATGCAAACTTCCACTTGAGATTGACCAACAGATTTGAACATAAGCTACTATAGATATTGGCACTGGTAAACAAAGCAAGAACTTGAGGGGAAAACAATAAGAAAATAGAGTCATCCATACTCTGTGAACAAGGAAGTAGTACCTGTGCCGAAGAATGCCTCATCTTCTCAAGCAACTCCTCCAGCATCTTAACATGAAATTGCAACTCGGTCGGTCCCATCCTAACTGCCGATATCTCAATTAGACAGACCGCGAGAAAAGAATACCTCTTTGCAACCACACTAGTTGCCACAGTGTCAAGCACCGGAGCAGCTAAAGAATCCAAAACTTTCTGCCTAAGAGCTGGAACTTTAGTTCCATGCTTTCCTTTACCAGTAACAGCATACCTGACGCATGCAGCCCATTCCGGTACCGACTCAACTGAAGGGGTTGTTACCACCTTCTCCAACCGACTCATCATCCAGCTATCCCATTCCTCAAAGATACCACTCACGTCTGAGTGCAGCATACCAGCCATGGCCTCAGCAGCAACACACTGTTTTGACCTCTCTTTTGAGCTGAAGAACTCATCCAACGAGACTTGAAGTGAATGTACAAGCGGTGTACCACACTCTTGTACCAGCCGTTTGAATATCCTTGCAAAACTAGAGTAGAAGTTGCCACCTGTCACCAGTGAGATCCAACTGGGGGTGCGGGGCCACGAGGCAGAGAAATCAAAGTAGAAAAAGGTCATTGCCTTGTCAGCACCACTTTGGAAGGAAGAGGCTTGAGGGCCTTTAGAAGCAGATGAGTCGGTGTCACTAATGATGTGCACGTGGGACAGGCTGTTAAGCATATCCGACAGAAACCCCTCTTCTTGTAGTATATGGGTCAAGGTGGATTCAACAGAGGGGACGTCGGGTTTTGATTTGCCTGATGAGCCTTGTAAGAGGGTGTTCAAGGCAGAGATGGCAAGCATGCGTGAATGAGGTAGCTGGCTCTTCAAGTTCCCTAAGTAATGCGCTGCTAAGAAAAACAGAAAGAAATTACAAAAAAGGCACAGCAGCAAAAAAGAATAAAATGTGATAAACATGGCATGAAGAAAGCTTTAATCTGTCGTATCCCTCTTTATTACTGCATGGTAACAGTCTCCTTGATGCATATGCACAAAGGATAGCTAATTGTCAGTGCTGTATAGAGATGCAGTACGCTTACCAGCAGTTTCCCCTAGAACCTTTGAAGATAGGTTTGATTCACTCCTAGAAGACAGTATTAACAAAAGCAGTATCCTATTGGCCATCAAATTGTACCTGAAGTATACAAGTAAATCCAATAATCAGCAACAAAGGGACCAGGGAATTCACATACTAGTAAGTCAAAAGCTTTAAAATATACACTTCAGGCAAATACTTGAAAGGGGCAGAACTGCAAGTCCTCTCTCTCCTTTTTTTTTTTTTTTGAAACCTTGCAAGTCCTCTCTCTCTCTCTATCTATCTAGAATAGCTGACTACAATTTTTCCTTGGAATTTTATCAATGCATCAATCAAAGAAGAGTTGGGAATGAGTAATTTCTCCATGGCATTAAAACTTTTACTGTCCCACTTAGTCTCCCACTAAATACCAACAACTTAAACATTCATAACCTTCTTTATAAATTTACCATGAACACTTGTTATGAAGAAAACTCTTACCGCCAATGAAGGCCATTAGTATCAAAACTTAGTGAAGTTAATTGAGAGACCAATTCCCCAAACTCTGGCCTATCCAACTGTCCACCTGAGTTCCTCAAGAAGCTACTTGATATTCCAGAGAAGTGGATGTTATACTTCACAAAAAGCTGGTGCAGTCAAGGCACATAATAAATATTTGTAGTAAACATTTAAACTGTTTAATTTTGAAATTTGGTCTTTCTATTATAGACATGTAGAGGTGTTCATCAGTTCGGTTCGGTTTCAACTGAACCGAACCGAATTAGCATTGCAACTAAACCGAACCGAACCGAACCGAAGTTTTATTTCGGTTTGTTAGATTCAAACTGAAATATATTAATTTGTTTATTTAAAACAATTGATTTATAATAAACCGGAGTATATTAAGAAACAAACCGGGGTATTAAGAAATAAATTAAGATATTAAGAAATAAACCGATGTATTTAAAGCAATTGATCAAGAAATACATTGGAATATTAAGAAATAAACCGAAGCGGTCCGGATCAAATTCATAATACATAAAAGTTCAGTCGGTTCGGTTATTTCGGTTTTGAAATTTTCCAAACCGAACCGAAGTTATAATACGGTTTTAGAAAGAAAACCGAACCGAACCATTAAACCGAATAAACTGGACCCAATGAACACCCCTATAGACATGTACCTCAGTGATAGCTTTCTGGGCCTTCAGTGACTCATGATGGGAGCTGCTTAGCACAAAAAAATTCAATCTTAGTACTCATATATCCAAAAGGGCATCAGAATATTGGATTACATGACCTAGCTGAGGTCAAGTACGCAATTACCATTTGAATGTAGGAAAATCACAGATTGTCATTTTCATTTATTCAAAAATCTAATTTTGGTGATTTATTTGTTTGTCAAGGCTTTTTTATATGGAAACAAAACTCTGATCAAGGCCTAAAATCTAGGTACTGCAGGCTTTGCAGCTACATGCATGATTCCAGTATTTGTCAGAACATTTACAAGAAATAATATATTATTGTTAACCGACAAATTTAAGAAACATCAGCTCACAATACAGTTACCTTGCCAAAATACCCGTAACAAAAGATGTAAATGACACCGGATCCTATTCAGATAGAAAAAGAAACAACAAAAAGTTAAGCGAAACCAAACTATAAGATTTCAAATTCCAGCTTATAAGTACATATTGGCAAGGATATAGATACCGTTGTAAGATGCTTCAGAACTGTCTTAGTGCCTAGAATATTGCATGAACCGATTATCAAGTGCTCGGGAGCTTTCGGGTCAAGTAAGTGACTAGTCGAAGTGAGAACGCACTTGGAAACCAGAGATGGCCACCGTTTAAGCACTTTCATTAGGGTTCTAACTGCATATCTGAGTTGAGATAGTGAACCAAGAAAACATGTACAATCATTACAACGTATTCACTTGTCTTTCAAGTATATATATTTTTATTTTTGCTCACTTATTTATAATCTAACTTAAGCCCTGTCTTATTTCATGAACCCTAATTTGTGCCAAGTGTGTTTAGTACTACCATAACCCAAGTATAATAACAAAGGTTGGTTCAAACAGTACACAAGCAAAGTTTTGGTATATTTTGCAAATACACAAAACTGTATTTGTCACAAGTTACAACTGCAGCAGCAAATATGTTCAAATCATGAAACTATAGAGCTTCAAGATATGCAGCAATTTTCTTTTTCTTTTTTCTTTTTTTTTTTAAATAAGGGTTCCTGTTAGCCCCCACATCTATTTTTTTTTGTTCTTTTTCTGATGCCTCTTGCAGAATTGAACCTGCATCTCCTCATAGAGAGGAGAGGCCCATCACCATCTGTGCTATGCAAGCAGTTAAAATACGCAGCAGACTAGCTTAAGGACTTACCCACGAACAGTCTCATAGTTGTGCAGAGAAAGTTCTAGAAGATCATCAACAAGAAGAACTGTGTGTTCTGAAGGTGATATATTTCCATTGTTACGATACTTGTGATATGCTGATTGCGATGACCTCCATGTGTTATGTAGGTAGGCTCTATCGATGAGGGCCCATCTTGGTCTAGAAGTAAAACCAAAACAAAGGCATCAAGAGAAGAAAATTCCAACGGGTATTAAGACATGTAAGAGGAGAAAAAGAGGCAAACCTTTTCTTTCCAGGAGAGTGGGAATTGGTAATAAAATTGCACGGAGACTCAACAATAGCAGCCGACTCCAACTTCCAAGCATGAATATGGTTCAACCACTCATCATATTCCAAGCTCCCTAAAAGCATTGATGTTAGAATACCATGCCAAAGAATTTCAATAGTACCAGTTACAACAAAATCAGCTTAAAGTCTAGATTCTTAATTACCATGGTTACCCAGGGCATCCATAAGACGAATAACTAGAATGAGAAGTATGCTATCATCTGTTCTTTCCCTCAACAAGTACCTGTCCAGAATGTGTTCTATATTAGACACCTTTTAGATGATAAATGCAAGATTAAATGTTATAAATTAATAACTCTCCATTAGTTCCAAGGTACTTTGGATAATATGTCATCCTCACCTGCATGTTGCATGAATTACTTCTGCAGCTTTTTCTCGCATTTCAGCAGTTCCGACAGTAGATCCTGAGGATCCAGCAATGAAGAAGCAACTGGTTTCCACCTTTTTGGAGCCTTCATGTTTAAGTGTCGGCCTTATATCAGGCAAGCAAGACATTACACCATGTAAGGAAGAGTAAATTCGCAACAGAGTCACCTTTAAAAGTTCCTTCATATCTCCTGTTCTTAAAAAAAATCATTCTTCAGAATAGTGCAAAAATCATAACTAGATTATTAGGCTTAATAGGCATATATTGATAGTAAATTGTGCACCATCCTTCTTTCTTGGTACTAAGTCTAAGAATGAGAACCTAACCTGCTTCACTTTGTGTCTCAGTCTGGCATATATTTTGAAGATTCTCAAGAGGCGAGATAAGGTGAAATTCGAGGAGCTCATTTGCAAAAGAGACCTCTTCTTGACTTGGGATGTGCCACTTGGGAGGACTTAGTTCCTCTCTCTTTTCATTGGGATCTGCTTTTGCACAACCCCATTTTTCTAAAACAGTAGCACCAGGCTGAGAACTAGAAGGTCTGGAAATAGGAAGGGAAAAAAAATGAAAAACACAAAACTCACTTGTCGGTTCAGAAACAAAAGGTGCAATTAAAATATATATTTGTTTGCTTTATTATTGCAAAGAACACAATATAAGCAGCTAGGACTAGTGCAGTAAACAATATCATTATATTATATTCAATATTACTCTGCAAGAACCCACAAAAAGCACCAGAAATATCAGTAACAGCAACAAACAGAAAAATCAAATGAAACAACGGCCATAAAACAAACAAAAGAAAAGAATGGCATGTAAAGGTAGAATACAGTATTGGCTGTTTTGCATGTATCAGTCACAAATGATGCAGTATCATGAGGCACTGTATGTACCTGTATTGATCAAGTGGGTAGTAGGAGATAAGGCTGGCAAGAACAGAGCGCAGAACATTCTCTCCGGCACTATTGACCTAATTCAGAAATAAAATTGCAAGTAAACAATTTTTATAACTTGCAGTAAGCTAAAAGTTATTTGAATATAGGATTAACTTTACAAGAATTGAGTACGGAATGACCAGATCCAATACCTAATGCACCCTTAAATGATTTGACTAATTTAATCATCATTATTTGGTGTTAATTCATCAATTGAGACAGAAATGAACAAGTTCCAAATCCATCCAAAAATTTGTATGTACCTTCCATGAAGGAGCCTGGAATGCAGATACAATTGCTTGTTTATAATTGTCTTGATAGTTAAGAAGAACAGGGCCAGCATAACTGACAGTAATAGCTAACACCCTCAGATGGTACTCTACTGAAGTTTCAAGAGCCGGTGAAAGTGTTGCCTAGAAGAAGCACGGTAAAGAGCTCACATTAACAATAAATACTGACAAGGTGTAAATTTCAGTTTAACACCACTACAAACCTAATAAAAATTTGGAGATACCGGACAAAAAAAAAAATTATTCTACTAGATCCCAGAACAGCAATCCTTTAATTAAATACTCCTTTAACGAACCTTCTTGCTAGGTGATGTGCTAGAAGAAGCAGCTCCCTCGACGAAACCAGTAATAGGAGTTCCATTTAGAGAGGATATAATTTTCTTCAATATCGGTTTGATAAGATGCAACCCAGCCTCCTCAGGATCTGAATGCACACATGCACAGCACAAAAGCCCAACTTCTGCAGTAGCACCCGGCAGGATATTTGTATCCACAAATTTTGATATTTTCTTCAATGACTGGTTAAGAGAAACAATGTAAGCTTGATACATCGTAAAAAGAAAAATAATACCATATGAGTAAGGCTTAGGTGCTATGGATAGCATAAGGACTACGGCCTCAAAAACCTATCGTATAAACTTCAAACTTTGATCTAAGTAGCTCAGTAAATTGGTTATATAATGAACTTCTAGAATACCAATTTTTACTCTTTTTCAAATTTGTTTACTATTTTTTATGATTTATGAAAGATGACAAAATATGGCTTAAAAATAAAAGAAAATTGCCAATATTTTAGGCCATTTTTTGCCATCTTTCATAAACCATAAAAAATAGTAAACAAATTTCAAAAATAGTAAAAATTGGTATTCTACAAGTTCATTATATAACCAATTTACTGAGCTACTTACATCGAAGTTTGAAGTTTATATGATAGGTTTTTGAAGAATTTATATCAAATGATATGTACTTATAAGAAGCATTAGCCTGAAACAAACATTTTGAAAATATTCATTAGCTCCATCCTACAGAAAAGGTCCAGTTCAGTAAAAGGAAAGGTACAGGTTTCCAATTGAAAAAATTAAACCCAAAATAAGCCCTAAGTTTGTAGCAAAAGCTTCAAATGTGAGTAGCGCCCATCACCCTAAAATTGTGCAGCTAAACAATAATTATGACCAGTAAAGGAAAATTCATCAAGGAAATAGTGAAGCTTTTGTCAAATTAGCACCATATTAGTCAGTTCATATATGACTTTATGAACTGACGTAGAATTTTGTCTCTATTTTCCAGATAACTAAGAAGACAAATACCTGGCTAAATAATGGCTTCGAAAGTTTTCCCAGAAGCACTTCTAGCATGCAGTAGTAGTAGGGGCTTTCTTGAGCAAGAAAGGTTCCCGACAAAAGTGATGTTTGAGCACCCTCATTGCTACAACACAATAATGGCAACTTTAAGCTTAGAATTTTCCCTCAAATAAATAATTTGGGGACCTAAAATATCTATTTGTGAGCAATACTGTGACTGGTCTCAGGACTTTGGAATAGGATGTTAATGTGCAGCATATGCTTCACTGCATTTAAAAAAAAAATACGTTTTTTAAGTCATACTCGTGTATAATAGTTTATCAATATAGAACTATGTAATTTGTACATACAAACTATAACATTACTTATAAATGCATCGTATAAGGGTGGCATAAGGTGAGGAACTTATTCTTGCACTCATTAAGAGATCATATGTTAAGTTTTGCTAGGATATATAAATGTATTGGTCTGGAATCTTGCCAGAACAGAGGGCTAACCTCTATAACTACAACAAAACTTCTTACATGATATTGCTGGATTCCAAATTCTGAAGTAGTGAGAACAAGCGAACAAAGAACTCATCCAGCCACTCAGATAAATGATTAGGTTGGAGGAATGCAGGCGCATCAACACTGCCTCCTACAGTAGCCAACTAGAAAGAAAAAGAGGACCAGCAAAAGTGATATGGCTAAACAAACAAGATTGTTGGACAAAGTCTGATACTGTAATTGCAACACAACCACCCAAAATTTTTACTTTTCCATGTACCCATGAAAAACTCTTCATCAAGCTAAGCTAGTAGGATGTAATTCAGCTAAAGAACCCAACACATAAATGCTAATAGGCAATTGTAAACATCATCAATTTGATAGCTTGAAGCAGTATGTCGACAGAAAGATTGGTCAATCTAAAAGTTCTAAAATCAGATGGTGACTCGTAAAAGTTTTGACGTCTGGGAAGTGCAAGCAAAATAACAGTCAGTGGTTGCTGATCTAATTACCCCTATTGCTGAAGTACAAAGATATACTTACATTAGAAAATATAGAACCAATAAGCTGCATAGTGGCAACAGTTTTAGGCGGATCATTAGCATCCATGCCTAGTAAAGCATTAGATAGGGATGTGAATATCAAATCCAAATATGTGTCGGTAGAATAAGAATCATCAGATTGAATGTCTCCTGATAAAGAAGTGAGCAGAAGTGGTCGACCGGCATATGCCACTGAAGCAACTGCATTTTTCAACTGGTGGGTGGCTGTCATCTGTTTGAAATAAAAAATAATGAATAAAAACCACAAGGAGAAAGGACCATATATCTCTCAAAAAATTTCACCCCAGTGCAGAATGAGAGTGCATTGAGTTAAACTGTTCAACGATCTTTACAGTACTTTTAGCTTTTTGGGAGTGCACAAGTTAGTAGCTACCAGAACTTGTACTTTGACAGCTATTCGAAGTACAAACTGGAGGTGGCAATTGGGTGGGTCAGGTTGAATCATTTCTTTTCAGGTCCATTCGAGTCACGATAATTCATGAATCCAGTTATTAAGGTTTGGGTTAGGCTTGTTTCGGATTTAAGTCATTTCAGGTTCAGGTTGTTTAAGGTCTATGGTCGTTCAGGTTTTGGGTTAGGCAGTTCAGCACTTCAAATTTTGCACCAATTGGGTCCAAGATTCATGTTGCTTTGGGTTATCCTATTGGTAAAGTGAATTTTGAAGCCACTGAGCTCTTCAGGCCAAGTCAGGGTTAAACAGGTGGAGGTGTTGTGTCAGGCAGGTTGGGTTCAAATTTTGGATCTACTTGGGTTTGGTTCATTAAGGTCCAGGTCAATTTGGGTCGTATTTGAGTTCAGGGTGTGGATTCGCTGGATTGAGTCAGATTCAGGTTGTAATAACCAACAGAACCTTTTTATGTAAGATGTGAGTTAATTAAGGTCTCTGTAAGATATCTCTAGGCTTGTTCTTCTAAAAGATTTCAGAGTATATGGTCCATACCACAAGTTTAGAGTAATAAATCAAAGTAAAGTAGGTAAATTAGTGGTAATACCAACCCAACATCACATAGCTCAACATGCATATTTTTATTGAAAAGGTTACCTTTCCTAAACCCTTTGACATATCAATATTTGCACAATCAACAATGCTCTCTAAAACAAAATTACTTATCAGGTGAACTCAAGTGTGCAAAATTAATAAAGAGGAGGGTTCAAATGCCTCCATTTTTTGTGCCTCCATCATGCCTCCATTTTTAAAAACTTTAATAACTCAAAATTTAAATCTTAAAATTCAAAATAAAATAATTGGATATGAACTATATCATTTTATCTATGCACATATGAAAAATTATGGCATTTCAACTTTATTTTGATTGTCATCTTGAGCTTGTAAAAATGTATACAAAAGTGGATAATTTCTAGACGTTGATTTTTCAACTTCTTGATTCATATAAAAACAAAATCAAATATGATAATTTTTTATGGACACAGAGATAAAATAATATAGATAACATCTAATGGTTTTATTTTGATGTTTAAGTTTTAAACTTGAGTTATTTAAGTTTTTAAAAATGGAGGCATGATGGAGGCACAAAAAATGGAGGCATTTGAACCCTCCTCATTAATAAATTCTTAAACAACTCTCTATAATATAAAGAAAGAGAAAAGTAAAGAAGAATCCTGAGTATGGTCTACAAGCATGCAGACTAAGAGAGCGGTGTATGTATGTAGGCACAAAAACCATCTCCTAGTATTCATCTTACACTTAGAAAACCAACAAGAAAAAAGAAAGCAAAGATAACAGGGACACTTACAGTCTCCAAAGCCAGTTGAAATTTCATGGTAATATGCGGGAGAACCAAAGAGGGCTCAATGTATGCTAGCACAGAGGTTGCAGCCGATACTGTCTCAGCAAGAGAATCGTTCTTGCTATATTGTCCCCGGTCAATTAATTTCAACAAATTTGTAACAAAAGAGGCCCTCTCCTCTTTTCCCAGACAAGGCTTGTTGTCCATTGATTTACCACTGCTACTTCTGTTGAAAATTTAATTCCCTTTATTAGATAAAACGGCAATCTAATTTGTAAAATTGGAATTCTTGGATAACAACAAATATAAATTGTACTTACAATTGTTCGCCTCGAACGCGCTTTTGAAAATAAATGACTAGGTACCGCAAAAACCTCTCCAGTGTGTAGGTCCAGCGGCCTCCATTAGACGGGTGATAGTACCTGGAATATAAATAAAGAAGGCAGAAAATTACCAACTCAGTTCAGGTATTGCTCTGTAGGCTCATGAGTCAGGTTTCACCAAGTTGAGTTAGGATCTATCATGTGGAATCATGTAAACCTCATCCAATTTTGAATATTGGCAATTATTAGATCCCTCAGATTTCAATAAAGTCTGGCCAAATTAGCCTCAATTAACTCTCAAGGCCTCGACTATGCAATTACGGCTTAATTTAGCTCAAATCAGCTTATATCAGACCCCACTTGTACAACTCAGCTAAGACCCTCACCACTAGTACAAAAAGAGGGCAAGGAAAGCTACATAAGTTGGTCCTATACCAGCTGGTCAATATCAGATCATATCAATACAGGACCTGAAAATAAGTAAAATATGTTCTTTAATCAGGAATATGCAACAATTTACATTGCTATTGCCCTACTTTATAGAATATAGCCTAGGAGAAAATGAGAAAGAAAATATACTGTTCCAATAGATTTGTTAATCGCTCAAAATATAGTTGTGCAGCACCATCAGGCTTCAGGAGATACACCTATACCAGGAAAAAAAAACATCCATAAGGCCATACTTTTCTTTTAATTGTTGTCTGGTTTTGGACTGGGGGAAGTACCGAGATAGAAAACCTTATATACATGGATCTACCAAAAAATGGTATGTCCTGTTACTGATGTTTCAAAAAAAAAAATTGCATAGAGAAGGTGCATGGTAAAGAAAAAAATGCAACAACCACACGCACTGAATATATCTCTCCGGAAAAAAAAATGAGAACCAATAAAATAAGATCTTACAATGGACTTAGCAATAGCCTTGGCAGGAGTGACTGACTTGCTTGAGAACAGGAATCTCATGTTCTTAGGTGCCTCCATCGGAAAAGGATAGGACCCGGAACCGGTTGATACAGGAACCTTAAGGACAGCAAACCATCAGATAAGTCAAATCAAAGTATGACTGTAAAAGCAACATGAGTAATCAACAAAGTACAAGGGATTTTGCAGTACAGCAACAGCAGTCGTTGGTAGACGAGACTGATAAAGGACAGTTCCTATTGGAAAGACTTACATAATGTGCCTAATACTGGTAGATACTGATCATTACCAAACCATACCATGACATGTCCTTTTCATCTACTAGAACTTGATTATTTTCTTCAGCACCACACTTTGGCACAAATCTGTGTTCATCCATGTCGAGACAAACTAGGTTCTTTTTTTTTTTTTTCTCTAAATCATCCTCCCCCCCCCCCCCCCCCCCCCAACACACACACAAGGGACATACCAGCTTCCATTGATAGATTAAAAACATCATGCAAAAGAATAAAAACCAAACCTCAAACATGTTGAGAACGTGTGTGAATAGAGTTGGGAGAAAACCTTCCCAGTCTATCAAATCGCAACTTTTAATACATAATGAAACGATAGATGTCCACTGGATGTCCCAGAATTGGCAGTTTGGCATAGAGTCCCATAGGTCCAGGCACTCTGCTATCCGATCACTGTTTAAAGAAATTGCCAGTTAATGGAAACACAGGAAAAATCCAGCACTAGTAATCGGCTTTAGTGTTTGTTGTTGTTGTTGTTGTTTTATGCATGGATCAAGCCTAAATTAAGGGGTAAAATGTAGTTCTGAGTTCAGACCAACAATAATATTACATTAATTAACCCTACCACTAATAGTTTGGAGACCCAATAACAAGATCAAGACTAAAAATCAGATAAAGCCAGTATTTTTCTTTTTCTTTCTTTAACATACCTCGTAAAGAAATCCTGGTTCTTGGAGTTAACAGGAAGAAACAGATTTAGAAATCCACAGCCTTCAAAGGCTGCATTATGCCATGGATTTTCCATCAAAGGTCTGGAAGAGAAATAATGAAAGAAAGCGTAACATCAGATATGATCTAAAAATGGAAGTATAACATGGATGGCAAAGCTTTCGTACATCATTTGCATACTGAGATTTCTTCATGTACAGTGCTGATTCCATAGGAAACTTCTTTTCCTTTTTCTCTCACCCAATATTTTCTGCTGGTGAGAATGGTGAGAGTTACAGGTAACTAACCAGTGCTGCTAGTATATTCGTATCCAACATGCCAATTTTTTTTTTTTTCAATATCATGGGTTGGAGGTCAAGCCACCCAACACACTTTCAAACTTCTATATATATTATTGAAGATTGTGGGTTCCGAACCCCTGTCCTCCCACATGGGAGCCATGTGCCTCAACATGTCAATTATTGATGCATGAGATTTTAACTAGACGGTCTAAGTACAAACTATTCAAATTTTGTAACCCCAAAATTAGGGTGTCAAGGAAGTAAACTTCTTACGCTGCCCTTCCCCCCTCCCCTCCCTTTACGAACCCTGTCTGGAGCACAGTCTACGTTACCAATGCCCAGAATGCCAATCATTAATGCATAATAAAGCACAACTAACCCCATATCCTAACAACTGCAGTGGCAAGTATTCCTGCCACAAATAAAACTCCAAAAGATGCACAGAATGATGAGATATGTAGGCGCTATGAAATAGTGCTAAAAATTACTACAGTCAGAAACCTCACCTAAACTCAGACCATATTTCTGAAGCTGAGCCTTCAGGGAAGAACTTTCTGCATGAGCGAATCAAAGATGTGACTGTTTCAAAATGCCTCTGCCGCAGCTTCCATCCTTCAGGTCCAGTGTTTCTAGAAAAATAATATAAGAAGAAATAATCTTGTATACCACTTCTTTGACTCAGATGATGAATAACTAAAATGAAGAACAAGTTGCGGATCTGAGGAGACTATGTTTCTCTAAATTGATGTACTATTTATGTGGCTTTTGTTTGGTCCCCCCCCCCCCCCCCCCCCCCCCCCCCCTCAAAGAAAAAAGAAACAGAGAGAGAATATAAAAGAGGTTCACTTCTTAAAATGTGTTTGCATCAAGGTTTCATAAAATGGCCTCCACTTGATACTAAGTGACAGCTTCTTTCCATGCTTCTTTAGAAGCCTGACAATCACACCACCCCATCTCACCTGTTTACAGAAAATCAGGTAGAATTGAGAGAGAGAGAAAAGAATAACATCTTGTAACCCCTTGAAAAACCTTTAAACATCTGACATTGTCTCAACAAAAGCAAAACTACAATGTGTTGTCATAGAAATGTTTCTTTGTATACCCAGGAAAAAAAACCCCAATAAATTTTAGCATGTTGAACAAAAAGAAGAGAGATGATTTATAGTCTATACTTGAGCATGGAGTTTGTTTTGTGATGCATGAAACACCTCCAACCCTAGTTCAACGAGTTCTTGCACATTCTCTGGAGACAATTCACTCTTTGCCTTGATAAACCTATAACACCATATCCAATCAGTAAGTTATACCTTGATTAACCTTCTATCTACTTCTTTACTTTTTTTCAGGTATGTCTACACAGAAAATGTCCAATACCACACAGATCAGTTACCTGTACCAGTCATTTAACAGTTGAAATGGAACCTGAATCTAACAAGTCGATACTGTTTGGATTCATTTTTTGTCCCTCTTCCTTTCACTCCTGACATGATTGGTTTTAAACTAATATTTGAGCATATGACAGTTGAGTGAATTGTTTGTTCCTCTTCCTTTCACTCCTGACATGAAATGGTTCCTAACTATAATCTAGCTTCCTAGGGGTATAAAAGTGAATACAATCGTCTTGGAGACATTAAGGACAAACCAAAATTCAAGAGCATTAAAGCATTAAAGCATTAAACCAGAGCCTGCAATTAATTCGATACAAGATGACCCAGTTGACTTCACTAGTAGGAAGAAATTGCAAAAGATATGTGTTCCCAACCATTTCTCACTACAAAAGTTTAATTGATGTTGCCAAACGAGTGAAGATGAAAAGACTAATAGATTACAGATCGATGACAGAGATCCATTTGAGCGTGGCGTAGACCGAGTCTGGGTCGCGAGGCCCCGCCCACGTGTCCTTGACCGATTGGACGACTGAAGTAAACACCTCGGCCTCCTTCTTCGCCTCCTCCACCACCGGCGGAGGCAACCACGCGTTGTACAGATGCATCTCGTTGCTGTTCTTTCTCCCTTTTCCTTTTCTTTTTCCTTTTCGTATTTCTTCTGGATTAATGCGAGAAATTGGTTTTTAGAATGAGGTTTAAGGAATGTAGTCCGTTGGGGAGGTGGGGCTTCAATTTATACAGGAGATTTCTTTCTTCTTTCCCAAGAAGAGAGAGACTTGGGAGGGAAGCGAAGACTGGAGAGGAGGCGCGGTTTTTACTTGGACCGTGCTGACTGCTAGTGCTGAGGCTGAGCCAATCAGCTCGGACAGAGAAGGGAAGGCCTGGGCCATAATTTTATAACATTGCCCTCAAGCTATTGGTTAATTCGTGGTTACTTGGTTTATGCATGCTATCTGCACTCTGCACAAGTTTGATCTTTATTTCCAAATCGGGAAGGATGCTGATCCGGATCTATTAACAAATCTTCAGATATAATTGTTCTGATACGATAGATACATACATACATACATACATACATACATACATATATATCATAATTTATATTTAAATGGTTGGGATTCGAGACAGGTCCGGTACACAAGTATTTAATAAAAAAAAAAATTTAAGAAAACTATAATTATGGACTTTATTTTCATCAAACATTTTATGATAATCAATCTAAATTATAAGAATTATTCTAAACTAAAAAATTGCAATGTTGCTATAATATATTGTAACGTAATAAAAATAAAAAAGATAACCTTAAATCAATAAACACTATTCAACCAAAAAGGTGTTTTGCAAGGAAAAGAGGCATTAAGGTTAGTTTTTTTTTTTTTTTTTTCTTAAATAACTCATGAATCATGATTTTAAGATCGTTGAGAGGAAAGAGAAAAGATATGATAAATACGAATATATTTTTATAATCATGTAGTTAGTTCAAAAGCTTTAACTATCATAAGCATGTATTTATCAGAATTGTTACTATATCAGTATTATGTTGGTTATTTATATGGCTATTGGATTATATTTGAATTTGGATTGGATAGGTAGAAACCTGCTCTATTCATCGTAGAGTCAAATTTATAATTGTATTCATAATTTAATCAGTTATATTATATATTTGAACCCTTTCACATCTAACTTTATTAGATTTGGATAGGTTGTGGTTTAAATTTAGATCAATCACATAAGCAAGACGGATAATTGAATAAAACAACACGTCTAACCATTTGTATAATGTTGATTTGTTATAACTAATTACTCCTTAATTGTTATTATTATTTTAAATCATACTTCGTAAACTAGTATTTCGGAAATTTATTTTAAGGCAGAAAATTATAATATTATATCACTTGCTTAACTAATTCGCACGTTATCAGCTACTGGGTAACAAGAAATTTTTATATAAATTAACTTTGGTACTTTAAAAAGATTCAGCGGTCATAGTTTACGAAGCTTACTGAGGGATTTGTTTATAAAATTATCCTGAATGAAGGTTGAATCCGAGTATTTTGCCAAGCAGGAATGGATCCCTCCCGTTTCTTTTCCTTCAAGTTCAAAAGAAAATAAGAAATTCAAGTCTGCCAAGTAGGACTGGCAAAAAAAATCGTGACTCGATCAATAACAGCTCATTCGTTAGTGGATCGAGTTAAAATTAGCTCTCTCGTTACATACTCGAGTCAGAATTAATGAGTTTGAGTTTGGTCTGGCTCGGCACAAGCCAGCTCGGTCGTTAACGAGCTATTTAATATACATAATTTAATAGTTTAATCGGATCCGTTCATTTCAGATTGGAGATATTAAGATTTATGAATGTTATAGCCAATGTTATGACAATTGCACTTTAGACTGTGTTTAAGTTTATTGGTAATTTTGTATGGAATATATGTGAATTAATTATATAAGTAATTAAGTTAATCTATATGAATTTGTTTGATTTGGTATGCATAAATTTATTCTGTGAATATGTTTGTATGAATTTAGAATTTTGATATATTTGTATGTATGAATTTAGCTGTAAAGTTAATTTATAGTAGTTGATTTGCTTAATTATCCTCAATAATTAGTCATATAAATATTATTTTGTTTTAGCCATAATTGATAAGATGTGTCATAAAAAATTAAGATATAGCAGGAAATAAAATATACAAATTTATAAATCTACCAAGTTAGTAACAAGCTAGCTTAGCTCCCTCGGATAAACCACGAGTTGGTCTTAAGCAATAGTTTTAGCTCGGAACCTGAAATCAAAACTCGCTCACTCAACTTAATACACCAACAAGTCGAGTTCGAATGTGATCTAGCTCGCTTGTTAACAGCTCGTTGACACCCCTATTGCCAAGCAGGAAGACAAGAACAAATTCTTCTGTTTAGCCGGAACTCATGTTTCAGCATAAATAACAAAATAACAAAAACAAATTCTTCTTTTGGGTCAGTTTCGTTGCAAAGCTTCCTTTTTTTTCGTCCTTTTTTTTGTTTGGATCTCATATTTCAGCAAGGATCGATAAACTATGAAAATTACACAGAACGAAAATATATATGATAATGTTTTTATTATGCTAGATGTGGTTTAAGGACGATAATTTTTTTTCCATTCTCTAACAAAGCGACTCACTGTTTTGTTGTGTGAAAATGCGAAACACAACAAGGAAAAGAAATTGTAACAAAATTATTTACAAAAAAAAGAAGTAAAAAAATGTAAGGAAAATATATTTTTCTTATCGTTTGTTGAAGTGAGTGGCTCTTTTTATATTGAAAAATGAAAGAAATTGAGAGAAATTAAAAAAAAAATTAAGGGTGAGAAAAATATTCTTTCTTCAGAAGTGAATCGCTATTTTATTAGGCTGAAATATGAAACCTGAACAAAAAATTACAATAGAATTTTCAGACAAATGAAAATCTTAAAGGATTAAAAAATTATAATTTTATTAGAGTAGCACTAAAAATAAATTCATTCCTTAATCGTCAGTGTAAATTCCTTTTTTTACATCATTTATAAAAGAAAACTCCGCAATGACACGTGAATGGTACATTGCTCGGAAATAAATCTGCTGTGATTCTACAAGAATCGCAGGATCTGTGATTCAAATCCAACCCTTCACTTTTTGAAATGCACAAATCTCCAAACATATAAATGGTTGGATTTAGAATGACATGATCCTGTGATTCCAAAGAATCACAGCAGATTTTTGTCCACATTGCTCCGCGAGTTGTCTTCAGGAATTTGTGTCCTCTGAGATATCTCAAACTTTGCGTGACTTTATGGAAAATTCAAACCGTTTAAATACGTTATGCACGACTCTCAAAGCGAACATAATTCTGACCCCTACAACACCGCCGAATAGGCACCGGACACGTCGGTCACGCAAAAGTTGAGATATCTCAGAGGATATGCACTCTGTCTTCAGTCGATTTCCATATGCCTAGGCCCTAGGATGACCTAACCTAACAGTGTCGGCGTTGACCAGATCATCGTAGGCAAGGGTCAAGGTCTCTAAGGATGAGGAGAATTCGTATCCTCTGCATTAACCTAAATTTTGATTTAAGATCTCAACCATCCAAATAAGATCCGCACTACTATCATGGTCCGGATTGGTCCGAATTATGATCTTACGGTTCAGAAATTAACTGAAATGGTACGTTATTGTAGAGATACGGATGAGGATGAGGAGGCATCGAACAGCCCGTTTTCAACAAGCAAATGATAGACTTGACTTCAGCGTCATCCCCTGCATTAACGGTCTGATCAGAATCCGAGTCAATCCGGCCACGCCACTATGAATAGGTTCCTTTAATATTCGTGCTTTATGTAACGAACGGATTGAATCTAAATTCATACGGTGCGTTAATGCAGAGGATATGAATTCAAAGTCCAAAGGCAGCTGTACTTGGGATCTCTTCAGAGTGTAATGCACCATTTAGTTTATAATAAAGATTTTTATCTCCTATTCCCCACTTATTTCCTGTCTAACTACTTTCTATAACTAATTCATTAACCATCAAAATTAAAGACTTAATTGTTTCTAAAAAAAGAAAAATAATTCCAGCACTTTCCTCCATAGAAAGGCAAACTCGACTGAGTCAGACCGGAATCAGACCACGCCAATCTAATTTTGGACCGAGTTACTCGGCAAATGAGTTTTCTATGAAAATATGCTTGAACAGTGGTTAATCGGCCAATTCAAGTGAATCTGAACAGATTCTAGACCGATTCTAACAATTTGGGGCGATTCTGTAACTTTTTGTGTCAATTTGCGTTACGACGGATTTGGGGGTGAAATCTGTGATTTTGACTGGGTCAAAATGCTAATTGGAGAAGAAAGGTTCAGGGACCGTTCTATCAGACTCGGAGCAGCAATAAATTAAAAGGAAGGCCGACGGGCCCCAACTTTAATGAGCTGACCATGGGTGTTAATAAGATGTTCCTCTGTGAAGTAGGTCATCCTTGTCAGTGTTAGTTTATAATAATCTAGAAGTCAATAATACGATAAATTATAATAAAGCTTTGTTCATGAATTGAATGTTTATTTATATATCATTTTGTTGCCTTGAGTATTATTGAATTTACGGATCATTTCGAGTTTATGACTGAAATTGTGAAACTCTATAATATAGATGATATATACTCTTAAAAAGTCACTGGCTAAGGTAATTAGCAGGAACACTAATTACCGCGATAAGGTTAGTATGTGGATTAAAAGATAATTAAGTTTTACAAACCACTTGACACGAGATGTCATTTTAATCACATAGATACATGTTCTAGAAATATGATATTTGATAGACCCCGAATGAAACATTAAATAGAATTGTGTTCGTGTCATTTATGTTTTATTTAGTGTCACGTTCTACAGTATGAGGTATTTATCGTTCCCACTGAGAAATATGTATGTGTAATTGTTATCTACCGCTGTCCGTAAAAAGCAGTCATAACGGTGGCTTTTCCATATGTATAGCTTAGCTGAGGAAGTGATAGTTGTTCGCGTGAAAGCACAACACAAGTTTCGGTACGCTTGGGAGCGTACCTTTTAAAACCGCGGTTACACAGTCCGATTAGAGTTGCAAGTGCACAACCTTATCGAGGAGTATAATCGGGTGTCGATCCACAGTGACGGTTTCTTTATCTAGAATCTACTTATCTTGACTAAAGACTAGAAGTGAGAAAGAGGGAGTTTTAGTATTTAATCTTCCTAAAGAATCAACTCAAGCAATCAAACAATGCAATAGAATAGTAACTGTGCAAGGAAAGGTATAAAATGTGTGTTGATTTAGGATAAAAGATGTTTCAAGGGTTTCAGACTTCATCTCTGATTTGCCTCTAGTGGTACAGGTCTTAACAAGTTGGTACGGCTAGGCCGCACCAACCTTGTTCCACCAAGCCGTGTGGGCTTGGTATGGGTAGGCCACACCACTCTTGTAAGACCCGTACTGATTTACCAGAACAGAGCTTACAAGTTCGAGTTGATGCATTTCTTGCTGGTACCTTGTATTAAACTCTTGAGAAAGGTTCAATTGACCATACCTAAGGTTCCTAAACCTCAACTCTCGTTTGTTAGTTCAAGATCTAGGTTTTGGAGTCAATTCTTCACCTTCTAGGTTTCTAAACCTCAACTCTCGTGTTTTGGTCCAGATCCTATAGTTTATTGATTAGAGATTTAAGGTATCCTCTAATCTATCAATTAGGGGAGAATTCAACCTTTCGGCTTCAATTCGAACAAGTCTACCTAAAGGGATTGGTTTGGTTGAGAGAAGGCAATGGTCACATGACCTTGTTAGGGTTGATCTACCACTATAGGCACACCACATGCAATCACAGAAAGACAAGCAAATACACAATCAATACAATCAAAAGAGTTCATACAAGATCCAAATCAAGAAAAGCAACACAAATCAAGAAAATTCATCTACAAACCCTAGAAACAATGATCTACTACTCACAAGTCATAGATCTGTCCAGAAATACAAGTAAAGAGATAAAAAGAGGCATGATAGAACTAGATCGAAGATCGGGAGTGGAGAAGGGGTTGATCTGTCGATTTTCGCCTCTTCCTCTTCCTTCTTCTTCTCTCTTTGCTCCTTTGCTCTCTTTCTCTCTTTCTCTGAGCTCTCAATCTGGAATGAAAATGTGAATCCCCGAAAATGGAGAGATCCCTCGCTTTAAATAGCCTCTGCCAAGATTTGAATTCTATCATGCGGCATCTATGTACGGCCCGTACCAAGTGTTGGGTTTCGGATACCACTTTTGGGATTTCGCGGTAACCAAAACTCATTTAGGCTTAAGGTGCGGAATGACCGTAGAACAAAAATTTCTACGGCCAACTTAAGCTGAGGATTAAACGGGGTATGTCAGGAAACTTTCCAAGGCGGTCCACCTTCAGTATTCCTTTGGCATCAAAACCCAATTTAATCCTTTTACAGATCTACTCCATGATTGATTTCTAAAACTTTAATCTACTTACCAATTAAATAGATTAATATAACATATTTATACCTTGTTTCTAAATCACAGTTGGAATGCAGACCGAGCGTGTAGAGCTACATCACGGAAGGAATCGACTCGTCTCGGAGCATCAAACGTCTAATGCCTCTATTGGTTATCCACCAGGACTAACCAGAGAGCGGTTAATTTCTTCTGCTAGAAATACCGTAAACCGCAGAATTCTGTAAAAACACTATTCACGGGGAAAAGACGAAAACCCGTAAACACGAATTTTCGGTTACTCAGTTTCATCAAATGAGCAAAATTGACATACCGCGAAATTCGGTAAAACACTATTCATCGGTCCCATAAATATACTCCACAACAACCCGCAAGATTATACGTCAACTACGTATAACTTTCTTTTCTCAACCGAAACACTATTTGGGAGAGAAACCGAGAAAGAGAGAAAATACCGATTCGATTCTGCACGAAACGATACAAGTGAATTAGTATCTTAATCCTCTCATGCACCCCTCTATTTATAGCCTCTAAAATGGTGTGAAAAGACCAAAATACCCCTATGACAAGGCATGCCACCTAGGGGGGGTGAGATGTCATGTGGATAAGATCGATGACGTGTCATGTGGATAAGATCGATGACGTGTCATCTGGATAGGATCGATGACATGTCATGCGGATAAGTACGAATCTGAAAAGACTCGAATGCCCTCGGCCCGAACACAAATAATGCTCGTATAATTATTCTGAACAATTATATTTCTTGCGGTTGTTTGTTTCGGTATCGATGACGTGTCATCTGGATAGGATCGATGACATGTCATGCGGATAAGGACGAATCTGAAAAGAACCGAATGCCCTCGGCTCGAACACAAACAATGCTCGTATAATTATTCTAAACAATTATATATATATATTTTTCTTGCGGTTTGTTGTTTCGGTAATTTATACAACGTGTCCTGCACGTTTATAAATTAACCGGTTAAATTTTATACAACGTGTCACACACGTTTATAAATTAACCAATGTTTTTGCTTGTTATTTTTACATAACATTTATAATTTAATTATAACACGTATACTTAATTATAACCATCTTACTATTGATCATAACCAATTTATAATCAATCACAATAAGATTCTCCGATTAACTCCTATATGGTGTGACCCAATAGGATCTGTGTTATGTTGGTAAATAGAGTTAAAACTGTTTTAACTTCTATAATCATGGGTGGCGTCTGGCAACACATCATGACCATCCAATTACACAGATGATGCTGTACTGTACAATATCACGATCCAGTAAACAATTTACTTGTGTCTGTTCTTCTGTCTCATAGCTATCAGATCAATTTCAAGGTAGATGCGTGTCATCTTTGCTAACTGAATCTTTTGTTGATCTTGAGCAGATTATCAAATATAATTACTCTTGTAATTATACCGCTAGCAGATAATCTAACTCTATCAAGAGGCCCAGTGATGCTATAGCTCGTATAGAGATACGAGGGACAAATAGTACTTTTGGTAGACTATCACTTCCTCAGCTAAGCTATACATATGGGAATGCTACCGTTATGACTGCTTTTTACGGACAGCGGTAGATAGCAACTGAATGAAAACATAAATGACACGAACACAATTCTATTTAATGTTTCATTCGGGGTTTGTCAAATACCATGTTCCTAGAACATATATCTATGTGATTAAAATGACATCTCGTATCAGGTGGTTTGTAAAACTTAACCATCTTTTAATCCACATACTAACCTTATAGCGGTAATTAGTATTCCTGCTAATTACCTTGGTCAGTGACCTTTTAAGATTAAGAGTATATATCATCTATATTATGGAGTTTCACAATTTCAGTCATGAACTCGAAATGATCCATAAATGCAATAATACTCAAAGCAACAAAATGATATTAATCATCCAATTCATGAACAAAGCTTTATGATAAATTATCGTATTATTGACTTCTAGATTATTACAAACTAACACCAAGGTGGTACGGCCAGGCCGTACAAGATGGGAGAGAGGCTGGATCGGCTAAGTCTGGTATGGCCCATACCAAGCCTGGTAAGGGCCGTACCAGAGAGTTCAAAAACGCCGTTTCTTCTGTTGTTCGTACAATAATCTTTTACGTCTATTTGACTAATTTGCAAAAACATACAATTATTGAATTTTACGATTTCTTCTATTTTTGAGAACATACAGGTCCAAGAAGAGTAAGAACTGCGATATAATAAGCTTGGACTGAAGAAATCACGAAGAATTTTATCAAGAATACAAATTGTAAAATCAAAAGCTTGGTAAAGTATGTTTGAGGTTGATTAAATTGGGATAAAACGTTAGGAACGTTTTCAAAACATTGGTAACGTTTTATAATAATCAGTAGCAATAAACTGATCAAAAGAAGAATCAAGTTATAACGTTTTACAAACGTTGTGACGTTTTACAAACGTTGTAACGATTAATAGCTTTAGAACTGCTGAAGCACAGCTGAACTGTACCAACATGAAACGTTGTAACGTTTATAAAACGTTGCAACGTTTTAGGAATAATTAAGCTTCAAATAACTTCTATTTTGATCAAGTTTTTACAGGTTAAAACGTTGGTAACGTTTTACTAAGCTGTCAGAGATTTAAAACCCTAAAATCGCATTTGAATAAAACATTGTAACGTTTAATAAAACGTTGATAACGTTTTATGTCAAACAGCTCATTTTTGAGCTGCCACTATAAATAGACTGAAGGGATCACTTTCAAATCCAACCCAGCCGTCCCTAAACTTCAAAAGAGGCGATTTTCTGAGAGCTTGGTTCCACCATTGTTGATTGAGCTTAAAACTTCAATATCTCTCAATCAATCTCAAACAACCTCAAATCCACTTCACTAATCTCTAATTAGATTAGGTTAGAGTGATCTATTGAGTGTTTCTCTTGTTCTTGAGTAGCTTGTGTGACTTCCCTTGTTTGTAAGGGCTCGCCGGCTCAAACCTCGAGTTGCTCGTGTGACTTCCCTTGGTTGTAAGGGCTCGCCGGCGCTCATCTCTCGTTGGCCGTGACTTCCCATTTTGTAAGGGCTCACGGTTCACAATTGTAATCCTTTCATATTGGGTAATAGAAAGGCGCACCTAGAAAGAGGTTGCGACGCCCCGGAGACGTAGGCCATTGTTTTGCCGAACTCCGTTATCATCTCGCGTGTCAATTTCTCTAAACTCATCTATTTACTTTCAATTGCAATTTATTTTCAGTTTTTGTTCAATTAGAGGTGCATTTAGAACAACAAAGTGGTATCAGAGCAAGTTACTCGAATTAAGACACACTTAATTAGAGTTAGATCAACTTGTCAAATGGCACCCTATAGACCCGTGAAGGAACCCCTAATTTTTGGCAATTCGACCAAAAATTTTATGCATTGGAAGAAAACCATGATCAATTATCTAAACATTCTTGAGTTATGGGATGTGGTTAACAAGGGGTATACACCAATATTCACTACCACTACCACCGACATTAAAATCGAGACTCTCGAATCTAAACAAACCAAGAAAGACAATGATCTTGCAATTAATGCCATAATTAACTTGGTTAGTGAATCGGTTGCCTTGATCTTTGGTAGCTCTTCAACCGCAAAAGAAACGTGGGATGCTCTTGTAAACCGGTATGAGGGAAATACCCAAATTAAACGAACCAAATTAACCGGTTTAGAAGCCAAATTTGAAACCTTTAAGGTTGAAGATGACGAAAGCATTGAGGATGTGTATAATAGACTTATGCATATCCAAAATGAATTTACCGAATTTGGAGAACCGCTTTCTAACAATAAAATTGTAGGGAAGCTATTGAGGATCATGCTCATGAGAGACAAATGGTCCGGCTTGGTGAGTGCGCTAGAAGCAATTCAAGGCACACATGACTCACTCACACCGGATGACCTCTATGCACACTTACGAAGCTTCGAAGAGAAACTTCGGCAATCCAGAAACCCAAAGCAAAGTTCAAAATTCAAAACCATGGCCTTTTCGGCTCAAAACCGAAAACCTTCTAGCTCCTCAAACACTTGTCTCTCAAATGATCAATTTATAAATAAAATTGATCATGAAACCTCCAAAAACATCCTTCTCCTATCCAAAATGTTTCAAGACATGCTAGATCTCGAAAGAAATTACAACAAGGAACGAGAAGAGAAGAACAAAAGAGTGATGTGCTTCGCATGTCATAGAAAAGGGCACACTACTCAAACTTGCTTCCAATTGGACGGATACAAGGCCAAGAAAAAGGCTAAAGCCTTGCAAGCCTTATTCTCGAATGAGAGCGAGGCGGAGCAATCCGACACGGAGTCGGAAAATGAACAAGAGACAAACCTTGCATTGATGGCAAGTGTAGATGAAGGTCTCTCGGCAATTGATGTCGACTCGATTATTGCAAGCAAGAATATCACCGATAAGACCACCATTGAATTCCTTAAAGACCTTGTCAAATCAAGAAACATCAATAAGGAAGGTGATGAAATTGAAGCCTCAACTAGCTCCACTAATGAGGTACATTTAAATTTTGGTCTTAATGATCTTGATACCGAAGATGAATTGACCGATGAGGAAGAAGGTGGTGAAGAATATAATGATTCAATTGATGAGACCAAACATGACTTGTGTACTAATCGGTTAGAAACCAATGATACAAGCAATTTCACAAATGAGACTCTAACACGGTATGATGATGAACTTAGGTGGCAATCTCTCCTTGATGAGTCCAATAGAATCTTGGTTGAAAATGAAGGTATTATTCAAAAATTGATTGCTAAAAATGACATGTTAGAATGTGAAGTTAGGAATTTAAAAACATCGCACATAGGTGAAATAGGCATATTAAAGGTTAAAGTTCAAACCTTAGAGACCGAAAATAGGGCATTAAGGTCTCCTAGTGAATTTTCAAATGTCACTAGTTTAGATCCTTATTATGTGGATATTTTGATCAATGGGAAATCTTATCGCAAAATGGATAAAATTGGTCTTGGATTCGAGAAGGGTCAATCCTCATTCGAATCTAACCACATACAAGGCCCGAAAGGAAAAGGGGAACATATACAAACTTCAAACACCAAAAATTATAAACTTAAGTTTAATTGTGATAAGTATTCTGCTTATCAATTTTTTACCAAAAAGGGTAATAATTCCTTACAAAAGGAGTCAAACAAAGGGAATACCTCTCAAACCTCAAATGCTAAACAAAATCATGCATTTAGGTATAAGTATAATCATAAAAATTATAAGAACAAAAATTTTCAAAATAGTGATAAGAACACATTTAATCCAAAATGGTCAAACAAAACTTATTTCAAAGGACCGGATGGATGGTTTTATGAACTCAAAAATAAAAATGTTTTACAAAATTAAACTCAAAGAAATGGTTTAACAAAAGATGTTCCCCAACATCACAATAGAATTGAGTCTAACAACACCAAAAGTGTCACATCTAGAGTTACAAATATGTCATTTGTTAATCCAAAGAACAAAATTCATGAAGTGAAAACAAAATACCATGCCACTTTCAAACAAGGTTCTATTGCTCAAAAGTCATCAATTACATTTTGTAATTATTGTTGCAAAATTGGTCATACCTCCTTAGAGTGTAGGTTTAGGAATGGAGACAACAACCCAAATGTTGTTTGGATTCCTAAAGCTAAACTAGTTTAAATTCATACAAAATCTCCCCTAATTTATTCAAATTGCTAAAAACAAAGGGGGAGATTAAACAAGGTAGGAGTGTTTGATTAAATCTCATAATGAATACTTTGATTATTGATAGTTGTTGTACACAAATTTTATGGATTATCCAAACTCTGAATGATTATGAAATTCACTTCCGCAACATACCAATTATGTGTGACAATACTAGTGCCATAATGATATTCAAAAATCCGGTGCTTCATTATAGAACCAAGCACATAGAGATAAGGCATCATTTTATTAGGGATCATATAGAAAAAGATGAAATTGAACTCATACATATCGACACCAAAGAACAAATTGCCATATATTTACAAAACCCCTAAATACTCAACAACACAATGAATTACGATTTAAATTAGGCATGCTTGAACTTAGAGAATAGACATATTCATAGCTTATTTCAATATAATTAATTGCAATCAAAATAGTTCATTTAAAGACTGTCCTGCAGGAACAAAACGTTATAACGTTTTTGAAAACGTTGGTAACGCTTTGTGAATCTCCAAAAGTCCGAAAGAACAATAAAAAACGTTATGTAACGATTTGAAATCGTTGTAACGTTTTGCATCCAATACTTAGCCAAAATTCTGAGATAAATTATACTCCATAAACGTTGTAACGATTTAGAAACGTTGCAACGTTTATCTAACAAGGGGCTAACATTGTAAAAGTTTCATTCAAAACGTTGGTAACGTTTTTAAAGAGTTACAACGGTTATCTGACAAGGGATCAAAATTGCAAAAGTACAAATGAAAACGTTGTAACGGTTTCCAAACGTTGGTAATGTTTTGTGAGACTTCAAAAGTCCGAGAGCTTCACAAAAACGTTACACAAACGTTATAACGTTTTAGGTAAAAACACAGTATTCTCACCAAACGTTGGCTAGTGTTCATTGTTATGTGCATTATGATATACATGAATCAATTTGTTAAATTGACAATCATTTTTACTGCTAATTGAAATGAACTTGTAAATTGTCGTATAAAATGCTAGAGTAATCCCTCAATTTTATTTCATTTGGGCTTTATCGGTATCATATTACTAAATTGAGGGGGAGTGCATAATTTGAGGGGGAGCACTTTAAATTAGTGCTAATTTTTTCACCCTTTTGTCGATTTCCAAAAGGGGGAGAAATTGGTACAAATAACTTGACATGCAAAATCAAAATTGGGTAACTAATTTTTGAAAATTTTTGATTTATGCACTTACTCACATTGTATGTTTTTGCAAATCGCCAAAAGGGGGAGATTGTTGTTCGTACAATAATCTTTTACGTCTATTTGACTAATTTGCAAAAACATACAATTATTAAATTTTACGATTTCTTCTATTTTTTAGAACATATAGGTCCAAGAAGAGTAAGAACTGCGATATAATAAGCTTGGACTGAAGAAATCACGAAGACTTTTATCAAGAATACAAATTGTAAAATCAAAAGCTTGGTAAAGTATGTTTGAGGTTGATTAAATTGGGATAAAACGTTAGGAACGTTTTCAAAACGTTGGTAACGTTTTATAATAATCAGTAGCAACAAACTGATCAAAAGAAGAATCAAGTTATAACGTTATACAAACGTTGTAACGATTAATAGCTTTAGAACTGCTGAAGCACAGCTGAACTGTACCAACATGAAACGTTGTAACGTTTATAAAACGTTGCAACGTTTTAGGAATAATTAAGCTTCAAATAACTTCTATTTTGATCAAGTTTTTACAGGTTAAAACGTTGGTAACGTTTTACTAAGCTGTCAGAGATTTAAAACCCTAAAATCGCATTTGAATAAAACATTGTAACGTTTAATAAAACGTTGATAACGTTTTATGTCAAACAGCTCATTTTTGAGCTGCCACTATAAATAGACTGAAGGGATCACTTTCAAATCCAACCCAGCCGTCCCTAAACTTCAAAAGAGGCGATTTTCTGAGAGCTTGGTTCCACCATTGTTGATTGAGCTTAAAACTTCAATATCTCTCAATCAATCTCAAACAACCTCAAATCCACTTCACTAATCTCTAATTAGATTAGGTTAGAGTGATCTATTAAGTGTTTCTCTTGTTCTTGAGTAGCTTGTGTGACTTCCCTTGTTTGTAAGGGCTCGCCGGCTCAAACCTCGAGTTGCTCGTGTGACTTCCCTTGGTTGTAAGGGCTCGCCGGCGCTCATCTCTCGTTGGCCGTGACTTCCCATTTTGTAAGGGCTCACGGTTCACAATTGTAATCCTTTCATATTGGGTAATAGAAAGGCGCACCTAGAAAGAGGTTGCGACGCCCCGGAGACGTAGGCCATTGTTTTGCCGAACTCCGTTATCATCCCGCGTGTCAATTTCTTTAAAATTCATCTATTTACTTTCAATTGCAATTTATTTTCAGTTTTTGTTCAATTAGAGGTGCATTTAAAACAACATCTTCGTGTATTTTGCTCCAATCCTGCAGAAAATAAACAAACTCTCAGCAGTACCAAATTCTAAGGATATATCAATGAAATGCACATGATTTTGACAATTTAGAACGTGAATTTGGTACAAAATCAAGTCAAATATAGGCTAAATATGCGAAGTATCAATAGTTTACCGAGAATACTATTTGTCCCTCGTATTTGATACTAGCTATAGCATCACTGGGCCCCTTGATAGAGTAAGATTATATGCTAGCGGTATAATTACAAGAGTAATTATATTTGATAATCTGCTCAAGATCAAGAAAAGATTCAGTTAGCAAGGATGACACACATCTACCTTGAAACTAATCTGATAGCTATGAGACAGAAGAACAGACACAATTAAATTGTTTATTGGATCGTGATATTGTACTGTACAACATCATCTGTGTAGTTGGATGGTCATAATGTGTTGCCAGACGCCACCCATGATTATAGAAGTTAAAACAGTTTTAACTCTATTTACCAACATAACACAGATTCTATTGGGTCACACCATATAAGAGTTAATCGGAGAATCTTATTATGATTGATTATAAATTGGTTATGATCAATAGTAAGATGGTTATAATTAATTATACGTGTTATAATTAAATTATAAATGTTATGTAAAAATAACAAGCAAAAACATTAGTTAATTTATAAACGTGTGTGACACGTTGTATAAAAGTTAACCGGCTAATTTATAAATGTGCAGGACACGTTGTATAAATTACCTAAACAAACAACCGCAAGAAATATAATTGTTCAGAATAATTATACAAATATTATTTGTATTCGGGGCGAGGGCATTCGGGTCTTTTCAGATTCGTCCTTATCCTCATGACATGCCATCGATCCTATCCAGATGACACGTCATCGATACCGAAACAAACAACCGCAAAAAATATATATAATTATTCAGAATAATTATACGAATATTATCTGTATTCGGGCCGAGGGCATTCGGGTCTTTTCAGATTCATCCTTATCCGCATGACATGTCATCGATCCTTATCCACATGACATGTCATCATCCTTATCCATTCAATGGCATATCTTGTAAATAGGCATATGTTGAGGGGTATTTTGGTCTTTTACGAACCTCCTAAAAAGCCTATAAATAAAGGGGTACATGGAAAGAGAAACTCACTAATTCACTTGTATCGTTTCGTGCAGAATCGAATCGGTTTTTCTCTCTTTCTCGGTTTCTCTCCCAAATAGTGTTTCGGTTGAGAAAAGAAAGTTGTACGTAGTTGACATATAATCTTGCGGGTTGTTGTGGAGTATATTTACGGGATCGATGAATAGTGTTTTACCGAATTTCGCGGTATGTCAGTTTTGCTCATTGATAAAACTGAGTAACCGAAAATTTGTGTTTACGGGTTTTCGTCTTTTCCTCATGAATAGTGTTTTTGCATAATTCTGCGGTTTATAGTATTTCTAGCAAAAGAAATAAACCACTCTCTGGTTAGTCCTGGTGAATAACTGATAGAGACATCAGACGTTTGATGCTCCGAGACGAGTCATTCTCGATGTCGCTCTTCTCGCTCGGTCTGCATTCCAACTGTGATTTGGAAACAAGGTATAAATATGGAGTGGGGTTAAAATGCACCCTCCTTTTTGTGCTCCAAACGTGCACCCTCCTCTCGTTTCTTCATTTTTAAAATTCAAATAGTTGATTTGAATCTACCAATGTGTTATACATATTAAACTGTGCTTGGAGACCAAATTTTACATTTTTTGGAAATTTTTTACTATTTTTTCAGAATTTTTTATTAAACTTAACAATAATAAAAAATTCAGCACAGTGATGATTTTCAAAAATTCTGAAAAAATAGTAAAAAATTTCCAAAAAATGTAAAATTTGGTCTCCAAGCACATTTTAATATGTAGAACACGTTGGTAGATTCAAATCAACTATTTAAACTTTAAAAATAAAGAAACGAGGAAAGGGTGCACGTTTGGAGCACAAAAAGGAGGGTGCATTTTAACCTCACTCATAAATATGTTATATTAATCTATTCAATTGGTAAGTAGATTAAAGTTTTAACAATCTATCATGGAGTAGATCTGTAAAATGATTAAATTGGGTTTTGATGCCAAAGGAATACTGAAGGTGGACCGTCTTGGAAAGTTTCCTGACATACCCCGTTTAATCTTGAGCTTAAGTTAGCCGTAGAAATTTTTGTTCTACGGTTATTCCGCACCTTAAGTCTAAACGAGTTTTGGTTACCCCGAAACCCAACAGTTAGAACTAGAGAAAACGCTAAATAACAAACTAGAGAGCACCTCGGAGGAGATCACTGAAGAGCTGCTGGAACATATCAGCAATTTCAGCTGTGATCAATTAGAATGGTTTTGTTTACCATTTTATATAATTCTTGTCTCTAGTGTCATCTATAAATTAATATAGAAGTGATATGTGGATCCAGATAAGAGAATTAATAAATAATATTGTGTTTTCTACTAAAATTTTTGGCTTCCGCTATATGTATCAATTTGAGGTTAAGAGAGAAATTGGGCTGATTTTTTCTTTTATCTGTCCAATTATGTTATATTCCTTAAAATTGAGTACAAGGAACGTAGTTAAAATTGGAGAGAAATAAAATTTAGCGTTAATTTATGGATTGTATGATTTAAGTATGAAGATTCATTAATATTTTTGCTTATTTTATTATGTTATATATATATATTTTTTGTTATTTGACATTTTAGATATGAATACTTGATATTTTATATATTAATATTTGCATGCACATGCATTCATACTTGCATCGAGTTATCTTATAAATATGTTAGATATGAATACTTGCATTACGATGTATAAATACTTACTCGACGTGGTATGAATACTTACTCGACGTGATATGAATACTTGCACATGAGGTTTAAATACTTGAACGATGGAGAATCTAAAATAGATGATTATGTTTTATCCATAGCATTCTCTGTGTTATCCATAATACCCTAGCCTTACTCATGTTGTTATTATATTTTCTGTTATTTTGGTTGTTTGCTATCTTAGATACGAATAGATGATTTTTTTAATATTAATATTTTCGTGTATAGACATCCATACCTGCATCCAGTTATTTTAGAAATATGTTAGGTATCTTAGATATGAATAATGTATAAATATTTGCTCGATGTTGTATGAATACTTGCAATCTAAATTTTTTAAAATTACTGTATCACTGTATTTGTATCGTATCTGATATGATATCCATACCTATATCCATGCAATATAGTCTACAATATAAATATTAGTACAAAAATGCACAGGTATAAATACTTTCCATATTACTTATTGATACAATCAAGTACCAAATAGGGTAATTTGTAAAAAAATATTAAATTAAGATATTTTTCAACGTAACAATTTTTACTTTAGTTATAAGTATGAATACTTACAATACTTGATATTAATACTTTTAAACATCATCTAGTGCCACAAGGAAAAAAGTTAGAAAATATGTTAGATACAAATACTTGATATACGAACTATTCACACTTGCATGACAATATATGAATACTTGCAATACTTGATATTAATACTTCCAGATATCATCCAGTGTCATGTAAAAAAAATTGATATAATTTGTTAGATAAAAATACTTGATACATGAACTATTCACATTTGCATAACGATATATAAATACTTTCAAATATCATCCAATGTCATATGAAAAAAAAATCGAACTTGTTAGATACATATACTTAATACATTAACTATTTACAATTATATGAGGATGTATGAATATTTGCAGACTTTATATTAGTACTTTCAAACTTTATCTGATGCCAAAAGAAAAAAAAAAACTATTGATAAAATATTTTAGATAAAACGCTTGATACATAAACTATTAACATTTGCATGATAAAGTATGAATACTTGTAATATTTGAAATTAATACTTTCAAACATCATTCCATGCCATATGAAAATAAAAATAAAAATTTCATAGATTATGTTAGTTACTAACACCTGACATATGAACTATTTACACTTGCATAACGATGTATAAATACTTGCACTATTTAATATTAATATTTTCAGACGTCATCCTGTGTCATATGAAAAATATTTTGATAAAATATGTCAAGTACAAATACTTCAGACATGAATTATATACACATGTATTACGATATATGAATACTTGGATGAGGAGGTATGAATAGTTACTCGACAAGATATGAATACTTGCTTAACAAGGTATTCACGATGATGCACGACGAACAACTCGAAAATACGTCATCATGGATCTCATTTGAAAGAGAAAATTACGTAGAAAACGTTCATGATTTTAAATTTGCAAATTTCCTCACATATCGTCAGAAATATTGACGAGATTGAACGGAGAAAAAAAAATTCAACTCTAAAAATTTGTAGAAGATGTGTCTATTTTTTTTTCCGAAACACTTGGTATCTTAGATATGAATACTTGATATATTGTATATTAACACTTGCGTGGATTGGTATTCATATTTGCATGCGTCAATTACAAAATCTATCAAATATTAGGTGGTTTCCCAAGTAATTAATGAAGTATAGTTAATTGTCCTCACAAATAGTTATTGACCGGAGAATAAATGGAGAAAATTGACTGGGGAATAGTAGTCGATCCCTTTAATTTAAGTGTGCGGAAGGTGCTCGATGAAATGTCCGAGTAACACTTTTTGTAATGCAGCAGTGTCAAAAAGTCGTAAAGAATCAACAATCTCAGTCGTGTTGTGAATTTGAGTCTCAGTACCGATACTAACGTCTGATAGAGAACAATTGGACTCTCTGCTCATTCAAGTTTCAATCAAGTACAAAAACAAAGAGGTATGTAAAGCATATTTTTCTTGCTGTGGGGTTCAATATCTACCCTTTGATCATTTCCACTGCACACCACATTCAACAATTCAACATGTATTTTTTTTTTTTTTCCAATTTCTTTTACTCCTAGCTAATTTTAGCACTTATAACTCCTTCAACAGATCCAACAAATGCAAAGATGCTCACAAGAAAGCACACCATGCTAAAAACCTGAAGCACAACCCACGGCTTGCTCCAAGGTGCAACATTTCTTTGCACAAAGTACATCTCTACCGGGAAATATATGGCCAAGGGCCAGAAGCTGAACGAGCCCAACAAGCCCAAAACCTGGTTGAAGAACGGAAAGTATATGGCGAGGCCAGTGGTGGTTATCACATATACTGTTCTGAAACATAGCCTTAGAAGGTTGAACCTGTATGGGGGCAAAAAGGGTAACTTGACCGGATAAACTTTGGTCACAAATTGGCTGTTGGGAAATCTTTCAGCTGACCATCTGTCGATGAATGAAAATAATGGTTGGCTGTAGACCTGTGTAAGTAGGAAGAGTCAGTTTGTTTAATCAACGAGATATGATAATTAATTACCTTATGGTGTGAATCAAGGATTATCCAACCAGTACAAGTGTGCATTTTTCACAAGTTGCTCTCAAGTCTCAACCAAATTTGGAAGTGAGTTCAATTCAAGTTCGGTTAAAGCCACTTAACAATCAAATGGCCAAGTACTAGTAAAAGTGAAAGGAATCAGGAACATGTCCCAGTACATCTTATACCGAGATTTTATTCTGAATCCCGTGTAACTAGACATCGACATACTTTTGGGAACTGTTATCAATATGGTAGTTAAAATTATTTCTAACAGTTATATGACAGTAAAACCAAGCAAGACCAGCATGGCAGCATGTTATTGAATAACAATTCCAGCTGATAAATTTGAAAAAAAGTACAAATATGACCCACCTGATAACCACCAATGAGATGAATCGCAATGCATACATTAGCAAAGTCTACCAGCCAGTAGGGCTCATAAAACCCGAAACCAGTAAGAAGGTTTCCAGGTGTCTCATCTCCAAAAGCCGCATAACCGAAGCAACCGCAACATAGATAGAAGAATGTGGTGATGAATACTGCCACCATCGATGCCTTTTTCATTGTTTTATGCTCTGGCGGTGGTGATTTCAACGTATCCTTTTATCTCGTACCAATAATATGTAAGATTATGTTTGGCTTAAGTATCTTTATTTGTATGAAATTTTTGTTATGGAAGTCGTAAAATAATTCAAGGCCAAGGTGAAATCAAGACCTCAATTTCGAGGAGGACAATAGAGTAGGGATATGCAAATGCAATGTCTCCAAGAGCTTGTGAAACTCGCCACACTTTCTGAGTTGTCGATGGCATGGCAATGCCACTTATGCTCCCTTGGATCTTTCTATCCCCTGATAAATATATGATGGCGAGATGATTGTGTCAAAAAAAATTTCATGGGTAACAACATAAAAACTCTTCTGATTTATAAATTTCATACATATAGTATATGCAAAAGTACCCCTGGTACGGTCCAATACATATAAAGGAAGACAATTGGTGTACCTATAACTTTGGCTAAGCCAAGGCCGAATCCAATGGATGAGTATGCAAATGACATGATAGCTGCTAAAATCGAGAGCCATGCCATCTCATGAAAATCTGGTATTAGACATAGAACTATCTGTACCGCTCCAAATAATATCATATAAAAGCTATCACTGTACAAGCAAGGTGCCTCGTGACCTTCTTTGTGGTAACAATTTGACTTCTGGATAGCTCTGTAATCAAAAGCTTTTGTCAAAAGAAAAAAAAAATGAACAGAGAGGAAAGAATACAGAGCAAATTAACTTCTACACCAATTATTCTTGGCAACAGAATATCAAAAGATAATTAATTCAATAAAAAAAATGAAGATAAAGCAAAATACTTTACTTTGTGAACTTCCTTGTGCATTTTGTAGGTTTTCTATTTTTCTATTATTCTTGTTTATTCAAGACAGAGGTGACATAAATATAATAGATAAGCTCATTCTCTCAACGCACATGTGCATCGTATTAAGAAAAAAAATCACAGAAGGGAGATATTTTCCTTTTGTCACCAGATTTTTTATTAGTCACTTTTAAGTTTTCATATTCATCCAACAAGGAGATAATTAGATACCTTATACAAGTTGCAGTAGTAAATGTATATACTACCGCAGTCCCGTAAAAGGACACATACTGAAGCCACCCACAAAACCAAGTTCGCCTTGTTCCTGAATTTACCAGAAACTAGATCTTTGTTATCGAGTTTAAATTCAAATCAATCCATTTTTTATTTATTTTTAAACCAAAGTAAAACATTGATGTTTCTCAGGCACCTAAGTAAAACCTAACAGCTTCGATGTACGATCGATTTCTCTCTCCCGTGCTGGTCCTATAACACTCTGACATGAGAAAAGCCGAGATATAAGTTACGATTGCAAAGCAAAGCATGCAGATGGGGGCAGCTATCCATCCCAGTTGTGCAGTGCTCCATGCAAGTGACAGCACGCCGGATCCGATAACAGCAGTGATGATGTGTGCAGTGCATGTAAAACCAGTTCCTAGTATATGTAAGAGGCAATTTAATTGAGATCACAAAACTCCTATGAAAAATTTACACCACCCAAAAATTCAAAATTGCAAATTGGTCCTTGGTTTCTCAGTGAGCAAACGTGAGTACAAAATTGAAAAAGATAAAAAGCATGAAGAGCTTGTTTGAATTACCGGTTCTTACTATTGAATCCTTTTCATGTTGAGGGCCTTGGTCTACTTCCAAAGAGTGATGAATTGCCATTGTTACTGTTTTGAGAGTTTGCCAGAGAGAGAGAGAGAGAGTGCTAAGGTTTTAAAGGGAGGGAGGTCAGAGGTCAAATCTAACTTTTTGAAATGATTGATTCATTCAGAATGAATCTTCTTCAAGTCATTTTCAAATGAAACGGATTGGACTTGATTTTGATGTCACACATCAAGAGTGTGAAGAAAGCAACAAAATTGGTTTGATTTGATAACTTAGTTGTATGGAAGCTGTGCAAAAATAAAAAGACCACCAGGTTTCTTGCAAACAATAGATGTCATAGTTGCCTTATTTGTGATAAGATTTAATTTGGAAATTAAGTATTTCCCCCTCTAAAATTCATAATATCATATTTAGTAAGGCTTGGGTGCTATGAAAAGCATAGGGTCTTTCGTGCTATTACTTCAAAAACCTATCGTATAAATTTCAAACTTCGATCTAAGTAGCTCAGTAAATTGGTTATGTAATGAACTTGTAGAATGCCAATTTTTACTATCTTTTTATGATTTATAAAAAAGGCCCAAAAAATGGCTTAAAAATAAAAAAAAATTATCAATATTTTACGCCATTTTTTGTCATCTTTCATAAATCAGAAAAAATAGTAAAAAGTTCCAAAAATAATAAAAATTAGTACTCTACAAGTTCATTTTTTTAGATTGAAGTTTGACGTTTGTACAATAGGTTTTTGAGGCAATAACACGGAATGTCTTATACTATCCAAAACACCTAGGCGTTACTCTATCATATTTATCCTTCTAAACTACAAAAGCTCACAAATGTATCTATTTTAATGTTTTTTTTGCTAAAACTCATTTTAAGTTTATGAAGTACCAATTTTACCCTTCATAAAAAAATAAAAACTAGTAGCATATTTCAGAAAATGTCAGTCTTCTAATTGGACAATTTTTTAGTGCAAATTAGTCATTTCTCTGGTTGTAGCACTTACACAAGCATAATGCTAAATGTCACTGTGCAAGTGTCAGAAGTAGCTAAATTACTCATTTATTGGCATAACATGACCGATTTGAAAATTGATATTTTTTAAAACATGCTATATATATATATATTAATGAAGAGTAAAATGAACTTCATAAATTTAAAACGAGTTTTAATAGAAAAAACAATAAAATAGATAAATTTGTGAGTTTTTGCGATTGAGGAGTAAATATATATGGTAGTATGAAGTTTAGAGGGTGAAATACATGATTTTCAAGTTGTCCAGGGGTATAAATGAAATTCTCCCAACTTAAAACTTTAATTTAGTAATTTATGGTATGTGAGGTAGGCCCTCAATTTGGTACTAGATTAATTAAGCGCTGGGCTCAATTTATTTTTTTAGAGTTCTTTTGATGATTTTTTCCTAGAGATAATGACACAGCACATGCCACTGGTGCATAACTAGATAGCGAATAAAAAAAAAAGTCAGAATCTTTAAAAAAGAGAGAGAGAGAGAAATAGAGAGAATGAGAATCACCCCAGATCTTGGTGTTATTCACATTTCTCTCGAAATGTTATTTCTCTTGTTGATGCTACATCATCACTTACTGGATGCCACATGAGTTCCATTAGGTGCTAACTGGCTAGAATGCACCAAGTGAAGATACCATATTGAGTGCTAATTGGCTATCAGTTTAAGTGTATAACATAATAACAGGTCACCAAAATTTTGGAACCTGTAATCTCCAGTAAACAAGGCTCAACTTCTTTCTAGGACTATCTAAAAAATTAAAACTGTCTATTCAGATAATATACAAAATTAAAATTATAAGGAATCGGATGGGATCTGAAATAATTATTCCAAATCCGACGATTTAATGTAATGTAAATATATAGGTCTCTGGTGAATTAGGGGTGGATTAATGGGTCAACAACTGTAGGGTAACAGTTCAGTTTCTACTTTCTAGCAAAAAAAGTAATGGCTGATGGGCAAAAGGCCGAAAGCTAAAAAGGGTCCCCAAAAATGCACATGGGTCATGGAAGATCAATAAAAGGGACATGCATTGACCAGTGGACAATAGAATGGATATAAAATCAGGGAGAAAAGGTGATAGAAGGCAGAGATACCCACTTTTGGAATTTGGATCAGTTAGAAAAGAAGGCCTACACAAATATTCCCTAACAAAAGACAAGACGATAGAAAGGTAGGCGTCCCATTGTTTGTCTCGATGGAGACTTTGGAGAGACTATGGATCAAAAGATAAAACCTACTAGAAAAAAAAAAGAAAAGAAAGATAATTATGAACATCAACTTCAACTTTTTTTCAAGGCGAGCAAAAAAAATTATTAAGATCTATTCGGCCGACAAATATAAATAGGCACAGGTACGGGATTTGAACTGCAAAACACTGTTTTCGTAGAAAAAAAAAATTCAGTTGAACTGATTTTTTTTTTCTCACGTGAATACTGATTCGGCCGAACAGGCCCTAAAGCTTAGCAATTAGCAAACATTAAATTTATCATTTTTTTTTGCCTTGTCTTGTAACCAAGGGTTTATTGGTTATTATCCAACTCAACCCGGATATGTATTCAAAAAATAGATATGAATATCTGATATACAAATGTCTATGTATATAGTGGTACGGATATCATTTTAAATTTTAATTATATGTATCTGAAATTCTGAATAGACAAATATTACATATATGCTAAATAATTTAATATATATTATGAAAAATATATGTTATTCATCATTATAACCAGATAAATAGTATGAATGTTGGTATTTTTTAATAATATTTATATTGTTAATGCTATCCCGTGATTTACTGATTTGTGGGCCCATTAATTTAAAGCCAGCGGTTCGCTTGAATGGGTTGGAAACTTGGAAATTGGAATGGGACCAAGATATTATACTGGACCATCTGAGAAATCTGAAAAGCAGATGCAAATTTAAAAGTTGGACATTTTGGATAATTTTTCCGTTTCAAAAAAAAATTGAACCTGTTTTATATTGATTCAAATACTTTTATTCTAAAATATTTACAACAGTTTAATTATTCTTCTAACATTATGTGATAAATTTTGCAGTTAGCCGTAAGCAGTCATATACAGACGGACTACTAATTTACATAACAATTTTGATTTATTTGACCACTAACTATATAATACAGTTAGTGGTCAAATAAATCAAAATTTTATGTCTAAATTTTTTTTAGGACAAGATCTCAAGATATGATTTTTTTTTAATTCACAACTTATTTTTATGACATGTTCAGACGGACTACTAATATAGTAATTACTCCACGTTACTATAATTAAAATTATTATGATCACATCTGCAATTTCTTGATAAATGGGAAGGAGATGCTTTGGATAGAATCTCATCCAAAGCAGGGTCTTATCATTTGATTTGCTTTAAGATTCTTGTGATTCTGTAAATTTTAACATAGATCGGACAGTTTACAACTAATTTTGAATGAGATTTTGTCCAAAACCCTTTGAATAAAAACTCTACCCCTAATAATATCTTTGTGTCTACAGTTACAAAAATGAGGAGGGTTCAAATGCCTCCATTTTTTGTGCCTCCATCATGTCTCTATTTTTTAAAACTTTAATAACTCAAGATTTAAAACTTAAAAGTCAAAATAAAACCGTTGGATATGAACTACATCATTTTATCTATGTGCTCATAAAAAATTATCACATTTCAATTTTGTTTTTATGTGAATCAATAAGTTCAAAAATCAACGTCTAGAAATCATCCAAATTAGTGCATTTTTTACAAGCTCTTGATGACAATCAAAATAAAATTGAAATGTCATAATTTCTTACATGTGCATAAATAAAATGATGTAGATCATATCCAACGGTTTTATTTTGATTTTTAAGTTTTAAATTTTGAATTATTAAAGTTTTAAAAAATAGAGGCATGATGGAGGCACAAAAAATGCAAGCATTTGAATCCTCCTCTACAAAAATTATATTTATTTATCACATCAATAATTTAACATTTTCACATTAATTTTAGAATGTCTCCATCCCTCTATTTTTTATTTTATTTTTATTCCGCAAAAAACAATCTGAATTGATAAATTTACGATTACTAATACTGTATTTCTGAAATTAATAGTTAAAAAAATAATGTATTATTTTAAGACAACTTTAATAGAATTATTAAATTTCACGTTCCTATAGATTTATGGGTAAGGCTATGGTGCTATGGTTTGCATAGAGGGCTACAGTGTTATGACTCGATATTTGAGTTTTTAAAATTCTAACGGTTGATCCGAACCGTTCATCTTGTTCTCTATATTAATATGTGTTTGAAGACCAAATTTTATATTTTTTGAAAAAAATTTACTATTTTTTTAGATAGGCAAAAAATCAGTTGATTTAAAAAAATTATGTATCATTCAGATATTTGATTTTCTACCTATTAAGAAAAATAGTAAAAGATTTTCAAAAATTATCAAATTTAGTTTCCAAACACATATTAATATGAAGAATAAGATGAACGGCTCGAATCAATCGTTAAAATTTTAAAAACTTAAATATTAAGTCGTAACACTGTAACTCTCTATATAATTCATAGCACGGTAGCCTTATCCTAAATTTATTATATATCTCATATCAATATATTTATAACTTCATTGTATTATGAGTAAAAAGGAGATGCTCTGACAAAGGCATCGGCTCAGTATATGCGGGTCCCACAAGCACTACTGATCCAGTATGACATTTAATTCTTGCCCTTGTATGGTTCTTAGGAGTATCAAAATATTATGTATCATGATTCTTTTCATATTATAACTTGAGTTCAGGGATGGATTTAAGACTTAGTCAAAAGTAGTCAAATTTCTCTTATAATTTTAAAATTTTAATCATATGTATAGTAATTTAATTGAATTTTTTTTCTTTTTTACTTTTTGTATATTCGGCTACTCTCGATGAATGACATATATTTAGTTGTAGCATAGTGGTTAAAACTCTATTTTATAGTTGAGAGATTTTGAGTTCAAATCTCATTCACTATAATTGTACATTTTTATTTTTAACCACTCTTATCAAAGTTTTTTAGTTCCGTCTCTGGACTTGACGAATTCGTATCCTCTGAGATATCTCAAACTTTGCGTGACTTTATGAAAAATTCCAACCGTTTTAATACGTACTACACGAATCTCAAAGCACACATAACACTGACTCCCTACATCACTCCCGAATAGGCACCGGACACGTCGGTCACGTAAAAGTTGAGATATCTCAGAGGATACACACTCAGACCTGACACACACATGAAACTGAAGCTATATCCATAGAGAAAGAAAGATAATCTAAGATTATAATTTCTAAGAATCCGTATCACCCCAGGTTCTAAGGTGCAAGCTATAAATCTGGATCATTATTTTCATGTGGCACAAATCTCAAAGCAGACTCCCTACAGTCACCACTTGCTCCGGATTGAGTTTGGCCCAGCTGAAATTAATCTAGACTGTCCATTGTTTTAAATTGTACCTCAAGTACCAGGGGGAAATACGTACTGAATTTCTAAGCCTAACAAAAGAACTAACTTCACGAAGCAGATGGACGCGAGGCGGCCAAACCAGCCGTCCGTCAAATCTCCTTACGATTCGAGTCAGCTCGAATCACGATGAATTCAGATCGCCACGACTTATTCCAGTATAGATGCTCGAATGACGATCATTTGACGGTTAAATTGAAGCATGTATTTAAAAAGGGTTGGTGAAATGAGACAACACAAACGGCGGCAAATTAAAGGAAAGAAGGTAAGGTAGTTTCTGATCTGAACAAGCGCCGTAGTTTGGCGACTTCAATTTCACGTTTGTGCACTGGTAGTTCATCAATTTATCTTGGCATTTCGTCAGAATTGCATGCTCATAAATTGTCTTCAATCCAAATGGGGCCAAAAGAACATGTCACTGTAGTTACTCTATTGTCGGATAATATTTATAGAGGAGGATTCAAATGCTTCGGCCATTTTTATTAATATCCCTAAAACAAATGAAAATTTTACAAATGCCTCTGTTTCCAATTTTTTTTTAAATATGCCCTGACCGCCCGGACCTGGGGCGGCCCAAATAACCTGTGAGGCGCCCCAGGCTGGGGCGGCCCACAAGCCAAGTGAGGCGCCCCAAGGTGGGGCGCCTCATTTTTTTTTTTTTTTTTTTTAGAGAAATCTTAGTATTTTGATTTGAATAATTTTGTGAAAAAAAAAGTTTTCTTATTTAGAGTGTATGCCAAAAAATAAAATATTTGATATATTTACGAAGTGATGTCGTAAATTTTTATAACTTTAATTTTTTATTTTTATTTTTTTTGGTGAATTTTGATTTTATTTGTCATTTGGATATCACAAGTCTAAATATAACACTAATTAAGGACTTGGCATTTATTATGGTTTTTATAATATATGTATAATATACACATATACACATATACATATACTAGTATTTTGATTTAAATAATTTTGTGAAGAAAAAGTTTTCTTGTTTAGAGTGTATGCCAAAAACTTGTTTAGAGTGTATGCCAAAAAATAAAACATTTGATATATTTATGAAGTGATGTCGTAACTCTTTATAACTATGATTTTTTTCTTTTTTCTTTTTTCAGTGAACTTTGATTTTATTTGTCAGTTAGATATCACAAGTCTAAATATAACATTAATTAAGAATTTGGTCTTTATTATGGTTTTTATAATATATGTATAATGAGGAGGGATCAAATGACACCGTTTTTTGGTGATATCGGATGACACCGTCCATTTTCATAGTCCAAACAGTCGATCCAAACCGTTCAACTTGATGGATATGTTAAAATGTACTTGCAGATCAAATTTTACATTTTTCTGAATTTTTTTTGGGTTTATTCAGAGGGGTTCAAAAATTCAACGGTCTAAATATAGCGATTTTGTTAAATACTTAATAAATAATAAAAAAATTCAGAAAAATGTAAAATTTGACTTCCAAGTTACTCTTAATATATCCATCATATTGAACGGTTTGGATCGACTATTTGGATTTTGAAATTTCAAAAATGAACATTGTCACCTGATGTCACCAAAAATGAGGTGTAATCCGATCCCTCCTCATGTATAATATACACACACATATACACATATACACACACACACACAAAAACATACACAGACACATATACACATACACATATACATAATAAAAAATAAAAATTCTCAGCTAAAATTTTCTGATGCAATATGGTCCTGCGCATGCTTCACTAAAAGGGGCGTAACTTTTGATCTGTCCGTCGGATCGGGCTGAAATTTTGACAGGAACTCCACAGCCCAAAGCCGCACGAGAAACTAATCTATGATTGGTTTCGCCATTCGTGGGCTTAGATTCGCGATCCGAGTCTTCCTTCATGGACTTTTGGACCTTTCTTTAGAATTTTAGAGTTTTTAGGGTCTTTTATGTATCGTTTATGTATTTTCTGTTTTTAGGGTTTATATTTAAACATACGTCATGTCTTTTGGCGGAAGTTAGTTTTTGATGTATCAGTTTTATCAAAGAATTGAGAATCTGTGTGATCTCAGAACCAAATCTATCTTTCCATTACTTTTTCCAATTTCTTGAGTATTGCATCATTTTCGTTCAAAATTATAAGAAAATATTTATACATAAAATTAATTGAATCTGTATAACTGTTATACGAACCACTGAAAATCAATTTCGTAAAAATAAAATTATTACATATTATATGAATTTACGACATCACTTCATAAATATATCCAAATGTTTTATTTTTTGGCATACACTCTAAACAAGAAAACATTTTCTTCACAAAATTATTTAAATCAAAATACTAGTATATGTATATGTATATGTGTATATGTGTGTATGTGTGTATGTGTGTGTGTGTATGTGCATGTGTATGTAGATGTGTATGTGTATGTAGATGTGTATGTAGATGTAGATGTAGATGTAGATGTAGATGTATATGTGTATATGTATATATTATGCATATATTATAAAAACCATAATAAAGCTCAAGTCCTTAATTAGTGTTATATTTAGACTTGTGATATCCAAATGACAAATAAAATCAAAATTCACCAAAAAAATAAAAATAAAAAAATTAAAGTTATAAAAATTTACGACATCACTTCGTAAATATATCAAATATTTTATTTTTTGGCATACACTCTAAATAAGAAAACTTTTTTTTTCACAAAATTATTCAAATCAAAATACTAAGATTTCTCTAAAAAAAAAAAAAAAAAAAAAAAAAATGAGGCGCCCCACCTTGGGGCGCCTCACTTGGCTTGTGGGCCGCCCCAGCCTGGGGCGCCTCACAGGTTATTTGGGCCGCCCCAGGTCCGAGCGGTCAGGGCATATTTAAAAAAAAATTGGGGGCAGGGGCATTTGTAAAATTTTCATTTGTTTTAGGGATATTAATAAAAATGGCCGCAAATGCTTCTATTTTTTGTCTCTATCATGTCTTTATTTTTAAAAATTTTAATAACTCAAAATTTAAATCTTAAAATTCAAAATAAAACCGTTGGATATGAACTATATCATTTTATCTATGCACATGTAAAAAATTATGGCATTTTAATTTTATTTTGTTGTCATCATGAGCTTGTAAAAATGTATACAGATGTGGTTAATTTCTAGATGTTGATTTTTCAACTTATTGATTCATATAAAAACAAAATCAAAATGTGATAATTTTTTATGGGTACGTAGAGAAAATAACATAAATCACATCTAACAGTTTTATTTTGACGTTAAGTTTTAAACTTTGAGTTATTTAAGTTTTTAAAAATGAAGGCATGATGGAGACACAAAAAATGGAGGCATTTGAACCCTCCTCGTATTTATATCCATATTATTAGGGCGGAAGCAGGGAATGGGATAGGATTAGGGGTGAAAACGGAGCGGATAATGCTGATACCATATCCGCATCCGTCGGATAATGAGCGGATACAGATACGGATAGTAAACGTATATCAAAATTCAAAACCAAATATGCCTTAAACGAATACGGATACGGAACGGATAGTCTACGGATACGGATTCGAATACGGATATAAAACAAATAATGGTCGGATAATTAAGATATACGAACTTCTAAGATACAAATATTAATTAAAATATTAAATATAAATATTAATGAACTTATAAGAGATGGGAGATAATCTATTCATATAATATATATATATCAAATAAGTGTATGGTAATAAAAGATGTTATGGTGTAGTGGTTTGAAACTTAGTCTAAAGGCATTGAGATGGGAGGACATGGGTTCAAATGCCACCTATAGCAAATATTTATTCCTCTTTTATATGAGTCCGGCCAAACTATCCGAATCAGGATAATCCGGATATCACTCCGTTCAGGACTCCGTATCCGTATCCAGATCTTTTATGGATTTCCAAAAATTATCCGAATCCGTATCCGAGAATTATCCGAATCCGGATTATCTGGATACGGAGCGGATATCTGTCGGATAATCCGGCTCCGTTTTCACCCCTAGATAGGATGGATAGAATATAATAAAACAAAAATAAAGATTATTTTTATAATTATTTTATAAATTAAATATATTTGTATAATTATTTAGAGGAGGGATCCACTTACAATATCTATAAGTTATAAGTTACAACATCCTACAATAATTTTCTACCAACCTTTCATAAAAAAAAAAAAACATCTTACGATAATTTGATTTTGTGATTTTCAAAGTTCAAATAGTCGATCCAAACCGTTCAATATGATATCTATATTAAAATTTGTTTGGAATCAAATTTTATATTTTTTTCTATATTTTTTACTATTTATTAAGTATTTTATAAAACTGTTATTTTTCAATGGTACAAAATTGTCTACAAACAATAGTTTTATAAAATACTTAATAAATACTAAAAATAAAAATTGTATTGAATGGTTTGAATCGAGTATTTAAACTTTAAAAATTATAAAATCAAATTATTGTAAAATATTGCAAGTAGATTCCTTCTCAATTATTTAAAGGAATATTCGACAAATATTTTATAATTACTTTTCAAATCAAATCAAGCTTATTTTTGGAACTTTTTAATATTTGGCATGAGGCTTGAGTGTGGCCCAGACACAGACAGCTGGTTGACCAGTCAGTGTGTCCTCTATATTTCCTTATTACTGGTGGTGGACTGGTGGTAGACTGGTAGTGGCCCAGTGGCCAGTGGGGGATATGTGATGTGATTTGTGTCTAAAGAAACTAATCTATCTGCTGTAATTAATTAATGATTTAGTTGCTTAGAAACTGATGTCTCTTTAATTTTTTAAGTGTGGCTGTCATGTGCTTCGTGTAATATGTTCATTAGTTTGACTCTTAATTTGTTAGTTTGTGTTTTTTTTGTATATATGAGGATGGTACCATTCTCATTCATTTTTCGTATATTTTATTTTAACAAACAAAATTATTATTTACAAGTGTACTTTTAGAAGTATATATTGAAAAAGAGTGAGGTCATGGTGCCATGTATAAAACGGATTAATCTTTACTGCAAATTAATACTTTTATTTTTAAAATTCTAACAGTGAATTTTAGTTGTTTAACAGCCACATAAATATGTATTTGCAATTTAAATTTATATTTTTTATATGTTTTTACTATTTTTTTTTAAATGGACAGAAAATAACTATCTTTGGTTCAGAATTTTGAGACTGTGGTACTATGCATAAGGCAGATTGGTATGTACTATAGATTAATATTTTTATTTTTAAAATTATAATAATTGATCTACACTGTTCAACACAGGCTTCATATAAATATATAATTGTAATTCAAATTTTATATATTTATATTCATTTACTATTTTTTTAGATGGGTAGAAAATAACTATTTTTGGATGGTTCAGAATTTTCACATAAGTGATTTTCTACCCATCTAAAAAAATAATAAAAAAATTCTAAATAATATAAATTTAGTTTATAAATACACATTTATATGGAGATTATGTTGAATGGTTCGGACAGATCGCTAGAATTTTTAAACTGAAAATTTGAATTCATATATAGACCAATATACACTATACATAGTACCATAGTCCACAGAGAAAAAAGTTTGAAAATTTAAAAAATAAAGAGTGCAATTTAGTGTCACAAAAAAAAAATAGTGTAATTGAATCCCTGCTCGTATAATAATTTGTTTTCCAAAAATAGTTCCATCCATTTTAGTGCCATGGCAACTGACCGTGGTACAGGAAAAGCAAAAGAAGCAGGAAAGGCCCAGCCCAGCCCATATATGCGATGTTTGGACTTTTTAAGACCATTCATTATGTTCCGGCCTACTATTTATTTATAAATCGCCTCGGCCCAAAGAAGATACATTACAATATTACATTACAGCAACGTTTACGTAAGAGAAAACAGAAGCAATTTCCAAACTATTTATATCATTATATGTGGTAAGGTACACCGTACACGTGTATTAAAGCTAACGAAGAACACCTATTCCCAAAATAACCGAATAACTAATTTCACCAACAAAATCAATTTAGTCCTTAAATCTTTGTTTGTATTAAATTAGTCCTTAAAAAATTTTATAACAAGAATTAAGTTGGTCTGTTAATTTTGAATAGATGGCAAATTTTAGTCCGTAAAATTTTACTTGTGCCAAAAATAATTACAATTGGTATAATTTGAATGTTGTCTTTTTTAGTTATTGATTGTATCAAAGCAATGTTCAAATATCAATATTTTTAAGGTTAGTGGAGAAAAAGTAGTACAAATCATCTAAAATTATGTTATTTACGTTGTAGGACTTTTATTATTGAAGATTAAAAAAAATAAAGCATAATGAAGACATAAAAGAAAATGGAAGCGCAAAACCCTTCTCGTTCGATAAAGTATACGAATAAATTAATGGAAACAAGGACTTTCTAATGAACATGAGATCAAATTAGAAAATTAAGTCTGATGATGTCTGATTTGAATCGTTAGACTTGCGTTAAAGTTTCATAAGTGAGTCTATGGTACTATGCAGTAATGCAGGGTCCAGATCCTCTAAAGTAACCCAATTTTTTTTACTTAAGATCTGAACCGTCCAATTCAAATTCAGACAAATCTGGCTCAAGGTGGAGAGCACGGGAATCCTTTAATATCCGGATCAAATTCGAATATGACAGTCCGAATCTCAACTAAAAAATTGAGTTACTTTTGGAGATCCAAACTCGCAATATTCATAGTGCATATTATAAATCGGACAATGAATCTAAACCAAAAATGTCAAATTTGACATAAATCAAACGACCATTCAAATTAACGCCTTATTTCTTTAAATTAATGATCAAATCAAATAATCAACGGTCTAGAAAGGAGCAGTTGGCTAACTCTATATATGTGCGTCACAAAATGACAGTCGCCATTAGGTTGATTTGATTTCTCAGTATTTCTTATTATGAATTTTTTATGATACCTATTTTTTCTAATTTTATTCATTGATTAAGCCATTTGACATGACATGATTTATCAGTTGTCACTATATTTAGTGACATGGAGTGGTGTCTTGGCTAAAGTAATCAAAAGCTACAACGAGAAAAAGAGACTACATTTTTTTTTCTTTTGGAAAATAAAATAAAATAAATCACTTTTTAAGCAAACATAATGATTTTTTTTTCCTCCAAAAATAACAAACATCGAACCAAAGTTTCAGTCCACTGACTACACATTATATTTAAAAATTGGGTGAACCGAACCAAAGTATTGTATGACACCGTATCCGGATTTTCCTGGTTCAAAATGTGTGTTGGTGCGAAAGGGAAGAGATCAAACCAAAGTTTTGGTCATTCCATGCCTGAACCGAACCAAAATTTTATATAGTATGTTTTTTTAATCTCTAGCGTACGTACTCTTGTGCATCATATAATTTCTTTTTTTTTTTTTTTTGGTAGAAAACCAGTAGGCATCAGGCATGCATCATATAATTTTGACTACATATAATATTCGTTTTTAAAGATTTCATCAATCCGTCATCGTTTTGCATGCATGTATTATATTTTTGTATGTTAATTAAAGATTTCATCCATCTGGCATCGTTTTGCATGCATGTATTATTTTTATGAGAAAACATATATAAAATTTTTATGATCAAGTTGTTAGAACTTGGAAATAATCAAATTATGGCCCTTGCATTTTTATTTGCACCGACTTCGTTTTTAAACTTTTAGAACAGAATCAAATTAGTTCATTTATTTTTCACAAAGACCAAGTCAGCCCGTACTAAAATTTGTTTGTTTATGTGAATTAATTTATTTGATGTATGGATTTTTAATTGTCTTAACAACCAAGTGCAAACGGAGGGCAATTTTGGCTGATCATTTTAGTATTTATAACTATTTATAACTGGTTGTCGTATCATTATTAATTTTTGTTTCTAATTAATTAATAATCATTATTTTTTAAGCAAGGTAGTACTCATTATTTTAATTAATAATGGTCTGTAACGTTCACAACAAAAATAGCCAATTAATGCACTTTTTCTATAAGAAAAAAAAGTTAAAGGAACTTCAAAATATGAATAATTATACTAATCCTCTCACTCATGTCTCCCCTTTTTCCCGCACTCTCTTTCCTCAATATTAACTTCCTTAACTATCTTTATCCCCCCATTTATCCCCGCATTAAATTAGATTGTCATTTAATAACAATCCCTGCATTAATTATGATGTCCTCTAATAACAATCCCGACATTAATTATATTTTTCTTTAATAACAATTTCCGCTAATATAAAGTATTTATCCATGTAACATAAAGTATTTATGCATGTAACATAAAATACTTATCCATATAACATAAATTATTTATCATTATACTTGAGAAGTATTTATCATTGATGTTTTACTAAAAGTTGTAGCTATGTCTGTGAAGTATTTATTCATGTAACATAAAATATTTATCCATATAACATAAAATATTTATCATTATATCTGAGAAGTATTTATTATTGATGTTTACTGAAAGTTGCAGCTATATCTGTGAAGTATTTATCCATGTAACATAAAGTACTTATCCATGTAACATAAAATATTTATCATTATACTTGAGAAGTATTTATCATTGATGTTTTACTAAAAGTTGTAATTATGTCTGAAAATTATTTATCCATATAACATAAAATATTTATCCGTGTAGCATAAAATATTTATCATTATGTCTGAGAAGTATTTATCATTGGGTGAGGAGATTATTTATTTAATGGTCCCCAGTTGTGCGGGGAGAATTAAAAAAAAAGAGAAAATTTTATACGAGGACAATTGATGGATTAATTTATTCAGTCATAAATAGAGATCATTGCATAGAGATTAATACTTTGCAAATTCAAGATAAATATTTTGATGCTTCAAGTTAAATACTAACAGTTTCTACGGAGTATTAATGATTGAGTGGTCCCCCATGACTTTTTTGACAGTTTGTGCGGGATTTTTTGCAGGGTTGAGACTGCGGAGATTGTTATCAAGATCCTCAAAATATAAGTAGTGTCATTTTTTATTTTATTTTATTTGGCTTTTTTTTAACCTTCAGTAAAAGTATACCCCAATCTTTTCTTTTGTACATTTTTCTTCTATTAATTTATCATTTTATTTCTTTCGTTTTTAAGCTCTATTTGATATATAAACTTTTTGACATTTGAAAGCATAATAGCCTCTAACAATCTCTTAAAATAAAATAAAAATAAACTTTTGTAACATGTATAGGTGATTCATACGAGTTAGGCTGGGGTGCTATGGATAGCATAGTGGCCTCCTGTGCTATGGCTCAATATTCAAGTTTTCAAAATCCAAAAGGTCGATCCGAACCGTTCATTGTTTAATCCATATTGAAATGTGCTTGGAGACCAAATTTTACATTTTTGGAATTTTTTTACTATTTATTAAGCATTTTTGAAACCGCTGTTTTCCAATGGTGCAGAATTTTAATAAAAACAACGATTTTGAAACCATCTTAATAAATAACAAAAAAATTCCAAAAAATGTAAAATTTGGTCTCCAAGCACATTTCAATATGGATTAAACAATGAACGGTTCGGATCGATCGTTTGGATTTTGAAAACTTGAATATTGAGCCGTAGCACGGAAGGCCACTATGCTATCCATAGCACCCCAGCCTAACTCGATTCATACATACCTCATGCTATTGCCAGATGTGATGGTATAAGCCACAGCACAGCCAAACAGGCCTGTTTGTTGAAAGAATCCACACATCCAGAGGCTCTTCTTCCCTGTAAATTAAGTATGTCCCATGCATAAATTGGTGCACGTTTTGTTAGCTCGATCATGTTATAATAATTGGGACCAATTAATCTCAAGTTTTGCTTATTCACATTTTGTTAAGATTTGATTAATCAAGTATTACTGATTATATATATAGGGGGCGCGGCGCAGGCAAAATAGGGGCGCTTAGACAAGATAGATTCAAAATTAATGATTCAAACACACGGACAAATTAATAATAGGATAAAAATTCTTTAGTAACATGGATTCCTCCAGAAGATAGATTTTTCTTGCTTCACGCAAAAACTGGCGTGTGGAAATCTTTATTTTCAATCTGTCGCATTCACAAACTTTTCTAATTTTACAGCAATTCATTCGTCGACGCCATTTAGGCTCCTTAAAAAATGATTTAATCTATTTATTTTAAATCAGATGATTAGGATTGAAAAGGTCATAATCAGATGATTAGGATTTAATAAAAAGGTGTAAGATTCAGTCTCACTCCTTTACATTTACATAAGGGAAAGAAGATAAAGGGTATTAATTTGTTGCTCACCTAGATTAAGCCTGACCGCTTCCATATAGGATCGGTTTCTAATGGGGCCATGCTCCGGATCCGGCGACTTATAGCAATCCGCCAACAAACTGGACTGAACCGAGGTGACCGCAGCAAAGGCAATCAGGGCCGTGGGCCCACCGATCCAGCCCAACTGGCCCACACTCCAGGCCAGCGACAGCACTCCTGATCCTATGACCGCTGTTATTATATGCGCTGTCGCGCTCCATTGTGTTCCTATCAGTATCAGGAGCGCAAAAGTTTGATTAAGCACACACACGTATCCTCTGAGATAAATATTGCGTAATACGACCCGTATCTCGACTTTTGCGTGACCCACGTGTCCGGTGCCTATTCGGGGGTGATGTTGGGATTCATTTACCATAAAGTCACGCAAACTCAAGAGGATACGAATTTCATTACGGTTTATTTGTTCTAGATTTTCTGTGAAAAGAACTATATGGACAACCATGTGTTCCACATGAAATTAAAAAAGTGTTTCAGAAAAATTATATTATAAAAATTAATGGGGCCTGATCGTACAATTCCTACGTCAACTCAAGTTTGCTGTTGCAGTCATACCTAAAAAGTAACAATACCTCAATTTATATAAAATTAATAATAAGGAGAATTCATAATGATCTTCCCACTCAGGTAGTGTTTGGTAAACGGACCGGGCCGGGCGGTCCGGGCAAAATTCGGGCACGGGTACAGATAGCCACGGTCACGGGCATTACGGGCATACGGGCAAAACGGGTTGAGCATCACGGTTTTTTTTTTTCAAAAATCCTGCCCTGTCCGTTTAATATCCGTGCCCGTCATGGGTTCGGAGGCAAGACGGTCCGAGTACGGGGGACTGGGCGGTCCGGTCCGAGTCCGGACCTAGTTTTTTTTTAAAAAAAAAACAGAAATAAAAAAAACAGAAATAAAAAACGAAAATAAGAAAAATAGAAATAAAAAACAAAAACAAAAAAACAGAATTTAAAAAACAGAAATAAAAAACAGAAATAAGAAAAACAAAATTTAAAAAACAGAAATTAAAAAACAGAAATAAAAAAAAGTATTTAAAAAGAAATGGGGGGAATTTGAGTTTGAATTTTGAATTTTAGATCAAAAGTAAAAAAAAAAAAAATAACTGCCACGGACTCACGGACACGGGCGTCACGAGTACAGGAGTCTGAGTTCTCACGGATATTTTTCAAAAAAACCGAACCCGTGTCCGTGTACCTGTATACCCGTGCATACCCGTGACACCGGCACGGACATGAATGGACTGGTCCGGATTGAGCCCCCAGAGGCATTTATCAAACACTACACTCAGGTAGCCCATGTAACATGTAACATGTACGGAATAATTAACAAATCGAAAGTTAAGCCACCTATGAGCAGTGGGCCAGCATTAACGAAATACTGTCGACATTTTGCAAACATGAACTTTTCACAATTTGTGACAGGCATATGCATTTTGCAAACATGAACTTTTCACAATTTGCCTTGTTTTAAAATAAATAAAATTGCACTGTGAAATAAAATTAATCGGCTGCCTGTTTGATGAAAGTTTAAGGACATAATACAATTGGCCGTGTTTGGTTGTGGATGTGGAGTAAGAGGTAGAGTAAACTCCTTAATTTACGTTTAAGGAGTCAAACGAGGAGTAACATAGACGGTTTAAGATGGAGTAAGATTTGAGCTAAATTGGAGTAACTTACACCACTTAGAGAGGTGATTTAGCTTACTCTACCAAACATGATTAACTTACTCCGATTTAATTTGAAATAAAAAATTTAATCCGATTTAACTTTACTCCACAATCAAACATGACCATTGATTACATTTGCAAACAATTTGGAAGTCAAACATCTTTAATGTTTCTTCTTAATAACTATAAAACATAAAACATTGACCATTTCAGTGAAATGATGCTTTAATAAAAAACAAAATGATGAAGTTTCTTAAGGTACCATTTAGGTAACAAAACAAATAAAATACAGGATACCGTGGGACATTTTCTAAGCAAGTTATGTACAAATTTAAACTTGGCCATTTCTACAAGAAACTAAACAAAAGAAAGCTTCTATGTTAGTGAAACTGTGAGTTTAATGAAAAGGCGGAATAGTTGGGTTAGCAGCTAACCCAAGCTAACGTAAGGTCGCCAAGTCAACGTTTTGGGATAGGAGAATAGACACTAGCCCAAAGCCCCAAAGAGAGTTAGTGTAAAACAAAATAGGAAATAGGGAATCCATAGCAATTATCAGAATCCCAAAGAGAGGGGAATAGGGAATCCAAAACGTGATGCAATTTTTCAAAACATGACATAATACAAGGATAGTGTAAAACAGAAAGATTTTTATTTTGAATGAAATACAAATCTCCAACTGATTTTAGTAGTTCCGGTAATCTAATAAGAGTCTAATATCACTGAGATTTTTAAAAAAGAAAGAAGAAAAATGCCTAACACTGAAATATGGTTTTGCTCCAGCAAATTCAAACCGATTTCCAGAAAGGAGAAATTTGGGATTTGGATAAATATATATGAATTTAGGGCCAACCAATTAACGAAATGAAAACAAAATTTGATGATTTAGGAAAACAAAGGATAGAACTAAAAAATGATACCATAAACAAGAGAATTCCTATACATATAAAACATCAGCAAGACCAACTAAAGAAGCAAAAAATTGAGTTCAAATTGTCAAAAAGAATATAATATAAATATAAAAATAGATTTCCGAGTTAAACTACCAACTAACCTGTTCTGACTATCCCTCCTCCTACTTGATGAGGTTCACTGGGTACCTCTACCAACAATGGAGCTTTATCAAACCCTTCTTCTCCCATTGATTGGACACAGTTTTTTAATGTGATTTTGACCCAATGGTGGGGATAAAAATTCAGGATTGATGGTGGAATCTGAGGTGGAATTAGTTTGTTTGGAATTCTCTCTAATTTTGTATTTGTACTGGGGAACTTAGTGCGCGCGCGTTGTTGCCTTTAACTTAACTATCTCTATCATTGTGCGTAATTAAAGTTTGAACAATTATCATTTATATCCAGTGAATTGTGAAATATCTTGGAAGTACCCTTATAACCGTGAGAACTATCATTTCTCATACATATTATTATTCATCATATTGGGAACATCACAAGGATTTTCTTCATCAGTTATTATATTTATAGATATAATATTTCTCAAGTATATATAATTTCCATCACAGTATTTTGAGGATTTTTGGGGTAGATTTGAAGTACGGCCTTATTGGATTTCTTGTAGTAGATAGTTAAGTACCACGATTGGAATTTGAGTTTGATTGGTAGTTGACAACTAGTAACAAAGCGTGTGATCCTTTGGGTCTTCTTTCAGGTAGTCTTTTTTTTTTTTGGAAAATTTCCAGTATATCCATTTAAAAACTCAAAAATAGCCAATATCCCTATCATAATAGCATAATATCCAAAATCTCCATCAAAACTTTACATTATTTCTTTTATCTCCTTTCATCTATTTAACTATTTATTTAATTATTTTAAATATTTAATTGACAAATATACCCTTTTCTCCCACAGCTACTCTCAATCTCTCCTGCCCTCACCTTCCAGTACCTCTCCCGCCCTCTCTTCTCGGTCTCTCACTGAACCCTTAATGCACTAAACCTCTCTCCTCTATCTATGAGTACCATTAATCACTAAGTCTCTCTCCTCTTGCTATCAGCACCATGCATGAAATATATCAACGCCCTCTCATATCAGCGTCAGTTCTCTCCCTGTTCCTTTTATCTCTGGCGAGAATAACTGTATACGCAAATGCAAATTTCTTATTGGCAAGTACCTTAGTATGAAGATAACTCCTATTTGTTAACTTATTTCTCAGTTACTCATTTGCAACTCTTCTAATTCTGAGGTATAACGCAATAAAAGTAAAAATTTCCTTTCACATAGATTTGACATGGGCTTGTGCTTCTAGATTTTTGATAGCATGATCGATCTCTCACATGCACAAGGTTGTTCTATACAACCCCTTATACTGTTACAAACATTTAATTCACCTTGTTTCAAAATCAATCTGAACTCATTGTACAAATCTATAATTAACCATAAAAAATCTAGATTACGGCAAGCAATTATGTAAAATCAGTTTTTTTTTAGTAAAAGTAAGAGTCATGCCCTATTTGATTGCATATAGGGTTCAAGTTATAGAGTGTAGTAACTTACATGGATAAAAAAATAAAAATAAATAAAGGCTCAAAACATTTGAGCTAGTTACCAGTATATCTAATCAAAAAATAAAAATAAAAATAAATAAAGGCTCAAAACAATTGAACTAGTTACCAGTATACAGAAATGACAACTATCCTATTGGTAACTAATCAAAAGAAGTCCAAACAAATAATGAAAAAAAAAAGTACATTTGGGGTGCCTACGGTACATTGTTGTGTCACCATCTCTGAAAATCAATTGAACTCGTTGCAAAATATACACAGACATTAGTAACAAATATGTAGCAAATACAGATGGATAAGATAATATAATTATGATTAGAATGAATTAATACCTAACTAGAGATAATTGGATATTTTCACCCAAATATTAGAACATATTGAATGTGAAGCATTGTCACATCCATAAAACAGAATTGTTTTATTCAATGAACTTTAACTCATGGAAACCATGCCATTTTAAGCTAAAAAATACAAAGATAAAGTAATTAACTGTCAATAAAACAAAACAAAAAATTAATAGAAACAAGAAGAAAAAAGTCATCCACATTGGATTACAACGCTTCTTATCATATAACTTTGTGTGTCACATTTATATTTAAAACCATGTTATGAGATGCTAGCATTTAGTATTATATTCCTTATTGAACCAAATTTGTTAATGACTGGTACATACCAGTTTCTTATCGAAAAGTGCAAGTAGCCTTCCAGCAGTTAACACAAAAATCCAGTTCTAAATCCTTTTCAAGTAAATATTTGACCAAAAACTTGTTGAAGAGCTTTAATTATGCAGAAAATCCAGGACAAATCTTACAAATCAAACTAGAATTTAGACAACAACAAATAATAAAATAACCAGTTAACTGTCCAACTGGTACCAGTTCAGTACTGGTAGAATGTTACCAGTTCAGTACTGGTAGAATGTTACCAGTTCAGCACTGAGAAAAATGTACGTGCACAATTACACCTACACTTTGTATTTCTTAGCACCGTCATTGTCATTGGCCACACCAACTTAATGTTTTTCTTTTTTTTTTTATGATAAGCCCATAGGCGTTTAAATTACTTCAAATACATCAGATCTTACAACAAAATAATAGAAAAGACCTAACATGAAAAGTTCATTTTAAATTACATAATCATCATAAAGAAAACTAATTTAAACTGAAATAAGTGCGGCCAATCTCCATTTCAATATTTAAGCTATCAATCATGGTACTGGTACAGACCATTATCAGTAAACTCCTTTTGAGCAGCCTGTCCAGATGTTTGTATCCAATTTGCCAGTCGATGATGTGTTTGTAGCGTTTCCCGTGGCACATGTCGGATCTTCAGCCGGCTCTGATCGGCTTGGTATATTTGCGCACACCTTGCACTATTTCATGTGCTTTCCATGAAGGTATATCCTCTGGTTGTTGTTTCATTACTTCTTGTACAAGTACCTTGCAATCAGAGCACAACTCTCTTGTAATCCTTTAAAAATCTTTAATACAAATATTAAATTAAAAAATAAACATGTGCCACAACTCTCTTGCAATCCATCAAAAATCACAAGAACACGAGCCTTATGTAATCCAAAAGAAGAGGTCGGGGGAGAGGAGAGGAGAGGAGGGAGGGCCTGTCATTGAGAGGTTGGGGGAGAGGTAGAGTGTGCGACACTTTGACATAGGTTTCGCTAGGAGAGAGGTCGCGAGACGGGTGGGCATGGAAAAAGTTCGACAATTGTGGGAGCAAGTACTGGACGTCTTGGAGAAAGGGAGAAAGGGTAAATTTGTCAATTAAATATTTAAAATAATTAAACAAATAGTTAAATAGATGAAAGGGGATGAGAATGTTGAATATTATGTTATTATGATGGGGATATTGACTATTTTAAGTTTTTGTATGAGCACGCTGGAAATTTTTTTTTTTTTCAAATTTGGCATATTTTTGTGACTGGCTAGTTGCTGCAACCATTTCCATCAAATAAATAATATGCAGTATTTCTTTTTAAAAGCTTAATATACAGTATTTCATTATGAACAATTATATGAATCCCTCCATTCTCATTCTTCTATCATCCCCCACCTTTTAAGCCTCCATTTATGTGAAATTTTACGAATCTAAAACCACAAATATATTCTACGTAATTTTATTTTTCAAATGAGATTCACGATGACATACTTTTGAACTCATCGTCATATAAGTATTTATATCTCATCGTGCAAGTATTTATACATATAATTGTAAGTATTTATACCCAATCGTGCAAATATTTATACCTATAGTTGTAAGTATTTATTTATCCCCAATCGTGTTTAACTTCCATAAACTAATTTAACTAACTAGTTTAATTAAATTTATTCAAAACACTGTGGTCTTTCAAGTTTAATTAAATTCATAAGTATAAAATACTTAAAAAATAATAAATTAATACTTGCAAACTAAAATATTAATACTTGTATGTCTAACTCGATATGACTATATTGCAAGACTAATCAAACTATATGGAAATAATAATCATACACGTTTTTAGAAGTGTGTTTTTTTTTTCTTTTTTTTTTCCAATGTCATCCACATTTCTCACGATCTATGAGAAATTTTGCGAATCTAAAACCACGAACGTATTCTACTCAATTTTATCTTTCAAATAAGATCTATGATAATATACTTTCGGACTTATCATCACACAAGTATTTATACCTCATCATGCAAGTATTTATACCTATATTTGTAAATATTTATCCGCAATCGTGGACCCCGAATCTCCGCATCAACAGTTTCCAATCGTTCTTACGTCAACCTTTCTTAGTAAAAATAACTGACTACATAGGTATAAATACTTGTAATACTTGATATTAATACTTTTAAATATCAAAGCAGTGTCATATGTGTAAAATACTAGATATAAATACTTAAATAATGAGATATAAATACTTGTGTGATGATAAGTTTAAAAGTATATCATCATAAATATCATTTGAATAATAAAATGTGTAAAAGATGTTCATGATTTTAAATTTGCAAAATCTTTATAAATTATGAACGAGATTAAATAGATAAAATTGGGAGAATAATGAAGGGGGGGGGGGGGGACAATTATCATGCCCCTTTCCTTATTAAAAAAAATGCTCATCAATGTTCTTAGAAGCTCTGTTTAGACTTCAATATTTTTATACAATGTTTAAATTACCTATTTTAGAGAAAAACACTGCCAATATAGCCCTTTTGGTTCCATCACTTCAGACATTTACCGAAATAGTCTCATTTCATCGCTTCGGACATTTACCAAAATAATATTATCCAATTTCATTTATCCACTTGTATCCTGAAATAATATTGTCCCATTTTAGAAGTAACTCCATTGATACAATTCCATCTAACAAGGATCTGAAGATTTCATACAACTATTACATGACATTAGGATCTGTGCAGAATTCAATCTATGGTAGGGGTTCATTGGATTCAATTACACTACACAAATGTTAACCCAGGAAGCTTTCTAATACTAATAATCAACTACATAATCACAGGAGAAAACAAAAATAAATAGCATCAGTCTTAGGTAACATATATCAGTAAAATAACCTAAACAATTATATTTAAGCATATTTTCATTCAGCACTAGCATTTTTGTCACCATCAATCTCTGGCAATTTTACCACAGGAGGCAAATCAGTTGTCGGGGTACCAGGGCCAGTACCAGTGTTTTCTTGTACTGTATCAGAATTCCCTTCACCAATGGCACCAGTGCTAGAATCGTCAGCAGGCAAGTCAACCTTCTCTGTACCAGCACTGGTACTAGCGGCCATTTCCTCAGATACCTTCTGCATAGTTTCAACTTGACCAGCAACACATGTCTCAGCACTAACATTTTTGTCACCATCAATCTCTGGCGGTTTAACCACGGGGGACAAATCACCTGGATCTTGATTCTGAAAAAATAATAGTGCTGATTAAAATATGAGAAATGAAAATTGAACGAGTACAATACGGTACATGTTAATTCTTTGAATATGATATTGATGAGTACTAGGTAACATCAGATTTGGACCAAAAATTATAGAGATTGGTTGGAGTCAAATTAGCTCTAATGTGTGTTTTATTACACGAGGGGAAATTTCACCAAACAAAGAAGAATCAACAATTTTTTTTATTCACAACAATCAATAATCACCAACAGCTAACCCTCAGCAATATTGGGAAAAACAGCCTGTCATTCAAAAAACCAAATCAGAACTCAATTGTAACCTAATAAAACTCGAATCCAACTCTTGTTAACCTGGACCTTGGAAACAGATAAAAACCTAGGGAGATGCTAAAAAGTACCTCGTAAACAAAATCCAACTTCTAAACCTAACATAAACAGGCTAAACAGTACAAATCTACCTGTAACCCTCTCCCTCCTCTCCCTGAGGGGCAAAAAACACAAGGACAGTTACACGATTCGGGCAAACCTAGCTAGGTTTTCTTATGATCGGTGGGTTTTCATAGTAATTAAACCATCGCAAATCAGTTAAATTCATGGCATCAGACGAAAGTGATAAAAGTTGATAGATAAGAAAACCCAGTAAAGGAAACTGTTTAGAGGGAATTGAAATAGTAGATGAGCTTGCTTACCTTGAGAGTCAGCTGATGCTCTTGCAAAGTTTCAACTTGAGCAGCAATGCATGTCTCAGCATTAGCATTTTTGTCGCAGTCAATCTCTGGCCGTTTTACCTCAGCTGTGGGTGTACCAGAGATAGTACAACAAGTATTTTCTTGTACAATGTCAGAATTCCCTTCATCAACCTTCTCTGTACCAGAACTGGTACAAGCTGCCCTTTCTTCGGATACCTCCTCCATAATTTCAACTGGAGCAGCAACACATGTCTCAGAAATAGCATTTTGGTCACCATCAATCTCTGGCAGCTTTACCACGGGGAACAAATCAGCTGTGGGTGTATCAGGGCTAGTACAACCAGTGTTTTCTTGTACAGTGTCAGAATTTCCTTCAACAACAATGGCACCAGTGCTAGAATCATCAGTAGGAAAATCAGTCTTCTCTGTACCGGCACTAGTACTAGAGGCCCTTTCCTCAGATACCTTTTCCACAGTTTCAACTTGAGCAGCAACACATGTCTCAGCAGTAGCATTTTGGTCACCATCAATCTCTGGCAGCTTTACCACAGGGGACAAATCACCTGTGAGTGTATCAGGCCTAGTAAAACCAGTGTTTTCTTGTACTATGCCAGAATCCCCTCCATCAACAATAGCACCAGTGGTAGTATCGTCAGTAGGCAAATCAGCCTTCTCTGTACCAGTACTAGTATCAGTGGCCTTTTCCTCAGAAGCAACTTCCTTTGTTTCAACTTGGGCAACACATGTCTCCTGTAAAGGATCTCCCTCATCCACAGCTTCAAGTTCACATTTACTCTTTTCAGTTGTTTGCTCACTACCAGGTGCAACAGTATCACAACTACTCTCAGTTTGTTTCAGTTGAACATCTACGGTTTCCTTAACAGATTGAGAAGCACAGGAACCTGGAGCAGGAGGCATCACATTAACGGCATTATTACTACCACTTGACTCACCAATATTACCAACCTTGACTCCACTACTGTCATTTCCACTCTTGCACTCCAAGCTCCCAACACAAGTCTCAACAACTGAATCAATAGCAGTGTCAGGAGCAGCTTCATACACTAGAGTGCTTTGAGTGGGAGCTGCTTCAGCTTTCTTCTGACCAATCACTATTTCAATTTTCTCTTCAGCACCCACCATCTCAGTATCAGTATCAACTGGAACCGCTTCAGTTTTCTCTTGAACCACAGCCATCTCAGAGCCAGTATCAAGGGCAGCCATTTCATTTTTCTCTTGGACATCAGCCATCTCAGAATCAGTATCAAAGAACTCTTGGGCATCAGCCATCTCAGAATCAGTATCCATGGGATCCTTTTCACTTCTCTCTTCAGGAGAAGCCTTCTTTGAATCACTATCTGAGGGAGCCATTTCAGTTTTCCCTTGAAGAGCAGCCATCTCAGTAACAGTATCAACAGGAAATGTTTGATTTTTTTCTTGACTAACCACAACTGCAGCATCAATAACAGCACGACCTGCTTCCGTTTCCTCATGACTGGCAGCCGCCTTAGAATCAGTATCAGTCGAATCTGTTACCAGTTTCTCTTCACCAGCTTCTAGCTGTGTCTGACAGGTCATCATCATACAATTGGTATCCATTGAGCTTGTTTCTGTCACCTCTTGAGCACTTGTGGCCTCATTTTCAGTTTTGGGAGGATCTATTTCCAAATTATCTTTAATCGTCATTGCCTCGACATTGGTCTCAACAGAACTGGGTTTTATTGGCTCTTGAACAGCCATCACCTTGTTGCTCTCAGTTTTGTCAGAACCTGCTTCAATTAGCTTTTGCATTGCCTCCACCACAGCATCAAGCCCTTTAAAATTGGTATCCTCATGACTGGCAGCAGCCTTATAATTCGTATCAGTCGAATCCATTACCAGTTTCTCTTTACCAGCTAACATATTGGCATCATTATCATTAGAACCAATTTCTAGTTGCGTCGAGCTAGTTTCTGTTACCTCTTGAGCATTTGTGGCCTCATTTTCAGTTTTGGGAGGATCTATTTCCAAATTCTCTTTAATTGTCATTGTCTCAACATTGGTCTCAGAAAAACTGGGTTTTATTGGCTCTTGCACAGCCATCACCTTCTCGCTTTCAGTTTTGTCAGAACCAGCTTCAATTTGCTTTTGCATCACCTCTGCCACAGCATCATGCCCTAAAAAATCTGGGAGTATATTCTTAAGTGTTATCGCTGTCTCAATACTGCCCTCATAAGAAGCTGCATTTGTTTGGTCTTCAGCAGTTTCTGTCTCATTGCTGGTCTCTTGAGACTCTGATACTACTTTCTCTGGTACATTCACCGTCTCAATTTCATTTCTGTGAGATTGCTCTTGGTGTTTCTCTTGAATGGCCACCATCTGATTTTCAGTATCTTGAGAATCTGGCACTATCTTCTCGGGTATATTAGCTGTGTCAATATCAGCCTTATCAGAAACTATTTTTGTCGGGTTTTCAACTGTTATGGACTCGGTATCAGTCTGGTGAGACCCGCCGACTACTACATCAAATGCAGTTATTGCCTCATTGCTTGTCTCGTCAGACCCACTTTCCATACTGTCTGGAGCAATCACCACCTCAATGCTGGTTTCCCTAGACCTAGTTTCAATTCCCTCAGGTGCAGTCACCAGCTCATTACCTGTCTGGTCAGACACAGCTTGGTTTTTCTCAGATCCAGTTTCTATTTTCTCTGGACCAAGCACTACTTCGTTGCTCGTCTCATGAGAACCAGTTTTCACTGGCTCTTGCACTGCCACCATCTCCCTACCAGTTTCTTGCAAATCAATTTCCATTTTATCCTCCTGATGCATCACCATCTCTTTGCTATTATCCTGAGACCCTGTCAAAATTTTCTCTTGAACCTTAGCGTCATGGGAATCTATTTCCATTTTGTCCTGAACAGTCGCAGCCTCGTTACTAGTTCCGTGAGCTTCTTTTTCCACAGATTCTGTCCCTGCCATATCATTGATCATTTTACAGAGTATAATTAAGATATTGTATGGAAGTAGAAATCCTTGTATTCTCATTTTCAAATAAAAGTGGAGAAAAGGATTTTGGATTTGGTAAAATCCTAAAGAAGGATTTTTTAATCTGTTTTTCTCATTTTTTCCTTACCTTATAATATAAAAACATAATATAAAAACAATTAATAAAATTATCTAATCTACAAGAACAAAATTATTTTATGCTTAATATCTTTAGTTTAATCTGATTGTCTTAGTTCATCTCATTTTTTTATGTCTTAGTTCTGTCCTTTATCTGATCTCTCTTCGCCTAATTGTCTGATCTGTATGCAATTTTCAAGCCTGTTGTACCTATACTCTTTTTTCTCCTAGCTTTTGTTTGGCAAGCTGCTGTAAGCTTTCGATGAAATATTAGATTCTTTAATAAATCAATTCAAAAATGGATATCAAAAAATGTCTTATATTTTATATTATAGTTATTTCCAAAATCAAAATGAATATGCAATAAATCATTACAGCCATAAATTGGGATCAGTTTTTTTATCTGTCTATTCTGATCTTCCAAAGAGTGGAAACCATTTTTTTTAGAAAATAGTTAATTCTTAAATTAAGATAAAATAATTGAAAAAAAAAACAGGGTTTTTTTTTATCTCATAAAAAAAGGTAATTTATTCCCTAAAAAACAAAAAAACAAAAAAAAAATCTTACCAGCATCATTAGAGACCAGACTGGCAGAACCAGAATTGGTGGGAATATCTACTGATTGGGGTTCATCATCCTGCCTTTTAACCTGAGGAGAGACCACAGATTTCTCTTGAATGACCGTTTCGTTGGGATTTTCAATAGACTTGGGTCTTGATTCTCTATTGTAAATTCCTGACTTTCACCTTCACTGCTTGATGGTTTTACCATGTCATTTGACATGCTAGAAGTTGAGGTCTCAACAACATGGGCCTCAGAGTTCTTATCAACAAGAGATTCCTTCTCCAGCGCCCCACCTGAACTTACAGAAGCTACCTGTTCACCAACAACCAACTCAGTAGTGTGATCAGCTACAGAATCTATCTTGGTCACATCCAAAATGCTAGAAACTGCCGGCTCATGTTCAGCTTTCTCAACTACTGGTTCTGCTGTGTGGGTCCCTTCTGAAGTGACAGAAGCTACAGGCCCACCAGTCGACATCATCTCACATTTCTTATCAGCAACAGATTCTGTCACCTGAGCCCCTCCTGAAGTGACAGAAGCTGCCAGCTCACTAACAGAACGCTCGGAATTCTTATCAACTAGTGATTCTGTAACATGGGTCCCTCCAGTGAGAGAATCTGCTGGTTCACTCACAGGTACCTTGGACTTCTTTACTACAGGTTCTGCCCCATGGGCCCTTGCTGAAGTTACAGAAGCTCCAGGCTCACTAACAAACATCTCAGATTTCTTATCAACAGAAGATTTCATAATGGGGGCCACACCTGGTGCGAGAGAAGTTGCTGGGTCACTAATAGGGAGACCAGATTTCTTATGAACTACAGATTTTGCAACCTTAGCCTCTCTACAACTGGCAGCACCAGTTGGCTCAGAGTTCTTAATGACTGCCGATTCTGTTGCCTGAGAAGTTGCCGGCTCACTAACAGGGAGCTCAGATTTCTGACAAACTACAGATTCTGCCATCTTAGCATCTCCAGAACTGGCAGTATTGATTGGCTCACCAACTCCCACCTCAGAGTTCTTAATGATTGCCGATTCTGTTGCTTGAGAAGTTGCCAGCTCACTAACAGGGAGCTCAGATTTCTTATGAACTACAGATTCTGCCATCTTAGCATCTCCGGAACTGGCAGTATTGATTGGCTCGCTAACTCCCATCTCAGAGTTCTTAATGACTGCCAATTCTGTTGCCTGAGAAGTTGCCGGCTCACTACCAGGGAGCTCAGATTTCTTATGAACTACAGATTCTGCCATCTTAGCATCTCCGGAACTGGCAGTATTGATTGGCTCACAAACTCCCACCTCAGAGTTCTTAATGATTGCCGATTTTGTTGCCTGAGCCCCACCTGAAGTGACAGAAGGTTCAGGGCTTTGTATGACAGGACTAACAGTGCCACTCCTTCCACGTCGTTTTGGACCCTCAGACTGCTGCTGAGCAAGACGGGCCCTCCTTTCGATGGCTGCAGTTGAGGAGGCAGCCCTTGTTCTTGGTTCACTTGGTGGTGTTTTTCTCGGCCGGCCCCGACCCATGCCTCTGCCTCTGCCTCTCCCACCAGATCTGACTTCCACTACTGGCATTGGGACTGATGATGATGGGTTCTCAGGAGTTTTTCCCACATCAGCATTTTGAACTTCTGTGCTTTCAGATGCAGTGGTCAAAACTGGCATGACTAGTAATGGAGTATCTTCTTGGGACTTTTCAGTGACCGGCATGACTGGTAATGAATTATCTTCTTGGGCCTTCTCAGCAGTTCTTGGATCAGGAGCTGATTTTTCAGTACCAACATTGGATCCAGTAACATCTTTTTCTTCTATTATCTGTGCTGAATTCCTTCTGCGACCAGGTCTTCTAGGAGCCAGCTCAACTACTGACCCTGCCACAGATAAATTAAACATCTTTTCATAGCCAGGTGGCCCAACTGTAGAGATTGGGGTAGCATATGAAACAAGGACCGGGCCTGCTCCTGGTGGCACAACCCCAATGCTTGGACTAGCAACAGTATTTGGCTGCACGACCCCTCTAGGATCAGCTACTAATGCAGTCCCTGCAGGAGCATCTTTGGGTTCCTCCTTTTTAGCCTCCACTGCTGCCGGTTCAGCAGAAGATTTGGCAGCATTGGCTTGTACAGTCAAAGAAAATCCAGGTGCTACAGGGGTATCAGCAACTGGAGCAGTGTCAACATTTTGCGGCCTCCTGCCTCTTCTTGGTGTTTCCCCAACTTGACCTCTGCCTCTACCACGACCCCGACCCCGGCCACGACCCCGACCTGATGAGGAGCTGCCTCGAGGGGAAGTAGGGTCTGGTAGTACCACATCACCACCACCTTCCTGCTTCCCACTGACTTCTTGTTCCGTTGCAGGTACTGTCTCAGTGATGGCAGGAGTTGGAGTAGGCACAGATACAGACGATGCACTGACTGCTGCTACATCTGTGACTGCTTGCCGTTTTGGTCTCCCTCTCCCCCTTTTAACTGGTGGGGTAGGCTTCTCAGCTTCTTTAGGCTTCTCAGCTTCTTTATTCTGTGCAGGACCTGCAGGTATTGGTGTTTCTAATTTCGGTTGTTGCTGCGGCTGGGGTTCCACTGGGGGTTGGGGTTGGGGTTGGGGTTGGAGTTGGAGTTGGGGTTCTGATTTTGGTTGTGGTAGCTGCTGTGGCAGGTTTTGCGGTTGCAGTTGGGGTTGCGGCTGGGGTTGGGGTTGCAATGCGGGTGGTGGTGGCGGCGGTGGCGGTTGAGAGAGCTTCTCAAGGCTCCTGACCTTGGTTCCATCTTCATCTTTTATTATGACAGGATCTGGAACGGGAACAGGTACTGGAACAGGGGTCTTTAGTGCAGCAGTGGAAGTGTACCTGGTAGGTGATGCATCTGGTGATTCAGCCTGACAAAGTTTTTCAAACTCTTCCTCAGTCCACTGGTCCTCATAAGAACGCACCTGCAGAACAAAATTATGTGGAATTAGATCACATAGAAAAAGTGAAAGTTCCCAAGGGAGATCAAAGCATGGTAATTCAACTGAACACCCTAACTAAAAAGTAAACACAAATCAAACATTTAGCAGGTATTGAATAAGCAAAATGCTTTCTGAATAGTCACAATTTACTCACCTCACGGGCCCGTTTGCCTCTGCCGTATTGCACTGTGTCAGTACCACCAAGATACCCTCTTTTCTTTTTTGAGCCTGAGGTTGATGGTGGTGCCGGTTTGGCTAGCGTTTCATAAACCCTCATGGCTTTGCAAAAAGCCGCCAAGTCATCATCTGTGACAAGACGCGAGGGTAGTTGAAGAGACTGATCCGTTGGACCTGCTTGAGACAATGCTCGCCATGCAACCTAAAAGATCATGATATCACAGAAGACATACATAAATGATAAATGAAATGTGATTTTTTGGAGCAATTTAAATTCAGAAGTGTTATTATGTCATGTATAACTAAATCAACTGTGAAAAATATGCTCCGTTACTTCCCCAATTCACATTAAAGGCACTCAAATTCTACCATGGTGCTTGTCTTACACCATGAGCAAAAAAGAGGGCATTATACTTTGCCAAAAGAAGGAGAGAATCTGGATGATATTACATGTTATAGAAGAGCAAATGGCAGATTCTCATTCTGAGAAGCAAAAACCATGAGATTTTAATGCTTTTAATGGCATGCAAGAACAATTCCTTTTATTCAATTTTCTAATATTAAGTAACAATATTATTATTTCATCGAGCACAAGTATCAAGAACTTCATACCATTTCTGCTTCTTGCCTCTGCTTGTCAATGGATTCGAAGACATCTATTTCAGGTTCACTGCAATATAACATAACAACTCCACATTATCTAATGAAGTAAATAATTATTCAAAACACTGAGCATGTGGCTGACCATTGACGATTTACAACTCTAAAAAATCCCAAAAACTTACCTGCGGGCCAGGAGTTCATTCAGAGCATCATCACCCAACACTTGAGCAGATTCTTCTTTCTTGCACTCCCTCAAGAGATTTTCTAGATACTCTCGTCTATCTTCAGCACTGCAAGATTAATCAATAATGCATATCCTTTACCTTATTCTTATCTGAAGAACTTCATTCAGAGAATTTTGTGTAAAAGAATAATGCACCTTGTGTTATTGTCGAAGAAACCGGCAGTTATGCTCTGGTTAGCTACCCCAAGCTTGTGTTCAGCTGAAGCTCTGACTTGCTCTTCTACACTTTGGACCTTTTAGACAAAAAAAAAGGAAAGACGACAATTCAAAAGCATAAACAAATCAATCGATTAAAAATGGAGTTGGTACAGCTGATCAATTGACTAGAAAATATAATCCTTGGTCAGTCTAGTTAAATATTTGTTGAGTGCTAATTTTGCTGCAGCAAAGGTGTTGGTACCGATCATCTTCAGAAATACTTAACAGAATATGAGATGCTTACTGTCTCAAGACGCAAAACAAGGACATCCTTCTTTTGTCCAATCCTGTGGGCACGAGCTTGTGCTTGAAGGTCAACCTGAAAGCCCCCAAGTAAAATACATGTGAAACATGATAGAACAAAATGTAAAATAATGTAATGAAGAAGCTTAGATTTCTTTAAGCCTTTACCTGAGGGTTCCAATCAGTATCAAAAATAATAACAGTATCAGCAGCTTGAAGGTTCACCCCAACACCACCAGCTCGAATGCTACAATTTTAAGGAAAGAAATAACCTCTCATTTGAGAAAATGATCTATGAAAACAAGCTTATGTCGCTTCACACAAAATTTAAAAGAGTCTTTTTATCAACTCTTAAAGCCTATATGGTGCATATTAATTAACAAAACTTCTAATTCTCACCCTACCACAATTTTTGCCAACCAAAAAGTTAATGCAAATGTTAAGCAGATTGCTTGATTCTGTTGGCTTTAAAATATTCCACTTGCCTATCACATTGAAGACAATGATGGCTTGAAAAACGAATAATACAGTCTCGTTAGATTTTAACACAGGACACATTCATCAAAAACAATTGGTTTACAAGCTTAAAGCTGTTAAGGTCATGTACTCCTTCAATAATAGCTTAAAGCAAATCTAGAAATAACTATCAACAAAAATCAGGTAAAATACCTAAGTAGAAATATGAAAGCCGGTGAATCTGAGCGGTTGAATTCCTCAATAAGAGCTCCTCTTTCCATCCCAGAAGTATGGCCATCCAATCGAAGGTACTTATACTTTTTCCATGAAAGGTATTCCTCCATGACATCAAGCAACCTAGTCATCGTTGAGAAAAGCAAGACCTGCAATTTACCCCAAACAAGCAAATTATCTCACTACATGTAAGAAACCTAATCACCTTTCTGTGCCAATTTTGCATTCCTAATTTTCTTTGCTTTTATCTTTCTTATTTCTTATGTTTGCAGAATGGCTTGACATATACCCGGTGACCAGTAGCTTTCAGTTTGGGTAGTAACCGATCCAGCATTTCAAGCTTTCCACAGAGCCTCACAATATTTGGCAGAAAATGTTGTGGAAGCATGTTATCCACCTACATACACCAAAAGAGAAAAAAGTAGGAATAAGTAAACAAAAATCAAAGTAGGTCCACTTAAGGAACTCCTCTGGTTTATGTTCAATGGTGTGCAGCATATTAATCACATTCTTTCATAAAACCCCAACTAAGCACAAAAAATGAAAAGAAAAAAAAACATAGAGAAAGCAAAACCCTTGGACCTGGATTGATACTGCAATATATTCCTAAGATATCTTTTTGCAAAAACAATACCTCATCAGAATGCAGCTGGCTAAGGTAGGGATGGTTGCAAATATTACGTAGCTCCATCACAGTATTATGCACAGAGCGACTCTGTAAAAAATGTAAATATACATAAGGACTTGTAATTATAGTAAAAACCCAGCTAAAGAGTTGAAACATAGGAGAGTGGAATAATTTCCAGTGATTTAAATAGCAGCCATAGCAGCCCCTTTAGCATAGCGATTTGGTAGCCGCTAACCACAATTCCACAATAGAGTGTTTTAAACAACAGCAGATGACTTAGCGCCATAGCAGACAAGTAGACGGCATTTTAGCAGAAATAGCAGACTTTGTGCCAATTTAGTGCAACTTTTTAATATTCTTGCAGTTTTAGTTTAATAACTGAGCAAATATTTTATATATGCCCACTTCTACGAAACATTGTGATGCTTAATTTCTCATAATTCCTATTAGGAAATGTTGATTTAACTTCTACATTTCACTTTGGTAAGATATTCATGGCCTACACACTACAAGAAAATAGTTGCAATCACGACAGCTATGAACTGATAGTGGCTGCTAAATGGCCGCTATCTGCTATGGTAAATGACCACTGCTACAAGCCCGCTACCCAATATTTAAACCTTTCACAACCTTTGTACTGCCAATTGCACCAAGATTATCCTCCACACGTTTCATCAGAAGCTTTTGGTAAGCTGAAGCCTCGCATCTTACAAGTCTTTCAATCTTTTCAGGCAATTGGTTCTCCACCTATGTGAAAACATAAATACCAAATAGAAGGTTTTAAATACCTAAACATCACTTTTCAAAAAAATTAAAATACATAACAATCTAAATAAAGTAAATTGCATCTCAAGTTCAAAGTTTAAATTCCAAACAAAATGAGAGCAGACATGCTTCTGTACCTTGTGTTTAAGCCTTCGTAGCACAAATGGGCGAAGAACTTGGTGGAGCCGGTTTATGATAAGAAGATTTTCTTCCTCGGAAAGCAAAGCCTTTAAAAAGAAAAGGAGAAAAAAATAAGACTTTCAGCTCCATTTCTAACAAAGGACAAAAGGATTGAATACTAGCTTCGATTTGCTACTCAAGTTTAACAAATCAAGCATCTCAAAAAAAGAGAGAAATTCAATGCAACTCAGTTTCTTGGTCAATGAAGTATTTATTGACAAGTAAATCGTGGTAGAAAGTACCACTAAAAGGTACAGGTTACACCACAATGAGAAGGATACAAAACAAGTTGCTAAAAATCTTACTTGATCTGGAGAATTGTCACCACTACTCTCAAAGGGCTTGTTAAACCACTGCGAGAAGTCCTCTGACGAATTAAAGATAGTGGGCAACAGGAAGTTCAGAAGTGCCCATAGCTCCTCAAGATTATTCTAAAAAAACAAACATTGTTTGAAAAAGTAAAAAACAAGAATTTAACAGTTCATACATAGGCGGAATCTCCTGTATGACCCTGCAAAAGACCTAAATGTTGCAGGTACCCCAGTGGACAAGGGAAAGTTTTGTGCATAGTGTGCACCATAAACATTACGTGCAATTCTAGAGAACATAAATTTTCATTTTATACCATCTTGTTTAATCTGCAGAGACGCCTAAACTACATCCCTACCTGTATCACTACATACATGATGAAGCAAGGTCACAAGAAAAAGATGGGTACATATGGCATTACTCATTTCAGAAAGGATAACAAACTTTGGTTGTTTGCAGGTCGGCTAAAACTTCCACATGTAGAAGTGCAATTCAATACTTTCATACTAGTTATTAATTATAACCTGAAGGGGTGTTCCAGTCAAAAGCAACCGATGATAACTCTGGTAATGCTTCAGCTCTGCATTGAGTTTACAAGATGCATTCTTGATGCGGTGTCCCTCATCAATTATAATATAATGCCATTGTATCTTGCTGAGCTTAGGTCGGTCGTGCTTATTCATCAAGTACTCATATGTGGTGAGAAGGACATTGAACCTCTGATGAATTATCATCTCTCTGAAAGCAAAAGAAATAACAGGTAAAATTATTTTAGAATTTTAGAAAACATGAATTAAATAATTAAGGAAAATAAGAAGACGGAGAATGAGCAGAACAAAACAAGCAAAAAAGTTAAAATAAATAGAACTCTTCAAACCTTAGGAGATGACAAGTTAACTGTCAGACTTGGTCATGTGCCAACTAATGTTCGAAAATAATAATTGAACTTTTAAAAGCATCAATGTAACCACTCAAGACTTTTTATCTTGCTAAAAAATGGTAATATATCCATATCCTTTTAATAATCTCATTATACCCTTCAATGATCTAACGTAGGTGAATAGGTAATCCTTGTGCATACTGTTGAAGTTCTGGGGGCTTTTATGTGACTGGTCATAGAGATTTAATAATTTAAAAGCTAATGTAGTAGTGATTAACTCAAGAAAAAATTAATAAAGAAATATGAACGTACTTAAAAAGCCTGCGTCTTTCTTCAGGAGAGCCTGCATAAACGATTTTATTTATGCTTGGTGCCCAGAAGTTAAGTTCAGAGTCCCATCCTGGAAGAACAGAGGATGGTACCACAACCAAAAATGGTCCTCTATCATTCTTTGCCTCCATAAGATAGCACAACAAAGAGATAACCTGCCAGCACAAAACTTGTATAAAAAAAAAATTGGATACTCTTATCATTCTAGAGTCCTTTTTCGCATGTCTAGTACTGGATACTCTTATCATTCTAGAGTCTTGAGTAGTTAGCATGTCTAGTACTCCCTAGACCTTTATGTCCTCATTTCGGTACAGCAATTTATCTCCTTATTTTAATTTTTTTATTTTGTTCTTTATCTTATTTCATAATAATTTGTTAGTTACTTAGTTCAGTAGTTCAGTTGTTTGTCTATTTTATGCAGTGCAAGGGAACAGGTAGAAGGTAAGAAGGGAGAAGCCAAGCAAGTTGTTTTACTATGCAACAAGACAAATTACGCTGTGTAAAAAAAATCAATAACTTCGCTGATTTTGCAAATTTATAATAGACTAACAAAACAATGCAACCATTTCAGTTATTAAACGTCATATATTGGGAAATAAATAAAAATGGCCAAGATGTGTACTTGGACAGTTTTGCCGAGACCCATTTCATCTGCAAGGATTCCATTTAAGTTGTTGTTGTACAAGGATACCAGCCATCGTAATCCATTCAACTGATATCTGCGGTTTAGGTATGCACAGTGAGATTTTGAAAATACAAAGATAGCGAGTATTATCTCACATTGTATAATACAGAGTTCAAAATTTTAAACATCAGAAGATGCAACAGGTTGTGCAGCTAATGAGCCCAAATATATTCCTCATGACTAGACTTATTTGATTATTTTGCTTACAATATTGGAGTTCTCTGATTTTCTGTAACTTGCACTATTCCTTTCATGTACATAACAGCACTATGCAACTTGGATAATAAAAATAATTGCCTCAAAAATCTAAAAAGCTCCAAAAGGTAAAGACAGAAAGATCAAATTTTGCTTACTCGCGCAACTTTCCTCCTTGAAGATATGTTGGCTGATCATTAATGGTCTCCTTGACACTGATTAAACAAATATTATTATGATTAGATGCAGTATGAGCTGCTCACGTGCAACACTCTGTAAAAATAGAGCTAAAACATCAAGATTTGACAAATTACCTGTGTGCCAATTTATAGTAATTCTCATTGCTCTCAAGATAGTGCTGAAACATCCAGAGCCAAACAGTTACAGCAGTAAAAAAAATGTAGAAAAACAATGAATGTCAAGGCACTGTAAGAACCTGAGGGTTGTTGCTTTCTTCTTCAAGCTCAATTCCCAACTCATTCCTATCTTGTGAACTCCCACCCCTGCTGTCCTCCATGGCCTTGGCATCCTTCAGCTTAGACCCCAATTTTCTGAGATAATTCTCGGTCTCTTTAAGGAGTTGTTTCACCCGATCTGATTTGGTATCCTACAAGGCATATGACAGAAGGTCACATGGATTATGGTACCAAAGTTTCATTCCTTCCATATATACACACATTAGCAACATCTTCCTAGATGAATGAATATTAACTCATGCAGGATGTTATTTGAAAGTATGTCGTCAATTAAACAAGTGTAGAGCCCTAGACTTAATGTAAACATGGGGCTAGGAACATGATGTGTAAACTCTATCTTGTGTTTAAGCTAAATAAATGCACTAGACTTGAAAGGCATTGTGAGTCCAAATCAATTTGAGATTGGAAGGGGCAACATTAACATTACCAGTGTTTTAAAATGCGTTTTTGTTCATGCATGCGGAAGGCCACTGCATACCACATATGCGGTATGCAGACGCATATGCGGATTTTCATGCGGATTTATATATGCGGATTTTAAAATAAAAATCCACATATATATAGAGAGAGAGTGTGTGTGTGACTAATGTGCATTCCTATGCATACAGTCCAAATTTAAAATTTCAAAATCCAAAACGTCGATCCGAACCGTTCATCTTGTTCTCCATATTAATATGTGCTTGGAGACCAAATTTTACATTTTTCTGAATTTTTTTACTATTTATTAAGCCGCTTTGAAAATTGCTGATCCAACGGTGGCTGCTGATCCGCATGGGAGGACCGCATGGCCTCATATGCATTTTTTTTATTCCGCATGGCTGCATATTCGGACCGCATATGCGGCCGCATGCTCAAAACCGCATGGGATGACTGCATGGCCATTCTAAGCGCGGCTGCCGACCGCATACGCATATGCGGCCCATGCGGCCGCATTTTAAAACACTGAACATTACTAAACCAGATTCTGAACTCGAATGATAAACTTTGGAACTAAATGACATGGTTGCATAATTGACAGCAGTTCCATTGAACCATGACAAAAATCTATTAATAGCAATTAAGGAAATGACAGGAAAAAGGATACAAAAGAGAATGATAAAAGGGCTGACCTGGACCATCCTGAGATAGCCTTCAACGTCATTGTTCTTGAGGAGATTAATCTTTTCGCGTTGGATACGATCAATCTTCTCCTTATGAATCCTCTCCTTTCTTTTGTGGAACTCCCTAACAAAGCGGTTGAATCCCCTCCACCTCTCTTTTTTCGCCTTAAATCCATCCTCCAGCTTCTCTCTGTTTTCCCAAAATAAAGTAAATTAACATTACAGTCTGGTAACAATCGTCAAATAAAATAAGAATAATAACTTGGACAGTTCTTCTCAGTGCACTGCACAATATGGGTTAAAAAATAGATCAGACAAAAATTGTTCATACTAAGTTAAGAGAAATACACTTGACCATAGAACAGTGTACTCAGTTAATATGTAATTCCATATGTAAAACCATATCCCTTGATATTAATAATAATGAAGAAGTTATAGAAGCTACACAGTATGCCCCTAGCAAGAATTATTTAGTCAGGCAGGGGTGGTAAGGGAATATTAGACCAGGCAGGGGCATACTGTGCCCTTCTTGCGGTCCTATTTAGCAAATAGGATTATTTATTTTGAGACAGTGACTTGTAAATATTTTCTTTATCAATATATTTGTAATATATTGCCGACAATTGTCAACAACCTTCAAAAAGAAAACCTCAAGTTATAGGATGCAAGTGAGAAACATTTGATACCCTATCAAATATGGAATTAATCAGCGTGTATTCCAATAAAAGAGCAAACATATCATATGTAGCCATCCATGTCCTATTCATTACAAAACTTAATTACCCTCCTTGTTTGCTTCCTTGTAAATAAACTATGGCAAAAGAAGTGCAACTTTGAGTAAATAAAGTAACTGCAAAAATATGGCTGTACTTCTCGAGTTGAGAGAAGAGATTCATAGCACTTGTCTATTTTATGCATATATTTTAGATTTCGCAAAGCACTCAAAAGTTTTTTTCTTTCTTTTACATTTGAGTTAGGATATGCTTTCTCTAAAATCTAAAAAAACAAAGAATAAATGCCTTTCATAAAGAATTAAAAGACAAATACCTTTAATAAAGAATAAAACAATGGGACTTAAGTGGTTCTATATGTCCTTGTCCAAAGATATTCAGCAGGCATCAGAACCACTTTAAAAATGAGGAACTAATTGCCAGCATCAACTTAATGCCAGATAGTCAAAAAACAAGTAGGCTAACCTGTGAGCTTCAACGTCACCAAAGAAATCCTTCTGCCTCTCTCGAATACGCCTCTGCCTTTCTTCTTTCATTTTTTGTTCAATTTTCTCAAGCTGCTTTACACGTCTACCATGTCGAGATTTCTTAAACGATTTTATGCGTGTCATATCGGCTTTGATTGGCTTGAAGAAGTCATTCATAAAATCACTGCCCAACAAAACAGTAATAACATTAAAAGGTGCTTGCCTTCCCAAGAGCAACAACAATAACAACAAAACTCGATGTCATTATTACCTGCGTACACGGCGTTGAAGTTGAAGAAGCTGAAGCTTTTTCAACTCAATAACACTCTTTCTCTTTGCTGCTATATCCTCCGATGAGCTTACAGTTTCCTGATGGAAACACATTTTGGAAAGTAAGCGCATTATGGTACAAAGCAAATGCAGAATATGTCAAAAAAAGGTATTTATAGAGGGGCTCCAGTAGAAGTACTGCAAGAAGTATGAGTCAGTTATACCAAAAACTGTCAGATAAATCTATCTTGAGGTTCACTTTTTAGTTCATCTATTAACATTAGAACATAATATATAAATAAACAAGAACTTGTGCTGGATGGTTATTATAACAGTGCTCTTAACAAAAATACGTATGGGTAACATGAAACTTTTATAGGCCTGTGAAACAGTGGAAAATCTAATGATGTTCAGATATGTAGATGCAAGTAGCAAACCTAATTCAATAGGAAAAAATGATACATAATTATACCTTCATTCTGGAATCTCTAATTCATGTCAACACTGTAAGACTCTGAGAGATAGCACAGTGAAACTTTAACTGTGTAATTGATCTAATCTCATTCCAAACTTACCCCCTCCCCCCATCCCAACAAAATAAGTAAACACTTGTAAATCATAGATGATAACATATTTAAGTAACTTTCCATACCTTTAATTTCTCAAAGGATGCCACCATTCTCTTCTCCCCCTTCTTCAATTTTTCAACCCATTTTTTTCCTGCATCCTCTCTTCTTGTTTGATAGTCTATCACCCATTTCTCACAGGTGGTATACTTGGGAGGTGAGCTGGGTACATTGTCCAGCTCAAAAGTACCACCTTCCTCTTGGTAAACCCATTGGTCAAACTCACTAAGCACATTACTTGAAGCAGTGTGCCCTGGAAAACCATGAACTGGGGCAGATGAGGCCACTGGCTCAGTACTCACAGGCACCCTCCCTCTGGCACCAAAAGGCGAAGAACTGCAAGCGTCCTCCCCTTCATTATTCATCACTTTTGTTAGCATGTGAGCATCCCTCAAAGTTGAATCATGCCTAACCAAACTGCTTGGGTTGTTGCCACCAGCAGCTACCATAGCTTGGTTAAGAAAAGCACGACTCTGAAGCATAGCAGCAGCTGCATTGAGATTCGCACCTACAGGGCCTGGATGTCTCGAGATCTGTGCACCAGCTGCATTAGGCTGTTTAGTAGGCACAGTTTGCTTGTTCTCTGGCTCATTACTCGACTTGTCAGCACTTGAGGCAGCACGCTTTTGTTTCTTGTTAGCAGGTTTTTTTGGTTCCTTCGAAGATGAAGCAGTCTCCATGGTGCTGCCGGTAGATGGTCGGCCAAATAAACCAGAGCTGTCCTGACTGTTGGCCATTGTCTCCTTTGTAGAGTTATCCGTGCCTCTACTCTCACTACCCATCTGGCCTCCCGCACTGCCACCTAAGCCAACCGGTACAACAAACAGCAAGAAACTTAGTGCACATCTTTACGATGAAATCCAAGAAACCACATACCTTTCAAGATTAATCTGAGATTTGAGTAAGGTTGAGAACAAAAAACAGGTGATGGAAGTATTTGATGAGTGCTTACTCTCAACTGGTAAGTTTTCACCAAGACCAAGTGCAATATCGAGATGTGGCCTCCTTGGTGCCATGTTGTTTCTGCATAATAACGACAGCAACAAAAATGATTCTTTGCAAGTCTAGAGAAAACAGAATGTCTAACACAGGATAGAGATATACCTGAATGCAAGAAACACGAGGCACTGTGCTCTGAGTTGCTTCAATTGATGCTCTTTGAATGGCACATTCGAAGCCATAGAAGGTTGAGGCATCCTATCTGGTAGACCCAGCTCAGGTCTTGATGCAGTTTTTATATTGCTCATCTGTCCTTGCATACCACCTCCCTGTTTCAACATGGGGATTCAAGTTTATTCTGTTTAAAGAATTACAAGAGACTGCTGGAGACAAAAAGATATTGGTACTGATAACTGGTTGTGTACTCAAGGAGACAAGCTCCCTAACAACAGCCGTTGTTAATGTAACAGTGTAAAAGCTACAATTCAAATTCAATTTCCATTTTTCTTCAATATTTCTATTCTTCTACAATAACATAAACATTTATGATTACTTGTTTATTTTTATATAAAAGACGGGAAAGAAAAAAATCCCAAGCAGTTGCCTCTCTACTCTCCCAACTAGGCACACAACAACACTATGGAAAGAGAAAATCCCAAGCATATCTTAATAAATACATTTGTAGATGTGTATCGATACGTGGTAGAATAATATCCTCTAAATAGAAAAGAATGAAACTCATTCTCCTTTTCCAATCATTATATTTTGTTCTATGTAATTTAACCGTATAAGAAAGGTTCAATGTTTTACTTTATGCTTAGTTAGTACGAAGTATTGCCACAATATTTCACTTTTATCTTGTTATTTTTCTTCTTACTATTTTTTTTTTGTTTTCCATCTACCCAAATAAGGAAGCATTTAAGTTTCTCCAATAAAATAGGAAAGAATATTAAAGGGTTCGGGCAGGGTATGTCATGCCCTGCCCGACTCTGCCCTTGCCTCTCCTACCCCGAAAGGAGCATACCTTAATAACAAAAGATAAATATTGTACCTGGCCAAAGTAAGGTGGTCTACTATCGGACCCAGGGGGGAGAAACTGAGAGGCCATATCGCCAACATGAGATGCTGAACCAAACTGGGGATTGGCAGGATTTAATGATTCTTTGCCTCTCTCAGTTGAATGGGACCCAGGAAACATCTGAAGATTCCTTGACATTTGGTGCTGAGGTTCAGGATTGCCAAATTGGGGTCCTGCCTGGTGGGATGCAGCAGGAAGCTCCTGTGCAGAGAAAGAACTGAACATGCCTCCTCCGGCAACAGGGTTCATTTTTCCTTCAAAAAAAATGACCAATTAGTCAAGTTGACCCACAAAATTGGAAGTATAGCTCAATTAAAACCAAATAAAAGATCAAGCTTTTAAAAAATGTAATTAAGCTTGTTGTCAAGTCATTTAACTGTTTAATTGAACTCCTAATGATAAAATTCTCTAAAAAGATGTGCTTTTAACACCTTGTTTGGATGGAGAGTAGAGGAGGGAAAGGGAGGTGAAGAATTGAAGGGGAATGGAATGGAATAGAAAGGAAGATTAACATATTTAACATCTTTTTGTTTGAAAGATTGAGGGTAAAAAAATTAACTTCCCTTTCCATCCTATTTCTTGTTTGGTTAATTAAAATTTAGAAGGTTAATGAGAAATTCGGTGGTTGTTGTAGGTTTGTGACAAAGAAACTTGTATGAGAATTGTATAGGTAAGATATAGGGTTGGGCATTTGTGTCATTTTTTCTGAAAAATTTGCAACAAAAAATTATTTCCATCAATTACACCCAAAATTGGGAGGGAAATCGACTCTATTGATTATAATCATGCAAGGGTTAAACCTTCCACCTCCTGTATCCTTCACCTCCAATATAATTTTGTCAATCAAACACGATTCGAAGGAAATTTTTATTTTCTTTCCATTCCCTCCCTTTCTCCACTCTCCATCTAAACAAGGTGTAAATCGTGTTTAAATGGTGTTTAAAAGGGGTTTAAGCTATCAAATGGCACCCCACCGTTAAATGTCATTAAACGTTTTTTAAAAGCTTACAAAGGATAGGTATTCTAATTTCTAAGATAAAAACTTTCACTTGGATGCTGGTTCAGCTTTGACAGTAGCCCTAAAGCTCCAAGGGAAGAATGAGCTGTTCAGTAGTTAATACTCTCGATAGTAACATGATTACAACAACTTGAGATCATTTTTAGCTTCTCTTCTGATCCATGGATTTGTTTGTCTTTTGTACTAAGCGTTTAAAAATAGTGATACTCCTTTTATTTTACGATAAAAGGAATTAGTAAACACGTAAGCAATTTGGTTTCAAAAGGTATATTAGCTATTAGGTACCTTCTAGACTAACTCCAAGGGGAGGTCGCAAAAGACCAGGAACAGATCCTTGTGGTGCATTACCCCTCATGGCCTGATTCATCTGGCCCCAGCCCAATCCGGGCCCGAAAGCTGCCCCTCTAGGGTTCATGGCAGCTTTCTGCATCTCAAAGGGTATATTTCCCATCCCAGAAGAAAAATGAGGCAGACCTTGACTACTCATAACAGGCCTCCCGGCAAACAGCCCCACACCATCTGGCTTAAGTGGGTAAGACTGTCTACCATGGACCAGATCCATATGGTCCTGTTCCCCACCCTTGCTAGGAGGCTGGATCTGAACCCGAGGTGCTCCTCTGGCCACTTGCTTCCCCTTTCTGGAGTTTGCAGTGTCTGATTTAGGGTTCTCTTGTAAATCGGAAGTAGATCTTAGATCTTGCCTTTTTCTCTTCTCAGTGTTCTTTGTTTTCTCTGACTGTTCATCAGATTTCACAGAGTCGTGCCTAGAGACATCTTGTGAATTTTGGGATCTGGTGTCATCTGCTTGAGACACCTCATGCCTAGGCAATGCATCTGCCGTGCCTAACAGTAAATAATAAATTTTTCACTAGCAAACAAATGAAAAAGAAAGTAAAGATATGATAAAAATGAAGCTTACTCCTGAAGCTTTCCCTATTATCAAATAGGGCCCTGTTTTAAAATGTTTGGGGTTGCACAAGTTTTTTACTGTATTTGCAAACAGTGCACCAAGCATTTCAAATGCTTTACATTTTTGTATGCTGGCTAACAAAATCAAACACTGATATATGGGTTGAGTAAAATCGACAAAATCAACCTTATTAGATATCATCTTTACTTTATTCAATAAAGCGCACATTTAAATAAACAGGACGTCCATAATTTTATTGGAGTGAGAGACAGAGAAACACACATGCATGCGCATGTCTGAGAGAGAGAGAGAGAGAAGGAGAGAAAATTTGCTTCATTTGTATGCTATACCCAAAACCCAATATCCAACTCAGTTGTTAGTTTTTTTTTTTTTTTCAGTTAAACACGACCCCATTATAAGACAGTATAGTAAAAAACATAGGTCCAACCCACATAATAAATCACCTATCTCTGTGATAAGAGAAGTTCATTATTGACAGGGAAATAATGTTGAGAATAACAAAAACCTTAATCCAATGGCATAGCACCATTTGCAAATATGCAAAAATTGTGAGTACTAGGGTTGTAAATACAAATAAAATAAGTTTAATATACAAAAGAACCCAAAACAAGTTTTGTAAGATTTTATCAATTACCTACTGTAACATTCCACGGACCAGGATGCGTTTGTGCACTTCTTCCAGATGCTTCCCCTCCACTTGCATGTGGTTGATTTGCAGCCATCTCATTTTCCTTTAATGAGGCACTCCCACTTGCACCTTCCCCGGGATGAGGTACACCAGGCATTGGTGCTTGGCGAGCTGCCTCAATCAAAGCATTCATGTCCAGTCTGTTTTGATTAACCACACTCTCCATGGCCCTGGAAACAAACAAAGGTGTTTAGTGAACCTTTAAAAATACCAATTTTCAACCACCAATAGAAAAATCCATCTGTTAAAAATTCGTACAAGTATTTTATGTATGATTTATTTTGATGCTTCTCTCTTTTGTATGTGTTTGAGTGACAGAGAGAGAGAGACTTGTTCAATTAGAAAGCATGTAACCAGTATGTCCAGCCAATGAAACCATAGCACTAACAAGTAAAATCGACCATCAATGACTTCTTTGTTATCCAAAAATTACAAAAGAAAAATACTCTTGCTAGTTTTTATGAATTTGGGTGTTGAGGAATTCTAACTATAAGTTCACAAGCCAGACTATATTATACGAAAGAAAATAAACGGTCTTTCATTGTGTTAGCTTGTTTCTGAGATATAAGTTCTCAAGCCAGACAAATCTTTTTAATTGGTTACATATTACAAAGGTTAATAACTAGCAGTTTCTAGATCTGCTAGTGTCTAAACACATGGAGAGAAACTAGAGAAAAGCTTAGTGCGGAGAATAGATAGCCTTATCCTACTATAAATTAATTGTGTATAAAATGTAATATCCATGTCAAAATAAAGCTTATGAATAAATTATTCTGGTTGAGGTATTATATAGTTCAAATGAGACCTTCACGTGGGTGTTAACTAAGGTGTCGGGAGTTTTGTAATTAAGGAAAATCAAGGATGCCTCATTGCATCTGGGTCTCAAGTTGAAAAAGAGAAAAGTGCAGTTATTACTGGGACACAATGCAAGATGTTCTATTGAGATTGTTCAGTATGATACATGGTTTGTCTGTTTCTGTGGACTGTACCGGCAGTTATGGTATAGATTTAATGCAACAAAAGAAAGGAAGAAGCAAGAATACCTTGAAATGACTTGAAATGGCAGTGTGTTCTCCTTACCACTCCTCTTCATATGGAGACATATCTATACAAATAGTAAAATTGCAAACCATTAGCAACCCATCACTGCTGGGATCGGTGTCATCCGTGCATTTGTCAACCCAAAAGTCAGATTGATCGTTCTAATAATTTGGAGACCCAAACAGGAGTAAAAATATTAAGTAATTGGTCAAAATCTATCAACAAAGGCAATTTTATTGGTGCATGCACCTCAATGTTTTACTGAGCAGAAACATTGAATATCAACAAAATGTATTAATTAAGGAATAAAGGGCTACAAGGGCAATTTTGGAAGGGACAAAAATACAGAACACGACAATTTAACATTAATCTCCCTGTCATCTTGCATTGAGTCAATTAATTAAGTTAACAAATTTTGGTATACACAAAAAAGCATGTGCTATGTACCATGTAAAGTTTTGTTGCCAACTTAGCCGGCTCATCCTTAGACTCTTGGATGAGTCTCTCGAGTAATTTTGCTGCCTCCATTTCCAAATCCTGTCCTGAAGCCATCAGTTCTCCAAAAAACTACAAAAAGAAAATACAACATCCACTATAGACCGAGCGAGGGGATGTCCAGCTGGGGCCTATTGTATGGTTTGTACAAGTACCTTACTTAAACTTAGGACCTTCCATTTTGTGTTGCTACCAAACGGTTTTGAAAATCTATCTGCAGCCCACGATCCGATCCGACTAAAGCATTTTGGTTTTGGACGGAAGAACCCTAGAATTGGAAGAGACTCACCTTATGTTCGAGTTACGCCGATTCTTCCTTTCATCACTTCTCGTTTTGTGACTGACTGAGGCTCTGATCGTCTCTTCTATTTCTCACTACGTTAGGGTTTTCGATGATTCTGTTCTGTATAGTGTGAATTGGAGAAGAGAGAGGTATCGTAAGGGGTCAGCTTGGGTTAACATTCCTCTCCAGTTCAAACAGCAAAGGTGCGTTCAGACTCGGAGGATCGGTTAGATAGCTAGATTTGTAGATAAAATTTGCGAATATAAAAGCATCAACGTTTTTTTTACTCAATTTTCTATTTTAAATGAGAACCATAAAACATAACTTTTGAGTTATATTTGTATCGTTTATTTTTTTTACCACTTTAAATTTCTATTTTTTATAGCTTTAAATTTTTGTAACTTTCATTTTTTTTAAATTTATTTCAAAATAATTTAAACCTATGTTTATAAATATTCAAATATTTCATATAAACCTAACTAATAACACTTCAAATATCTAGAGTAAAGCGTATAAACCTCATGTACAGAGAATTTGAACTCCAACAATAACACTTCAAAGCATATAAATTAAACCTCAGCATAACACTACATTTACAAAACTCATGTACAAGGCATACAAACCTCGTGTACAAAGCTTTGAAATTTTTAATAGTTGTAGAGTGAGATATAAAAACTTGAAAATTTAAAGTGCTCATTAGCTTTACTTTAAGAAAAAATTGATTTTAAAATTACTCAAAAGTATTTTTTCATGGATCTTATTTAAAAGATAAAACTGAATAAAAAAACGTTCGTATTTTAGATTTGTAAAATTAATCACAGATTGTCGAAAAAATGAATGAGAATGATCAAAAAATAAAAAAAAGAGTGGGTGAAAATATTATTTTATTTTTTGGCTTAAAGACAGAAGTAGTTAAGAGTTAAAACTATTTAGATTTAGAATTTTCATATTTTTATATAGATGTTTAAATGCTTGTGAGTAACATTTTAAAATGTTATAAACAGAGCTTTAAATGTTTAAATATTAGCACTGAAAATAGAAGTTAGACAACATTGAAATATATTTTTTTAAATTACTTGGGAGACACGCTTTGATATGATGACTCGGAGGACCATAACATTTCTCTTAAAAAGTTGGAGCGTATTTATCATTTTTTTGTAACTATAATTAATTTAGTGAGTAAAAAGTTTGATGAATTGCATTATTGGAGAATTTGCTTGCGTAAATAAAATGATATATCAATTTGAAACTGCCTTAATAATAACTTGTGCAAATTTGAGATATAATCGAGAATAACCATTAGTTTTGGTGATTTAATTACTATAAACGTGTCTGAAATTAATCGAAAATATCAATAATATGTCCTTTAAAAAGAAAATATCCAAAATACATTGAATTCGTTTAATCGCACTACTATTTTATTTATTATTATTATTTTTTTTGACAAATTGGTAGAGGCTACCAATTGAACAGAAAATAAAATACAACAAACAACAATAATCAGCTATATATTCTGTATCACAGCCCATCTGAAATGAGGGAGTCTTGCATGGTCCTGTTTCTGGTTGAGTGCTTCATTAAATCAATCCATATATAGTGCCGCTTCCTGACATATATTATTAATAAGCACATTCACACTTAACCTCTCATTTCGAAAAATCCTCCCATTCCTATTCTTCCATATCATCCAAATCGCACATGAGATTATAATGGGCCCTATTCTGTTCCAAATCGAAGGTCTGCCCCGCCTTGTCAAGGATTTTTTTTTCCATACATCCTTAAGCGAGTTACCTCTGCATAGAACTCGATCCATCGGTATCTATCCCAACTTAATTTTGACTGATATATTATATATACCATGCCATACACTCCTTGCCCATTCACAGCTAAATAGTAGGTGGTATATATGCTGTCTCCTCAATACCCGTTTGATACATTATACATCCAACTTCACATTAATTGCATATGTCTCTAACGCAACACGTACATCCGGTGTCAAAATTCTTTTATTCAACACTTAGCGGTACCTTATACTTCCAAGTGTTCTTCTCACCATCAACTATATATCTTCTCTCCTCCTAGTATTATATCATAAAGGCCATGTTTAGTTGTGGACTAAATAGTGGAATAAAGCCTTGAAGTCTCACTTACTCTATCAAACGTGATTTTATTGAGCCGGACTAAGACGGAATAAGCTGATCTTTAGGTCGGATTAAATTGGCCTAAACTAAACCACATCTCTAAGTGGTTTAATTTTAATTGAGTATGAGGCCTAATTTTTCATTATTTTTCATAATTTTTAATCACTTTTTAAGAAATATAAAATAAGCAATTAATTTCTTTTTCATTTACGTATAAGAAAATTTATAACTTTATTAATTATAGAATCAACATTTTTTTTAAATGGCATAACTTTTTAAATCAACAAAAATATGCAATTTAGAAAATAATTAAATAAAATATTTTTTTAAATTGTACTACAAAATAATAAAAAAATTGTTCATCAACCTAACATATTTTTGACAAATAAATTAGTACACATATAACTTTAATTAAATAAGATTCATTAAATACAATGTGCTTCTCTAAGATATAGAATTAATTTATACATAACTCATTGTCTTGTACAATTTCTTTCAATCAAAATGAAAAGAAAAAAAAATACGAAGAATAGTTTTATTATTATTATTACAAATTTTATGGACAAAATAATTTGTAATATCAAATTTTTACCAAACAAGAAATAATTTAAGTCAAGATATAACTTTAGATATCAACTAAACATGAATAATTTAGATCGACGTAAGTTGGAATAACCAAGTTAGACCTCATTTATTTTAGTCCACAGACCAAAAGGACTTAGCGCCATACATATTGCACTACTAGAGATATAAAATTGTTATGTCCTTTTAAAATTACGCTAATAGTAATTTTGTAAGTTTTGGATATAATTTGGGGATGCTGATAACAATCCCGCAGCCTCTACCCCGCATTTATCCCTGCAGATACTGTCAAAAAAAACATGGGGGGATCGCTCAATTATTAATGAGCGTTTAAAAAACTGGGTATTTAACTTGAAACATCAAAGTATTTACCTTGAATTTGTCAAGTATTAAACCATCTGCAATGATCTCTATTTATGAAAGAATAAATCAAACCATTAATTGTCCCCGCACAAAATTTCTTTTTTTTTAATCGTTCCCGTACAACTGGGGACCATTAAACATGGGAGGACCGCTCAATCATTAATGAGCGTTTAAAAAATTGTTAGTATTTAACTTGAATTTGTCACACATTAAATTCTATATAATGATCTCTATTTATGAAAGAATAAATCAATCAATTAATTGTCCCCGCACAAAATTTTCTTTTTTTTTGAATCGTCTCCGCACAACCGGAGACTATTAAATAAACAATCCCATCACTCAATGATAAATACTCTGAGACATAATGATAAATACTTTATGTTACATGGATAAATACTTCTCATGCATACTTACAACTTTTAGTTAAACATCAATGATAAATACTCTCATGCATAATGATAAATACTTTATGTTACATGGATAAATATTTTGTATTACATAGATAAATATTTTTCAAACATAATTGCAACTTACAGTAAAACATCAATAATAAATACTCTATGTTACAGAGGTAAATACTTATAAGAAATAATGATAAATATTTTTTTGAACATCAATTAACAAATAAGCATTTATTAACGGAGATTGTTATTAGATAACAGTATAATTAATGCGGAGATTGTTTTTAAAGGAATAATTAATACGGAAATTGTTATTAGAGGAAGACATAATTAATGCGGAGATTGGTATTAAATGAGGGTCTAATTTAATACAGAAATAAAATGAAATTTTTAGTGAAATTAGTAGAGGGATATATGATAGTTAAGGAAGAGAGAGAATGTGTGAGAAAAATGGAGAGATGGGAGTGGGGTTTCATATAATTATTCACAATTTGGAGCGTAATTGTGAGTTCCGACGATTTATCACTTAAATATGCTCATGCATTAATCGGAAATTGATCTAATAATAATTTTTGCAAATCTTAAGTTTCAATTTGGTGATTTAATCGCTTAAAATATGCCAAAAATAGATCTAATAATACTCAATCTGCTGACTTGCATTATAGATTTTGTTGGAGCAAAAATTGTCATATCCTTTCGAAATCGATGCAATAATATTTTTTCCTAATGTAATTCGAAGCGTAACAAAAAAACAAATATTCAATATGCTCACAAATCAATCTGCTTAACTGCATAAATTTTCTTCGGTCATAAAATCGGTACATCCTTTTGAAACGTGGTCAAATTATATATATCTAGCCGGAGATATTTGACGGTTGTATTCATTTCTTGTATGATTTATGCGGTATATGTACCTGATTAGCATTGTTTTGGCTTGGCATACACCAAATAGATATATTTAATGGGGCTGCCGTGCTCTTTTACATATGCTTAGAGAAATTGATATCAATTATTTCTAACAATTTTATCTGACATCTGAGTTTTAAGTTGTTAATAAGTTTTGAAAATGAAAATACAATGTAAATATCAAAAATGAAATCATTTAAATTCCCCCCGAGCTTAACTAAAAGAACTATTAGATATGTGATGAGTGAGACTATGCTGGTTTATGAAGTAAGACAATACACCAAAAAATATAAGCACAAAAGGCAATAGACAAATAATTTCTTATTAGCAAGGGAAACTTGAAATCCTCAAACAGTGGCAAGTAAGAAGCAAAAAAAACCCACCCATATACCAAGGTGTGGCAGTGAAGTACCAACTAAAGAAGTGCTGAAATGTAAAATTTAAAAAAAAAAAAAAAAATTTGTTCTGAGGCCAGATTTACTGGCCAGCTGAAAGAAAGAGCAGGTTATTCCTTCTTGCCAATACCGTGAGACATGTTATATATCCCGCGCCCCTGTTTCATTAAACAAGCAAATGAAATAGACAAATATCATAAAGATTTTTTTTGCATGACCACATAAATATTGTCAATTTCATAGCCTATTTTTCCTTTTTTTTAATCCATTCATGGTATTGTAGAGAGAATTGAGAAAATAAACCCCTCTTTACTTTTCTTCATTTTTTGCACGACCTAAGTGCAGTTAATTTCAGTCAAAAAAGGGTAATGTCAGCCAGAGAGTACCAATAGCAAAACCAACCAACAACCAAACTAGATATACCTATCCGCCAGCAGAAAGTTTTCCTTGGCACGTGCAAAAAAAAGAAAAGAAAAATGAAGTCTGCATGGCAAGTGCAGCATTAGGACAATCTGGATGCTAACTTATCCATTGACCCAAATTTAATTCCAAGGGAATCAAAATTTCAAACTGAGCCAGTCAAAAGACCATAAAATGAGAAAATAAAAAAAATAAACTGGCAACATATCAGGCTTTATGTATTGTATTGAATAGAACTAATAAGAGAAAAGAAGGGAGATATACAATGAGGAAGAGGCTGGTAGCAGCAAGGGCAAGAGGGATGCCAACAGAGGTGATGGCATCATAGCGTCCCTTGAGGAATGTGTGCTTCTGTACATTCTGGAAGAAGCGCTGCTTCTCCAGTATCTTCTCTCTTGGCACAAATGGGGCCTCCGACATCCTATTAGATGCATATATTAGTTGTATTTGACATGACGTTAAAGAAATAATAACCATAAAACAGGATCATGATAGATTTTGGGGGGGAGGGATTTGAAGGGTTGGATCTCACCCCTTCTACCTCTCAACTTTTTGCAATTCCCAAAAATGGGGCATGAAGAAGGTTAGAGAAATTTAGGTGTATTAGATTTTAGATTTCCTATTAAATTCTTCTCTCTTATCCCGCTATAGCACTAGGGCATGTTTTACTAAAAAATAATCATTCCCCTCTCCTCCCTATAGTTATTACAAACTTTGGAGCAGCATTACACTTACAGTAGTCCCCTCCCTTCCCAATCTCTTCCCTTTCTTTATCCCACCCCCTCCTCTCCCTTTCTAATCCCTTAGCAGGTACATTTATCCAAAGAAAAGGGGCATTGACCTCAATCAAATGAGCATCTCTGCACTCCTATTTTATATAAATTAGCAGAAAATAGCCTAAAATTAGAGAGCGCGCATACAATTGGATCTTGATTCTGAAAATTTATCATACTAATTTATATGAGAAATAAAAAGGAACAAGTACAATATGGTACCTGCTAATTATTTGTATATGACATTGATGAGTACCAAGTAACATAAGACTTGGTCTGGAATTGAACAGACTGAGGGACCAAAATTTGTATAGATTGGTTGGAGTCAATCTTCAAGAACAAAGCAATTAGCTCTAGGTTTGTTTGCTATTCTGTGTCCAAAGTAAATTGTATCCAACTTACACAGAGGGGGAAATTTCACCAAACAAAGAAGAATCAACAATTCTTCACAAAAATTGATAATCACCAACAGCTAACCTTATCAAAATTGTGAAATAAAGCAGCATGTCGTTCAGAAACCAAATCAGAACTTAATTATGACCTAAGAAAACTCAAATCCAATTTTTGTTAACCTGGATCTCGGAAAACAGATAAACCTTAGGAGCCGCTAAAAGTACCTCATATAAAACAACGAAATCCAACTTCTAAACCTAACATAAACAAGCCAAACAGTACAAACCTACCTGTAACCCACTCCCCGACGGGCCAAAAATCCGAGAACAATTACGACGATTCGGGCAAACCTAGCTAGGTTTTCTTATGATCGATGGGTTTTCATACCATCGCAAATCAGACAAATTCGTGGCATCAGATCTCACTTCTCCGCCGAACAAAGTTGATCGATGAGAAAAAAGAAACAGTTTAGAAAAAATGGAAATAGTAGAGGAGCTGGCTTACCTTACGAGTCAGCGGATGCTCTTGCTTCGGGTTTTCGACGATGATTTTGTTGTGGGAATTGAAGAAAAATAAAAGTAAATGGAGAGTTGGGAGCACAGCTGCGCAGGTAATATTCCTCTCTAGGTCAAACAGGTGTTCGCATCCTCTGGGCTAACAGAATATTTGAGGTTATATGGAGACCGTCCGATCAGAAATCGAGCCAATCCGGTCTGAGGTGAAACTGTGTAAGGCACGGGGACCTTTAATATTCGTGTTAATTTAAATCGGACGGTTATCCTAAATGGAGCGTACACATTTTGAGAGATGGAATCGAATCCAAACTCAGTACTCGTACGGGTCGAACATAGATTCTATCTTCAACCGTTAAATCTCTCGTGTCGGACGAGTCGCCGCAACCTGATCTGTTAATGAGTTGGATCTTAATCCCCGATTCCAATCTTATAGAAATGAGAGAATTTCATATATACCACTCAAAAATTATAAAATTACTAATTTACCATTTAAATTTCTATAATTACATATTTACCATCTAAAAATCTAACAACTCATTATTTACTCAATTAATCAAAAAAGAGATTAATTAAGTTTAAGATTATATAAAATATAATTAATAAGTTATATAGTCTCTTCTCCTTTCCTGCTTCTTCCTCTCTGCGCACAGATTTTCCTCCCGTCTCTTTTGACGTAACTTTCTATTTTTGCTGAAACCCTCTCTTTATCTCGTCTCTCCCTCTTAAATTCGGAGAGAAGGAGCAGCAGACTCGGATATAAGAATTCCAACTCCAACTTGATCATCTAAAAACATGGTAACCACTCCAACTTTTCTAGCAAAATAACTCGTATTGAATTCGACACTGGTATCACAATCGGTTATCAAAGTAGTAGTTTGAAAATCTGTGTTTTGTTACTAGCACAATTTGGAATATATGTCTTTAATATTTTATGTTGGATATAAAGGAGAACGGTTCTAAGAAAAGAAAGAGAGTGCTAAGTTAATGTCACACCCCAGATTTTTATCATCCGAAGCGTGATTATATGAGCATCTTCACATCTTTCCTTGGCCCGTCAACCTATGTCGCCAACAGAAATTAAAACAAATAACAAAAAGGAGTCAGCTACAAAGCTCAGTAATCGGTTATTTAACGACGCGCTTCTCTATAATTGGCTTAATTTAACAACCATTCAAATAGGCCGGATTAATCCACACAAATTCACATCAAATTATGCATGCATATTTAACCAGCGATAGTACGTCGGTCTAGGTTATCCATAAAACAAGTCAAATCATATTCACACATGTGAAATCCCTGTCACAGGCGATTCCCACATTCTCATAACACAATTCCTTAAACCGCCAACCCACTGGGAAGTCCAACCATTAGTGGGAGGCTACAATCACATATCAAATTCCAACCTCAGACCCGCTATTCTGTTAAATATGCCATCATAATCCAATATGCAATACCAATATTCAAATCAACCATACAAAACAAAAACACAGATTATAGAGAAGTCCGGTTACCCAATAGCGAGATGTTCATAATTTCAAATCGGATTGTAACAATATATCAGAATCACGGCGTAGTCGGAATTCAAATCGAATATTAAAATCGATCATCAAAATAATTGTCAAAAATCGATCATCAAAATAATTGTCATCATATAATTTTTGTAATCTCTTTTTCTCTATTTTCCTTTTTCTTTTATTTCTCTCTCTTTATTCTTTTGTTTGATTTTTGTTTCTTCCGAAGAGAATGAGACACAGAGAGATGTGATTAGGAGAGACAGAAATACGGCTTAAATAGGAGTTATCAGGGTTGGGCAGTTATTACAGAGGCTATGGGTACTGAGGCATGATGTCGTTTCAATTTTATTTTATTTATAGAAAGAAAGAGATTTATTTATAAAATCAGAATGCATTATGTTTTAAATTCAAAGAAAGTCTATATATAAATTAAATTTAATATTCTGTACAATTCACGAATTCAAGTCATGAGTTATAATTTCTCTTTTCATTCATTAATTATCTTCTTTATTAGATTTTATCTTCCTAAAACCGTAGGACACTAGAAAGGCAGGATTGAACAAAATCAGGAAAGATAAGAGAAATCAAGGAAAATATTTAAGGAGGTTAAAAAGGAAAGATAATTTATTGTAGACAATCTGAGCAAATAGCTTATTTTAAATAACATATTTTTAATTAAAAATAATGACTCAATGTTGCCTTAAATTATTAGATTACTTAATAAAATAGTGTACACATTGTCTGAATTTATATATTCATAGTCTGAATTTTATATCATGTAACATTGTTGTAAAATAAATACTAATAAATATTTCATTTCCTTCTTTTATTTAAAAATATATAATTCTCTTTTATTTTTCAATAAAGACGTATATAATATTTTCATTATTACAAACAAAATATTTTATCAAAAGACCCACATTTTTCTTTATTACAAAAAAATATTGTAAGCATAAATAATAGTGACTCAATTTTTCAAGATGTTACAGTTAATCCTTGATTAATTATAGTTTTAAGAAAATTAAACATAATTAATTAAAAATTTTGGATATATTTGATGTATACTAAAGTTATATTTGATAAATATGTGATTTCTTAAATTTTTAGATAGTAAATATGTAATTACAAAAATTTGGATGATAAATACGTAATTTTACAATTTTTGAGTGGTATATATGAAATTCTCCCTATAGAAATCGGGTTGTGTCAAGACCCATTTAATCTGACCCAATTCCTAAAATATTTTTATAATTTTTCAATGTTAAATTAGAGAGAAATGGAATCGGCCATAGTAATAAGATATTTTCTTCTTAAATTAGTTATGTTTTGATCGTATCCTTAAGATTAATAGATAATATTAAATAATGAATTATTATTTAATAAATTATAAATTGTATAAGTTAATTAAAAAATATGTGTGTATATCACAAAATATAAAAAAAATCCCGTATTTATTAAGAAATATAAATTATGACCTAAATAAAAAATGCAAGAAAAAAAAGAAGAAGGCATCAAAAGAGGTCTATCACGGCCATTTTTATTAATACCTCAAAAAAAATGTTTTTATCAAAATAACCTCAAAATTTTTTTTTTTTAAATCTAACCAGATCGTCAGAGGTCCACTTCCATACCAGACCGCTAGAGATCTGGGCGGTCCAGTAGGAACCAGACCGCTAGTGATCCTGGCGGTCCAGTATACATTAATGCATAGGGTCACGCAAAGTTTGAGATATCTCAGAGGAAACGAATTCCAAGTGGTCCCACGCATCATAATTCGTTGACTCATTAATATGAGTCCAGATCTTCTACATTACCTCCCGATTGCGTATCCTGTGAGATATTTCAACTTTTGAGTTGATGAAATGCAGATTATATCGCTATAAATATGTTTTTTTATAAATATGTTATAAATATCCAAAAATCATTTAATTCGTGATATTGCGTACCCAATTTATATTGCGTACCCAATTTTTTTTTATTAATATCTAAAAATCATTTAATTCGTTATAAATATGTTTTTTTATCAATAAAAATTTTAGTAGACATATTAAATCACTAATTTAAAAAAATATATACATCGCTGCAAAATACGCAATCACGTGTTGTTCAATGCTTACTTGTCTGTCTAATGCATCTTCAAAACTATTGTTCCTCTCTTTATCACTAGTTCTTTCTAATAAAATTATAACTAGTACAGATTTATAGTGATGAAGATAGGAACCACGGCCATTTTTATTAATACCCAAAAAAAAACGTTTTTACCAAAATAACCTCAATTTTTTTTTTTTTTAAATCTAACCAGACCCGGCATCGGTGGTCTGAGTACGCATCTCCCATGGATCCTCGGCCCAACTAGGTGCATAGGTGGCAGGAGGCGATGCGCCAAATAATGCAGATACAAATCCATCTGTGGTCTGAGATGCACTCCCACCAGCCTTATAGTCGTGCTGCATTGTATCTCTGTATCATGGTCTCCAAGAGGCAGTCACCTCGTCATCTGTATCCACCTATGCACCTAGTTGGGCCGAGGATCCATGGGAGATGCGTACTCAGACCACCGATGCCGGGTCTGGTTAGATTTAAAAAAAAAAAAATTGAGGTTATTTTGGTAAAAACGTTTTTTTTTGGGTATTAATAAAAATGGCCGTGGTTCCTATCTTCATCACTATAAATCTGTACTAGTTATAATTTTATTAGAAAGAACTAGTGATAAAGAGAGGAACAATAGTTTTGAAGATGCATTAGACAGACAAGTAAGCATTGAACAACACGTGATTGCGTATTTTGCAGCGATGTATATATTTTTTTAAATTAGTGATTTAATATGTCTACTAAAATTTTTATTGATAAAAAAACATATTTATAACGAATTAAATGATTTTTAGATATTAATAAAAAAAAATTGGGTACGCAATATCACGAATTAAATGATTTTTGGATATTTATAACATATTTATAAAAAAGCATATTTATAGCGATATAATATGCATTTCATCAACTCAAAAGTTGAAATATCTCACAGGATACGCAATCGGGAGGTAATGTAGAAGATCTGGACTCATATTAATGAGTCAATGAATTATGATGCGTGGGACCACTTGGAATTCGTTTCCTCTGAGATATCTCAAACTTTGCGTGACCCTATGCATTAATGTATACTGGACCGCCAGGATCACTAGCGGTCTGGTTCCTACTGGACCGCCCAGATCTCTAGCGGTCTGGTATGGAAGTGGACCACCAGTGATTCTGACGATCTGGTTAGATTTAAAAAAAAAAAAATTGAGGTTATTTTGATAAAAACATTTTTTTGGGTATTAATAAAAATGGCCGGGTCTATGGCATCGTTGGTGCGATATTTAAAAGATTGCGATATTGCTGAGTATTATGATATCATTCTCTATGTAAAGTACTGTACGAGTGCAGCGAAATAGAAATTTAGATGAAATTAGTTTCTAGGTTTTTTTGTGAAAACTACATTGGATTAATTATAATTTTATTGATTTAAATATTCTTAAGATTAAAATGAATTTGTTTGTTGTGAGTGCCCCATTTTATCTTTTTTTTTTGTGAGGATGCATTAATTGATGAAATTTTTTGTGTTAACATCCAACCCATCATATATAGAATTGTGCAATAAGCTAGTAACCCTTTTCTCAACCCATGACGAGGACAAATCCTCAACAAATCTTTGAAACTATACCATGTCTTAATTACATAATGACTCTCCATCCCACTTTTTGAAATTGAGGATTTCTCTTTGATATTTTTTGTCTTAGCGAGAGAGAAATTAAGATGCTATACAAACTGTCTCCTGTTGTGATTGAATTTGTTGGTAATGAATACAACCAAACTTGAGGCTCATCCTTTAAAGTGAAAGGAAAGAGCTTAAGCCTAATCGCATCATCATCAACTCATTTATTTTGATCGATCGCATCACATATGCCAAGAAAGATTGAGATGTGTTAATGAGGATTTTCGCTCGACAATCCACTAAATTTCTAATGTTGGTTTCCATATATTGTATGAGGGTTTCTAACCCAATTTAGTGATTGTCGCTTTCGCATTGACATAACCACCCTACTGGCCAATCAAAAGATCCATCTAAGGCTTCTCTTAATTGGTGCAATGAGTTATATGATTAGCCCAAAAGATTTCAGACTTCACTTATTAGGTTCATTGCTCTACTATCTCGGTTCTATTGGGTATCCTCATAGTAAGACAAGACAATGCTACATTTGTCTACGAATGCCAAGGCTCTTATATATACTTTTGTTGGTCCAATTAATGGTATTTTCAGCTAAGGTCTCATCCACTAGTCAAGTATTTTTATTCTCTTTTTCTAACTCGGTTAGCCTAATGGGGTTCTCTCTCCATGTGTGGCCATCACGTGGCAGTCTAGACTAACAAAACAAAGTCATGTGAGAATGAATATAATGAGCAAAAAAAAATCGAACAATAAAAGACTAAACAATAATAAAATGAAATATACATCAAAACATCATGAGTAACAAGGATTATAGTTAACCCTAAGAATCTAAACTTAGCCGCAAAATAATATGTTTTCAATAGAGAAATAAGATAAAGATACAACCATGTACGAAATACCCTCCTACTTAGTCTCTAGCTACACACTTCACTCTTCTTACTTAGTAAAATAAACTAAAAGATACAAAAATATGATCCCACTAAGTGGGGAGATGAGTTTCTTTTTGTGGGAGACTTATATAGACTCTTCATAGGCATTGGGATGCCTCTGTACTTGCCCCTCAAGTTTTGAATAGTGGAGTTCAAAATGTGTCATAACTGTTCAGTGTTAATGTCAAATACGGTATGTACTGGCTAGTACGGACCATATTGAGGTCCCAATAACAATTTGTTTTTTTGTCATACATCGATCATCTGAATTCCGATTGAGGTGATTCAAATTGCGTTGGAACCTAGACAACTTTCATGAAGGTCTTGAGTTCCAATTCAGAATATAGAAGGCTCAAGAATTTATCCAAAGTGAGTATTCTATTTTTACTTGGACTCAGACTTCCATCACAAAATTGCTGAAAAGGTGCATCCAATACGGACCGTATTGGCTTATATGGTTCATATTCAACCTTCAAAAAGTGTATTCTTCTAAGTTAGGTTCATACTGGACTACTAGGTCCGTACTAGCTGGTACGGGCCGTAATAGAGAGTTCCATTTAGTGTTTTGTTATTCCGATTGACTTGATTCTTGCTCCAATTGATGAAAAATAACCCCAAAACATGGTTCATGCAATAAAGCATCAAGTAGAGCAACAATAATTAAATTCTCATAATAGTTAAATATAATGGTGAGAAAAATAAGGCAAAACCTAAAGCAAAATCCTACATAAATTAGGATCGTTTTGATCTTGATCAGTCAATATGCTAGTACCAAACTAATAATCCCATTCTCTTATATTTTTGATTTTCAATAAAGTGATATGATAATGTTTCTTAGTGGTAAGAAAATTTATAAGGAGATAAATGAGAATCTGATCTTGCAATTTTCTTACCACTAAGGCATGTTATTTTATAATTTTCTTTTGTGCCAAAGTAACACTTTATCAAATATCTCATCTCCAATGAAACTTGTAAATTAAAACATAGAAACTTTACATTTTTGCGCCTTGGGAAGGACAACAACATATTACTGGACCTAGAAAGGAACTTCAATCTGGGTTAATGTCAAAAATGGAGTTTGGTCAATCTGTTTGTTTGCATTCTTTCCAATATTTGAGAACTTCATTGGAGTGAACTCACTGACAATGAAGCTAGTGAGTTTCATAAAAAAAAAATAATTTACCAGCAACCAAGAAGAAAATTAGTTAATTAGGAACGTAATACACATGGATTATTTCCTTATGTAAATTGGTTTTTTATTTGCAACAAGAGCAAATGGCGAAGTTAGATTTTTTAATTATAAGGATGAAACACATGTTATGATCAATCATATAAAATGATTATGCTGAAAATGAGAATCATTGTATATTTTTTGTAATATTCAATCCTAAATTATATAGAAAATAAGACATATTACAACTTTTCTTAACATAATAAGAGTCCCATTTATTGTTCTTAAATCCACCCCTAAACAAGAGTCAGATGTTTAATTTGTCGGTCTTCAAGAAAAATAAAAATAAAAATAAAAAAGGTACTTGTCTCGTGTTAGCGCCCTTTTTAAGTTTGAATTTGGAAATACGCTATGTTAAGCTTAACCTTAATTTGGTGCAAATTTAATGGCAAAGCTACCTCCTTTGCTGAGGGGTGAGGGCTGAGGCTGGTTTTGAAATTCTTCAGCCAATCATTTGGTTCATTTCCCCTAGTCCACTAAATAACAAAGGAACAACACTTTTTATTAACGGCTGCGAGTGGATGCGTGCGGGCCCTTGAAGCTTTAACTTTTTTTTAGGTTACTTTTTCAAAGGACCCCATTGCTTTATCTTGAAAGTATTCAAGGACTAAAACTGAATATTTAAAATTTAAAAGTGGGTGGAAAACGGTTCAAGATTTTGAAAGATTTCCATCGAAATGTCCGTACGCTTAATCATCAGTCGGCGGAGTTCCAATAACAGTTCGATCTAGATCAGACGATTCAAATCTTCCATGCAGCTGTTATTTTTCCCCTCTTATGGAGGAGTTCGTTCCTCTTAAGTAACTCAAGTTTTGAGTTTGGATTGCGACCGTTCGATCAGAATCTGGGCCAATACTGCCCGAGATGAGATGCCCGGCCTCTTTAATTTTCGATCCAAAGAAGAACAGACGGTCCATATTAAAAATCAAAATCTGAGTTACCTCACGTGATAGGAATACCTTACGGAGAGGAGAAATGGAGAATGGGAAAGATATCGGTCAAATATTCTTAAGCCGACCTAATTTTCTATAAATACAAATACGCGGCCATTACAGCCAAACCGAGCGACCGAACCCGCCTGAAAACCCTAACCCTAGATCGTGCGAAGGGACGATCTTCACTGATCAGGTATGTTACGCTTCTCTCGTATTGTATATTGTGCGATTCTTGTCTTCGATCTGGTTCTTCCTTCTTGATAAATTTTGTTCTTCCGATTCGCTATAATGATGTTAGCTGAGAAAACTCTAGATTAGTCTTTGGATGGCTTTTTATTATGTAAATATCTTGTTCTATTTTTGTCTTTATGCCGGTATCTACCACTTTATTCCCCCTTTGTCGGTTACTGCTCTATGATTGCACATCGCGTCTATATTTTTGGTCGAATTCTAGTGATCAATTTTGGGATAGAACCCTGTCTGAGATTTGTATGCTGTTATATGTTGAAGTATGATATTGAATCCTCTTCTCTGTTTTAATCTGGTGTCAGACACTTGAATGCTTGTCATTTGTTTCAGATTTTGAGCTGATTTCTTTTATTTCTGTTATCAGGTCTTCTAAGCAATGGCAAGCAAGAGAATTCAGAAAGAACTGAAAGATTTACAGAAAGACCCTCCAGTGTCATGCAGTGCTGGTAAGCTTTCTTTGATCCCCTGATTTGAGTGATTTTGAATAGACATTCTATGCTGATAATACCATTAAAATCGCCCTTTTAGGAAACTGTTTATAAGATGCTGATCAGTTCTGTGTGTTTAAATGTACACTTTCACTTTGGGGGTAACAGTAAAAGCCATAGGGATAATAAAATAAATATGAAAAATATGCTGGGACTACGAACCATTTGACCCCCCACGGTATGAATTTTGTACTGGCATGCTGGATCTGACATCCTGGATAGTAATTTGTTTGAATGTGGTCTGAATAGTTGGTATCAAGAGACAAGAGCCCTTTGCACCCCTTTTGGAGTTAAGTGTAACTGTGTAAGAAATTATACAAGGCTTTTGTATAAACTTTGCTCCTCTCAAATTATAGCAATGTTTAAGATTATGTTTATTTTTTCTATGACCAATTTCTGATTTTTGCATTGAATTTTTAAATTTTGGTGATTTAACTGGAGATGCACAATTAAATGCCCTTCTGTTCAACCTGCAACCCGAAGAGATATTTTAAGCCTCTGTCCATAACCTCTGTTTACCATGATATTTTGCATGCATAATTTCTGATTCTTTATCGTTTCAACATTTCTTGTGAAATTTAGCTTATGGGCTGAATGATCAAAATGAATTTGCACATTGTTTAGAGAAGTTGTATTCCATAAAAATGCAGTGCTTCCATTTGACTTTTGTACGTTGTACACTAATATTAATACTTATTTTTCTCAGGACCTGCTGCTGAGGATATTCTTCATTGGCAAGCTACAATCATGGGTCCTGCCGATAGCCCATTTGCCGGTGGTGTTTTCTTGGTGAACATTCACTTCCCCCCAGACTATCCATTCAAGCCTCCTAAGGTATAAAATGCCATTCCCCTCCCTTTTTTCAAATAAAATTAAATATTAACTAGTAGAGTAGAATATATTATTAATTTGGTAGAGAGTTGAAACATAATATTTTGTGCAAGTATATTCTGGGATTTGGTAAATAAGCATATATGTTAATTTTTACAAGTATTGGGATAAAAACTAGATAATTTAAAATGAGTTGCTTAATTATGATTATTGATCCTGGGGCAAAAAATATTGGTGTTTACTTCTTGTTAATTTGTATATTAGGATGTATATACTTTGATACAACCATAAAACTGAATTTAGGTTGTATCGCAATATTCATGTTTGTTTGTTTTGTTTTGCGAACTTTTTTCTTAGGTTTCTTTCCGAACAAAGGTATTTCATCCGAACATCAACAGCAATGGCAGCATTTGCCTCGACATCCTCAAAGAGCAGTGGAGCCCGGCTCTTACTATTTCTAAGGTTTATTTTCTTCTCTTTCATTTTTTGTATTCTTTGGTCCATCTTCCAAGGATTTTTGGTAGTATAGTTTGCTTTCACAGAAGATATTCTGTGGGCCCTTCTTTCCTCAAATACTTGCAGAAATTATCATATGGCAGACTTAGTTGAATGTACTAAGATTAGTGAACTCTCATACTAGACAATTTATATTTATGTTTAACTTGCTAAATCTAAATTTAATTATGATTTTTCTACAGGTCTTGCTTTCCATTTGCTCACTTCTGACAGACCCGAACCCTGATGATCCTTTGGTACCTGAGATTGCACACATGTACAAGACCGACAGAGCGAAATACGAGGCCACCGCCCGCTCTTGGACCCAGAAATATGCAATGGGTTAAAATGAGGCAAATACCTCTTCGAGTTGAGGGTAGGAGCAATATAAAAATAATAGTAGTCAGTTTGTTATGGTAAAAGAAATATATAGTTGTTTTTAACATCAATATGTGGATGGTTGTTATTCTGGTTATGGCGTGCTAGAAACAATTGAAAATTACTCTGGATAAATACAATTTAGCTATAATGTCGTCTATAAATGCCATTGAAGGATGGTTTTGCTCGTCAGTTTACATTTTTTTAGGCAAAATAGAGTTATTTTTTGCTTGTGCTGGGTTCCAAAATGAACTAAATACGATCTTAATCTGAATATTTTATTGTAATAGCGAACTCAATCAGATACCTGTGAGATGTGATATTTTCTGAAATCGTTGGATCTACAGCTAGGATCCAAGGCATTATATGTGAATATTTGTGATCCAGAAGAGTCGATAGCAGACAGTGGTTCAGATAATGGTCCAGAAACTCGTGAACACATTGATGACAATGTTTCTGTTGTATGGACAACTGGGGATGTTTAATTTTCATTTGGGGGTCTGATTGACTGACTGTGATAGTAAGTTTAATTTTCATTCCTTTTTAATAGTTTTGAAACATTTAGTTCATGTTCGTTTGTCATGGAATTACACGGAATGTGATTTAACGGGATGAGAATTCATTTTTGAAAAAATGAGAACCCATAAGTATGAGTATGTACGGGATTGATTATGAGAATTTATTGAAATGAGTGTTCGGTTGTATTTTTTCTTTTCTTTTCAAAATGCATGATATTATGCAATTATATTAATAAATAAATGAAGTAGATTAACATAATAACGTTTTTTAAATATTATTTCATGAAATACAAATATTATTTTTGTAAGTAAATAAATTGTATTTAATGAGATGAATATAATCTTGTATTAATAAAATAAAGTTGAGCTGTTGCATTATTAATTGAATGAAATTGTTAACAAAATTTGTATTTTATCTAATGCTTAAATCATATCTCAAATAACTTTTTTTTGTCAAAAAGTTATATAATTGTTCATGGGAATCCTCTTTTCCCCTTTCTCCCTGCATTCATGTTTTCTTCCTTTTTACTGTATTTTCTTCGCTAATTATAAGAACACAAGGAACATAAATTGAATTAGTCTGTCATTTTTGTCCGCTAGAAAGTTATTTACTTTATGAATGTGGTGAATCATGAACGGTGATTGTGGTTTTTCTAATACAGTTAGGAATATAAGATATATATCTAAGATATAACTTTTGCATATTTGTTTTCCAGTTTTTTTTTTTTAATAATTCTTTCTGTTATCTTGTTAGAGTGTTAGACACACATTTCTATATGTAATATAATATATTTAAAGAGGAGGATCCAATTACACCATTTTTTGATGACATCGGATTACACTTATGTTTTTAAAGTTCAAACAATTAATTCCAACCGTTCAACATGATGAGTATATTAAAATGTGCTTGCTGATCAAATTTTATATTTTTCTGAATTTTTTTACTATGTATTAAGATGGGTACAAAATTCAATGGTCTGTAGCGATTTTGTTAAATACTTAATAAATAGTAAAAAAAATAAAAAAAATGTAAAATTTGATATGCAATGCAAGCATATTTTAACACATCCATTATGTTGAACAGTTTGAATCGACTGTTTGGAATTTAAAACTTTGAAAAAGGAGAGTGTAATTCAGTGTCACCAAAAAGGGGTGTAATTGGATTCCTTCTCATATTTAAATTTCATAACTCCGCCTTTTCGGAGTGCAGAATTTGAAACGGAAATACACCACTTGTTGGAGTTCAATTGATTTCAATTCAATAGACTTCATATTGAAGTAGAAATAAATTTCAATTGAACTTGTTGATCCAAATGAAAATTAAAAAAAAAAAAAATCTTAAAACATATGATTGAAAAGTATGCATAATACAAGAGAAACAATTTCATTTAAAATAAAATGGCACGTGTCCTTAAACTGATAATTGCTAACGATAAGATGATCTCTTATATATTTAACCTTTTTTTTTTTTTTAAGTTGGTATCAAGTTATCGATCTAACATAAAAATATATATTTGGTATCAAGTTATCGATTGTACTGATAAATACCATCAAACGACATCTTTTTCTTCATTAATTGAAACTCCCAAGTACCATTACAATATTGCACAAGTAAGAGAAACAATGTCTATTTTATAACCAACTTTGTATTAGCAACAATATTAAAAAATCTTCACAAGCAATTATCCCACCAGGGAACAATAAAATTTAAATGTAGTTGACAAATAAATTAGACCAACTGTGAGCTTATCATGAAATCTTAAAACTTAAAGCGATTAATATAAAAATAAGTGAATCAAATCTCTGAAACATTACATAAACAACATAAAAATTTAATCTCAAATTAATTAAAACTATCAATTTAAATGTAACATGAAAATTGAAACCTAAAAGTCCCAACAAATTTAAAACAAACTGACCAGTCATGAATAATAAATTAAGATAAATTTAATTGATTTAACAATGCAATTAATTTAAATATTTTGGTACAATACATTAACAAAACAGAAATTTAGATCGTAATTTGCCAACTTAAATTTGTAACAAAGAGATTGGGATTTAATTTAACTTGGCATTTAATAGAAAGTTGAAATATGAATTTGAATGACTGACATGTGGGACCTGTCCAACCCCCTTCCTTCCCGAACCCATATGATGAAACGTACGGAGCTCCATTAATATCGTGCGATTCTGTTTGGATGGTCTGAATCTGTTACCTTTAGTGCTTCATAATTCCTTCATTAAAGGAAAGGAACGGGAACGAAGGAGAAGAGGAGAAGATAGTGGGTTGCTCAGGTCGCGACCATGCTCAGAGGACGGTAATTGAAGAGGAATGTGCTACTGTAGTGAAGGTAAACTCATGTGAAAAGCTACGAAATTTGTAACCCCGATTTAGAATGTAGGATTTACTGTAGTGAGAAAAACAACGCTCTCCCTCTCCCTCTACGTCCCTTCCCCTTCCTCTACGGACTACGGAGCGTAGAGGCTGATTCTGGGGCACAGCCTTAGATGATACGGATTCTTTCTTTCCTCCTCACCAATCCTAAATGCTTCTCTCTCTCATTTCTTTTGCTCGGTTGCTCCTGCCCTTGACCTTATCATTTCCCAACACTTCTATGAAGCTGGCAAAACTCATCCACTTTCTTCCTCTTTGGCTGTTTATTGGAACTAGTAGAAGAAAAGGGAGAACACTTAACAGTATACAAGGAAAGCGAAAGGCGAAAGGTGTTGAGATTTATGTATGTTTATCGTTTATTGTATTAGAATAGTTTTGGGGGGCCTATTGGTAAATAGGCCATTATGAAATAGTCTAGGAGTTATTTGTAATAGTGCTTTGTAAGGCTCTATATAAGTCAAAATCATTAATCAATAAAGTAACTTTTGGCTGAAATCTTCATGGTATCATAGCCTTAAAAAAAACCTAAACCTAACCCTAGCTGCTACAGTATCGCGATGCTACAGTAACTGAGTTGCTACAGTACCGCCTCGCTCCTATCTTCTCTTTCGCCGCTCGGTCTTCTCTTTTTCTAGAGTTGGTCGGCCACCAAAGGTAGTCTCTTTGTGTTTATTGGTCGGCGTGGGGGGCCTCTACCCCACGATACCCAAGAACTGGGTTTGGATCGAGGTTTGATCGGATTTTTTAAACTCGAATCTTAATGAGATAGATCAAGATCGGGTCAAGAAGAAGAAGAAGAGGGGGAGATGAGGAGATGAGGTGGATCTAGGTTTAGGGTTTGGATCGAGGTTTTCTTCCTATACTCACCTAGCAGTCCCAGATAGCATTCAGACAGTCGATGGTACTGTCCAGCCAGTGATTGGTAAGGGTAGTGTGAGATGTACCAATTCAGTGACTCTGACCAATGTGTTGCATGCTCCTTCCTTTCTCGTAAACCTGGTGTCCATTAGTGCTATTATTCGTGAGCAGAAATGCATTGTGACCTTTGATATTCCGAAGGTGGTCTTTCAGGAGAAGGGGACAGGTCAAATACTTGGAACTGGCACATGGCGTGATGGGTTGTGGTACATGGATATAAAAGGTATGGACATAGCGCTGGCATCTATGGTTGATAGTGTTAGTTTGTAATAATCTAGAAGTCAATAATACGATAATTTATCATAAAGCTTTGTTCATGAATTGGATGATTAATATCATTTTGTTGCATTGAGTATTATTGCATTTATGGATCATTTCGAGTTCATGACTGAAATTGTGAAACTCCATAATATAGATGATATATACTCTTAATCTTAAAAGTCACTGACCAAGGTAATTAGCAGGAACACTAATTACCGCTATAAGGTTAGTATGTGGATTAAAAGATGGTTAAGTTTTACAAACCACCTGACACAAGATGTCATTTTAATCACATAGATTCATGTTCTAGGAACATGATATTTGACAAACCTCGAATGAAACATTAAATAGAATTGTGTTCGTGTCATTTATGTTTTCATTCAGTGTCACGTTCTACAGTATGAGGTATTTATCGTTCCCACTGAGAAATATATATGTGTGATTGTTATCCACCGCTGTCCGTAAAAAGCAGTCATAACGGTACCATTCCCATATGTATAGCTTAGCTGAGGAAGTGATAGTCTACCAAGAATATTATTTGTCCCTCGTATTTTATACGAGCTATAGCATCACTGGGCCCCTTGATAGAGTAAGATTATGAGCGCGCAGTATGATTACAAGAGTAATCATATTTGATAATCTGCTCAAGATCAAGAAAAGATTAAGTTTACAAGGATGACACACATCTACCTTGAAACTAATCTGATAGCTATGAGACAGAAGAACAGACACAAGTAAATTGTTTACTGGATCGTGATGTTGTACTGTACAGCATCATTTGTGTAATTGGATGGTCATGATGTGTTGCCAGACGCCACCCATGATTATAGAAGTTAAAACAGTTTTAACTCTATTTACCAACATAACACATATCATATTGGGTCACACCATATAGGAGTTAATCGGAGAATCTTATTGTGATTGATTATAAATTGGTTATGATCAATAGTAAGATGGTTATAATTAATTATACGTGTTATAATTAAATTATAAATGTTATGTAAAAATAACAAGCAAAAACATTAGTTAATTTATAAACGTGCGTGACACGTTGTATAAAAGTTAATCGGTTAATTTATAAATGTGTAGGACATGCTGTATAAATTATCGAAACAACAACCGCAAGAAAAATATACATAATTGTTCAGAATAATTATACGAACATTATTTGTGTTCAGGCCGAGGGCATTCGGGTCTTTTCAGATTCGTGCTTATCCGCATGACGTGTCATCGATCCTATCCAGATGACACATCATCGATCTTATCCACATGTCATCCTTATCCATTCAATGACATATCTTGTAAATAGGCATATATTGAGGGGTATTTCGATCTTTTGCGAACCTCAAAAGCCTATAAATAGAGGGGTGCATGTAGAGAGAAAAATCACTAATTCACTTGTATTGTTTCGTGCAGAATCGAATCGGTATTTTCTCTCTTTCTTGGTTTCTCTCCCAAATAGTGTTTCGGTTGAGAAAAGAAAGTTATACGTAGTTGACGTATAATCTTGCGTGTTGTTGTGGAGTATATTTACGGGATCGATGAATAGTGTTTTACCGAATTTCGCGGTATGTCAGTTTTGCTCATTTAATGAAACTGAGTAACTGAAAATTCGTATTTACGGGTTTTCGTATTTTCCCTGTGAATAGTGTTTTTGCAGAATTCCACGGTTTACGGTATTTTTGGCAGAAGAAATAAACCGCTCTCTAATTAGTCCTGGTGGATAACCGATAGAGGCATCAGACGTCTGATGCTCCACGACGAGTCGATTCCTTCCGTGATGTAGCTTTACACACTCGGTCTGCATTCCAACTGTGATTTGGAAACAAGGTATAAATATGTTATATTAATGTATTTAATTGATAAGTAGATTAAAGTTTTAGAAACCAATCATGGAGTAGATTTGTAAAAGGATTAAATTGGGTTTTGATGTCAAAGGAATACTGAAGGTGGACTGCCTTGGAAAGTTTCCTGACATACTCTGTTTAATCCTGAGCTTAAGTCGGCCGTAGAAATTTTTGTTCTACGGTCATTCCGCACCTTAAGCCTAAACGGGTTTTGGTTACCGCGAAACCCCAAAAGTGGTATTCGAAACCCAACAGATAGAGTGGAGGCAGGAGGATCTGGAGTAAGTGTGGAGGATGAGTTGCTTTTGATTCATCGGCGGATGGGACACTCTTCCTTCAGCTTATTGGAACGTTGATTTCCATCAAAGTATGATAAAGCTGACAAACATAAACTTGTGTATGATAGATGTGAGTTTGGAAAGCATACAAGGAGTTCGTATGTAAGCTTAGGAAGTAGGAGTTCTCATGCCTTTGATCTGGTACACTCGGATGTATGGGGGCCTTGCTCAATAACTTCGATGAATAGGTATAGATTTTTTGTGACTTTCATTGATTGTTATTCTCGTGTCACATGGTTGTACTTGATGAAGAACAAGAATGATGTATTTGCTTGCTTCAAGGATTTCCATAAGGCGGCTCAGACTCAGTTTGGTGCTGTGGTGAAGGCACTGAGATCCGATAATGGAACCGAATATACAAACAAGGCATTCAAGGAGTATTTGTCAGTTCATGGGATACATCATCTGACCACGTGCCCTTACACACCAGCACAAAATGGAGTGGCAGAGAGGAAGAATAGACACTTGTTGGAGGTAGCCCGGTGCATGATGATCTCTATGAATGTTCCGAAACATTTGTGTGGACAAGCAGTCATGACAGCCGCACAATTGATCAATAGATTGCCATCTAGAGTGTTGGACTGGCAGACTCCGTGTGTGATGTTGAAAGGAGATAATGGGGGTATTCTTTCTCTAAAGGTATTTGGCTGTGTGTGCTTTGTGAAAGACAACAGACCAACAGTGGGAAAGTTAGATCCCAGAGCAGTGAAATGCATCTTTGTTGGTTACTCTGGTACTCAAAAGGGTTATGTGCGTTGGAGTCCAGTAGAGAGGAGATTGTTTGTGAGTATGGATGTTACATTTCGTGAGCTCGAACTTTACTACTTCTCAGAGACTACATCACCATTTGGAGACTCGCTCGATACAGGAGGTATGAGGCGAGAGGGGGAGAGTAGTAGTGATGGTGAGAGGAGGATGGTGAGTGTGAGTGGTATTCCTTGCCCACTGATGGATTCGACTAGGATTGAGCCGGAAAAGGAGGATTCGGCTAGGGTTGAGCCGGAAAAGGAGGATTCGGCCAGGGTTGAGCCGCAAAGGGAGGATTCGGCTGTGGGTGAGTCGGAAGTTGAGAGGAATGAGCCCAAAGGTGGTAGAACTCAGGCTCAGGGGGAGTCGAGATATCGTGAGGTGTATGTGAGAAGAAATAAACAGAGTGAGGGTGCCGTGCCTATAGTGCCACCTGTGCCAAGTCCCTTGTCCCTGTCTAATCCAACTCCTGAGACACTTACACCATCCACCTCAGACTCATAATACACAGGTGCTATAATTCCTCTCTCTACTCCTCCCACTCTTCTTTCAGTAAGAAGGACTCCTCGCAAGAATGCGAGCATTCCTCCTGACTGATATGGTTTTTCGCATGAGATTGCTTAGTTTGTCTCTTACTCACACATATCACCGGTATATAGAGCATTCATTGCATCATTAGACAGTCTCCATCCCTAAATGTTGGCAAGTTGCTAAAGGAGATCCGAAGTGGAAAGCAGCCATGCTAGAAGAGCTCAGTGCCCTTTGCAAGAACAAAATCTGGGAACTTGTGTCACTACCACCAGGCAAGAAGGCTGTTGGATGCAAGTGGGTCTTCACAGTAAAGTAGAATCTAGAGGGTCTGGTTGAGCGCTACAAGGCTCGGCTGGTAGCGAAGGGGTACAGTCAGACCTATGGCATTGACTATGATGAGACCTTTGCATCTATAGCGAAGATGAGCACAGTGAGTGTCACACCCCAAATCCCTAGGTCTGACAGCCTGTCGCGCGTATTTATCAAGTGTCACATATACACGTAAGGCAGTGGATCTTTTATATGCATTACCAATATCCTCATCTGCTACATCCGAGAAATAAACCTGAAAATAATCATAGGGTGGGGGTGAGAATAAATTCTTAATGCGAATTTACCACAGTTCAGACTATTGGACTTGCAATCAAACTTTATATTCAACAATGAAACCATACAACAATAATAATGCAAACAAATATATATATAATCATAAATAACAGAATGCCACTACTCGACAACAATTAATCAACCTGAAACACAGTTTACGAAATTTCCAAGATGAATTTCAAACACAACAGATATTTTGGCTTAACTCCATTTATTAGGGCTTGTAGCAATTACAGATGTTCTTTCAAGCTGGACCATTTATCAAACCCACATCTGTAGGGTTACTGACGCCTACAGATGGCCAACCAAGCTGGACCCTTTATCTGACACCCATCTGCAATTGTGTGGCTTAACAGTTTATTAAGGTCTGGTTCAAGTCATAAAAAGAAAATCCTCTTTGGAATCATTCAAATAGTCGTAATATTCAATTGACCTTCCAAATGCATTAACACGTAGGAGAATGCCACCGAGCCATATGTTAGATATGTGTTCTAAAAGTTATCTTATGTTGATCATTTTTACATGTTATGTTTATGAATTGGATGCTACTTGCATTTTGTTCCATGAAATTTATGTTTATCTATAGAAGTGTTCAAGAACTCTATATGATGACAAACATAAATCTCTAAAATATTCACAAACTTGGTTATTAGCATGGAACACTAATATACCATGATAAGTTTGTCATGTTGATTAAAGTACATTGTAGTTCTATAAATGTTGATAAAGACCTATCGTTTAATAACATAAGTATATGAAATGTTTCATATATTGAACATACCTAATGAATGAAAATATTATATGGGTTATGTTAGTGTCATTAATATTTTCATTGTGTCTCAGAATTCTAAGATATGAGATGTATTTATTTTTCACATGAGAAATATATAATGTAATTAGTATTAAAAGTTGCTTATCATAAGTGGTGATAAAAATATTAGTTCCTTGTATATAACTTGTGCGGGAGAAAGTTATATGTCAATAGTATCATTGCCCCTCATTTATAATGAGTGATGATATTTTATGGGCCCCTTGGTAAAGTAGAATTATAATGCATGCAATATAACTGAAGTGCAGTTATATATTTATAATTTACTTAAGAGACCAAGAAACAAATATAATACAAAGATGACACGGTCCGACTTTGTATATTATTCATAATATCACGTGGCAAGGAATGGACACAAGTAATGTTATTTGTAACGTTACTTTAAAAGATCATGTATTGTAAAAATGATACTTTACATATATGTTATTTGGGTAACTATAATGTATAGCTAGAATACCGCTTATAGTTTATGGTAATAAAATATTTTATGCCATTGCCAACATAACACAGATCCTCCATATAGGTCACACTAACTGAATGAGAAACAAGAGTGATATTTTATTTATATGATGTATATTGTTTCATATGACATGAAATAATATATATGTGATAAATAAATATCATGACTGCTTAGAACGAAAATAAATTTATGAGAAATGTGCATGTATATTATTTGGTATAATATGGTATAATATACATGACACATAATTAATAATGTGCAAAACATTGTTATAACATAAGTTTATTAAAACCCAAAATGAATATGAGTTGAGATTGGCACTGTAGTGGTTACTGTAGCTATTACTGTAGCAGCGACTAGGGTTGGCTCTTTTAATAAAGAGAATTATACTAGGAAGATTACAAAAGGAAAACCCTAGCATATTTGTATATAAGAAGAGATAGAGAAGGTATTCGACATGGGAGAAGAAAGAAATTTTCTGAAAATTTATTTCCTTCTCTTCCTCTCCCTCCTAGCCGCCATCCCTCTTCCTCTCATATTATTGGTTTCTCTAGTGAGAAATTATTAGAAGAACAAGCAGGGTTATTAACTAGGTTCTAAGCTTAGATTAGATTAAGATCTCTAGCAAGGTCTTTCTAATCCTTGTTTAGTTCAAGGTGAACACTAGGAGGCCGTTTCGACAAACGAAGGTATCCAAGAGATCTAGAAGAGAATTCGACTTCTCTCTATTTACCAAATTGACATTTGGTAGAGGTATATCCAAATCATCTTTAGTAAATAGATTTGTGATTAATGAATGAGTAGATATTCATTTGCATATATTTGAATTGCTTTAATAAAATTAGCATAATAAAGTAGATCCGTAGATGCTTGTAAGAAGGTTAACATTTTTGAATTTATTGCCTTACCGCATCATGAAATCCTTCACCATAGACGTTACACACTAGTCACCCATGATTCAATCCACACATCTCATAACATAATCACCCTCCCTCGTCCCAACCGGTACTAGAAATATCGAGGGCCGTTCACCTAAGGCTATTTAGAATCATGGGAATCAAAGCCAGCATACTGCCCGACTTTGCAAATTAATTGGATCCAAGTGCTTAACTTCGTAAATCCATTCACACACATATCAAATCCAATCGTGGTGACTTTCAATCAAATCAAATCATAATAAATCGACACGACCTACAACCATACCAGCATGCAAATCATTCAAGTCATATCAATTCGAGTTTAATTTGATTGGGCTATGCAAATGCTTTACACAATTCAATTATGCAATCAATGATATTCAACATGACAAACAAATACACAGTTTAATTCCTGAAAATAAAGTATCAAACAAGTCCAAGAATCCCGCACCTTATTATGACGAGCGTACCGCTTAATCTAAGGATCGGGCGTCTCGAATTATCTCGCGATATCTTGCTCGACCGAGCCTACACCTATATTATACGTATACTTGGTTTAATTCAGTTACATCATCAAAACTTAAATTTCAAATGCCGTCTTTTAATTCGTCAATTCTTTTATACCTTTCGGCTCATTTATAATCATTTTAATTCAAGTCAATTTAATTAAAGGCCCATAATTTAGCAAAAGTTTAAGCCTCTAATTAACAATTCACAATTCATTTCAAGTCCATTATAACTATTTTCACTTTCAAGGCCCATGTATAAAAATTCTCATGCATGTCATACATTTTAATCCAATGGCCTACTTATTTAATTTAGTCCAATGCATACATAACAAAGGCCCCCAATTTATTTAATCAATTCATCCACAAGACAATAGTAACGGCCACGGCCTAATTTATCACATATACAAATTTGGTCTTAAATTACACCATTTCACAAATTTACTACAAGTCCATTATTTTAATTATCAAAGCCGAAATCCAATTCTATTTACACATACACATCATGTCATATTCATTTCAATATTTCAAGGCTTATGAAATTACAAGCCCAATTCACCTTATTTATCCAATTAAACATTCAAAGGCCCAATTTACTCAATTATTTAAATTCACATATGGTCGACCACCATTTCAAACAAATCATTTCTTACAGTTTAGCCCCTTTAATTCATACAAGTCACAATGGTCCTATATTTTACAATTCCGACCCTTAATAAAAATCATTTTGCAATATAGTCCCTTATACTTAATTTATTCGAGCAAATCGATCGAGTCGGGAAAATCAACAACCCATACTTCGATAATTAGTCAATTCAAGTTCTACAACATTAATCGATTCATCAAAACACAAATAAAAAATTTTAGAAATTAACCGAAAGAGAAAATGTCGAAAGAAGTGATCGGTTCCGAAGGTTTTGCCTCGCCTCGCGGCCATCTCACTCGATCACAAGCAAGCACTATAGCAGCACCAAGGCAGCACCAAGCCACCACCAGAACAGCACCAAGCAAACACCGGGGCAGCACCCCGCCGACACCAGCACGGCACCAAGCGAGCACCAGGGCAGCACCACGCCAACACCAGCACGGCACCAAGTGAGCACCGGGACAACATCAATCTGTCACACACTGCGGAATTGAGATTAATCAATTCCAATTTTGACTCAGTCAACCAGCTCAAAGAGGAAGATGAGGGCAGAACGGGTAGAAGAGATGAACCAACGGGCAGAGAAATTATAAATGCTGCATCACTACAAATGGGACCCTCAACGTCAGTACTGGAGATGAAGGAAATGGAGACTGAACAGGTGGATATCAATTGGAACCGTTAAGACAGCTCAACTGTCTTTCTCCACACAAGAGCCAGATGGCAAGCGAAGATTGAATGAGCAATCCGATCAACAGATTTGATTGATTCAAAATCTTATAGAGTCGTCTATAAATAGAGAATAGAGCTCTGTATTTGGATTATGTATCAAACTATCTGATTTTACCAATTTTAGTTATTTCGTTTTAGCTTTCCCATTGTACTCCATTTGCAATTTAATAAAATTCATTCTTCTTTCTTGTTTAAATCGCAATTTCCATTTCTGTTGAGTTTGAGGGTCGTCACACAATCAAGCACTGAGACAGCGCACACCTCAACCCTAGTTCCTAGGGTTTCATGGGAGGGAAGGGGACGGGAAAAGAGGAGGGGCAGGGGTTCTGGCGGGTCGGACTGAAAAGAAAAGGAGAGAGAGGCAGGGCGGTCTGGCGGGTTCGCCGACGACGGGAGAGGGGAGGGGGCGGAGCCCTTCCTCTGGTTTTGGCGTAGAAAGGGAAAGGGGAAGGGGACGGGGGGGCTGGGGGTCTGTCATGGGTAGAGGGAGAGGAGGAAATGAGAGAAGGAAGAGGGGTTTGTATTAATTTGGTTGCTTTAAGATTCGTGCTGGATGAGATGAGTGTTTGATATAAATTCCAAAATTTAAGTTACAGCATTTAAGATCCGTGCTAGATTGAATCAAAGGGTCTAAACAATTCAGAATATAAGCATTGTTTCTTTTAATTGATTTTAAAGTTTGTTTCTTTTATAAATTCAAATTGAAGTTCATAATTTTTGTAACAATATTTGTACATATAATTTGTGTATTTATCTCTCAATTTAAGGTTCGAATAATTCGTTCTCAATTTAAAATTCGAATAATTCGTTCTTAATTTATATAATTTTTATATATTCCATTAAATCTCTAAAATTCCTAATTGAACTAGTTTTATAAATTCTAAAATCCAATTGTACGAATAATTTCGTATATATAATTATGCTCTTATTTGGAATTCAATTTATTTATTTATTTACACTAATCTAATTAAATCAATTTCTTTTTTCCTAAAACTTAAAAAGAATTGTAACGGATTTTCTCAGTTTCTAATTTACCAAATAATTATAATTTTATTCCTAGTGCTATATTTTATTTTATTATACATAATTTCATACATTATTACGAAATTTTAGTTTCGTTTTAGTCAGTCAGAAAATTTCTGAACGATCGTTAAGTTAATTAAACTTTTTATTTAAGCCAAATGATCGATTTAGAAATTTAATCATGTTTTAAAATTTCGGAATGTAACAGTGAGGATACTGGTTTCCATGGCAGTGAATGAGGGATGACAGTTACACCAACTCGATGTAAAGAATATCTTTCTTCATGGTGATTTGTTGGAGGAGCTGTATATGGAGGTTCCACCAAGGTTTGGCACAAACCAGACAGTGGGTAAGTGTGCAGGCTCAAGAAGTCGCTCTATGGGTTGAACCAATCTACTCGGGCCTGGTTTGATAGGTTCAGGAAGGCTATGGTAGGCATGGGCTATCAGCAAATCAATGCTAACCACACAGTGTTTTCTCGACAACATGGTGGTCACATTACTATACTGGCTGTGTATGTTGATGATATGATCATTACCGGAGATGATAAGGGGGAAATTGCACAGTTGAAAGCAAAATTGGGGAAAGAATTCGAGGTGAAGGATTTGGGACAGCTTAGGTACTTCCTTGGGATTAAGGTGGCTCACGAAGCAAAGGGGATTGTTCTATCCCAAAGGAAGTATGTCCTAGACTTGCTTACAGAGACAAGCATGTTGGGGTGTAGGCCTGCAGTTTCTCCAATTGATGTGAAGGACAAGATAAGTGCAGAGGTAGGAGAACAGGTTGATCGTGAGAGATACCAGAGTCTGGTAGGCAGATTGATCTATTTGACACATACTCGTCCTGATATCTCATTTGCAGTGGACGTAGTGAGTCGCTACATGCATGACCCTAGGAAGGGCCATATGGACGCAGTGTATTACATTCTGAGGTACCTGAAGAGTGCACTAGGGAAGGGCTTGATTTTCAGGCAGAATGGGCACATGAACATTGAGGGCTATTGTGACTCTGACTGGGCCAGTTGCCAAGATGACAGGAGGTCCATAGCTGGCTATTGCATGTTTATGGGGGCCAACTTGGTCTCTTGGAAGAGCAAGAAGCAGCCAGTTGTTGCGAGATCGACAGCAGAAGCTGAGTACAGGGCTATGGCATTTGGAGTTGTGGAGATGGTGTGGTTGAAGAGGTTGTTGGAATAGTTCAAGGTGAATCATGGAGCTAAAATGAAATTGTGGTGCGATAGCAAGTCAGCGATCAACATTGCCAACAATCCTGTGCAGCATGACAGAATCAAGCATGCGGAGATCGATAGGTTCTTCATAAAGGAAAAACTAGAGAGTGGACTATTGGAGCTGAGTCATATAGCTACTGGAGATCAAGTAGCTGACTGCCTCACCAAATGACTTACCTCAATAGATCTAAATAGGTTTTGTGACAAGATGGGCTTGATGGATATCTTTTGTCCATCTTGAGGGAGAGTGTTGAGATTTATGTATGTTTATCGTTTATTGTATTAGAATTGTTTTGGGGGGCCTATTGATAAATAGGCTATTATGAAATAGTTTAGGAATTATTTGTAATAGTGTTTTGTAAGGCTCTATATAAACTCAAAATATTAATCAATAAAGTAACTTTTGGCTGAAGTCTTCAAAAGGTATTGCGGAAAAAAAAAAAAGAAGGCCAGTTTTTATCAAATGAATTGCAGCCGAATTTCATTAATTTCACGAGAAATTTTTGGACTCAAAATTTTCCTTCAAATCGTCTCAAATGATGTTGTTTTCGGTTGCTAGTTACATTTCCAATTAGAGAATTTAAGGCGGTTTCAATTCTGATTCGCGTTTTAGTAGAGAATTTGGGGTTCTAATCAAACAAAAAGTACGGTAATGATTTTTACTAACTTTATTAATCATATTTTTTAGGGGTGATATTCTAGTTCCGAAATATTAAATTTAATATTTCTCTAGTAAAATTGAATATACGGCCTTATAATTGACAACTTCCGGTTGGTAGCGAGAGAAACCTAAAATATTTTTATCAACGAAGTTCTATATTAAAAGATTTTTCGTTTTTTATTAGGTAAATTTCGCTAGAAATCATTAAACTTTGTCATTTGTCATAAACTGTGAATTAGTTACTCAAGTTTAATTTGTCCTCTCTTAATCACTCAATTTTATCATTTGTTTCAATTAAATCGCTTTATATTTTTCCGTCCAAAATACGAATAGAATATATCCATTTCGTTAGTATTTTGAATGTAATATGCTCATTTTGTTAGTATTTTGGACGAAATGCGTATATTTCGTTAATATTTTGGACGGAAGGAAAACATCCTATGAAAATTTTGAACGAAAAAATATAGAGTGACTTGATTGAGACAAATGATAAAATTAAGTGATTAAAATAAACAAATCAAATTTAAATGATTAACAAAAACAAATTTAGTGACCTCCAGTAAAATTCAGTCTTTTTTATTTCATGACGTCATATGGCATCAAGACTTAAATAGCTGTAAATAGTGTGGGGTTTAAACATCTCATGTCTCAAGTCTTTCATGCTCCTGCAATGCATAAAACCCTTTAATATTCATGCCGTTTTAAATGGGACGGTCCAGATCTAAACTCAAAATTTGAGTTATCTCAGAGATACGAATTCAGATTATTACGTTTCAATTTGTTTTTTTAAAAAAAAAATATTAAACTAAATAGCTCGTCGTTTAACCTTCCAAACAATGAATTCTTCACTGAAAAATAATTAAACAGAATAGTCTACTTTTTTCTGGCAAGTTTAATGCTGGTTTAATACAACTGAAAGCATTAAAGCAGAGTCAAGAAGGGTAACGCTTAATACAGCAATCAAATGTAATTAAACAAAGCAGTATATATAGTTACCCTGAAAATAAAAGAACAATACCAGTAATGAAACTAATGTAGTCTCTCAGAGAGCAAATGTATAAAACTAATAGCCTTATGTAACTGATCTTGTATTGGATAGAAGCCATAACTCGTATAGACTTGCAAAGAGCCTGCCATCTAATCAATTTTAACAGATGAGAAGAGATAGTGAACGAAGTAGAAAGAGAGCAAGAACCCGATGGCACCTGTCGACAGCATGATAGCGAAAGCCATGATAAAAGAATACCCAAGGTAAAGCATAGCCGAGATCGGTCCGCTCAGGCTCCTCAAATCAAACACCAAGTAATTGATTGAGTATAGAAACACATACAGTGCAACTGATCCAGAGGCGAAAAATGCCTTCCACCACCATTTCCAATCCTCCACACACAGATGCATGTATGTCAGGACCAGAGAGACCTCGCCACAGACAATCACGAGCAGGAGGAAGACAATAAGCAAGAAGCCGAACACGTAATAGAATCTCCCGAGCCAAAGGCTGGAGAGAATGAAAAACAGCTCGATGAAAAGTGTACCAAATGGTAAGGTACCGGCACCTAATACAAGCAACCATGACGGGTAGCTGCGTGCTGGTATCTCCCTCGCTATCTGGTTGGTACGAACCGGGTATTCTATGTGAGTAGCCCTTGTTCCGTACATCCCACCTAGCAGGGTGAGCGGCACTGAGATGCCGAACCACAGTGCAAGAAGTGTGAAAAATAGAGACACCGGTAAAGCCCCTGTGCTCTTATTCTTCCACAAAATTGTGTTTAGTGATGTCAAAATAACAAAAACTATTCCTGAGAAGAAACACGCAATCATCCAAGAGAGAGACTTCCAACCATCAGACTTCCCCTTGATGGTTCTCCACAGCCGAACCCCAACATAACCGGCCGTAATACCTAAAAATAGGTACAGAATTATCATACCGGTCAAGAGCATCCCCCTTGAGGCAGGAGAGAGAAATCCCAGGGCTGAAAAAATGACAGTCACAACTGCCATGCCGGTGATCTGAACCCCATTACCGACCATCACACAGAGCAATCTTGGGCAGGCGGGTTCTCTGAAAACATCGCCCACTATTAGCTTCCAACCCGACAACTCCTCATTCATCTGCGCCTGTGCCTCTTTATCGCACTCCTCATACCGGGTCAAGTCCCTTCTCACTGTTCGAAGGAATATGATGAACACGATGCCGGCGAGGAAGAACACGACCATCATCGAGTTCATAATGGAGAACCAGTGCACTTTGTCACCATCCATTTTTAGGTATGCGTCCCATCTAGACGGCCAGCGTATCTCACTCATCTCAAACTCTACCTCGTATGTGAATGTTATCCTTTCGCCTGCTTTGATGACCTGAGCCTTGTCGAGCTCTGCTGGGCAGTGGGCCAGGTCTACCGGGTCATACATTTTGAGGTTCGTTACATCTTTTGGATCCCGCTTGATGCTGCAGGGTATGACCTCAAACCCGACAATTTGGTACCCATTTTTGTTGCCTTTGTTCTCAACTACCCCTAAACCGTCCTCGCTGCTCAGGATAACTTTTTCTTGTTCTTCATATTCATGCACGAGAACCTTAAATTTCAAATGGTTGATGATGTAATCATCGAGGCTGTCAAATGGGTAAAACCCGATAGGGAATCCAGTCCATTTGATCCGTGCTCCATTTTGTTCGGCATACCGCATGACGGGTAAGTTGTCAAGTATCATGTTCACCTGGTACATCTGACGGGTCCTTTGTTTCATGAGGGTGGCCTGTTCTTGGGTTAATGGTTTGGTGGTGCAAAGGTAAACGGATTCGTTGACATTGACCTGAAAACGGTAAGGAGAGTTGTCGATTTGGTCCCCCATGAGAAGTTCACCTAGGTTTTCAGCACTCTTTCTGATACCTTCTTTTGGGGTGCAATAAGGGAGAGAGTAGTAGGAGTAGGGGAGCTCAGTTTCGATCGAGGTCAAAGAGTTGACTTTTGCAAAAATCGGTTCAGCTTTGGAGTAGGTGTGCATGAATGAGCCGGGAAGGTAGAAGGCTTGAAGACAAGGAAGGAACATGAGGAAGAGATATACGGAACTTAGTATCAAAGGCTTCATTTTTATTTTTTTCCTTTGCAATCTGGAGTGTGCCAAGGATGAGATTGACCTGAAAAGGCAATGGAAAAAAAATTACTAAGCATAGAAGCCCCTTTCCATTCATTTTATGGTGGATGTGACAGCCATGGTACTGAAAACTAAATTACAAGCTGATTTTAATTTTTACTTAAACAGTATACTAAATTGGAAACTATTTTCCATTTTGGAAACTGGATGCAACAGAAGAGCTGACATTTAAGTGCTCACCTAATTTTGGATAAACAAAGAATGATAAATCTATTAAAACAACAGTAACTCCAGGAGATTGAGAAATAAGAAATAAATGTTGCTACTACACAGATTTGGTTCAGGATTTATGTTCTGGAGGAGTTCAGACTATTGATAAAGAAAAGAAATTAAATTATCAAATCGGCATTAGTTAACACATTAACACTTATATGAAGTTATTTCCTTTAAATCATTGATTGTGGTAAGCAAAGGATAATTTCTCTTACAAGTTGCTTACCCTGTTATGCAGGTACACCTGGAACTTTTATTAAGAAAAAATATCCAAATTCTATGAAAAAAAAATCTGAAACTAAATAGAAGATTACAAATTTGCTCAATGCACTCCATTGAGAAACGCATCCAGAAAACAAGGAAAAGATAAATCCAATGTTTATTTGATCAGACAGACGAAGATTCACATTTGAAACGAAATGAAATTAAGTTCACTTGCTTGTAATCAGAAAGGCCTAGCAAAAAACAACAAAAGAAATGAAGAAATGAGACTGATCCGGAGAAGAGAGCACTTACCTCTTAGATCCGATCAGGCCTCCAAGAAACGGGATCTCGTTCTCTCTCTCTCTCTCTCTCTCTCTCTCTCTCGATAGAGAAGTGGAAGAATGGAGGAGAGAACGGAGTCTGGTAAACCTCCAATTAAAGGGTTTAAAAGTCGAAATCGGTGCTGCGTGGATTCCGCGCCAACTGTTTTTTATTTTTTATTTTCAGATATCCAAAGGATATAACGAGCTACACCAGGAGCACAACGGAATATTGTCAAGGGAAGGATAATTGTGGAATGGGCCCATCGTCAGTTACTATTTGCTTATAAAACGTGCTTAGTCCAGGTTCACGACAATATTACTTCTCATAATAATCCTAGTTTCGGTGCACCGTAAATTGCCAGTGGAATAATATTCGGAATATATATATATATAAAATGTCTATGCATTGCGTTTTGAAGTTCAAAACGTTTCAAGTTGATATTCATATTAAATTGTGTTTGGAGATCAAATTTTATATTTTTTTGGAAATTTTTTACTACTGTTTTTAGAATTTTTAAAAATCATTATTTTTTATAGTTCAGAATTTTCTGAAAAACACTGATTTTCAAAAATTCTAATAAAATAGTAAAAGATTAAAAAAATATATATAAAATTTGGTCTTCAAATATAATTTAAAATGGATATCAAATTCAACGGTTCGGATCGACGTTTTGAACTTTGAAACTAGATATACAAGCTCAAATTAAAGTCCTCATTTTAATTTGCAAAGCATGATAGACTTACTCATATATATATATATATATAAAGAAAGATGAAGGTCTAAGTTTTCAAATTTTATATTTTTGCTATTATAACAAATAATATTTTTTTATCCGAATTTTAAATTTATAATCTCTCAGATAAAAATTATGTACCTCGGATGCTAGTTCTCAATATTTGATATACTTGACAGAATAGTCATTGAATTATCATTCGAAATTCCTTTTATCGAACTAAGTTATTATTATTATTTTTTCTTCACAAGTTATTATTATTTTTCTTCACTGCAACTTAAAATCACCAACTCGCAATAGCAGAAGCACATAAGATGAATGGTGATCAATTAATTGAATTATTTTTTTATTTATGTATGATTTTTATGTAATTTAAAGTAAAATGTTGTGATATTGTAAAATTAATTTTTATTTTTTATATGAAAATTTTATATAATTAAATTTATTGACATTTAATCCTCATAATTTGAAAATTTACCTCCATACTGTCAACTCATAAACTAATAAGGTGAAACAACAACCAAACCAAAGACAAAAGACAGAGCACAAACAAATACAAAACGCTATTTTTTCATGAATAAATTGGCGCAATTTCAGTTAAAGGCATCAACATAAGAGAAACTTGAGGGATTTTGTAATCTTTGTAATATTTCTTTTGCTGTTAAATTACTAACTAGACTAGACCATGTGAATAAGTAAAGGCTCCGGTGTTGTAAGAACATGTTCATGGGTTTGGAATGGTAGTTGACGAGATTTTAAGTTGAAGGCAGCATTGTGCTTTTGATCTCTTTGCCCAATGTAAGTCAATGGTAATAAAATATTTTTTTCAAAATAAGTGGCGTGCATGCTTCCTTTGTTAGCGCTTCATGATTTGACTTGGGGGAGGAAGAGCGAATTCACATCTCTTCAATACCGAATAAGGAAATCTTTTACAATTATTAGATCTGGACCGTTCTTTTTAACTTGGCACGAATCTCAAAGTCTAAAAATACTGCCCCTATGGTTACCCGAATTCCAAACCGGTTGATATTTAATCTTAAATCGTAAAGTGAGAGCGATCCTCTGCAATACCTGAGAAGATAAGAATTCGAGGAAGAGCACCATGGTCCAGGGTAAATACTAAAGAAGAGTAAAACAGATGCTAGATTGATATAGAGTTGAATTAGGGTGTTTTTAAGATCACGGAATGTATGAACTCAACTCTAAAATCTATTAGATTGGCTTCAAACGATGTATTTGAAATTTTGAACTGTTAAAACCAATGTACTTTACGAGTGATGCATTTACATACAAAAATTTTAAAATTTCAAAATAATTTTGTATAAAATTAAGTGGTAAAAAAACATTCGAAATATTAATGCAATAAAATTAATTTATAAATCTTTTAATATTTGACTACTTAACTTATATTTAATTTGAAAGTTAATTTTTTTTATATGTAGGCAGAACACTCATAAGGTAGATAGATTTCAACGGTTTAAATTGATCGTTCAAAATCAATCCAATCAATTTTAAAGTTGATTTCACAAAAAAAATTAGTAAACCTAAAAAAACCGTAGTTCTACTCGCTAGATATAAATTCAGACGAAGATTTTATGTCAGTGTCATGGAAACAAATCGACGGTTATTTCATTGGAAAATTCGCGAACGAAAAAATCTGAACGGCCTCTGTTATTAATGAAACAACACAGGCGATCTTTTTCCCCAGTATCATGTCTTACGGATGAAAAAGGTTTTAATTAAAGCACATTGATTAAAATTATTAATTTCGACTCAATCCTATTATTATTTTTTAACTTAAAAATTACCCTGCTTTGAGTAAAATCTTGGGTCATATGAAAAAAGAAAACCTTTTTATCATGTTGGACTGTATTATGATAAATAACAATTGGAACAGTAAAATTGTCAAAAGGAGTTTACTATTAGAAATTTAGAATTATACGATGTGAGAGGAATATATTATATATAGATGAGCCCCTTTCTCCATAATTTTAAATCAAGAAAAGAAAATGGCTATGACCATACATGTACCATGTGCTTTTAGAAACCTAAGCAACTAAGCAAATCTCTCTTCAACTTTGGTCAAAAAATAAAAAAGGAAACAGAAAAAGAATCTTAACAGTTCGTGGGAGTCCTGTCTTTGGAGTACCAAGAAGCGGAGAGCACCAGTTTTACTAGATTTAAATATTTAATGAAGAAATAATGAAATATCCATCAATAAAATGATTTTGTTGGTCGATTTCATGATCATGCTGACCACTTCTTATTTTCTTTCCCTCCAACTAAGAAATACAATTAAGTGGATTCTTTTTTGTTAAGAAGGCCAAAGACAAACGAAAATCAATTACACACTTAGAAAATATTCTCTTTTCTTTTCATCTTTCTTTTGGTTATTTGATTGGGTTAGGTAGCCAAAGCGTCTATAGAAAACCTCACAGGAAAGAAGAAATCAATACAGAAATGCGCATGAATCATATTTTACAAAAATACGCCTATTTTCAATTTTATACACATCACAACTCACAAGAGAAGACAGCGTAAACTAGATAAACGCATAAATGAGCTTTTGAACTCGTACCTGAATTGAGTGAAGAGATAAAAAACATGAAATGAAACAGGGAAAAGAAATTAAAATCTATGACAAACAAGACCACCGATATAAAGCCTCGGTAAAAAAATATCAAGAACCTCCGCACAGAATTACACTACATTGAAGAAAAATCCAACCAACCTAACATAATTAAAAAAAAAAAAATACAGTTCACATCACCTTGACATCTAATCAATCTTCACTGAGGAGAAAAGATAGTGCACAAACGAGAAAGAAGTCAAGAACCCGATCGTCCCAGTTGCAAGCATAATTGCTAGGGATACAATCAAAGAGTACCCAACATAAAGCATCGCCGACACGGGCCCACTCAGGCTCTTCAGGTCAAACACCAGGTAATTGATTGAGTATAGAAAAACATATACCGCCACTGATCCAGAAGCGAAAAATGCCTTCCACCACCACCTCCAGTCCTCGACACACAAATGCATGTATGTCAGAACAACTGATACCTCAGCACACACTACCACTAGAAGTAGCAGCACTACCAGCAAGAATCCAAAAACATAGTAGAATCTTCCCAGCCAGATGCTGGAGAGAATGAAGAACAACTCAATGAATAGCGTACCAAAGGGAAGTGTACCGGCACCAGCTACAAGGAGCCATGACGGGTACTTCCGGGTCGGGATTTCTCTAGGGATTTGGTTGGTACGCACTGGGTACTCTATCTGTTCAGCACGGGTGCCGATGAACCCACCAATTAGAGTTAGTGGTACAGAGATGCAGAACCAGAGTGAGAGAAGAGTGAAGAAGAGAGAGATTGGTAATGCACCAGTGCTATTGTTTGCCCAGAGCATGAAATTGAGTGTGGTCAGAATGAGAAAAGAAATACCAGGGAAGAAGCAAGCTGTGGACCAGGATACCGATCTCCAACCCTCAGATGTACCTTTGATGGTACGCCAGAACCTGACGCTGACGTAACCGGCAATAATGCCCAGAAACAGGTACAGGAGTATCATACCTGTTAACAACATCCCTCTCGAGGCAGGCGACATAAATCCTAGTGCTGCAAAAACAATAGTCACAATTGCCATGCCTAAGATCTGAACCCCATCTCCAACCATTACACATAGCAATTTGCCACATGTTGGTTCTCTAAACACATCACCTACAACTAATTTCCAACCTGAAAGCTCCTCATTCATCTGTGCTTGCGCTTCCCTGTCTAGTTCTTCGTACCGAGTCAGGTCTCTCCTGACGGTACGCAGAAATATGACAAAAACTATACCAGCCAAGAACAGTATTACCATGAGAGAGTTCATTATAGAGAACCAGTGCACCTTGGCACCTTCCATTTTTAGGTAATGGTCCCAACGGGATGGCCACTTAATGTCACTTTTTACAAACTCGACCTCGTAGGTAAAGGTAATTCTTTCAAGCTCCCTGATCGGCTGGGACCGCTCAATCTCTAACGGGCAGTTGACCTTGTCAACTGTGTCGTACATGTTAAGCTTAGACATGGCATCTGCGTCCCGCCTTACACTACAAGGTACCACCTCAAAACCAACAATCTCATACCCATTCATGGTACTCTTATCTGTCTCTGTTATCACACCCATTCCCTCTTCACCAGTACCGATAATCTTCACATTACCACCTTCATATTCATGTACAAATACCTTAAACTTCAAGTGGTTCACGATATAGTCCTCAGAGCTCCCCTCAGGCGTGTACCCAACAGGGAAGCCGGTCCACTGGATAACTGCTCCATTTTGATTGGTGTACCTCAGTACAGGTAAATTATCCAAAATCATGTTCACCTGGTACAGGTCATGGGTACGCTGTTTCAGCAATGTGACGTCATGCTCATTTAACGGGCTGGTGGTACAGAGGTACAGTGATTCATTGACATTGATTCGAAATTGGTATGGTGAGTTGTCTATCTGGTCACCCATCAAGAGCTCACCTAGGTTTTCAGCACTCTTTTTGATACCTCCTTTGGGCTGGCAATAGGGGAGGCTATAGTAAGAGAAAGGAAGCTCGGTCTCAATAGAGGTGAGAGAGTTCACTTTTGCGTAAATGACCTCTCCTTGTGCATAGGTGTGCATATATGTACCCGGAAGGTAGAAGGCATTGCAAGGGCATAGAAGGAGAAGTAGTGATAGGAGAGGATAGAGAAATCGAGAGACCGTGGCAAGCTTGGACATGGCTGAGAAATCCCTATTACCAGACCTTGATTCTTTTTCAGCAGACTTACAAGAAACCTGAAAGAAAAAGAAAAAAAATAAGATGTCATAAATCAATCATTTACATTTAGTTCAATGTTATACTGCAGTGAATATTCCAAATATCATGTATATCACTGCACCAATGGGAAAAAAACATATATTACCCTCCAATTACAACCATTGGGTGTGTACACATACCTTCAAATAAAGGAGGAAAAACATACGATTTACCCCATCATTCCCGGTTACTTGAAAAGATACACAGATTATTCTACTCCTAGCTACCTAACTCTACCTCAAATGAGGAAGCAAATAGGGTAATTTAGGTCTATCCAAAATGTTTATACGAGGAAGGGTATAAACAATTTCCCATGATTTAAGAGGGCATCTTGCTTCATTTCTTGTACAGCATATATGCAAATTTGATGTTTTAAGGGCATATGTAGAAATACTCCATCTTTCTAGTATGAACAGCGACTAGATCCCTTATGAAGAGTCAGTATCCTAAAATGGAATGTGGATTCATATGGCATAACTCCACACTGTAGGTTTGCTCGGGCCTGTAGGTTCAGTCATTGGCAGTAGACCCCTAGCACAAAATTAGCTAATGGAGAGAGACCTCATTTTGCTGCCTCTTACCAGGTTATACATACCTATCCAAATTGTTAGGCAGTAGGACTGAACCTGACAGGCTTGACATCAGGAAGGTTCAGATCATGTAATATTAGTCCAATCGTTTCCTACAGCTCACATAGAGTAGGACAAAAATAGTAACAGAAGAATAATACAAAACATGTGATTTATCAATTGTACACAAATGGTTCAGTCTCTGGAAAGGGGGGGGAGGGGGGGGAGGGGGGGGGGGGGGGGGGGGGGGGGGTGCGGGTATAGAGTTAACCTTTGTTGTAACATACAAATCAGTAAAACCTTTGTTTTTTTTCTGAAAGGTGATATAAATCACTTAAAACTATACTCACTGCAGAAAATAGTTTTAAGTCACTAACAACTAGCTCAACAAGAAAACAAGAAACAAGAGTACTAAATACTTCTGTAATTACTAGTAGCAAGAGTACTAAGTACTTCTGTAATTACTAGTAGTAAACAAAGCAGTTACATGACCAAAAATGAAACTTTACAGAGTTCATGCAAATTCCATTGCAAGAAGTAAATTCAGTAAATGTAAATTCCAATTATTTCTAAGGATAATCCAACAATATATATTAGGACTTCAAATAGAAAATGGAACCGCAATTATCCCCTTTTTATCCTACTAATGTCCACTTCAGATCCCAGTGCGTTACTAACTTTGAACCAATAAATCCTGTCTGCTCATTATCTCTCCCTCTCTCAGTAACTCTCTAATGGAGATCCACTGTTGACCGGTGCTTCAAATTACAAAAAAAAAAAAAAAAAAATAGACAGACAATTTTTCCAAAAATCAAAGAACTAACTCACACAACCTACAGTTTAGAAGACAGAGAGAACTACAAATCTGTGAACACAAATCATTTCAACTGACGCCAAATTAACTAGCAATGTTAAAGAGTGGATAGATCTAGGGTTAAGAGTACCTGATTCCGATCGGGGAGGATGCAAAGCAACCAACTGATGCGAGATCTAAAGAAGAATCGAGAGAGTTTGGAGAAACGCTAGTGTCATGCGTTGGTTGCGTGATTTTACCTCCAAATGGGAATCCAAATAGCAACCACTTTAGAGCAGTAGTTAAAGAGAGCTTTCGATGCAAGTAGATTTGTTCACAAATGGAGAGAAGGAAAGAAAAAGAAAGGGCGTTGCGATTAGATCACATCAGAGAGAGATCTCAGCCGTCTATTTTAAATCACACGGCTTTTTTTTCGTCGTCGAGAAGCTAGTGCTTAGAGATTTCGAATTCTAAAACTGTACCAGCGCACGAGAATATATACATCTGCTTCAGCACTGCGCATGTCGTGGATGGCTTATAAAAATCAGACGGCTCTTCGTTTATGAAATGTGGTGCGCGAGAGAAGATGAGATCTCTGTCCACGATTGCCTCCCTTTATTTTTTTTAACTTTTTGTCCGTTATTGATTTCGGAAATCAGAGTGCGATCATAATGACAAATTTATATCGCACTCATGACTCTTCTCGTCAGTGGGAGATTGATATTCAAATCTGTAAACAACCCTAATTGGGCTGAAAAGTCCGATTAAGCCCAATGAATCCCATGGCCCAACCCATAATGACATTGGTTACAGAAGACACAGGGCTGGCCATGTTTCTCAGCCGTTTCGCTCGTGAATAAAGTTGGGCCTTATTATTTTATAATATTTTGGGCCGTTTTACTAAAGACGCGAAAAGCAGTCACCACTTTTCCAAATGCTGACATGGATCCATCAAAAGAGGACACTGTGAAGAGCTCATCAATATATTCTTCTATCAAATAATCTAGTTATATGAGTTATCCAGACGTGCTTTTATGCTCTCCCTTGAAAATAACAGATTCCTAAAGTCAGCAACCTCGCTAACTTTTGATTAAAATTAAAATTAATGAAGAGCGCCTAATAATCCCTAAATTATGATTCACCGTATATATATGTCTTTCTGATTATTTTACTATTGATGAGGATTTTATTTCTAATGTATCACGAAGAATTTGTATGAAGGGAATCTGTCTGAGATAAATAAAATTTATCCTGTCAATTATTTTCCAAGCGGCAAATGTATTTCCAAAACAGTGATTTGTTCAATAAATTCACGTCTATCCCTGCCACCGTTCCCATTTTGAGCTTCTTTTGATAGTCGATTGACTCGATTCCCTTTCCAGATTTCAATGTGAAATCACGGACAGAAATCACAATCTTCCAAGTCTGACCTACACATATGAGCTAGCTACTTTTACTCGTCCTGTCATCCAACCCTTTTATTTATTTATTTATTTTAACCTTTAAATTATTTTGAAATTAAAATGAATAGAAATAATAAAAACTTCAATTTTAAAATTTATTAAAAAAATTATCACGTCAGATTAGAAATTAAAACTGAAAGAGATCGAGGGGAACGGAGAGAAACAATTAAAGACTTGACCGGATTTGACAAGAGCCGGTCAGTAACTTGTTCCATAACAGTAAATTTTGGAGCCAACGAAAGGAAAAAAGGAGATGAGTTATGCGTAAAAATTTAGCAAAATTTTAATAAAAATGTTGAAAAGACGAACTCACTGTATTCTTTCCGGACACGTATTTTCTTTAGTACCGCACGCCCACGGTGGGATACAATACTTTTTTACGGCTTCAAATTAATTCAAAAACAGTGCCTATTCGAGATATATAGCACAGGAAGCCAGCATATATATATGTGCTTTGAGATTAGCGTAAAGTTTAAAAACTGATCCGGATTGTATCACTCTACATGTACATAACAGTGCCTAACTAATACAAAGAATACGAATTCATTTCGTACCATTTTCATTATGAACTGTTTCTGGAGTTGGAGCAGAGACCGGAGCAAGGCAAAAAGTTGTGCAGTACATAGCTGTACAAGAACCAACGCAAGAAATAATTAATTAATCTGGCCTTTGAGTAGACTTAGACTTTGATATAATTCTTGGTGTCTTTTTTTGTTTTCTTATTTTATTCATCAAGTTGATTAGTTATTTATATTAAAGAGCAGAGCAGAGCAGAGCAGACTACTTGTGTTCGCCGTATTCATCCGTAGGTTCACATGATTGGATCGAATTAATTAATAGGCAGGTTTTGCTCCATTGCTGGTAATAAATTCCTGGCCAAAATTATCACAACTAACGGATAAATAAAATATGTTGCTTTTCACATATTAATAGAAAAAGGATAAAATATGATGAATCTTATAATTAATGAGAATCTGTCGTATGCCATGTGCATTAGTTAGCATGCCAACGACATGAACATTGAACATGATAAATTTTGCAACGGTGGGGAAGGTATGCATGTGACATTCTCCAATTTCACAATATTTATATCTCCTATAGTTAAACAAATGCTTCAATGTTGAAAAAAGAAGAAGAAGGAATATCAAATATAGGTGGTGGGAATAAGCGGCGCATACCAAATATTCAATAGACTTAATTTATATATGTTGTTGTTTTTTTTTTAGAAAAATCACGGAAGGAAAAAAAGAATCTTAGATGCAATATTTCTCAGATCTTTTTTTATGTTGGCTGATTATTCACGAGTAATTAATTAATTAGTTAATTAACAGGGTAGTTTTGTTATTTTTTATACTCCTGCAGGTGTTTATTCATTTATAATTTTCTCATTTAAAATTAAGAAACGACAGAGGTGACACTAGTTTTTGTTAATTACAACTGTTTTTTTTTAACAACACTGTTTGTTTCTTTAAAGCGGGAGTAACTAAGGTAAGGTGATATGAATAGCTCAAAGCCTTAATTCTGTGCTATGGTTTTAAAAATATATCGCATAAATTTCAAGTTTTGATCTAAGTAGCTCAATAAATTAGTTATATAAAGAACTTGTAGAATATTAGTTTTTACTATTTTTGAATTTTTTTTTTACTATTTTTTAAAATTTATGAAAAATGACAAAAAATAGTCAAAAAATAAAGACAAAAGGTTCTCGTCCACACTGTTTTGTCCACCGTCTGTCCACAATACTAATCTAATGAACTGCCAACTATTTTCAACCTTCCTTTTATAAAAGTTTCTCGATTTAATGCTTTTTGTTTTTGAAAAGAATTACTAATCTCTGTTTTCGCTCTCTCTCTTCACAGGAGCAAAACTTCTTTCTCTCTTCACAGAAACAAAAATTCTAGCAGTGAGAAAAACCAATTGAAGTTTAGGTCTACTCCAAGCTTGATCTCAGAGTTTGAGCGGTAAGAATACTAAACCGATTGCTAACCCTAGTCTAGGCTTCCTCCTGTCGCTATGGCTGCTCTCCTTTGAATTCTGTTGTCCTCTGGAGTTCAATTCGCTTCAAGGCTTTTTGATGGTGAATTCATTGATACGCCCATTGAAAAATCTATGATTTTCAGTGAGCTAGATGCTTCCCTCTTCTTTGGCGGTTCTCCTCTCCTCTCCTCAACCCCTTCCCTTCGATGACCTCTCATTTGACAATCGCCTCTTCAACGGATTCTTGATTGTGTAGATCTGAACGGCCTCCTTTCCTACAGTTTATTTTTCAACGGCAACATCACTACTCGTCGCTCGCCAGCGCCACTACTCATCGGCGCTTTCTTCTCTCTGACGGACTTCTCTGGCATCTCTCTTAGATTCTAATGGAGAGAGACGATCTGGTGGAGAGAGATGAGAGTAAGGTGATTTGGAGAAGAGAGATAAGAGCGAGACAATTTGGAGCATAATTGGGTTATTTTACAGTATTCACTTTGCAGTTTTACAATATGCATCTTGTGGTTTTACAGTATTCAAAACAACTTGTTTATTTACTAATCTATTTAAGTTTCATTCCTTCTATTGATTTAAATTGATAATCATGATTTTCTTGCTTCTATTGAAGTTTCATTTGAATTGATGTAGTCTCAAGAGTGTATACATTATATGAACATTGATTTGAATTCTAATTGTATCGTTTACTACTCAATAATGGATCTTGCATTATCTAATGATCTGATTTGAAATGCATAGTTCATTTTCTTTATGTCGTTGTTTTGAATTGTCTAATGTATGAAATTACATGATTCTATATTTTGTTTACAGTATTCGATTTCACATTTGAAAGAAGAATACAACGAGATTTTGTCGTCTCTGAAACAGTCAATTAACATATACCACTTCAGATCTAGTGAAATATGTAGAGTATTTTTACAGGATATAGTTCACATTTTTACAAAATATATGCACTATTTTATAGTATCTATTATTATTGATGTTTACAGGTTTACAGTATATAATTCACAATTTTAAATGATATAATTAACTATTTTAGATGATACATAGAGTGTTTTATATGATATAATTCACAGTTTTACAGTACCTACATGTAATAAATCCAATTTGTTACATTGTTTATTTTATTTGTATGCAGGAGAATATCTCGAAAGAATGTGTGATTCTTGTGATGAGGCTTTTTACTCACCCCAACAATGTTCACAGGAGATTGTTAATGTAGAAGTTTTATTTTTTTTATAGTTTGTTTGATGCTATTTTGGATGTTGAATGATATACTTATGTTTGGAATTGTGTGGTGATTATTATAGATGTGTTGAACAGATGTTGTTGAACTGATGTGTTTTGTTGAGCAATTGTGTATTATAGTTTGGAATTGTTATATTTGTAGTTAAGATGTGTCATTTTACAGTATTGAGCTATTGTTATTTTTATTTTTTGACTTTTTATTTTAAATATTATGGATGTTGTATACATGCAATTAATTTATAGTTTAGATATAGTAATTTTACAATATTGATTTTTGTAGGTTGTATGTTTTGTTTTTATAGTTTAAGTTGACAATTTTATAATATTAAAATTTTATTTTTTTTACATTTTGTTTTATTGTTTTCATCTGCTTATTTTATATTATTAAAATTTTGTAGTTTTTACGTTTTGTTTTTATAGTTTAATTTGATATTTTTACAGTATTGAAAATTGATACTTTTAAATTTTTATTTAATCATTTTCATTTGCTAATTTTACATGGTTAAAAATTTATAGTTTTACGTGTTGTTTTTATAGTTTAATTTGATATTTTTTAACATTATATTTTATCGTTTTCATCTGTGAATTTTGCATGTCTGTAATTTTATAGTTTGTGCATTTTATTTTTATAGGTAAAGTAATCAATATTACAATATTCAATATTTTGTTGATTTATTTGTGTGTTCATTAAATCAAGAAAAAATAATAAATAAAAATTAATCGGAAAATTAAATTTTGTCTTTTTATCACTTTTTAGTCAAAATAACTGCTAATAACTAATATTAATTCCCAATAACTTCCTATAACTGCAATATTCGAAAGTACAATTTTTATTTGTCTTATATTGCAAGTTGCAATCTGTTTTGAACTATCACTAGCTCGACTCAGAATTAACAAGTTTGAGCTGGGGCCTAGCTCGTTCGCTCGCCAACTTGATCCAAGCATGAGTTTGTGCATTGGTTTAAATTTGTGTGAATTTAGTATGCATGAATTTATTTCGTGACATGTGTTTATATGAATTTGAAAATTTAATCATTTAATATATATGAATTTAGTTACAAACTTAATTTATGATAGTTGACTTTATATATATTATCCAAAATATTTGGGTTTTTGGTTCATGGGCTTTTACAAACTGGCACGGCTCGTTCGTTGTCAAAATAAGCAAGCAATGAGCCACCTTTCTAGCTCGGATTCAAATATTGACTCACTCATAACTTATTCGTTGCTAAAACGAGCGAGCCATGAGCTTGATCTAGCCCTATTCACAGGGAGAGATAATAGAGGATTTCATTCCGAGACACGGGAAAAAAAAATCCTTTTAATATTCTTTAATCAGGGAGCATGAATGAATGTCGGTGGTGATAATTTTTTTTGATTTAAAAAAAAAAGATAATTCTTTTTCTCATTAACACATCACAGTATCTAACAAGATATGCTTTGAGCTATATTTATTTTATGATAGTTTGACATTATCATATATTGATTGTAATATGATGGGTTTTGAGAGAGACAGCAACATGCATAGTAAAATAAAATAAAAAAATGAAAAAATTGATTGGGTTGAATGTTGTTCTCATCATTTTACGAAGGATTTAAGTAGCTGACATTGTGAGATTTTGTTCATCTCTCTTAAATAAAAAAATTAATTGATATTTAAGAGGAAAAAAATGGCCAATTAGACTTTAAACTTCACCATTTTTCAATCCGCCAGAGGTAACCGGACATGATCCGAAGAAAATTGGTGGGAATTAAGAAGGGAGCATTTGATAGACACATTAAATAAAATACGACCCGATGTCTTATCAGAATCATTCAATTCGCATTAGAATTTGTATGCACCGTTTCAAAATTTGTACATATCAAGTTCGAACAAACTTTAACGTGAATTGAACAGTTTCGTCCGGTCACCGGACCTATTCTGATTGGATAACCATAGAATGCGATTTTTTATTTTTTTAGTTAAAAATATAAAAAATATATTGATTATTAAAAAAAAAACACACACACAAGTCCATAATTTATAGTTCAATTATTCGCGTTAACCTCTTTTTTCCAGGAGAGGTTGATTACCTTTCTTTCGATTTTTGAAAATTGGTGAATTTTTGTACTTGGTTTCTCTGTATGCGAGACACGTGTCTTTTTTATGTGACTAGACACTGAGACATGGCTTAGCATTGCAGACACCATTTGGCATGAAATGTTTACCTTTGTGTGACACCCATTGTACACTTGCTCTGATCACTCTCTCGTTTGGTGGTGTTCTCTGAATCGTCCGTCACTGCCATGTTCTTAGTTGCAAATTGCAATAGTCTCCTGTCCTAACAAAAACGGAGACATATATAATTAATTCCCTCCTCATAAAATATAAATTACAATAATGAGGTCTTTTTCTCAAGAGATGATATTAATTAAGATATCTAATTTTAAACAATATTCACCGACGGAATTAGAAAATTTAGACAGAAAAACTAAAATTCAAAATACATAATAATGAATAGTCGAGACTAGCTTGAATTCCAACTAATCTCCGCAATAACAAATTATAATTTTAACCACTAAATTGCAATTACATGTGTGATAATATATGAGGGCAACTGAATTATGAAAATCCAAGTAAATTCCAACATAAATTTATGAATTATGATAAAAAAAAAAATTACGGATCTCCTGAGCTATATACGTCCTCTCTCACAGCTCACAAGTATTATTTATCTAAAATTTGAACGTGCACTCTTCTACCGAAAATATGAACTTAATCAATTTTGATTGATTCTAAATCTCTAATTGAATAAATATTAACATGATTAGTGTGACAATCTTAGAGTAGCTAAATGGTAAGTTCCGAGGTGAGCTGCTAAATATCTCCAACAACATGCCTAATACTAAGATAAATTCTGGTAAAATATAAGTAATAATTTGTTTTTATTATTAAACTCGCAAATTTATTTCCCAAATCTCCACCGGTGAATATGACGATTTTTTTTTGTAAATATCCAAAAAAAAATTAAATTTTAAAAAAATAACCAAAGTTGAGCAGGATTTCGAAATCTACCCAAACCGGGAGTTTTTATTTTTGGTAATTTAGCGGGATTCTGGTAAATTTTTTATTTATAATTTGATTTATTAGAAAGACTGCTGCCAATAACTCGGATTAACATTTTTCATGCTGAATTTTTTGCGGCTGTAAGAAAAATTAATATATTTCTTTATGAGCTATTGAAAACAATAAAAATGCTTGGATTCTGAGTTATTGATCCCGGTTTAAAAGTCACTTCTAGGTAATACAGAAAATTTTGTGATCCTTCTAATACATTTAATTTATAAAAAGTTGTATCTATTTTGAGAATTCTTTTTAATAACAATCATTAAATAACTTAAATTTTTTGTTTTTTTTAAAATAGATATCACTTTTTAGAAATTAAATGTACTAGAAAGATGATTTATGTATTTACCAAATTTACAAGAAATTTTTCATTTCGGTTTTAAATCTATGGCCTCCACATCACCTTTAATAATTAGACTAAATACTAGTTCTTAAATCTATTACATATAAAACTAAGGTTCTAATCCATAATTAAGTATTCAAATTTCTTAAAGATGCTAATTCGTCCGTTTATGAACTTTGCTAATTATGTTGTATATCAAGGTAACATAACCATCTAAAAACTAAAAAAAATGGTTCAACTTTATCATTACTACTGAAAAAACCCCGAGTTCGGGCAAAACCTAATCTAGTTAAAAAATCTAACAAAAAAAGTAACAAGATGCACTTTTAAATTTGGAAAGTGTAATTCTTGCTATTATGTTAAACAAGAAAAATATATAATTAAAATTAGTTACTCCATTAATAAAAGATAAGGCCTTGTCTCTGCCTGATTCCAAGTTGTAAAATTCATAGGCAAAATCAAGGTTAACTTAAAAGTGAACTATAAAATTTAATCTGAATGATTGCAAAATAAAGATGTTGCGTCTTCATTTTAGAAAACAATGTGCTACTATGCAAGCGTCTTTTTTGTATTATTAGAACTAATTGTCTTTGACAATAAGATAGTTATTCTTAACATATAATAATAAAAATGATTCGGATATAAGTGTGTTTTTAACATAAAATTAGTTATTTCTAACATAAATATTATTTTTTATTTATCTAACACTTATATATTTATAATTTCAAAATAATATATGATAATATAAAACTACAATGAGTATTATTCTTGAGAATTATAACTGTGTTAAAAAGAACTAAAAATAATCTTGAATGGGACTCCCTAAATATTTATAAAAATAACTCGGTTAATTTTTTTTTAAATACACGTCAAACTATTATATGTTCGTTATTTTATGTTAAAAACATTATAAAAATTAAATTGAATGATTCTTATCCAACATAATAATCACGTGACACTCACGTGTTCTGTACCTTCCAACTGTCCTCTTGCTGCAGAACCCGCACATCAAACAATTAGCAGCGCATGATCACGCAATTACTAGCCGACGAATAAAATCACAGAACCCCGCACCTCCTCTGCTATTCAAATCCCAGACGCTCAACAAATACCTCACCAATCACGAAGCGAAGCGACGGTTGTAGAAAATCTCTATGGTCAAACTAATCCAAGTTGTTTCCAATCTTTTTGGCGCGGAGATCAAGAATATCGTTAATGCGCGCCGAGTACTACTGAGAGACTGCAGAGTGGGGCCCACGGAGAAAAGAAAAGAAAAGAAAGGAGTGCACTGCCATCACCGAAACTACCCCCAGTCCCCACCGATCTGCATTTATTATCACTCTGACAAAGCGCTATTGGGCGGTCAAAAGGCCATAACTGTGGGGTCCATCGTGTCAAAACATGAATGAATAAAGGATTCTCGTTCTGTGGCCTCGTTCTTTTCTCCCGGCTTTGATTTGATCGGAGCTTAAACATGAAGGACGGGGACAAACGATGGTTGGGAACAGCGTTAGGTTCATCCGTGCCGCTTCGGGCTGTTGCTCTTCGTGTTGCGTTGTTATATTGTCGGTTTATTACCCGTTGCCCGTTAGAACTTGAGATGAATTTGGATATCACCTCCAGCGCGCGAAGACCATTTAATATTCAGGGTGATATTTAAAGATAAATTCCAGTATAAATTTTGTCATAAATGGACGGTTAATTCACAGTAACCAAACTTTAATACAAGATTTGATCTGAAAATGATTTTTCGAAAATTGCGTTATGCAAAAGTGGACTGGACCAACTGTAATTCAATGTCTTTTATTAGAGTACGAATTTGCACTAAAACAAACCAACACTTAGAGTGAAAAAAACGTGCTGTTTCATACAGTGATATGTATTGTGATCAAAATGTTGAGAGGTAGTCACAGTATCCAAGTCTCGCTGTGACTTGTGTGCGGTGTCTAAATATAACTGGTTATGTTTCTTATATTTTAATTTTTTTTTCATAATTTAAGTTAATTTATTCAAAATTCACAATTTGATTAAAATCTAACAGTTCTAATTACATGTGACTCGTGTAATTATATGCTGTGATTGAATCTTTTGCGTGGCGTGCTGTGCCCAATTTTCAAAAACTGATCACGACATGCGAATGATCACAATACGGAACAAATTAAACCGGGTTTAATTAGTAATTAGTCCTGGCCATGCAAATTTGGCAATAAATTACTTGATCCAGTTCCAGTTTCAGCGACTCGGCGTCGAAATTCCCCCACAAAATACCACCACCTAGAAAGCACCGCCGATTAACTAAAAAACAATGACAAAACTTCCCAGAGCGACACGTGTACTGTAGCATTGCATTGCAGAGTTTTTTGTCTTTATGTGTCCGTAGGCTGCGCAGTAGAGTCAGACACCGTATTTTTGTTTGAGATAAAAGGAGAAACCAGTTTCCAGAGATGCAGATACAGGTGAGGAGAGAGAGAAAAAGGAAACTCCAGAAAAAGAAACCTTTTCAGCGAAGGTCAGTGAGAGACAAAGAAAGCAACGACAGTTTGTTGTGGCGTTTCTTCATTTCTCTTCCCCATCTCTTTCTCTCACCAATCAAACCCTTCTCAAAGAGGAAAAAGAGAGGAGAAACAAAGAGCAAGATTCAATCAATGCTGAGTTCGTAAGAGCGAGATGCGATTTCTCTTGGTAATAACAACGATTCTTTTCTGTTTCATTTCAGAGTGCGCTTTCGCTTTCTTGGAGAAATTGTTCTAATTTGCTCGGTGAATCGATCAATCGTATTTCCAATGTATTTCAGTTTATTTTGTATTAATTCGAAAGTCTTAAACGATTAGCATTTTTGTCTGGACTTTTTTATAACGGATTAATAAATGCTGTTCCTATTGGATGACATTCATTTATTTCAAAGGATGTCCTTTGTAACAGCTTTTGTACGGGAGCATTTTCTTGAATTAATTATGTAATGTAGACAATCAGTCGAGAACGAGAGATTCTTTAGTTTGTTTGAACTTTTTCGTTTTGCCTTGTTAAATATATTTGTTCAGTTGAACTTTAGTTTGAACTTTCTCAAAAAAAAAAAAAAAAAAAAATTTCAAGCAAAACTGGAAATAAGCTGATCACATTTTCAACTTCAGCTTTAGAGAGCCCAAGTTAATTAATTTCTCTGTTTTGTCATTTGCTACTTATTTTCTTTTGAAGTATTTGGATATAGAAAAGTTCGATAAACTTGATGACATTTTTCCTTCGTTGATGCATTAAATCCCATAAAAGCATGCAAACTTGAGAACATTTTCAATCTAGATTTTTCCTTCGTATAATGTTTCAGTTATTTTATATTAATTCGATTTATTCACCTAATTAATTGCTCTTTGATTTTTTTTGGCAGGACTGAAACAGAGTTTGAGAGATTGAACTTGTCAATTTAGATTTAGGCTTACAAAAACACAGAAAAGAAAGATCTACATTGGTGGAACATGTCAGGTACTTCAATTTCCTTGATTTTCTCTCTATTGTGTATTCATCCTTTTCTCTAAGCCAAACAATCTATGGTCCCTTGTTTCATCCATTTCTCTAAGCTAAAAAAACCTAGGATCCCTCCAATATTATCGGGGCAGAGAAATAGTGGAGAAATTTTCACGTCAATATCTAAGAAAGAAATTAATCAAAATCACATTATATAATTGAATATATCGAGGTAACATGGTGCTTAATAGAGCCAACCCATAATGTTTATTGTTCTAACATCCACTGTACCTCAGTTCTAATTTACTCTTTCTTTCTTCCCCATTTTCCCTGTTCTTTTATTAAGCAAAAGAAAAAAAAGATCTTTATTATTCCCTTGCAGAGGCAATTGAAATGGAGTTCTCCACACCAACACTCAATGAAGAAAAGAAAGAGAAGAAATCAGACCATGAGAACTCAGAAGATGAGAGGCGAAGAACGAAGATTGGTTCTCTGAAGAAGAAGGCAATGCACGCTTCTACAAGGATCACACATTCTCTAAAGAAGAAACGAGCAAGGCGAAGAAGCAGCCTTAGAGTCTCTTCTATCTCTATAGAAGATGTGAGAGATGCTGAGGAGGTGGCAGCTGTTAGCTCCTTTAGAGATGTTTTGATTGGGAAGGATTTACTGCCTGAGAAACATGATGATTACCACATGATGCTACGGTAAAATGAATTTTGTTTTGGAGTGTGTACACACACACATATAGAGAGAGAGTGGCTAAGCTCAAAAGTTTTTTCCTAGCCCCCGGAACAAATGATTCGGTTTTCCGATTTTCAAAGTCCAAACAGTCGATCCAAACTGTTAGATGTTTAATCTATATTAAAATGTACTTGGAGACCAAATTTTACATTTTTTGAATATTTTTACTATTTATTAAGATGGTTTGAAAATCATTGATTTTATTAAAATTCTGCATTATTAAAAAATAGCAATTTTCAAACCATCTTAATAAATAGTAAAAAATTCAAAAAAATGTAAAATTTTGTCTCCAAGCACATTTTAATATAGATTAAACATCTAACGGTTTGGATTGACTATTTGGACATTGAAAATAAGAAAATTTTAAATTTTTTACTATGGGTTTTTGACCACATCACTGTAAATGGCTTGAGATGATACTTTCAATATCACTGCCTTATCCAATAAAACAATTCAGCTCTGTTTGTTTAGAGCTTTAACTTGTGAATGATCCTTTTAATTTAAATTAAGGTACTCTTATGTAGAGTTTTAGTGCTGCATTTTTGGTGCCATCTATCAGGCCTCCTTTGTCTGTTGTCTCTTTTCTCATGGATATTGCAAGCAACCACCAACCAACCATGTGAAAATAATTGAAAATCATGCTGTGATACTCTGGGTTGATATATTCTTTTGAAGTATGTCTTTTGTTGCCAACTAAAAAGTGAAAAAGGAAGCTTCTTTATTGTCAATTTATCTAATGCAGATTCCTAAAGGCTAGAAAATTTGACTTCGAGAAGTCAACTCAGATGTGGGCTGAAATGTTGCAATGGAGAAGGGAGTTTGGGACCGATACCATCTTAGAGGTGAGGCCAAAATGCCTTAACCCCATTTTTAGAACTAAATATTGAATACAGAAAAAGATATTTTAAACAAAAAAAATAAATATAGGCTGAGAATTAGGTTTAAATGAGGTTAGTAAATATATGTCGGATAATTAATTTTAAGTTCCCTTCTTGAGGGTTAAATGAGGCTACCTATTGTGTGTGTATACTGCACAACATTGGAATTGTTCATGTGGGTAAACAGTGAAATGTGTGGTCAAAAGATTCACTTCTTGAAATTAATAGCACAATAAAACCACTACTCTTTCATACAGAAGTAAATTCATCCACCCCTGTTGTTTATGTTGAAGGATTTCCAATTTGAAGAGCTAGATGAAGTATTACAATACTACCCGCAAGGCTACCATGGTGTAGACAAGGATGGGAGGCCAGTCTACATAGAGAGGCTTGGCAAGGTTGAGCCGAACAAACTGGTACAGATAACTACTGTGGACAGGTACATAAGGTACCATGTGCAAGAGTTTGAAAGGGCCTTTTCTGAGAAGTTCCCGGCTTGTTCAATTGCGGCTAAGAGGCATATTGACACGACCACTACAATATTGGATGTGCATGGTGTGGTAGGTTTCTACAACATTAGGACCAGATATGTGTTCTCATGTATTTTCTTAGCTTTTATTGGATTACTTTGTATTCATTGAACATTTAGGTCTAGCCAGAATATTGGTGCTGTTTCGTTATCTACTAGTAACTCTTCACAGTTGCATAAATACTCTCTTAAATGTTGCAAGAATTATCATGGAATCAATCACGGGTCATATATCTGAGGTCTTGGTTTTATCTTATAAACTTTCAACAGGATTCATGGGGCTAAATTGGTTCTATTTTTTTTTTTTTTTTTTCTAGGGCCTCAAGAACTTCAGCAAAATTGCAAGGGAGCTTGTAAATCACATGCACAAAATAGATAGCGACTATTACCCTGAGGTACTTCTCTTTGTGACATAAAAATTTCATCTATTCCTAAAAATTTAGCTGATTGTCTGATTTGAGCAAGTTTATTTTTATTTTTTTTATTTCAGACACTGCATCAAATGTTTATAGTTAATGCCGGCCATGGCTTCAAGTTAATTTGGAACAGTGTTAAGGGGTTTCTTGACCCTAAAACGTCATCAAAAATACATGTATGTTCCTTCTCTTACCGTGAAATTATTCAATTTGTTAAGACAGTTTTCAAATGTAACAAGTTGGTTTTTCACATGCTTAGGTATTAGGAGCGAAGTTCCAAAGTAGACTTCTTGAAGATATTGATGCAAGGTTGGTTTTTTTATTGTTTCATCAATTTTCCTGACAACTATTTTCAGAATAAACAATCACCATACGTGCTTTTATGCCAGGATTAACCAGCACAATAGTGTCACTGTTGAACTCATTTAACTCCTCTCCATCTAGTTGCACATTGAGGTCCAATGTGATCTTATTGGGGTTAAATCAAGACCCTCTGGTAAAGTTGTATTTTTTCTACCTTAATTGAAATGTGCAAATATGCATGGTGCAGTGAATTGCCAGAGTTTCTTGGGGGTTCATGTACGTGCTCTGACAAGGGTGGTTGCCTTGGATCAAATAAGGGCCCCTGGAATGACCCTCCAATTATGAAGGTATTTTTTGTTTAGGTTTTATGCATGTAGTATTTTGTATATACTCAGATGCCGTACACAATCCAAGTCAACTTGTATATGGTCAAGGGTGCATGAATGCATGGTTTTGCCTAGGCCCTAGGGTCCAGGGTGTATATGGTCAAATCTACAATCAAAGTCCACATTGTTTTCTCTAGGAAAGATCCTTTACTGCTTCTGTGAAGTCGGTTGTTTTAGCTACTGTAGGCATATAGCCATGCATTCATGCAACCATAAAGTAAACAACTCAATTTTTACTGTTGAAGGGTTTGATTAACATGGTATTGAACTTTTGATACAGGTTTATAAATTTTCCATCTTGGCTTCAGCTTCTGAAATCTTTTTTCTTTTGCTTGTATTGTTATATAATATACATTGATTATTACTTTGGTGGGTTTGGGTTAATCGAGGATATTTGAACTTCAGAGCAGGTTTCATTGCAGAAGTTAAAGTGAATCAAAACCAAATTGAGTCATATGTTGCTTGATTGTTGGCCTTAAGTAAGGCTAAAGCAAAGAATATGTTTTGTCCATGTAGCTTGTGCATAGCATTCAGGACCTTAAAGCTGCTTCTCTGAATGGATTTAAGCTATTAGTGGATGAAGAGGAAGGCAATTTGACACCCTTAAAGTTTCAAACATTCAAGGTTAGATATCATATCTGTGTGCTTTTGATAATCTTTTTACACATGCATGGAGAACTGATTCTCATAATTGTAATTTTAGGGAATATACCATGATACATCAAATTTTGATTCGGGATCGGATGCAGATGATCTGTGCTCTCCTATGGCATCTAGATCCTGCGACTTCTCTTGTTTGACTTCTGTACATGAAGAAGTAAAAAACACATTGTCATAACTCATTTCTCATTTCTAAAAATGAAACTCCATGTTTCATGTTCTTGGGAAAGAGCAATTTACATCAGTGATCTTTTGTTTTTTATGTGATTCTTATTTTCTGAATTTTGCGTACTACAAACCTCAAGGAGTGTCTAGTAAAATAATTACATAGTAAAAGATTTAAAAGACATTTGCTCAGAAAGAATTTATATGATCTGTGTCAGGCATTCAAAACAGTAAAGCAGTTTCTAGACCATTCTTATGTTACAGAATCTGATGGAACCAAATGGCATCACATCAAGTTATAAATATGCAAACTGATGTTTACTCTTAATTGAAACTTGCAGGTGAGAGAGCCATATCCAACACCAAAATCTAGCTGTGATGAACAAATTGTGACGGTGGATAAGGTTATAGATTATGCTAGGGTTGAATATGTTGCATCCATCCGATCATCCAAACAACAGAAGGATGTCCGTTGTTCCTCTCAACAATTTGTAGGTACTAAGCATATTTGATCCTATATACTCTTGTTATTTCAAGATGATGCATTTATTCAAAAAATGAAATTGAGGATGTGGAATCTGGAAATATGATCAGGTGCTTTCCCCCCTTCTTATGGCTATACTTGTTCTTAGAACCTTAATTGGGTAAATTTTTTGGTGCAATGCCCCTAACACCAGCACATGTTAGGTACACTTCTCTTTTCTTGGTTGGTTGTCTTTATTTAGGGTTGTTAGGCGCAAATTGACCTTAGTTGGTATTTCATACATTCTGTTAATAGCCAATAGGTGACATCTTGCTTTCTCTTTTCATTTTAAAAAAAAAAAATCTGCTTGCATCTTCCTATTCTCAAAATAAATTATCTCATGTTAAAAAGGTTAGAACTTATGCAAGCATTATTTACATCTGACATATACTGAACCTGAAACATTTAATAACAGATAAATTGGCATGTAATAGCACAAATGAAGGAAGCACTTTGCAACATCTCATCAGGATGACATTTACATTTATTACAATTTTGTTCAAGATAATCTCATTCTTCCATGCGTTCATTTCAAAAATGGAGAGAAGCTTCAAATCAGTTTCTGTGATGGGAGATCTTAGAAGAGGCAATGTTGGAGTTACAGATGAAGACACGGTAGGGGTTGAGTCCTGTTTGAAGAGGCTTGACAGCCTGGAGTCAGTGGTCAAACAGATAAACCGACACCCACTGGAGACTCCAGCTCGGAAGGATCGTGTGCTACTTGATTCCTTTGATAGAATCAGATCACTTGAGCATGACCTTGAAAAGACGAAGAAGGTAGGTGGTTGCATATATTTGGAATTATCTCTTTTATAATCCATGAACTCTGTTCTTGTCTGTAAAGAATAAAGTATAGAAAATTTGTCAAGTCTGGTAGTGTCAAACATTCTTCATACACCCATGTTTTGCTGTAATTTGCTATGTCAAAGTGACAGAGTGTCACTATCTGCTGAATTAATTGTCTGTGCTTGATTTTAGTACCAAACTAAATTTAATTGGTATTAATGTGTAGATATTACATGCAACGGTGATAAAACAAATGGAGATGGCTGAGGCATTAGAGGCCTTAACTAAGGAGTCCAACTATCCAGTAAGTCAATGATAACATTGTGATAACTCTGAATTTTAAGCAAGATTATAAGAGGTAAAATTACTTTCCTCCTAATAAGAATATTGGGGTAGGTTTTCTCTGACTTGATTTGTGCCGGTTCATTTGGTACAGCGAATAAATTTCTGATAATGAAGCTTAACGGATGCTGCTACTAAGTTATATGCATATAGCTGACAATAGTTGGTCAAGTTCTGCATCGAAATGTGTCACCAGATACATATTTCTCTCCATCGTTTTGGTTTTTTTTTTTTTTTTAATTTTATTTTTATAGAAATTCTCTGACTGAAGATGTGGCTGCTTTGTATTGAAAGGCCCAGAGCGAGAGAATATAAAGAAATCATTGTATATTTCGATCCTTTCTTGTGTTTCCAAACGATTAAACTGATGGCTTCTATTGGAATTTGGAACTGTTGGTTGGGGCTCACACGGATTATATTAACGATGCTTATTTGTATTTCTGGTTACTTGTACTGCCTGCCGTGCCGGTTTTTTTATTTATAGGAAAAATAAAAATAAAATATCGATAATAGAAAATTGTTTTTGCTAGATTTTGAAAAATAGAAAAAATGTTATGGTTTATAACGTTCAGATACTTAGTTGAACATTATAAATCATAATGTAACAAAAAACACTGTAGCTGTACATTATGATATATGAAGTCTAGCTATAGTTTTTTCTTTTTCTTTTGGTGCAAGAAACTATAGCAAGGACAAAAAATGTAGCTGGATTTTATAGACTATAACATTTGACTACATTGTTTTCGGTTAATTAGTGATTATTAACGATCGGATTAACTAAATGTTATGATTTATAACATCCAGCTATAATATTGGTGAAAACGTACTCCATAGTTGATATTTTATTTTTATTTTTTCTATTAATAAAAAAATCGGCCTGCCGTGAAATGACCTGATCTCTGCGAATACCATGCTGATGATAATAAGAATAAAACATGCACTTCAGTGCATGATTTTCTGTAGTCTGTTTAATTACACGGGAAGATGTGGCAGTTTGTAGGGAACCCATTATATGTTCATAGATTATCCACTAGACGGTAAACGTGGCATCGTAGAAAATCTTAAAAAATACATGTCATCCCCTAGTGAGCAGAAAAGTTGTGACCCAATGGCGAGAGAAGTGTTCGCACTCCGCCGATTTTTTATTTTTTATTTTTCTGCAGAAATTCTAAATATAGGTAAATATAGGTAGAGCGTAAGAACAAATTTTTTTAAAAAAAAAAATAGGACCGTTTATTTTGTCCCATTCGTAAAAAAAAATAAAAACGTGAAACGGGTTATTCTGTCCCGTCCCACACCCAAAGCAGAGGTAAAAGAAAAGAAGAATACTGAATACAACTTCGGAACTTTTTTTTTTTTTGGTTTCCAACACATCCGTAAGCAGGGGCGGACGCAGGATTTCAGTCAGAAGGGGGCAAAAATCGGGTTCAAAAAGCTTATCAGATTGAAACCCATTAGCTAGTCGGGTATTATATAAATAACAATCAACATCATAAAATATCATTTAAAAAGAAAAACAGTATAATTGTTTGATTAACTTTATATGGTGTTAGAGAAACCAAAACAGTCACATATATCTTTATAAAAGCTTTTTGAGCTATAAGAAAAACAAATCCTTCAGATTCTGAGAAGAAAATTTAATTTTTAGTTTGGGTTGAAAATACGAAGGACAAGTAACGCTATACCAAAGTACCTATTTCTTAATTTCGTTTTGCAGTATCGGAAGGATTTCGTCTCTTTGCACAGCCAGCTACATGTTTTGGACCGTAGCCCGTTCATTTTTATAAAACAAAGCAATGCTGAATGGTTGAAGCGAACTGGATCCGTCATTTTTCTTAAAGCTAAAGCCTGTTATTCTTTTTAAACTAGACTAAAGCTTCAGATTTGGGTTAACTGGGCTTAGAGAGGGGCAATACATTTTTTAGGGGGGGGGGGGGGGGGGGGCAGCTGACCCCCCCTGGGCTTAACTGGGTCCGCCCCTGCCCGTAAGCAATTTTATTAACACTAAAAAGCTTAACATCAGGGTTACATTTTAAATAATGGATAAGTAAAACCCACATAATTCATCCCTTTCCTTCTAGCTATACCAGCCAAGTAATCTGTCATCTCATTGTGGCTCCTAAAAATATGCTTACAATCAAAACCTATGTTACAATTGAATATTTGCCATAATTCCAGAATTTCCCTAGATGCTCGCCAATCAACCTCTGTTGGGGGCTGCAATAGTGAAACTGCTGATGCCAAGGTAGCATTATCAGTATAGAAGGTGCATTGCTCCAATCCCTTTTCCATTACATACTTGACTGCCTCTAGCAAGCCTTTTGCTTCCGCCTGAAGTGGGCATGCGGCCGACGATTGCTGCACCCCATATGCTACTAGGTGATCTCCTGTTAATAGTACAAAGCCCAGTCCCGTTGCCCAGGAATGAATCCAGGACGCATCAGTATAGCATGAGTTTGCTGCCTCGCTGGCCATACCAGTAGCCCTCTGCCCCGTGCCAGTATCCCCCCCAATTGTACCAGCACCCGTGCCCCGCCCTACCAGCCCTTTTGCCTTGACCACTAAGCTTGTTTCCGCCTTGAGTGCTATTACAAAATTGCTGAATTGAAACAGGGAAGGCTGCTGACCTTGGTATGTCCGAGCATTCCTACACCGCCATATTGCCCACACGATTTGTGCAAACTCTGTCCACTGTGCAGCTGAGCTCCTTTCCAACACTAAGGAAAGAGCATCTACCAGATTACTTGGGAGGTTGTCAGTTCTGAGCGGGAAACCCGAAGACATCCAACACGCCCTTGCAAAATGACACTCAAAGATCATGTGCATGCCATCCTCATCCTCCTGAGAGCACATAACACAAGTTGGGTTTAGGGTTTAGGGTTTAGAATTTAGGGTAATTTATTAATTTGATTTGCCATTAATTAATTAATTTGCCATTAATTAATTAATTTTCCATAGCACATATCACATACCATATTGCCCACATGGTAAATGACACTCAAAGATCCAACAGGCCCTTGCAAAATGACACTCAAAGATCATGTGCATGCCATCCTCATCCTCGTGAGAGCACATAGCACAAGTTGGGTTTAAGGTTTAGGGTTTAGGGTAATTTATTAATTTTTCATTAATTAATGAATTAATTTGCCATAGCACATAGCACATACCATATTGACCATTTAGGGTTTAGGGTTTAGGGTAATTTATTAATTTATTAATTAATTAATTTATTTTGTCTCGCCGAGCACATAGCACATACCATATTGCCCACACGGTAATTTATTAATTTGCCATTAATTAATGAATTGTTGTTTTAACGCATTGCAGTTTTACATTGATTGCTTTAAACGTTAGCTTTGCATGCTTTTGTCTTGCGCTTTAATTTCTTAGACAATCCGTTAGGAACAGTTGTAATCACCAATTCCCGAATTAGTCCCCCAGATTGTTAATGGTCCTCTAATCATTAATTAACTACTTACTTGAACATACTTTAAAGTACAATTTAAACCCAGTTAGCTCGGGGACGCGATGGGGGATTGGTTCTAATTTTAATTATGCAAATTAACAGCTTTTGATATTTAATAACTAAAAATACAGTTTCCATTTTGAACAAGTAATCTATTAAATGAAGATTTTTCAATGTTTGTAAACACAGGTTGATATGCTTTAAAATGTGTTTGAAGAATAAGTTTTAAAATGTGTTTGTAAACAAAGGTTTATATATTTGTAACACAGATTTTTTAATTTTTGTAAATACAGGTTTATATGCTTTAAAATGTGTTTGTAAACACATATTTATATGCTTTAAAATGTTGTTTTCTTGCCAGTATATATTGGTTTACTTGCTTTACACACAGGTTTATATGCTTTATAATATGTTTGAAGAATAAGCTTTAAAATGTGTTTGTAAACACATGTTTATATGTTTGTAATAAATTTTTCAATGTTTGTAAACACAGGTTTATATGCTTTACACACAGGTTTATATGCTTTAAAATGTTGTTTTCTCGCCAGTATATATTGGTTTACTTGCTTTACACACAGGTTTATATCTTTTAAAATATGTTTGAAGAATAAGCTTAAAAATGTGTTTGTAAACACAAGTTTATATGTTTGTAACAAATTTTTCAATGTTTGTAAACACAAGTTTATATAATTTAAAATGTGTTTGTAAACACATGTTATTTGCTTCATGTACAAATTTTCAATGTTTTGTTTATGTTGTTTGCTTGTTAGTACATATTGGTTTATATGCTTTACTTGTTCACAAGTGTAAAAATTTAACTCATTTACAATGAAAATTAAACACTTGAATTAAATGCAAAAAATATTCAACACATCACTCCAAGAAAATTGGATAATTAAACGCAAAAAATTTGTTACAAGGAAAATTGAGCAGAATTTCCAGTATATAACAGTGAATTCTAAGAAAAATCAACCATATACCGGATTAAACAGTAACTATAATTAAATGTCTAACTAGAGAATTTAGTTTATTTACCTCTAAAGTGAACAATTTAGAAACTATGTAGTTATGAAAGACAACAAAGAATGACAAATTAGTGAAATGGTCAATTTTCTAAAGTGAAGAATTTAGAAACTATGTTCAGCACATCTCTAGACTTTCTAGTATTTTCTGGTGAAGGGGTCAGTTTTTCCTGATGTTTCTAAATTTTCTGGTATTTACTGGTAAAGTGGCTCAGTTTTTTTTTTTTTTTCTTCTGATTTTTGGTGATTGTTTAAATAGATGTCATGTAGTTTTTGTAATTGAAATTTTGCTAATTGTTTATGTTATTAATTTCAAATATGTTAAAGTAAATATTGTGCTGCCTCCTAAGTTTACTTACCAGTGTATATTGGTTTACTTGCTTTACACACAGGTTTATATGCTTTAAAATGTGTTTGTAAACACAGGTTTATATGTTTGTAACACAGATTTTTTAATTTTTATAAACACAGGTTTATATGCTTTAAAATGTGTTTGTAAACACAAGTTTATATACACAAATTTTCATTACTTTGTTTATGTTATTTTCTTCCCAATATATATTGGTTTACTTGCTTTACACATAGGTTTATATGCTTTAAAATGTGTTTGTAAACACAGGTTTATATGTTTGTAAACACAGATTTTAAATGCAAAAAAACAGCCATATATCGGATAATTAAATGCAAAAAATGTAAACACAGATTTTAAATAAAAATTGGATAATTAAATGCAAAAAATATTGTTAGAAGGGAAATTGAGCAGAATTTTCAGTACATAACAGTGAATTATAAGAAATTAACCTGAGTTATAGATAAAATATAACAATGAATTCTAAGAAAAATCAACCATATATCGGATTCAACAGTAACTATAATTAAATGTCTAACTAGAAAATTTAGTTTATTTACCTCTAAAGTGAAGAATTTAGAAATTATGTTCAGCACATCTCTAGACTTTCTGGTATTTCCTGGTGAAGGGGTCAGTTTTTTATGGTATTTTCTAATATAAATCAGTCTTTCTTGATGTTTCTGAATTTTCTGTTATTTACTGGTAAAGTGGCTCAGTTTTTTTTTTTTTTTTCTGATTTTTGGTGACTGTTCAAACAAATGTCATGTAGTTTTTGTAACTGAAATTTTGCTAATTGTTTATGTTATTAATTTCAAATATGTTAAACTAAATATTGTGCTGTCTCCTAGGCTTATTTGCCAGTATATATTGGTTTACTTGCTTTACACACAGGTTTATATGCTTTAAAATGTGTTTGTAAACACATGTTTATATGTTCATAACACAGATTTTTTAATTTTTATAAATACATGTTTATATGCTTTAAAATGTGTTTGTAAACACAGGTTTATATGTTTATAACAAATTTTTCAATGTTTGTAAACACAGGTTTATATGATTTAAAATGTGTTTGTAAATACAGATTTATATGCACAAATTTTCATTGCTTTGTTTATGTTGTTTTCTTGCCAGTATATATTGGTTTACTTGCTTACACAGGTTTATATGCTTTAAAATGTGTTTGAAGAATAAACTTTAAAATGTGTTTGTAAACACAGATTTTTCAATGTTTGTAAACACAGGTTTATATGTTTTAAAATGTATTTGTAAACAGAGGTTTATATGCACAAATTTTCAATGCTTTGTTTATGTTGCTTGCTTGCTAGTACATATTGGTTTACATGCTTTACTTGTTCATATGTACTATTCCTGGCACATTCTGCACAAATGAAGAAATTTTGTGCTTGGGGACGCCCTCGGGGATAGTACAAATTTAGAGGTGTAAATTTCGTGCTCGGGGACGCGCTTGGGGATTGGTTCTAGTTTAGATCTATAAATTTTTGCTCAGGGACGAATTCGGAGATTCGTTTTTGTTTTTAAAAATGAAAATTTAACACATTTACAATGAAAGTTAAACACTTGAAAGCAGTAGATTAAACGCTTTTCTTTATATGTTTAAATTATATTATTGCTTCGTTGCATTTAGCAGTGCTTTTGTTAAATTTGTTTAACAAAGCATTTTTTTTCTTCATGCAGCGAAATTTTATACAATAAAGAAAGATTGATACTGTTATTGCGCTGTATAAAGTAAAACCTGATTTTTTTGTCGCTGATATTCTAGAAGATTGGAGGACGCCTACGGGTACTTTGTTTGAGGTACAATTATCAGTTTCCATAAAAAAATCCGCGCCAATTACTTGTATATTTCAAATGTTTTTTAGAACTTGGAAATATGCATTTACATGTTAGCTTTAGTCCGGAAGGTCCATAATATACTTAATTGTTATAGGAGTGGGGTTAAAATGCACCCTTCTTTTTGTGCTCCAAACATGCACTCTCTCCTCGTTTCTTCATTTTTAAAGTTCAAATAATTGATTTGAATCTACCAACGTGTTCTACATATTAAAATGTGCTTGGAGACCAAATTTTACATTTTTTGGAAATTTTTTACTATTTTTTCAGAATTTTTTATTAAACTAAATAAAAAATTCAGCACAGTGATGATTTTCAAAAATTCTGAAAAAATAGTAAAAAATTTCCAAAAAATGTAAAATTTGGTCTCCAATCACATTTTAATATGTAGAATACGTTGGTAGATTCAGATCAACTATTTGAACTTTAAAAATGAAGAAATGAGGGAATGATGCACGTTTGGAGCACAAAAAGAAGGGTGCATTTTAACCCCCCCCCCTCTTGTTATAGAAGGTATTCCATTTTAACCCGTTTATCTGAACCATATCATATTTAATAAGGCGAGTATGAATATTTTTTTTTCCCGTTAACGTGTTGAGTAAGAGCTATTTCAAACTAATTAATAAATATGAAATTACATCTGATAATTATTTTTAGACATATAATTAGATTGATTTATATTACATTTCATTAACTTTTATTTATTTAGTTATCTATGATAAAATTAATTAATTTAACATTTTATATAGTTTTTAATTAGTAATTTATGACAAATCAAATTAATTTATACAATATTTTATTATTACATTTAATTAATAAATTATATCTTTTAAAATAATGGGATAAAAAAATTATAATATTTTTTTTATATATATATAGTGATATTAGGTGCATCATGTTTAAATTCTATATTTATTTGTTATATTTTTTGGATTGAATTATATATGCTATCAATTTATTCATGAATTATCGTTATCCATTTCGGGTAGTAGCCCGTTATTTTAATGGATAAGATAGGGTATAAGTATGGTTAATTTCAAATGGATATGAGTATAAAAATACCTCAGCCGACCTGTACCATCCCCACTGACACCCGCTCTTTGACAGATGGAGCTTTCCAATCAAAATTTTCATTCTCCTTTTATTAAATGCAACGGGATATGTCATATGTAATAACATACAATAATATAACTAAACAATTATAGACTTATTGTACCCGTTATTAATAATATATAGAATATAATTAAACTAACTAATAAAGAATTATATATCATATATATGTAAAAACAACTTGTGCAGTTCTCCTATGGCTGTCATAACTCAAATGAAACGGATCAGTGATAGAAGCTAGTGGTTTACGCAAATGTGTAGTTGCCACATGCACTACGAAATAAAGCCTGGAAAGGTAGAATTTACCAACCAGCTCTTCTTCGTAAATGGTATTTCAGAAAGATTGCAGTAAGTTCAGTTATCAATATTTTCAATGACACATTATCCACAAAGTGGACCCCAAGTAGAAGTGACAGTCCCAAAAAATTTCATCCAAATGGAACAAAATATATAACCCTTAGTTGTCCTGACCTCTACCTCTGCCACTATCGTCTGCCTGTCCATCCTCTGGATATTGAAGCATTGCTTCTGTCTCCGGTACCATTACAAGTATTCTGTCTAAACCATGTACTAGTGGGACCAAGTGCATTACCTATATTAGCATTTACTGCCTCATCCTGAAAACAAAAGATACATGTAATTAAATTAAGATTACTGATTTACAATATCATATCTAAAGTCCACAGCAAAAGGAAATAATTTGGCCATTGGGTTGGTCATACCAGTAGGGTTCCATGGCAACTCTTTAGATTTTCTCAAGAATTTGATCACCACCACTATTTCTAGGTTTAACCAGCTTGTGGTAGCTTCTTGAGCTATCATCCTTCAGTAAACATACATACATTCATTCACCATGCCCAAGAATTGAATGTGAAAAGAAAAACAATTATCCTTTCTTATATCTTTCTCTTTATTTATTTACTTATATCTTTTATGTGTGAAAATGAAAGGTCAAATAGTGGCCTTCATCACCTCAACTCAGGCATCTTAAAAAGTTATGCAACAATGAAAAAATAATATATTTTCAGTATTTTAAAACAATTATTTCTTGTTTGCAAAATAATAGAAGTATTTTCTAATATTTGAAAAAAGAACCCCATGTTTTTGGGGCACTTTTACTCCCAATGCAAGCCCTTGCACAAAGTCATATCTTGCCCTCAGTTTTCTTTTTTATTGGACAAGCAGACAAAGGTAGGACATTAAATATACGAAACAAAGAGGGGTCTTCTCACAAATCTCCCTTTTGGAAGGATTGCAAAGAAGCTCGGTGGTGAACATACAAGTGATGAAGGAGCTAGGTAATGTGCTAGCAAACGATCTCGACTGCTGGTTTGGTGAAGTCTATCTGGCCACACTGTATCCACACCGGTCCTATATTGCACAAAATCCATGTTTGTAGGCGTTTGATGCCTGGAGGGGACGAGAAGGGGGATTTCAACCATGGTTGTATAATGTGGTTCACATTCAATTCTGACTGGATTGCTGGTTTGGTGAAGTTTCTCTAGACACACTGTATCCACACCAGTCCTACATTGCACAAAATCCATGTTTGTAGGCAGTTGATGCCTACAGGGGACAAGATGGGGGATTTCATTCATGGTTGTATCCCCACCATTTCTCGGCATACTCTGTAGTTCTGTATATCAAGAAGTTGAGTAAAATACTCAGATATTAGATCAGATAAAAGAAAAAAAAAATCAAAGATGATGCCAAGTAACATATACCTCTAGCTTGCTTTTTCATCTCCTTCTTCAACTGCCTTTGAGCATACTCTGTAGTTCTGTAGGCGGTTGATGCCTTTGAACATACTCTGTAGTTCTGCAGTTCTCCTTCTTCAACTGCCTTTTCGTCTCTTACAAAATCGATGTTTGTAGGTGGTTGACACCTAGAGGGGACAAGATGGGTGATCTCATTCATGGTTGTAACCCCACCATTTCTCGGCATACTCTGTAGTTCTGTATATCATGAAGTTGACTAAAATACTCAGATAATAGATCAGATAAAAAAAAAAAATCAAAGATGATGACAAGTAACATATACCTCTAGCTTGCCTTTTCGTCTCTGCCTTCAACTGCCTTTGAGCATACTCTGTAGTTCTGTAGGCGGTTGACGCCTTTGAGCATACTCTGTGGTTCTGTAGGTCTCCTTCTTCAACTGCCTTTTCGTCTCTTACAAAATCCATGTTTGTAGGCGGTTGATGCCTAGAGGGGACAGGATGGGGGATTTCATTCATGGTTGTATCCCCACCATTTCTTGGCATATTCTGTAGCTCTGTATATCATGAAGTTAAGTAAAATACTCAGATAATAGATCAGATAAGAAAATAAAAAAATCTAAGATGATGCCAAGTAACATATACCTCTAGCTTGCCTTTTCATCTCCTTCTTCAACTGCCTTTGAGCATATCTACGGCGAGCCGATCTACTAGGGAACTGATCAATACAAGAAATACTTAATGATCAGTACAACATTGACGCCAATAAGAACAGTGCCAACTATGCCAATTTCTCTATTTAAGCTTTCACCTAAATCTTAATATCAGATACTCAATCAGCTAAGTTAGGAACGTATCAGGTTAAACCAGATGTCCAATAAGTTTTCACCTTTTTTAAAGGGAGAGGAACATAACTTGTCTTCAGGTTTATGTATCAGGTTATACCGGATGTCCAGAACTTTCTTTATATATTATCATTTTTGTAATCATTATTTGTATTCAGATGCTCTTTTTTCTGTAACGAAAACCAGTGGCTTAACCAGTTTTAGAAAGTTCAGGTATCACAACAGGTAGAAGTGAGAACCGCAAAAAGGATCAAATGTCAAACCCTAAAGTGACATGAGACACTGATGTCCTCTATAATATGGAAGTCCCAATACCAGCCCCTACATTAATCTGAATAATGAGGCTTACCAGCACATAAAGATGTGAGTTAGAACAAGGCAGCAATTAATGCAAAGAAACAATTAAATTGTTCAGTTATCCAAGTATTCTTGAAGGAAAAATAATCATTAAACCTTTTGTGGGATGACACCAGAATTAGATTCATTGCACTTCTCTTCCAATCGTTTGTTCCTACCAATTCAATTGTATGAAATATCAGGCAACTGACCTAATAAAAAAAAGAGAAATTGACCATTACATCTTCCAGCTAGAGGCAAAGCCTGTAAATCCATTCATCATTCAAGGGGGTTCCCTGGTTGTTAAAAAACAACAAATAACCTTGCTCTGGTGATACGCGTGGAATTGGGGTGGGGGGTTACCTCTCAGGTACCTGCTCGGAAGATCTTTGGAGAGACCCTTCATTTGATTCTTCTTGTGTGATTTTGTAGCTGCTTTGATTTATGATGAGTGGCCTCTTAGTATTAGTTGGCTCCTGTAGCTTCTTTATCCTGTATCAAGTAACATGGAGGAAGAGGGACAATTGTTGGAATTTTAAGTTCAACAAATAACCATAGCTTAAACCTAGACCAGGAATGAAAACCCTACACCAGCTAAATACTATCAACCATGCATCACACCGCTACAGTTACCGCCATCTGCCTAATAGTTGGGCCTTAATTACTGCTAGAGCTAACCTCTCAGGTAAAACAGGCTCTATTGCATGCAACCCTTGTTATCTATACCCACTTCTTGAAAGACATGCATAACCCTTGACTTTTTCCCCAGTGCAGTTTATCCTATTCTTCTACAGAATGCATTTCATTCCGGTAAACAAAGAAATTCAAACACTAATGTGTAGTTATTAGGAGTTATAATCCGTTCACAATTTGCGCCAGCAATATGTGTTGTTAATGAAGTTAACGAAGCTTCTACCCCATACAAATTATAAGAAAGGGAGGTCATTGTGTAGAAGTTAGAAAGGCACTGTACACACTTGTACAAAGTATGACAAAAGACACAAAGCTCTTATATGTATTATGTATTTAAATATCCAAGAATCAACAGACGAGTAAAATCAACGAAACAAAGATGAAGCGAAATCAAAATGTTGCAGAAGATAAGGATAAAATGGCATAAACCAATAGATCAGGAGCATACTTCGAACTTTCAGACTTCTCTATTTCCTTGCGCTTCCTATTCGAATCCCTCTCAGCCAATTGTGTATGGAGGGAAGAGTCCTCTTCTCTCATGACTTGATTATTTTTGCTTTCAATAATCTCACTTGATATGATTGACAGAATCTCAATACCGGAAGGAACAGTTTCCCTCTCAGCTATCTCAGTTGCCTCTTGCTCAGAAACACAAAGATTTGATGAGGCTAATTGATCAATGTCATTTGGTAATACCTCTTTTTGCATACTCTGCGATTTTCATAGGTAATGTCAGGTAGCAATATTAACAACAAAATATCCAGAAAAGTTATGTACATAACGAAAAATCAATTTAGACGTACTTTAAGTTTACCATTCTCCTGCTCTAGAGGCTTCGCATCAGAGACAGTAGAGCTGGACGCAATCTTCAATTTTTTTTTATCAAAATACGACTTAAGAGTCAATAATTGACACAAATTGGCAAAAAATTAGAAATATAAGCTCTCGAGTAAGAGATACCTTTGCAATCTGACGGGAGAGGAGAGAGCGAATAGGCGGGCGTTTGGCGATGGAATGAAGCTGCTTCAGCTCTTCTAAGTCGAGGAAAGTGAATTGGAGGTTGTCCAACTCCGCTGGCTCAAGATGGAGCACTCTCCGCTGTTGATCGGAGGCCATGGTGGTCTCAGAGAGTCAAGACCCTAGGTAACTGAGAACATATCCATCGGAGAATATAACGGGTAATTTTTTTTTCTTTTTTTTCTTTTAAAGTTTATCGATACGGATAATGATGATTTTTTCTCTTATAACATAACGAAAGTAAGGTATAGATAAAAACTATTTTTTTTTATCGTTATTATATTTTTAAAATTTAAATATTCAATTCGTCTAACATTTAATATAAAAAATGTGTTTGGAGATTAAATTTTATATTTTTTTAAATATTTTTATTATTTATTGAGTTAGTTTGAAAATTGTTTTTCAAATAATTTAAAAAAATCACTATTTATTAAAATTAGTGATTTTAAAACTAACTTAATAAATAATAAAAAAATATAAAATTTGATCACCAAGCATACTTTAATATAGAGATCACATCTAATAATTTGGATTAACCGTTTAAACTTTAAAAATTAAATATATCCGTACATGTATTCATGCCAAAGAATCCAAATTTGAAGAAGAGAAATAAAGAGGGTAAACATAGAAAAATCTGGGTACAAAGTTGTCCATAAATGCTTCTGTTTTTTATCCTCCCCTCCTCTTTTTACAATTTAAGTTCTATATTTTGTTGTTGTTGTTGAAGGATATTAAAATGTTTCCGAATAGCAAACACCGTACTTTTTCGTTGGCTTTTAATTCTCGCCATCAACGACAATTTACCTCTAAGACAAACAACAGCATTATATTAGATAGACCTGGCTCACAGCCAATTCACGATAGTTTACTAAATTTGTCCGTAAAACAGCAATTACAATTTACAGTAATGTTGAATTGCAAACACCGAGCTTTCCCAAATTCAGCTATGGAACCGTTTACTTTCGTTTACGGTTTACCGTCCTTTTTCTCTTGCCTAAAAATAGAAAATTCTCCTTCAAAATTTCTTTGAAAAACCCTGCTATCTTTCCCACACCTTTTTCTCTCTCAAAATTGTGGGATAAAGCGAGAATAACAATTCCAAACAACAAAAACACTATATACATATAACAAAATGGATTTGAATCGCCAGTTATTTCTTTTCAAGATGGTTTTGTTCATGGCATTGGTTGGATTGGCATTCTCCAACGCGCCTCCTCTTAATGGTATTCCATTTTGTGACTACACAAATTAAAATTCTGATTAATTAATTTTGCTTATCAGTAAAATTTCAGATTAATTAATTTTTGTTTACAGAAAAAATTTTCAGTCTAGGAATCGGCAGCGCCAGCATCATGGGGATGCAAGAGTCAGAAGCGACAAGTAAGATTTCTGTATATATATATATATATATATATATATATATATATATATATATATATATATATATATATATATATATACATATGAATAATGCTACGCTACTTCGCGAATTAAAAGAGTTGTTTTAATTCGCTCTCATATCTTTAGTTTTGAAGGCCAAATATCCGATCCAAACCGTTAGATGTTTAATCTATATTAAAATGTGCTTGGAGACCAAATTTCACATTTTTTGAAATTTTTTTACTATTTATTAAGATGGTTTGAAAATAGCTGTTTTTATTAAAATTCTGCACCATTAAAAAACAGCGATTTTCAAACCATCTTAATAAATAGTAAAAAAATTCCAAAAAATGTGAAATTTGGTCTCCAAGCACATTTTAATATAGATTAAACATCTAATGGTTTGGATCGGCTATTTGGACTTCGAAACTAAAGATATGAGCGCGAATTAAAATAACCTATTTAATTCGCGAAGTAGCGTAGCCTTACTCTATATATATATATATATATATATATTTAAAAAAAAATTGGAAGACATGCAAACAGTCTATTTAATTTCATTAAAAGTAATAAGAATAGTTTCTCAAGAATATAAGCATGCAGCAAATGCAATAGAAGAAACTAATTACATTTACATTTTCTAATTTTAGGTTTTCTTTAACTTTATTTTATTCTTTATGATAAAAAGATAAACATATATAGAGGCGTGTGTGTGACAAATGGAACTCAAAATTCATGATAAAATCCCCCCCACCCCCACAGGGATCATGATTTACAAATCTTGTTAATTTTGACTACCTAGATTGCCCAATCGACTTCACAACCCTAAACTACACAGCAATCACAAGCCAATGCAAGCCCCCGGAGTACAATGCGACGCTCTGTTGCTCGGCCTTCAAAGAGTTCGCGTGTCCGCTCGCCCCTCAAATTAACAACGTTAAGAACAACACTTGTGCATCGAGCATGTTCAAAACCTTGCACACCAAAGGAAATTACAAGCCCGGTATGTTTAGGAACAAATGCAGGGAATCCAACCTAGGCTTGTCATGCCAGAAAACTACTTTCCATTGAGACTTGGTGAAATTAAGTTGTCTTTCATGTTTTGGTTTAACTATTTTCTATTAAAATATAATTATATTGGTAATTTTTTTTTATCTAAGTTTAATGATATTCAAGTCATGTAAGCTACTTAATTATATGCAGAGACACAAATTAATGGTAGTGAAGGGAAAAGAGAGCTAAGTGCCTCTTATAATTGAAAGTTTGTAATTTTTGTATGTATTAATATTTTTCAGTTATTCTATAAAATGAAATTATATTGCATTATATTTTTTTTTAGTCCTCTCAATCAGTGACAGAGCTATATTGAATAAGGGTAGACAATGTCTATATATCTCTGATTCAAAACTGAGCTGTTGTCTATTTCTGAAGAAAATTTTGTCCTCTCGGACAACCCACAATCTAATTTTAGTTAATTAATGCAATCCGCAATCCACTAGTCTTGTCAGTAAATATTTTTTCTACCATTGGTAAAAATCCTGACTACATTTGTGCTCTCAATCTCAATTTTCTAGCTCTGTTTTTGTTTATATGGTACGTATTTGAACTATATGTACAATTTCGTTCCAACATAATAAAATTCTATTTTTATTTTCTACTTGAAACGGTCTCTTATTTAGCTATTGGAGAAGAATCACGAGCACACTTCTAATAATTGCTAGAATTAATATTTGTTGGGTGATTACAAAGGGAAAGAATAATTGATTTATTAACAAAATAATCTAAAAAAATTAATCTTAAGTTTGAAATGATGAAATCTATACACCTGTTGGTTCTGCCTAGATTTTTTATTTTATTTTATTTTATAAATACTTTGAAATTTTTCTTTCTGTTGTCTGCGTTGTGTACGTTAACATGGATGCAATTGAAGCCAAATTATTTTATTTCAGTAAATCTCATGCATTTAAGCTTGATAAAGGAATCGGTTTTCTTTTAGAATAGTAATAATATTTTGTACATTTTGATTTCTAAATTTTTTCTAATTCCCAAACTTACTGAATTAAAATTAAGAAAAAAAATTGGCACAAATTAGACGTATTACTAGGGGTATCGATGCCCTTTTATCCGTTTATCCGACTTGTATCATATCCAATAAGATGGGTACGGATAAGATTTTTTCTCATTATCTAAACGGGTAAGGGTGCGGATAAAGTCTATTTCATATCCTTTATCCGAGCGGATGATTATAAAAAAAGAGTACCTTAATAAACATATTAAAAGAGTACTTTAATTTGTTTACTTACTTATAGTATGATTATATTTTTTTTCAATAAAGTATATACATGTGTGAAAATAATAAAAATAATTATATATTAGTGTTATCTATTATTTATTCCTTATCGTTTTGTTATTTGACAACTATAAAAGGTAAGAGTAGAATACGGATAAGAATAAAGTACATATAAGAATAATTTGTAATGGGTATGAATATAAAAATACTTCCTTCTGATCCTTATTGTACTCGTTGACACCCCTAGGTGTTGCACGGCAAGAAGAAGTGAAGAACACATTTTTTGTTTGTTTAGAAAAACGTAGAAGAGTCTTTATCATTGAAAAATAGTTTGTGTATAATTATTCAATTATTTTTGAAATAGAGATGAGGAGTACACTCATCACTTTTAAATATTTATAAAGAAATTCTTATCTGAATTATCTGGCGATCTTCAACATCTTCTATATGTAAAATAGGAATTTTAATTACTAGATCAAAAACTTTGCTCTGGTTTTCAAGAAGGACGCAAGCCCGTGTGTTGATATTAAAGGTGTTCCATATATTAAACAAAAACCTTTATGTGATGAAGAGGCATTAGGACTAATGGTTGTAATCCAACACTAATAAAAAGTAACAATAATTATTAAATCAATTAAAATATTTGAAAAAATAAAAAGTAAATTTGTAAGCGTGCTTTTGGACACATAAATTGTCTGACTTAATTTTTGATGGGTTATTTAGTGCAGAGGAAAGAGTGTCTGTCAATGAAGCTTAAAGAATGTTATAGATTAGTTAAATGCATATAAATGACACCATATTTGGTTAAGTTCATCATTTGAAATTCGTCTCCCATACATAATTATTTCCAAGCATTTATTTTTTAATTTCGGTTTGCTCTTAATTTCCCATGATTTTTGAAAGATCCATTTTGTTATGTTTCAAGAGAGATTCTTTCTCTATTTGTTTAAGCTGTTAATTTTAAATGCCTTCTTTTTTAACTTGGAAAATTGGAACCCAAAGATTATAATATATATTTGTAACACTATGTAAACTACACATATGAAATTAATGACTGAAGGTATTAAAGTGAAATATAATACTGATTATTTATAATTTTGTTTGAATGACATAAAAGTATGTTATATTGATTCGAAATTTCTAAAATATTTAGAAGTGAATGTTCGAACGTTTGACATAGGAATCAGATTAATTACCGATCAAGCATATGAACTTCTTCTTTTTATCATCTTGGACTGATTTGCAAATTTTAAAACTTTAAGGGTTAATATGTAAAAGAACAAAATTAAAGAAAAAGAAGAACCACCTCCGTGGCACTATGGCCACGTGGTCAACAGGGGATGCTCACCCCTACTCCCAATTGCCTTCTCTCTTGCATGAAGAAAGGAAACAAAACCAAAACCAAAAATAACTAAATCAAAGAGAGAAGAAAATAAATAGAAAACGAAAGAAAAAAAAGGAAAACAGAGAGGTTTTTCTCCCACTGTTCGGACACACATGAGTTCTTTACAAAGGTTATCAATTGTAAGGAATGCTTTAAGTCGAAAATTCAGTTCTTATGGTATTTTTCATATCCTTTTCTCTGTTTTTGGTTCTTACTCAAATTTGACATTAATAACTTAATTTTTGTTTTTAAGTATTAGTTGTATGGGTACTATCTATTATATGTGTATAGAATATGTATACATGTAAGATTATATGAATACTAGCATATATATGCATGATTCAGATGTTAAAAAAAAAGAGGGGAAAACTTGATGTCTGAAGGTTTTCGTGTCTAAATCACAAAGAAAAGAATATTGGATAGAATTTAGTATTTTGTTCTAAACTCCGAGGCAAGATATGAATTGTAAATATATATATTTTGTTTATTGTACTAGATTGATATCCATAGGGTTATATTGGATATGATATGTAATAATTTTTTTTTAAAAGTACATACACTAGTGGAAAAATTGAAATCAGGATCGGCTTATCTGGATCGGTTATACGAGGGAACCGACCCTAATAAGTATTTGGATCGGTTTTGTAAGAAAAACCGATCCTAATAACATTTTAGATCGGTTTTTAGTAACAACCGATCCTAATTATTAACTATTAGGATCGGTTTTTTGTGGGAACTGATCCTGATACTTTTAGGATCGGGTTTGATAGAAAACCGATCATAATAGTTCAATTATTAGGATCAGTTATTTATAATAACTGATCCTGATACTATCAGGATCAGTTCTTAGAACAAACCGATCCTAATAGTTAAACTATTAGGATCACTTATTTACAATAACTGATCCTGATACTATCAGGATCAGTTCTTATAATAAACCGATCCTAATAGTTGAACTATTAGGATCAGTTATTTATAATAACTGATCCTGATACTATCAGGATCAGTTTTATTAATAACAACCGATCCTAATATTGCATATAAGGCGAATTTCTATCCGATTTTTGTCAGAACTCGTCTCTCTTCCTAGGTCTCGCCTCTCTTAATTAGCGCAACAGCTATTTCGCCCTCCATTAATACAGCTATCTCAGCTCTCATATCTCAAGTACATTTGATCATCTCTTTTCTCAAATTTGATATTAATGGAGCTTGCACCATTTATTAGCTACCTATGATTCTGTTCAAACCCTAAACCCTAAATTCGGCCTATACAAGTGGGTTACTATGATCCGGCCCCGCTCAAAATCTAAACCGTATAAATTTTGATTTAGCTCTTTTATTGGTTCCACAAGCTTGTAAGTTTGAATATACCTCTTCTCATTTCAAGTTTTCCTTTAAATGTGGATATTTGAATGCAAATGATATATATGCTATATGTGTAATTTATGAGCAAATATATAATTAGCTATATATATATGACCTATATATTCTTTATATATATGTGGGGATTTTCTTTATAAGTTTGAATACCTCTTCTTTTTTCAAGATTTGCATGCACACGCTTTTGAGTTTGCTATATATATATATATGCTATATGAGCATTTTTTTTTTATTTCAACTTGTAGGATATATGCTATATGTACATCTCTTAATTAGGTTCCAATTTTTCGGTTTAATTTTGTAGATTGGCTATTGTTGAGAGATTTGGTGCAGCGATCTTCATCTCACTCGATACGGCATCTAAAAAAGTTGTAAGTACAACATGCAAATAACTCATGTTTAATTAGTTTTGTGCATGCATGAATGTGTATTTTGATAGCTAGAGTACGTACGTAGATATATTTATATTAGATATTTAGCTAGAGTATTGTCTTATGAGCCACAACTGCATGATTAATGCCTTTAGGTCATGATACCCGTTCAAAATTAATCCATTAGGGATTAATTTTGAATAGTCCCCATTTTGGGACTGCTCTTTGAATACTTTGTCTCATTTAGGATGTGGTCACATGTTAGTCGTGTTTTAGCATTTAAGAAAATTTCGGCAGCATTTCCCCTTAGTTCCTCGAGTACTCGGGGAACTAAGGGGAAATGCTGCCAAAATTTTCTTAAATGCTAAAACACGACTAACATGTGGTCACTACTGAGACAAAGTATTCAAAGAGTGGGATAGGATGGTAACCCGGCTCCATGTAAGCCCTATTGTGAACATAATTGAGTACCTCAACCTTGTTCTTAATTAATTGTGTTTTTTATTATTGTAGATGGACCGCAGTTGGATGTACGAAGCATCACGTCTATCTGATGAATATATGACAGGTGTCGAGGAATTTATTAGAATTGCTATTGAAGATATGGCGAGCAAAGGGAGTGCACTGATGTCGTGTCCTTGTCGTGATTGTAACAATGGTCAAAAATTTTCCAACCCGCACCAAGTGAAGAACCATTTAATCCGTCGTGGATTCAAGCAAGGATATAAGTGTTGGTTATGGCACGGTGAGAGTTTGTCAACCGGCATAGGTACTGGTACTGAGCATCAGGATTACCATACCGGTGATAATGACGGGAATAATCTCCGGGGATTGGAAACCGACATAAGCACTCGTACTCAGCATCAGGAATACCATACCGAAGAAAATGATGATATGGTGGTAGATAGATGTGATAATTTTGATCAAATGTTACGTGATTTAGAAGAGGATTTTGATAATGATAAGCAGTATTGTTTATTTGAGAATTTGTACGAAGATTCTAATAAGGAATTGTATCCTGGTTGTTCTAAATTTTCGAAATTGAAAGGTGTATTAAAATTGTATAACCTTAAAGCATCTAACGGTTGGAGTGATAGAAGTTTTAATGAGTTATTACAAATTTTGAAAGAAATGCTTCCGGATGGAAACGAGATACCACCTAATGTTTATGAAGCGAAGAAAATATTGTGCCCAGTGGATTTGGAAGTTCAAAGAATACACGCGTGTCCAAATGATTGTATATTATATCGAAATGAGTATAAATATATTCACGAGTGTCCAAAATGTGGTGTATCACGTTATAAACCAAAGCAGATTACCAACAATAAAAGTGATGATTGTAAAATGAATAAAGGACCTCCGGCAAAAGCATTGTGGTACCTCCCTGTGAAACTGAGATTCAAACGTTTATTCTCAAATGCTAAAGATGCAAAATTAGTGCGTTGGCATGCTGATAACCGAAAAAAAGATGAAAAATTACGGCACCCCGCTGATTCTCCTCAGTGGAGAAATATTGACAGAGAGTTTCCCGAATTCGGAAGTGACCCTAGAAATCTTAAGCTTGGGCTAAGTGCAGACGGAATAAATCCACACAGTAGCATGAGCAGCAAGCATAGCAGTTGGCCGGTTCTATTGTGCATTTATAATCTTCCGCCTTGGTTATGTATGAAACGCAAATACATCATGTTGACCTTGCTCATATCAGGCCCCAAACAGCCTGGGAATGACATAGATGTGTATCTAGCACCATTGATCGAGGATTTAAAAGAATTATGGCAATCCGGAGTGCAGATATTTGATGCATACAGCAAGGAGAAATTCACTTTACGGGCCATGCTTTTCTACACCATTAATGATTTTCCGGCTTATGGAAATTTATCGGGTTACAGTGTCAAAGGAGAGAAAGCGTGCCCTGTTTGCCTGGACGATCAGTCGATGTGTGGCTACCTAACTCCTCTAAAAACGTGTACATGGGTCATCATAGATTTCTTCCTGCCAACCACGTACACCGAAAAAGAAAGAAAGAATTCAATGGAAAGACCGAGAATACCAGAGCAAATTATCCGTTGACCGGTAAAGCTGTTTACTCGCTAGTAAAGGATATCAAAGTTCAATTTGGGAAATTTAAAAAAAAGGCAGTGAGAAAGAAAGGGGCACCGAAAATTAGTTGGAAGAAGAGGTCAATATTCTGGGATTTACCATACTGGCAACACTTAGATGTTCGACACTGTCTCGATGTGATGCATGTGGTTAAAAATGTGTGTGATAGCCTGGTTGGAACATTATTGAATATTCCGGGTAAGACTAAGGACGGTATCAATGCTCGGAAAGACATGCAATTCTTGAATATACGGTTGGATCTACAACCAACAGAGAAAGAAAGAGAAAATGGGAAAACTTGTACATATCTAAAACCCGCAATGCATACGCTGTCGAAAGCAGAGAAAAAAAGCTTATTGGAATGCCTTCATGGTGTCAAAGTTCCATCTGGATATTCTTCGAATTTTAAAAACCTAGTTTCACTGGAAGATTTAAAATTGACAGGAATGAAGTCTCACGACTGTCATGTTTTAATGACACAGCTTCTTCCTGTTGCAATTCGGGGCATATTGCCAAAGTGTGTTAGGCAGACCATCACAAAGCTTTGCTTTTTCTTTAACGCCATCTGTTGCAAAGTAAATGATCCTGATACGCTAGATGCTCTGCAGAAGGATGTTGTTGTCACTCTTTGTTATCTTGAAATGTATTTTCCGCCGTCCTTTTTTGATATCATGGTTCATTTAATCGTTCACCTAATTAGAGAAATTAAGATGTGTGGACCTGTCTTCTTGCGGTACATGTATCCGTTCGAGAGATACATGGGCTTGTTAAAGGCATATGTGAGGAATCAATATCGGCCTGAGGGCAGCATTGTAAGAGTTTATGCTGCCGAAGAGGTTATTGAGTTTTGTACTAATTACATGGACGATGTGAAAGCTATCGGCATCCCTAAATCTCGGCACGAGGGTAGACTTCACGGGGTAGGCACAATCGGTGCAAAATTATTTGAGCCCGATAGAACAACGATGTCACTAGCACATTTCCATGTTTTGCAACACCTCACTGATGTTCATCCATTTTGGGACGAGCATATGACTCTCTTGCGGCAACAAAATCCCAAGAAATCCGACAAGTGGTTGATCAGCGAACACAATAAAAAGTTTGAAGGATGGTTTACACGTAGAGTCATGCAAGCTCCGGAGGGAGAAAACATTAAAGAAACTGTCAGATTGTTGGCTCTTGGTCCAGTCCATGTCGTTAGGACCTTCCAAGGATATGACATCAACGGTTACACATTTTACACAAGAAAGCAAGATTCAAAGAGTACCATGCAAAACAGTGGAGTGACATTAGTAGCAATTTCGAGTGATTTGTCAGATCCTAAAGGTGCCGGACCATCGCATGCATCGATGTCATATTACGGATTTGTTGAAGAAATTTGGGAGCTAGATTATAGAAAATTTAACATCCCGTTATTTATGTGTAAATGAGTCGATAACCGTAGGGGGGTTAAAGTCGACGAAGATGGTTTTATTTTGGTGGATTTCAGTAAGGCTGGATACAAGGATGATCCATTTATACTTGCAAGACAAGCCACACAAGTGTTCTACGTAACTGATCCCGCCGATCATTCAAGACATGTTGTCCTCCCTGGTAAAAGACGTATAGTCGGGATTGATAATGTGGAAGACGAAGAAGCGTACGATCATTTTGATGAGATACCACCGTTTTCCACCGGCATGGTATTTTTATCAAGTGGTGATGGAAACGAAACAAGTCACACGCGCAATGATCATAATGAAGGAGAATGGATTGAAGGAGTTCCCACTAGCAACAATCCCTAAAAGCTCTTATTGGTATGTCAAAATATTAAAAAATAAAAATGTGAGTTAATATTTGTTAATAATGTGAGTTAATATTTGTTAATATTGTTGACTTGATAATTTTTTTTTTCAGGATGCATTGAACCACTAGATAGTGAGAAGCATGCAAGTTATTATTCAAATTTTGTTGTATCTTATTTATATTCATGTTGAATGTAAATTTTTAAGCTTATCTTTTAATTTTGTAAATATCATCCTAAAATAATTACTTAGCTTATTTGAAAATATTATCATAAGATAATCCCTAAACCAAACCTTTTTATATATCATTAATTAGGTCACTGTTTTTTTTTTACACATGTATATACACATACACATACACATTTTTATACAAAAATTTTTGTACAGTTATTTATTTAATTATTTTTGAAACTTTCTTATATACCACATATATCTAATTCTTTAAAATAAATTAGAAAATCTAATCTGGATCGGTTCTACAGGTAAAAACCGATCCAAATATGTATCTGGATCGGTTTTTACCTGTAGAACCGATCCAGATCCTAAAAATGACATATACAAATTTTTTTGACATAAACATGCACATAAATACATATATATATACACATACACATGCACATTTTTATACAATTCTCTTTGTAGAGTTACTTATTAAGATACCAAAAATTTTTGTACAGTTATTTATTTAATTATTTTTGTAGCTTTTTTATATCCCACATATATCTAATACTTCAAAATAAATCAGAAAATCTAATCTGGATCAGTTCTACAGGTAAAAACCGATCCAGATACCTATCTGGATCAGTTTTTACCTGTAGAACCGATCCAGATCCTAAAAATGACATACACCAATTTTTTTTACATACAGATGCACATACATACATACATATACATATACACAAACACATGCACATTTTTATACAATTCTCTTTGTAGAGTTACTTATTAAGATACCAAAAATTTTTGTACAGTTATTTATTTAATTATTTTTGTAGCTTTTTATATCGCACATATATCTAGTACTTCAAAATAAATCAGAAAATCGAATCTGGATCGGTTCCACAGGTAAAAACCGATCCAGATACCTATCTGGATCGGTTTTTACCTGTAGAACCGATCCAGATCATAAAAATGACATACAACAATTTTTTTTACATACAGATGCACATACATACATATACATATACACATACACATGCACATTTTTTATACAATTCTCTTTGTACAGTTACTTATTAAGATACCAAAATTTTTTGTACAGTTATTTATTTAATTATTTTTGAAACTTTCTTATATCCCACATATATCTAATTCTTTAAAATAAATTAGAAAATCTAATCTGGATCGGTTTTTACCTGCAGAACCGATCCAGATCCTAAAAATGACATATACAAATTTTTTTGACATAAACATGCACATAAATACATATATATATACACATACACATGCACATTTTTATACAATTCTCTTTGTAGAGTTACTTATTAAGATACCAAAAATTTTTGTACAGTTATTTATTTAATTATTTTTGTAGCTTTTTTATATCCCACATATATCTAATACTTCAAAATAAATCAGAAAATCTAATCTGGATCAGTTCTACAGGTAAAAACCAATCCAGATACCTATCTGGATCGGTTTTTACCTGTAGAACCGATCCAGATCCTAAAAATGACATACACCAATTTTTTTTACATACAGATGCACATACATACATACATATACATATACACAAACACATGCACATTTTTATACAATTCTCTTTGTAGAGTTACTTATTAAGATACCAAAAATTTTTGTACAGTTATTTATTTAATTATTTTTGTAGCTTTTTATATCGCACATATATCTAGTACTTCAAAATAAATCAGAAAATC